>CM028692.1:8012759-8756229 GCA_016771965.1 Brassica carinata | reverse complement strand
GGTTTTTGCATCATGCGTATTTGACTGGCGACATTGCGCATTGATTTGATTTATTAAAAGCAGTTGATGTTTGTTTAATCGAAATTTTGCTGAGTGATTTACCTGGTAAGTAGGTGGGTCTAGTGGCTAAGCGCAGTAGAATTTCGTAATTCTAAGGAGAGAAATTGTGAACTGGAAAGATTGGACCTATGTCTGTAACTTTCGAGATTGTTGTCACTTGGTCGATCTGAATGTAAAACGGGAGTTGGGTGAGTTTTTGTTGTCGTGAATTGTGTAGGACGGAAAATACTGAGAATTCATATATATCTCCTTCGGTTAAATATTTCTGGTCATTTGGCGGAATGTTTCGGGTGAGCCGACCTTCAAATAGTTGTCCCTGAATGCGAACAAAATTTTAGTGCCGAACCAATTAAGTGAATATTGATTACTTTAAACCAAATATGCCGAATTGGAAAATACCTATATATATATATGTTAAAGTTTTAATATAAGGATTACGTGGTGGTCGTAGTACATGAAGCCGGTGGAAATTTGGGTATTGTCTGTTTGGTGATTTTTGATGTCCCAAATACTCTTTATACATACCGCTATAAGGCGCGCTGAAATCTCTTCTCCAAGTTGGTAGATTCTCTGAAGAATTTGATGCACGCGAGATGTCACTATAAAACATGAGATGTTAAGTAAGAGCATACATTTTAAAAAAAGTTGAAAAGAGACTATAAATTGTAATAAGATACATAAATTTCCCACTATACTAATTACGGTCAGTGCCATATTTTGTAATCTACAATATCAGTTTATATGAATTATTCGTCAAATGAATTTGATACATGTATCTATATATAATACATCAAAATATATGTAGCATTGGTCTAATAGTTTATGTATCTGTGTTGATGGGAAATGTGGTTTCAAATATAGTAGCAGCAATTCGAGATTGAATAAACATTTAGCGTCATATTAACCAACTTTGGGAGTACATGATACATCACATAGATTTCAATCACACTCACAAAGAAAAAACTCTAATATTTGAATTGATAGTATCTTTTGAATTAGACATGGGGCAAATACAAATGTGCATTACTTAACTCAAAGTACTCGATATAAAAATACGTGTTTATGGGTAGTGCTAACTACGATTTTACATTTGACCAACTTTTTGTCTATGAAATTCCTTATGTAGGTAAGGTTTTACATTATCGGAAATTTCTAAACAAACTATAAATAATTAAGCCATGAGTAAATAAACTAATAATATATATACATCAAAATATATAAATAGCATTGTTCTATTTATTTTATGTAGCTGTTGCAATGAGACATGTGATTTCAAATATAGAAACTTTTATATGAAATGGATTTATAATATATTTTAATATCTGTATTTTAGTTTATTCAATGTATAAATATTTTTAAGCGAACAATAACAAATCTTCTTGAAATCTTTTAGAATCTTTTTTTTTTTTGAAAACAGCTTTTCCAAAATTGGTTATTTTATCTATCAGAAATATACTTTTACATTAAATTTTAATTTAGTTTTAATTTGTAAACGTAATTATAAAATATGTTACATTTAATGATATTAAAAATTTGCATTGATTATATTAGGAAAATAAATTTTGTTATTATTTTAAATAAATTAGAAAGAGATATTAAATTCTATGTTATTCTAAAACTAATCAATTCGGTTATAATTTTTTATGTTTTAATAGTATCTCAAAAAAATTTACAATAAACCAAAAAAACTATGTCAAATCGAATTGCTAATATTTTCAAGTTTTTTAAGAAATACAATTTTATATAATTTTGTACCAATCATATAATTAACCACACAAACAGTATTATAAGAGATAAATATATAACAAAATTTATTTATTAAATTAAGTAATTAAACCAAATTTTGTATCTAGGATTAGGCAGGGGGTTGTAGGATTTGTATTAGACATTAAGTACAAAGCAACGGTATAATGTATGTGAACTTATACACTATAGCTTCATGAGTTCATTTCGATTTCTGTTATTTTCATGTTTAGGGTATCCTAATTATTTTATAAGTATAACTACTTTTTTCTTCAATGAGTATAAGATTATATTATGGTTTATTTTCGATTGGATAGTGTAATACGTTGACCAAAATGAATCTGAGACCAACCCAAAATATATATCTCGTGGTTTATGCAGAGTGAGAAACGAAGTTAACATAATTACCTGCAGATTGAACGGGTTGGTCGGAAGGTGGCGTAACCATTATGCTTAAGCTTACACAGTTTGTGGAGTACTGGCCTGCAAAGATGGTCGAGTACGTTTCTTGCGGCTATGCGAGAGGAAGATGCGTTTTTGGCGGAGTTGGGTTTTGTTATAGGTTTTTTTTTCTTTCTAAGGGTATAGAGAAATATTGTTAATGCTGATACAATGAATTATACTTCTTTCCTTTTCAGATTAAGATTTTCTGTAATTATGAGATTTAATAATGATTTTGTATTAAAACAATAATCATGTGTATTGATAAAATTGTGTGAGTTTTGATTTCTTTCTCAAAATTGGCTAACCACCATCACCATCCTTATTCCCAAGAATAACAAAAGGATTCGAACCCCTAAATAGAAAATATATAGAGTTGTCACATAATATGACTCTAATATTCTTACTATCCAAGGAGTTTCGTTATAAGTTGATAGTTTGTGTAGATAATTAGGTTTCAATATAACTTTTCCACAAAACCTAACCATTAAAATTCAGTAAATTATGCAATATAAAATACATGAAATATTATACCACTACCATTTCTTATTGTTGGATATCAGTAATACAAACATTGAAACAATTAAATTAAGATAACTAAACTAAATTTGAAAATATGATTATTTTCAAAAATTTATGGATCAAAATTAATTTTATTTTGAAAATATTTTATTACGTGCAACAATTATTATGTTGGAAAAGATTGTGACAGTGACAACTAAAATATCAAAATTGCATTTGCTTATTTCAATTTTTTCCTTAAATTATTAAGAAAAAGATTTGATAACAAAATTCCCTTACGAACAATCAATTCCCTCCCCACTCCTGTACACTCTTTAATCTCATTAATGGATCCTTTTCGCTTTCTCCCCTCTGAGATTTTCATTGATGGATCCTTTTCGCTTTCTCCCTCCGAGATTCTACATAAATCTCTTACTCGGTGTTTTATTTTCATCAAAAGTTGTTCTATCCTCTCGACTGTACATTGTGATGACGTCCCGACACAGTAAAAACAACAGGCGAAGCGCCTGTCCCCTCCAGTCCGGCTAAACCCGTCGCCCAAACCGTTGTCTCTTCCGTCAATATCAATTCGATGAAATCAAAAGACGTATAGGCGGTATCCTCCAGTCCGATCAAACCAATCGGTAAAACCGGTGCCTCTTCCGGCCTCAACATCGGCGTTAGGGACAAAGCCTCTGTCTCTTCCGGCGCTAAAGGCAAAGCTATCGTCTCCGATAACATAGGGGAGGTGATTACCTTCAAAGACGTGACATTCGGATCCCATGAAGGCGAGGTACGGTTTTGGTTGATCAACTTTTGGGAGGCTTGGAATGTTCGGACGAAGGTGCTTATAGGCCTCAAAATGCTTCTCATCGATGAACAGGTTTAAACCGAGATCTTTTTTACAAGATAAGTTTAGAAAATTGTTTGATCAAATTGCTATGATATCATAAAACTATTAGTTGAGATTACTTTTGCAACAAAATAGATTGATTAGATTAGATAATTAGTTGTTGTTAGCACCATCATGAGATTTTTTTTGTTCTTCATTACGGGTTAAATATCTTAATTATTTTTGTTTTCAACTAAAGATATCCTGACTAGCTTCTCTAATTGATTCTCTTTTAACAACAGGAAACTGTTATCCAGGACTTCATCCCCCAAGGAAGGATTGAGACTTATTTGTGTCACATGAAAGCTGGTGCTACTTACCGACTCAACAAGTTTTTCGGATCAAAGAGCAAGACTATTTTCCGGGTAGCTGAACCAAGTGTCATTATTAGCTTGTCATGGAACTCTGTCCTCTCTGTTCTCAAGGACAGTTCGATCTGTTTCCCTGAGGATCGGTTCCGGATCCATGGATACAAAGAATTTGAAGCTGCCTGCGACTTGAAAGGTGATCTTTATGGTAAGTTGTCACCATCAATTTACTTCAATACACTCTTAGTGAACTTTTAAATATTTCTGTGTATTGGATAATAGTTTAATCTAATCTTAGATATTATGTTATCATCTGATTAAATATTGTATTGATTCTGAAGTGTTTGCCTATGAGATATAAAACATTGAGTTTGATTGTCTTCTCTTGCAGATTATATTGGCCACATCAAACTTGTGAATGGGCAGGTTCCCAATGACAGTCTTCTGCTTGATGAAGCAGAGATAGCTGCATCTCGCCGAGTTGATCTTCGTGTTCGAACACATGAGTAAGTTAATCTCTATCTTCTTTTATATTCACATATGGTTTATCTTACCACACGAGTTTGTATTGTTACAGCGATCCCGTGCTGAAGCTATGCCTCTGGGACAAGGCTGCCTTTGAGTTTTGTGAAAATTTTAAAGCATCTGGAGGCACTGCACGTGTTATCTTAGTCACCAACTTAAACCCGAAACCGTTTGGAGGTTTGTATTACCAACTTTTAATTGCTGTTTAAGATGTTAAATAGGGTTGAAAGAAACTGGTAGAACTGCTTTTTTTAATTGACATTAGAGTTTATTAGCTACGTAACATTTAAAAAAATATGTTAAGAAATAAGAGTCGACTAAGCTAGATGGGATCTGAGAAAAAGATATTGGTAGAACTGCTTTTTTGAATTGACTTTAGAATTTATTAGCTATGAAGCCTTTTAAGAATATGTGAATAATTAAGAATAGACTGAGCAAGACAGGATCTGAGTAACATTTATTATTGATATACATATTCTCTTAATTTCATTATATCATAATTTTGCTTCTGTATCATGGCATTGGTTCTGTTATGTACAGTCCTATCTCTATCTTCTATGACGCCTTCACGAGTATTTCTGGATAGTGATGTCCAAGAAACCCGGTTCTACCTCAGTTGGTAAGGTTTAAGGTTTCATGTATTGGAATATCATTTGAATTACTCCACTATTATAATGTCTGGTTTGACATTTTCTTCAGGCTGAACTCGAACATAGATGTTGCCAACAGAGTTAATGTAGAGGTGGTCACCAATCCTGAGACAGCGACCTTGGGTGAACTCTTCTCCAATATGAATCAGGCATCCGCTAAGGTATTATAGTCCCAATGTCTGATACATTCAATAAGATAATCTAAGTTTCTCATTGAATTTTATAAACATTTTTCCAGGTTGCTTGGTTTGAGTGCACAGCAACTCTTGATGATGCTATGCACGGTTCTGGGTGGTGTATGCCATACTAAGGCAACCAAAGGGCCTACAACGCTTATGTGTAAGAAATGTGGGAAGAGTGAAATTGTTGGTGTGGCGCAGTAAGTGGTTTAGATTTAGTTATACACATTCTTTGACTGCAATGGTTATTAATGTCTCTCTGTTACAGATACCTGTCGAAGCTCTCTGTTTATGACCACAATGATCAAGCCGTATTTGTTGTCCTTGGTGATGCTGGTGAGGAGTTGACTGGAAAGAAAGCTGCTGAGTTGGTTGAGAGCTATTACCAGGTAATTAGAAACCTGTATGTTTATGAGATTTAGAAACCTTTTCTTACAAAACATTTGAAGATGTATTCTGATAATGTCTAAATGTATGTTAGGCCAATGATAGTGTATAAGGGGATCACATCATTCCAGTGCCTCAAGCTATGATTGATACCATTGGACAGACACGGAAGTTCATTGTGAAGGTATCAAGTCATAATCTGACTGCCAAGACCAAGACTTTAACTGTGACAAAGGTGCTCCCTCTTGAAGCCCCAGAACCCAAAGGAAACTTAGGAGAGAATGTTGATGAGGAACCTAATAATGAAAGGGAGGATCATGCAGACGAGTCGGTGAAAAGGGGTGCTGATGGGATTGAGTCAGAAGGTGCCAAGCGTGCCAAATGTGGCTAATTAATTCTTATTACTGGTTTTGATTTATTTAAGACTATGCTTTGTTTTTTTTTCCTGGATTTGGTCTTTGCAGCATTATAACAACCTTGGTTATAATCTCTTTTGCTAATAATATCTATTATTAATCTCTTTCCATGTTATAGAGTTTGACTAAAAAACAATAACGCCTATCTATATATATATATATGAGAATCTGTAAAAAATGATAGATAAAATCATTATACTTGCTTGAAGGATGAATGAGGGAATAGTCTATATAAAACTTTGTTGCTATACTATTCGTAACGTAGGTTAAAATCCTACTTGCCTAAACAGGAAGGTGTGATTATGGTAGGTAAGGTGGCCAAGATTTAATGATTATGATTTAAATTTGTAATAGATTAGAAATGGTTCATATTAGAATTCAAGCGTGTAAAGCACGTCATATTAGAATTCAACCGGTTATCACTATTTGCATGTACACTTTAGTATTTTTTATTTCTTGGTTTATTTTAAATTTTGTATTCATATTTTAAATTTATTTTGATGCAAATCTTGAAACTGAAACATATTTTATAACTATGATCAATTTATTAAGGTTAAGACCAAGTTATGTTTATTAATTCGTAACTTCTTTTATTGATAAGTGATTTATAATTTTATATTTGTATTTGTGGTCTATATAGTTTAATTTTAATTATGTTAATATATTTAATTTTATGTTTTTATTATTTAAAGCTTCAAATAAGAGGATGCAGTGATAATAATTTTTAAACTTATGTTAAACAGCCAATGTAGGCAATCACATTAAAAAGTAAAAATAGTAATGAGAAGAATGCAACCGGTTATCACTATTTGCATGTACACTTTAGTATTTTTTATTTCTTGGTTTATTTTAAATTTTGTATTCATATTTTAAATTGATTTTGATGCAAATCTTGAAACTGAAACATATTTTATAACTATGATCAATTTATTAAGGTTAAGACCAAGTTATGTTTATTAATTCGTAACTTCTTTACTATTCAACATATATTAATGTTGTAACTTATGGTGTATTAAAAAAACTTTTAGAATTTGCCACCTATATAAACCCCTACATTCTGATTCCATTATACAATTCCTCCATACCTCTAAAAAACTCCTCCAAAATCTAAACATGAGTCAGGTATTCATAAAAACGAAACCATCTTTATCATCTCCAAAAAGAATCATTACCATGAAGATAAAGAGGCCAAGAACACAGCAAACAAAAATTGTGACATCCGTCTCCCTGAAGACAGCAAGCAATGGCCACCCAATCCACGATACGGTATGTGATATGGAGTACATGCTTGAATACCATGAAATTGATTTTGATTCCGTGATGGAGATTATCGAGCAGACTTCTGACTTTGTCGCACACACTATTCCGAGGCTCGATGATTCCACAGATACAGATCTTGATATAATTGTTAAGATATCTGATCACAACCTAGATGCTTTCCGCAGAATTGACCTAGACGTCTATATCATCGAGTTCGTGAAAACCGAAGAGAACCCATCCCTAGAGAAAAAGATGATATATGCCCAATTTTCTGCGAAGAGTTTGGCACAGAAGGAGAGATCAACTCTTTCAATTGTAAACATTCCTATCATCATCACTGCATCTTGGACTGGATTAAAAAAACCTTAATATGGGCATATTAAAGTTTTTAATACACCATAAGTTACAACATTAATATCTGTTGAATAGTAAAGAAGTTACTTAATTAATAAACATAACTTGGTCTTAACCTAATAAATTGATCATAGTTATAAAATATGTTTCAGTTTCAAGATTTGCATCAAAATCAATTTAAAATAGGAATACAAAATTTAAAATAAACCAAGAAATAAAAAATACTAAAGTGTACATGCAAATAGTGATAACCGGTTGCATTCTTCTCGTTACTATTTTTACTTTTTAATGTGATTGCCTACATTGGCTGTTTAAAATCGTTTAAAAATTATTATCACTGCATCCTCTTATTTGAAGCTTTAAATAATAAGAACATAAAACAATTATGTTAACATAATTAAAATTAAACTATATAGACCACAAATACAAATATAAAATTATAAATCACTTATCAATAAAAGAAGTTACTTAATTAATAAACATAACTTGGTCTTAACCTAATAAATTGATCATAGTTATAAAATATGTTTCAGTTTCAAGATTTGCATCAAAATCAATTTAAAATATGAATACAAAATTTAAAATAAACCAAGAAATAAAAAATACTAAAGTGTACATGCAAATAGTGATAACCGGTTGCATTCTTCTCATTACTATTTTTCTTTTTAATGTGATTGCCTACATTGGCTGTTTAAAATCGTTTAAAAATTATTATCACTGCATCCTCTTATTTGAAGCTTTAAATAATAAAAACATAAAACCATTATATTAACATAATTAAAATTAAACTATATAGACCACAAATACAAATATAAAATTATAAATCACTTATCAATAAAAGAAGTTACTTAATTAATAAACATAACTTGGTCTTAACCTAATAAATTGATCATAGTTATAAAATATGTTTCAGTTTCAAGATTTGCATCAAAATCAATTTAAAATAGAATACAAAATTTAAAATAAACCAAGAAATAAAAAATACTAAAGTGTACATGCAAATAGTGATAACCGGTTGCATTCTTCTCGTTACTATTTTTACTTTTAAATGTGATTGCCTACATTGGCTGTTTAAAATACGTTTAAAAAATTATTATCACTGCATCCTCTTAGTTGAAGCTTTAAATAATAAGAACATAAAAACAATTATGTTAACATAATTAAAACTAAACTATATAGACCACAAATACAAATATAAAATTATAAATCACTTATCAATAAAAGAAGTTACGAATTAATAAACATAACTTGGTCTTAACCTTAATAAATTGATCATAGTTATAAAATATGTTTCAGTTTCAAGATTTGCATCAAAATCAATTTAAAATATGAATACAAAATTTAAAATAAACCAAGAAATAAAAAATACTAAAGTGTACATGCAAATAGTGATAACCGGTTGCATTCTTCTCATTACTATTTTTTCTTTTTAATGTGATTGCCTACATTGGCTGTTTAAAATACGTTTAAAAAATTATTATCACTGCATCCTCTTATTTGAAGCTTTAAATAATAAAAACATAAAAACCATTATATTAACATAATTAAAATTAAACTATATAGACCACAAATACAAATATAAAATTATAAATCACTTATCAATAAAAAAACTGTCTATATAAAAAAAATAATTATAATGTAATATAGATAATTATTGAAAACTTCCAAAGCCTCACACTTCTTACTAAACCATTAGTTTATTCTCAAACATAAGAACAAAAATATTGAAATTTCATTTTCATACCTGCAGCTCCACCTCAAAAAAAAAAAAAAATCTAAAACTGTCCATAGTTATTACACATTTAAATTATAGTCAAATAGGACGTTCTTTACACGCTTGAATTCTAATATGAACCATTTCTAATCTATTACAAATTCAAATCATAATCATTAAATCTTGGCCACCTTACCTACCATAATCACACCTTCCTGTTTAGACAAGTAGGATTTTAACCTACATTACGAATAGTATAGCAACAAATTTTTATATAGACTACTCCCTCATTCAGCCTTCAAGCAAGTATAATGATTTTATCTATCATTTTTTACAAATTCTCATATATATATATAGATAGGCATTAGTGTTTCAAAAAAAAAAAATATATATATATAGATAGGCATTATTGTTTTTAGTTAAACTCTATAACATGGAAAGAGATTAATAATAGATATTATTAGCAAAAGAGATTATAACCAAGGTTGTTATAATGCTGCAAAGACCAAATCCAAGAAAAAAAACAAAGCATAGTCTTAAATAAATCAAAACCAGTAATAAGACTTCATTAGCCACATTTGGCACGTTTGGCACCTTCTGACTCAATCCCATCAGCACCCATTTTTACCGACTCATCTGCATGATCCTCCCTTTAATTATCAGGTTCCTCATCAACGTTCTCTCTTAAGTTGCCTTTGGGTTCTGAGGCTTCAAGAGGGAGCACCTTTGTCACAGTTAAAGTCTTGGTCTTTGCAGTCAGATTGTGACTTGATACCTTCACAATGAACTTCCGTGTCTGTCCAATGGTATCAATCATAGCATACATTTAGAAATTATCAGAATACATCTTCAATTTTTTTGTAAGAAAAGGTTTCTAAATCTCATAAACATACATGTTTCTAATTACCTGGTAATAGCTGTCAACCAACTCAGCAGCTTTCTTTCCACTCAACTCCTCACCAGCATCACCAAGGAAAACAAATACGGCTTGATCATTGTGGTCATAAACAGAGGTTCGACAGGTATCTGTAATAGAGAGACATTAATAACCATTGCAGTCAAAGAATGTGTATAACTAAATCTGAACCACTTACTGCGCCACACCAACAATTTCACTCTTCCCACATTTCTTACACATAAACGTTGTAGGCCTTTTGGTTGCCTTAGTGTGGCACACACCACAGCCTATATAATACCACCTAGAACCGTGCACAACATCATCAACAGTTGCTGTGTACTCAAACCAAGCAACCTGGAAAAATGTTTATAAAATTCAATGAGAAACTTAGATTATCTTATTGAATGTATCAAAAATTGGGACTATAATACCTTAGCGGTTGCCTGATTCATATGGGAGAAGAGTTCCCCCCAAGGTCGCTGTCTCAGGCTTGGTGACCACTTAACTCTGTTGGCAACATCTATGTTCGAGTTCAGCCTGAAGAAAATGTCAAACCAGACATTACAATAGTGGAGTAATTCAAATGATATTCCAATACATGAAACCTTAAACCTTACCAACTGAGGTAGAACCGGGTTTCTTGGACATCACTATCCAGAAATACTCGTGACGGACTGTACATAACAGAACCAATCCCATGATACAGAAGCAAAATTATGATATAATGAAATTAAGAGAATATGTATATCAATAATATCTGTTACTCAGATCATGTCTTGCTCAGTCTACTCTTAATTATTCACATATTTTTAAAATGCTTCATAATAAACTCTAAAGTCAATTCAAAAAAGCAGTTCTACCAATATCTTTTTCTCAGATCCCATCTAGCTTAGTCGACTCTTATTTCTTAACATATTTTTTTAAATGTTACATAGCTCATAAACTCTAAAGTCAATTAAAAAAAAAGCAGTTCTACCAGATTCTTTCAACCCTATTTAACATCTTAAACAGCAATTAAAGTTGGTAATACAAACCTCCAAACGGTTTCGGGTTTAAGGTGCTGACTAAGATAACACGTGCAGTGCCTCCAAATACTTTAAACTTTTCACAAAATTCAAAGGCAGCCTTGTCCTAGAGGCACAGCTTCAGCACGGGATCGCTGTAACAACTCAAACTCGTGTTGTAAGATAAACCATATGTGAATATAAAAGAAGATAGAGATTAACTTACTCATGTGTTTGAACATGA
This sequence comes from Brassica carinata, assembly GCA_016771965.1. Lineage (NCBI taxonomy): Eukaryota > Viridiplantae > Streptophyta > Magnoliopsida > Brassicales > Brassicaceae > Brassica > Brassica carinata. The sequence continues at coordinate 8,744,653 of CM028692.1, read as the reverse complement.
AGATCAATCGGCGAGATGCAGCTATCTCTGCTTCATCAAGCAGAAGACTGTCATTGGGAACCTGCCCATTCACAAGTTTGATGTGGCCAATATAATCAGCAAGAGAAGACAATCAAACTCAATGTTTTATATCTCATAGGCAAACACTTCAGAATCAATACAATATTTAATCAGATGATAACATAATATCGAAGATTAGATTAAACTATTATCCAATACACAGAAATATTTAAAAGTTCACTAAGAGTGTATTGAAGTAAATTGATGGTGAGAACTTACCATAAAGATCACCTTTCAAGTCGCAGGCAGCTTCAAATTCTTTGTATCCATGGATCCGGAACCAATCCTCAGGGAAACGGATCGAACTGTCCTCGAGAATAGAGAGGACAGAGTTCCATGAGAAGCTAATAGTGATACTTGGTTCAGCTACCCGGAAAATAGTCTTGCTCTTTGATCCGAAAAACTTGTTGAGTCGGTAAGTAGCACCAGCTTTCATGTGAAGCAAATAAGTCTAAGTCTCAATCCTTCCTTGGGGGATGAAGCCCTGGATAACAGTTTCCTGTTGTTAAAAGAGACTCAATTAGAGAAGCTAGTCAGGATATCTATAGTTGAAAACAAAAATAATTAAGATATTTAACCCGTAATGAACAACAAAAAAAATATCATGATGGTGCTAACAATAACTAATTATCTAATCTAAGCAATCTATTTTGTTGCTAAAGTAATCTCAACTAATAGTGTTATGATATCATAGCATTTCGATCAAACAATTTTCTAAACTTATCTTGTAAAAAAGATCTCGGTTTATACATCTTCATCGATGAGAAGCATTTCGAGGCCGATAAGCACCTTCGTCCGAACATTCCAATCCTCCCAAAAGTGGATCAACTGAAACCGTACCTCGCCTTCATGGGGCCCAAATGTCACGTCTTTGAAGGTCACCTCCCCTACATTGTCGGAGACGATAGCTTTTCCTTTAGCGCCGGAAGAGACAGAGGCTTTGTCCCTAACGCCAATGTTGAGGCCGGAAGAGGCATTGGTTTTACCGATTGGTTTGATCGGACTGGAGGATACCGCTGCTACGCCTTTTGATTTCATCGAATTGGCATCGCCGGAAGAGACACCGGTTTGGGCGACAGGTTTAACCAGACTGGAGGGGACAGGCGCTTCGCCGTTTGTTTTTACTGTGTCGGTACGTCATCACAATGTACAATCGAGAGGATAAAACAACCTTTGATGAAAATAAAACACCGAGTAAGAGATTTATATAGAATCTTAAAGGGAGAAAGCGAAAATGATCCATTAATGAGAATCTCAGAGGGAGAAAGCGAAAAGGATCCATTAATAAGATTAAAGAGTGTACATGAATGAGGAGGGAATTGATTGTTCGTAAGTGAAAGATTCGTGAAACGGAGGAAACAAAGAAGAGGAAGAGAAGGGTTTGACAATCATTTTGCAAAATTAGGGTTTGAACTTTACGGAAAGTGGAAAGGGAATTTAGCCGTGAGATGGGTTTCACGGGCTTCTCAAATTTAAATGATGCCGGGCCGGTGAATCTGAAGCCCAAATGACGTAGGTGAGACATCTGACGTGGCGGAAATCTATCTTCCTATAGGTCAATTTTTTATGGGGACGTGGACACCCTTTCCATGGTTTATATTTGCTTTTTAGTATTGTATATATTGATTCAACAAACAAAAACAAAAACATCATGATGAATTAAAACAAAATCAACGATATGAACATGTCACTGTAGGATAATATATCTTCCATTCCTATATGAACATAACATGTCATCGTAGGGTTTTATATGTTATAATTATCTATCCCGGTATAGACAAACAACATGTCATTGGCACAGGGCCGGTGATTCACGGCTACTAATTTTCCTAGTTTCTTGTATTCATATTATTACCATTCTAAACGGTAGATAGTTTGAACTTTAGTTTGAAAACACGGCAACCATACTGATTAGCATGGCTCACCATTGGATGTAAAGCACAGCTTTAAAACATATTTTCAGTCTAGAACGTCATAGGACTTGTAATAGAAAATGATGTCCTAACTGATATTATTCGACACCTGTTGGTCAAGTCAAACAAAAGGTTCAATCCAAAGAAAAAATAACAGCACTACGAAACAATCAAAACCTTAACAAAGAAGTAGTTCAACAACCCACTAGACAATCACATAGACGACCGACCCCAAGAAAAACAAATGTAAACAGTTCTGTTCACAAGACAACAACAACACTTCCTGTCCAAACCGCCCCAAAAGACGCAAATACTTCACAGAAACTGTTAGAAAAGTAGGAGAAAGTTGGTCACCGATATTAAGCCATCATTTGTTATTTTTCTACTCCCTCAACTCCTTATTTATATCTTGGATTCAACCCCTAAAGTTTCCACAAATCCAATCAAACAAATACAAACACAAACACAACAAAACATAAACACAAAAGGATTCTGTTCTCTACAAACACATCTAAAGAAAACATGAAGATGGGAATGTGTTTAGTGTTACTTACAGTTTTTATGGCTGTCATGTCTTCTACAAGAGTCTCTGCTCAGTCGACTTGCACAAGCGCATTGATCAGCATGTCGCCGTGTCTCAACTACATAACCGGAAACACTACCTCTCCTTCTCAGCAATGCTGCAGTCAGCTGGGTAACGTAGTCCGGTCTTCTCCTGATTGTTTGTGTCAAGTCCTCAACGGTGGTGGCTCTCAGCTCGGGATCAACGTTAACCAAACACAAGCTCTTGCTTTACCTAGGGCTTGTAATGTTCAGACTCCTCCTGTCAGTCGCTGTAACAACGGTAAGACTTTTCAAGAAAAAGCACCTTATTGAGACTGTTCCAAAACTTGTGAATCTTATGTAGTCTTTATCACATTTTTCAGGTGGTGGTTCTACTGCTGACTCGCCTGCAGACGCACCAAACTCTTCAGGTAAAATGACTATAAGCAGGTGAACGTAATAGACACTAATCTCAATATATTCTCTGTTATCTAATGCATCCATGTTGGGGATCTTTTGTTAGGACCAGGAAATGGATCGAAGACCGTACCAGTAGGAGAAGGGGAAGGAGAAGGACCATCGTCTGATGGAAGCTCTAACAAGTTCTCATATCCTCTTCTTACCCTCCTTTCCGCAGCTTCCTACATGGCAATCTTCTTGAAGTACTGATTTTCCCCATCCACGTTTCTCCTGAAACAGATGAAGCTTATATACCAATCAGATTGCATTCTTTATTTGTACTTATTTGTTCAAATTTCGTTGTGAATGTATTTTATCCTCTATGAATCCCAACTCTCCGGGTGATATTTGTTGGTAGCAAAAGAGAGTATGTTGGCATCTTTACCCTTTATAATAAACACTACACTACTTTTTCAGAACACAGTTTGAAGAACAGAACAAATATATATTGGTTTTTGATGATAGCAATCTACATGTTTTGGGTTCTGGCTCAGGCCTAGAAATAGTATATACAAAAAAGATAATCCTAAACGGAACAAGAAACTTGTGTCAGGTTCACATGAAAGGGAACATCCTATAGAGTATGACAGACTTTAAGCGGCAATCACAAAGTTAGATACAAGAGGAATCCCATTCACATATCAGGAAGTCTGAAGCCATACAAGTTAAATCAAATACTGCAGTCTGCAGATAATAAGAGGTGCAAAAGATAATTGAGAATCTGAGATGGACCCAACGAAGAGATAACGAAGCTGATACTTCATCTTTCTTCATGGACAAACAAGAGCAAAAATACGTAAACTAATGCAGTACTTTTCTTTGCGTACCTCAAGCTATTCTTGCTTGAAATGTTTAGACCCCCAGAGTAGATTGTCTTCACAGCTCCAAGGTAAATGGAAGTTAGAAACTTCCTCACCCATTCAACGGCTAGTCTTCTTGAAACATAGAACTTCACCTGTAACAAACGAGATGAGACCATGAGGTCTTGTGTTACCCCCATTTAACCCAAATATTAACAGGAAATTTCAAGTCTCTGAATCTTGTAAATGTTATAAAAACTTTTGCATTGCAGGCTCTAGAAATACGAGACATCAAAATGTCAAGTCTCTGAATCTTGTAAATCTCATACATCAAAATGTATTGACAGATATTATCAACCTTTAGAAGAGACCAAGACACGTCAAACAAAGCCGATGAACAACAACTCACCATTAATAAAAAAAAACAAACACATTGCAGAACGTGTTTATCTCGCTAATGTTACAGAAAGTAATAAAGATAATCAGTAACAAGAATGAAAGATGATGATACATAAAGTGACTTTCTACAGCTGCTAAGATGCTAAGAATGTGACCGAGACCGAACAAACTCCTCTAGTTTTTCCCAGACTTCTAATGCTGCTGCCCGGTCTTGATGCCGCTTATTCTTACTAATCTGAAAACACACAGAACAAGTTCCTCGATTCAGTAAATCACATCTCGATGACAAATAACAACAAGATAAATAAGGTGTATGAAATTTCTCACCGAGATAATCTTCACATTCCACTGCTTCACCGTCTTGGCTGATTCAATACTATCATCTTCAAACCGCAAGAAGAACCCAATTACTGCAAAACCAAAAAAAAAAGAAGACCAAACTGTCAAATTCCAGTCCCAAGAAAACCAAAAAGATTGGAACTTGAGCATTCATCTTCACTTACTCTTATTGAAAATCTCAACATGGTCCTTGAAAGGCCAATCCTTGAACTGCCAATCCTTCCCCAACACGAAAACCGCAACAACACGGTCCCAATCATCAGGCTTCAAAGCAGAAGGCTTATCCCTAACCTCATAAGCAGTCACAACCCTCTCCCTGTCCCTACTAAACTTCTTCTGAACCGTAATACAATCCGGCTTCACCCCTTTCATCTCCTTAGCCTTGACGTCGTTCGGTATATAAACCCCATCCTCAAGAAACTCCTTCACGTTGTAAATAGTAATCAACGTCTGAAACGCACTGGGAACAAGAATAATCGGCACACCTTCCCCAATCTTCCTTAGCTTAGACTTAGGGTTCGCGGCGTCGTAGCCAGAATCATCTGTAAACCCTACAATGCCTCTCTCCTCAGCGCCCATCAGCCTACTCTTGGCGACCAAACCGTCTTTCCTCTGGTGAGACTCGATCCTCTGCCTCTCCTCTTCCCTCTTGGTCGAATTCACCAAAACGCTGTGGAAATCTCTGTTCTTGCACTCGAGGATCGCGTCCCGGCTCTTCAACGGCCTCTCGTTGGACCGGATCAGCATGATGTAATCAACATCCTCTCCGCCGGAGGATTTGCCGTAACCGTCGACTTCCTCGATTGCGTTTTCTCCACGGGAGACGAACGCCGAGTTGTCTTGGTCGGGTCGGTACTCTTCGTTCTGCTTCTGGCTCTGCGCGTTCTGCTGCTGGAGCAGGAGGTAGTCGATCGAGTCGGAGGAGGATACTCTTCCGGTGAGGTAGTCGAGGAGGGGTTTTCGATCTGGTAAGGTTACGGCGGGGACGGAGTTTTTGACGGTGGATTGCATGTACTCTCCGAGTTTGAGGTGGTGGTTCTTCACGTAGTGGACCAAGGCTTCGAGTGTGTAGAGGCTTCCGCCTTTGGATCTGTACGCCGTCTCCGTCGCGCAGGGGAAGGAGTAGCCGGATCCGAATCGGTAATTGGCTCCGACCCGCTCGATTTTGTCCAAGTCTCCTCGGGTCGTGAAGTCCTTCAGCACCGATAAAGGATCCATTGCTTGAGAGAGAGAGAGAGAGAGATTCTGATTTCGATGTCAGGGTTTATGTTCGTGAGGAAGAAGAGTAAGAGGGTAAATTAGTAATTTTGAGATGTGGATCCGAGAGGCTGGTTTCGATCTTAGGGTTTATGCAAAGAAGCTCACAGAGAGATTATTTGTGAGGAAAAAAGGAAAAGATGAAGAAGAGCAAGAGGAAGCGGAGGATGGTAGATTAGTAATTTGGATATGTGATAGGCCAAGAACATAATGGGCTTTTAAAGTTATCTTAGGGTTATGCTACGAAGCTTCGAGAGGAAAAATAGTACTAAGGTTAATTAATAATTTTAAAGGTGAATATCTTTTATACTATAAAATAAAAACAGAAGTTAATTGACAATTTTGAAAATGACATGTGCCATTCAGATTTTGTTTTAGAAAAATCATTAGAAACTTTTTTTTTTGTTTTGGTTTATTCAAAAGCACGGTTGAAACAAAAATGAATTATCACAACTACTACTTCCTATTATTTCTATGGCACGAATTGGTAAATTAATACTATTAAAAGAGAAGGAGTTTTAATAAATCTACTTAAAAAGATTGTTTGGACCCTTTCATTAGACTAATATTTTTTTGATCTTTTCTTGTATTTCTCTAACTATATCATAATAAATATTTTTTTCAAGGTTACTGCACCATTTTATTTAATTTATTTTTTTAGTCTTACCTAATATTTTCCCAATTATCTCTAACTATTAAGGTCTTACCATATATTTCTCCAACTATACCGTCACAGTATACTGTTACCATGAGTCGAAAAATCTACTTATTCATTATTAATTATTTCTATTATATATAACCAAAGTTTATAAGTAAGTTTTTCAACACGTATATTCTTTTCATTTTCTTTCTGCTGATACAAACTTTTTATTCAGCAAAAGATACCTACATGAAACAGACTCACAAAAGAAATATGTATGCCTCATTATGTCTATATTAATAATTATTTGAAGCTTGGTGTTACAAAATAAATATCTATACGACTTCAAATGGTAAAGGCGATGATTCTGATAATGGCATCATGTACTTGGTGCTTCGAAAATGTTATCATTTACGAAACTATATAACTTCATGGATGTGTTCAAAAAAAAATACTCTTCATGCATGGATATAGTCTAGGTAGAAAAATGGTTCTATATATTTTCCAAACTTTCACATATCAACATTTTGTGAATCTTAAATATGTATTATAATTCATTAAAATTTAAAAAAAAAATAAAAAATAAATGCATAAAATTATTTATGGAACTTGAAAACATATTTTATTCACGGGAGATTTAGGCCTCGATTGGTACAACAGATGAAGAAGCAGAAGCAGTATGCTGCAGAAGCTGTATGCTCTCATTAAATTTTTTAATAAAGTGATTGGTAGAGCAGTAGCAGTATATAGTATATAATATATTTATTTTAAAATAATATATATTAAATTATAATATATATTAATAATATATGTTTTATTAAAAAATAATGAATCTTATTTAATTATAAAATTAAATTAAATTGTAAATATAAAATATTATTATTTAAAAAATAAATGTAAATATTATTTTAAAATATAAATTTAATTTTGTATAAAAAATAATTTTGATATTATTAAATAAAATAAACTAATTATATATATAATTTATATATAAATTATCATTATTTATCTATTGGTAGAGCAGTAAATGATTCATATAATATTATCAGAAAAATTAATATATGACATATAATTTATTTTTTATAAATAATATAGATATGTTTAATTTCTAATATATAATATATAGATATATATTATTTTATTTTATTTATTAAAAATAATGAATGATATGTGTAATTATATAAGTTATATTATATTTCAAATGTGAAATATTGTTCTTTTTAAAAAGTTAAAATAATTAATAACAACTTTTATTTTTTTAAATGTAAATTTTTTTTTTATTATGAACATAATTTTTTATATTATTAAATAAAATATATTAATTATATATAATTATTTTTAAATTTTTATATATTCTAAATGCAAATGCTCTACCAAAAGCTCCATATGAGAGCATTGAGTAAAGAGCATTTGGAGAGCATTAGCATCTTGTAAATGCTCTTGTAAATGCTTTTGTGATAAATGTTGATTGGATAATGACGAGCATAATGCTTATGCTAATGTTCTGCCAATCATACCCTTAGTTGGAATTGCACATCAAAATTATTTTTAAAATGTATTACGAAGAATTATTTAATGAACAATTATTTCAGGTTAGATTTATGACAAATGTACTTAAGTCAAACTTTCCTATTATATAGATAATAATAAATGTTTTAATTGCCCATTTAAATGAATATATTTTCCGTAACTTGAATGCCTTTAAGTATTTTAACTGATAATAAATTAAATATTTATAAATAAAATTATATTTAATATGGATTATATATCTTTAAAAATCAATTTTCTGATCTAAGCTGAAAAAAATAAATTTCTGATTATACCAAAAAATATTTTAAATATCCAAATACACCTAATATACAGAAAATATTTTGGGTACTTTAGATATCCAACAAGATCTGGATAAGATATGTACTCATAGAAATTTGCAGGTCTAAAAAATACTCAATAGATACTTTTTTGAACCTGGACCAAATCAAACATGTATTATCGGATTGCTTTTGGTTTAGTTATTCAGATACGGGTAATATATGCTTAAGAAAATTTTACATAGTGTTCATATAAAACTTTCAAATAAACTAATTCATAAATTATAATTTTTAAAAATATATATTTTTCGATATAATACGACTTTATAACATAATAATGTAAATCAATCATAAAATACTATTTTATATCAAAATATATTTAATTTTAAAATAATCCGCGATTTCGAAGCGCGGATCAAAATCTAGTAGGTTTTAAGAGTTGTGGAGGTTTTACAAGATTTCTAAAGTCTTAAGAGTCAAAGTATTCCCAATCAGACTTTAGTAGTTTAAAAGTCTTCAAAATCTCCTAAAAACACTCAAAACTATTTTTAACTGTTTTTGTTCATTGATTTAAGGCCTTTTCCTAAAACCTAGAAAACATGACTTTTGTTCTTTTTAAGTAACAGCCGTTAAAGTCTCTACAACTTCAAAAGTTTAAAACCAAAAATTGATACCAAGCACAGCTTATAGATGTTTTCACTATCTCAACTCAACTGTGAAATACTATAAATAACCACAATTCGTCTCTTGAAATTCACTATCATAGATATTCACTTTTTTATTCTGTGTAAAGAAACATTAAACATATGCATTTTTTTGAAGAAAAACATATGCATATATTTTTCTGAGTTTTTTTTTATAGATCATAGTTTATACAAATGTCAAGGTTAAGAAATTTTATGCTCTTAGATACGTAATGTTTTATATTTTCTTCTATTGAATTGTGACACTCTTCCCAAATTTGCAGGCAAAACAGCTCATTATCATGATCCCACTGCTTCCGAAATCCATACATTTCTGCAAATCATGTTTCTAACAGGTGTTCTCTTTTTTATTTACCTTACATACTGTTTTTTTTTGACAACGTACTGTTTGTTGTTTCATTGTGAGTTTTGTTTAGTTAATATGTTTAATTTAAGAAAACATATATATTTGGACCACTCATATGTTTAGAAATTATAATAATTTTGTTGTATTAAAATTTATATTAAAAAAATAGAATGTGCTCCTGCCAAATAGGAGCCATAATACTAGGGAGAATATAAGTCCAAACTGAATGGACCTTTAAGCATATCCTCTTATACATTAAATGAAAAGAGATTTTTGCTTAGGTGTCAATCACAAAGAGAGTTTAAGAAAAATTCTTACAATTTGATTATTTGAAAGATTTTTAATATTAATTATTTTAATTAGATCTAAAATAAAAGATAAGTGTAAACCTAATTAATATTACTTATCAAATAATCTAAATGATATTATAAATAATAATTTATAATAAAAAAATTCAAAAGAATAGAAAGTGTAATAATGTTCGATTAATTATTGTTATATTTATATACAGCATAAAATAATTAATATAACATAATTTATAGAAATCGATATAATGGTTTCATATTCTTATATAAAACATTATATTCGTATATAAATATCATAATAATTATTAATTTCTTATAATGTCCACATATGCTTTATAAATTATTTTTAAAAAAATTAAAACATTTCAAAAATTATCTAGCATGGCTTACAAAATTATTTCATCATAATTTTAAATTATTATAAGAGTTTATAAAACATTTATAAAAATTAGATAGTCTCCTAGATTTCAAATGAGAAGTCACTTAAGTAACTTTTGCTTAGGTATCATTCATAGAGAGAGGTTAAAAATTATTACAAATTGATTGGGTGAGGGATTTTCCATTATTTTAATTATATCTAAAATAAAAGTTAAGTCTATAACTAATTAATATCACTTACCAAATTATTTAAATGATATTACAAATAATAGCTTATGAACTAATTTTCAACATTGTAGAAAGTGTAATAATGTCTGATTAATTCTTTATATAGTTATATAATACATAAAATAATTAATAGAACAAAATTTACAGAAATTGATATACTGATTTCATATTCTTATCCACCTATATATTAAATGAGAAGTCACTTAAGTGTCAATCATAAAGAGAGCTTAAAAATGTTATAATTTAATTAGATCTAAAATAAAAGACAAGTGTAAACCTAATTAATATTACTTACCAAATAAACTAAATGATATTATAAATAATAATTTATAATAAAAAATTGTCAAAAGAATAGAAAGTGTAATAATGTTCAATTAATTCTTGTTATATCTATATACAGCATAAAATAATTAATATAACATAATTTATAGAAGTCGATATAATGATTTCATATTCTTATATAAAACATTATATTCACATTATATTCGTATATAAAATATCATAATAATTATTAATTTCTTATAATGTCCACATATGCTATATAAATTATTTATAAAAAAATTTAAAACATTTCAAAAATTATCTAGCATGGCTTACAAAATTATTTCATCATAATTTTAAATTATTATAAGATTTTATAAAACATTTATAAAAATTAGATAGTCTCCTAGATTTCAAATGAGAAGTCACTTAAGTAACTTTTGCTTAGGTATCATTCATAGAGAGAGGTTAAAAATTATTACAAATTGATTGGGGAGGGATTTTCAATTATTTTAATTATATCTAAAATAAAAGTTAAGTCTATAAATAATTAATATCACTTACCAAATTATTTCAATGATATTACAAATAATAGTTTATGAACTAATTTTCAACATTGAAGAAAGTGTAATAATGTCTGATTAATTCTTTATATATTTATATAATACATAAAATAATTAATAGAACACAATTTACAGAAATTGATATACTGATTTCATATTCTTATCCACCTATATATTAAATGAGAAGTCACTTAAGTGTCAATAATAAAGAGAGCTTAAAAATGTTATAATTTGATTGGATGGATATTTTCAATTATTTTAATTAGATCTAAAATAAAATGTAGGTATAGAACTAATTAATATCAATTACCAAATAATTTAAATGATATTACAAATAATAATTTATGGTACTAATTTTCAAAATTATTAAAAGCGTAATAATGTTTGATCAATTTATTTATATATTTAAATATTTGATATGCTCAGACTAACTCTAAAGCAACTTACTCTGTCAAAGAAGAGATTCAGTTGTAATACTTAGGGATCGAATCCACAGAGACTCTATGATTATACAATAGACTTGTAGTTTTCGAATTAAAGTTGGACATATATAATTTAAACATATGCTCAAATTAACTCTAAAGCAACATATGCTCAATTTTTTTTGTTCCAAAAAAAACCAGTAAGTAGTAGGGCGAACTAGGTAGTTGTTCAGTAGATTGATTCGAGGTTGTTAACAATTTGGAGAAGTAGCTAGATTCAGGTATAATTTCTGGTATGACAAGTATGCAATCTATTTTGGTTGTTAGGGATTCATAAATATTGATTGTTCACGAACTCAAATTTGGATGATTTTCTAATGCTTAGACCTAGGAATTCAACACTCGTATGCAAGTTCTAAGGGAGTGTTGATCGATGGATCCTATGGATTATCGATCGATGTCTCGTAATGATTGTCGATCGCTGTATCCTACGGAGTATCGATCGATACTAGTTCTAGCAAACTTTAGCGAATAGGTTTGATATATTCTCTAACCACCTAGACCAACTCTCGTGTGAGCCTAGCTAATCAGATCATACTAGTTTTATTCAGGCAACAGGTCAAGCTCTCACTTGTGCCAAATCAATCCTAAGATCTAAGTTTAGGGTTATCAATCCTAACATTAGTAGTAAGAATAACTAGAAGAAGAACTAATTAAATCAGCATAATAACAATACAGATTTAGCAAACCATATTTCAACCTTTGAAAACTTTAAATCTAACAAGAGAACTACTCAGACATATTCATATAAAACATTATGATGGTCTGAATAATACTGCAATAGATTAAGTAATAAAAGAACATAATATAGTAAAGAAACAAAGGAAGTTCAAGATCTTCTCTCTCTCAAGGTGTTCGGAACTCTCTCTCCAATCCTAAGCTCTCTCTCCACAATAGAATAAGCATAGCCGTCAACAATGGCTTAGAAAACAGTAAAATAGGGTTTCTAGTCGTGCAGGGTCGTTCTAATAATTTGTGTTACTTCTGGGCCTAAAATCAGTCATAAGATATACTCGGCCCGCATTCTGGCATTACCGTCGATCGAGACCAAGGCTGCACCGTCGATCAGTGTTCCTTCATCTTCTCGACAGCTTCATCTCGCAAGGCAGACATACCACTCTTTAGTAAAACGGACATAACTTTAGATCTAACCGTTGGATTGATCTGAAACCGGCAGCATTGGAAAGCTAACTCAAAGCTATATCTTCGGGAGAAAAAAACATCTCAATCTCATAATGGGAAAGTATCCATCCATAGCTAAACATCTGATGCATATGTGCAATTCTGCACTCAAAAAGCTCCAAAAGGCTCCAAAATCGCCAAAGTTCTCTAAAATGTACCTGAACCTGTAAATATACTAAATAGACTCCAAAACATAATAAATATATCCTAAAACACTTATATACCATGGCTAAACGTGGGTAAAATCCATGGTATATCAATATTCTTATATAAAAAATTATACCTTTTTTATAAAGTATTATAATAATTATTAATGACTTATAATGTCATATATGTCTTAGAAGTTATTTATAAAAAAATAAAACATTTATATAATTATCTATCATGGCTTACATAATTATTTTATTATAATTTTAAATTATTTATAATATTTTATAAAACATTTATAAAAAATAGAGATCCTCCTATATTAAACGAGAATTCGCTTAAGTGACTTTTTCTTACATGTCGATCATTTGTGAATTCTTAGGAAAATTGATATAATTTGCTTGCTCGGTAATTTTTAAATTTATTTTATTTTTGATTTAAAATAAAAATAAATCTAGAACCAATTAATATCACTTACTAGATAATCTAAATTATATTTAAAAAATGATTTATGGTAAAAAAATTTTGAAATTATATAAATAATGATAAAGTTTGATCAATTATTTTTATATTTATAAACTACATAATATAATGAACGAAACTGTTATAATTTTTAATTATTTAAGTTAGATGTAAAATAAAAAGTAAGTCTAAAACTAATTATTATCATTTGTCAAATAATCTAATTGATATTAGAAATAATAATAATGTATGGTAACTAAGTTTTAAAATTATAGAAATTTTAATAATTTTTAATCAATTCCCTTTATATTTATATACTACATAAAATAATGAATGAAAAAACAATTTATAGAAATCGATATAATGATTTCATATTCATATAAAATATAGTGTATCTATAATAATTATAAATCTCTTATAATGTTCATATATAATTTATAAATAATTAGGCTTTGAAGATTGGACGGCTTATATTTAATTGAACATGTGAAAACTTTGATTTAAAACATGTTTTCATTTAAGTCAAATAATATAGTGAATAGGGTAATGTGAAAAGAATTCTAAGATGGAATTTTTGTTCATTGATTGTATGGTTTTTATATCTATGTAGAAAAAGAAATAAATATTTGACAAAATATATGTAAGAAATTAGAAAAATATTAGCAATTTTTTTTTAAAGAATGAAATGATAACGAGAACAATAAAAAGACACCGAAAAAGATACATAATATACTGATATGTGTTGGAAAAGTTAATGTGATAATTATATATATAATTCCACAAGCATTTTTATTACTAATGTGATAATTACATATATAATTTCACAAGCATTTGTTATTGCTTAATTCATACAATATTTATACCCACCAATTCGCGGACACCACCTAATTATAATGGTTTCTGTAATTGTTATTAAAGTATCTAATTGCAATACAAGTTACAAAGCTTTGTTAGGGTTATTCCCACCGAGTAAGCTATCACATTAGCAAACTCTAATACCCTTTGTTGAGAATTCTTTAACCAATTAACTGGTTAATCTCACTTGACTAATTTACTTAGCACAATTCTTGTTGTTGTTTGAGTTACTTTAAAGACACACAAGATTTGGTTACCTATTTCCTTTTACCGGTACATCTGGGGAGAGGACGCTACTCTCAACGATTCACTAGTATCAAGTGTATACAAGAACTGTCTCCTACACAGCAACCTTTGTGTTTCCCTATTCACCTAGAGACAACACTACAATAAGCTTACTCAACATGTGTGTAGAGGAGATGAAAACCACTATCCATAGAAGAAAAGACAGCCTTAGACTCTTGACTGAATCTCTCTTTGCTTCTCATCAACCTTCAGTGGATACTCCTTCAATCACCCTTTTCTCTTGCTCCTTGCCTCTCTCTTTCTCTAATCTCAGATTCTTTTGGAATGAGTGTGTTGGTTAGAGGAAAGAAAATTAGGTTTAGAGATGCCTCTCTAAACCCTTACACTAGTGGGTTTCAACCAGTTAAAGCCCAAGCATAACAGATTTTCTCTTCAGCCCAAATGCACAGATATGCATAAGGCATCCACACAGATGCATCCACGGAAAGGCACACACTTAAGAATGGCATCCACAAAGTGGCATCCATCCAGACGCACCCAGGCAAACCACATGCTCATAATCAACAAATCTCCAGCTTGAGCGTTTGGTCACTTGTTCTTACGGAATCTGTAACTGAAATACCATCTTTATGTTGATTTACCTCAACGTAAGATGAACCTGAGACTTCCATCATAGTCTCAACTAGTAAATCATTTCTGCATTCCTGCAGCCCTCCCAGCTTTACCACCGGAAAGAAACAGATCTGTCACCTTTACCGGTGACCCTCAGCTCTAAATCCGAACCTCTTTAGACTTTCTTTTCAGACTTGACCATCTGAACTCTTTTTGTCGATTTCTCAGACTTGACCATCTGATCTTCTTGCTGTTACGAGGTGATAAACCGACAAACCATCTTGCGCTTCTACTGTCTCAACTTAATCAGCTCTTGTAAGAAACATAAGAACTTTCTCACACTTGATTTCTTTGAAGCAACCATTAATGAACTAGACAACGAGTTTAATGTACTCTAGCTGTGATGTGAATCACACTGCCTTTCCCAAGCCACTAACCTTCTCATGTCCATCAGATGATTAAAACCAGCCCCAAAACAACTTGTGTAATGCTTAACTTTCCATCAATTTGTTTTACTTACCTTCCATGCCTTGAGTCACCATTCAGCCTTGATACTCTTCTGATTTAATCACCATAAATCAGATGTATCCTTCCTGCATTTCACTTATAATCAATGCACCTTCATCATCTTTGTCCTTTCACATAGCTGAACCTGAGCCATTAGAACGTCTTCATATCACTTGAGTAGTGAATACCAGCTCTAATACACAATTGTATTAAGCTCAACACTTCCTTGATCACCTCCTGATACATTCAAAATTTGACTACCTGATATACCTGCTCATACTACTCCGTATAACAAGTTAGAAACAACCTACAACTTGTTAACTCAACAGAAAATCCTATAAGCTTCACCACTTATAACTTTTCCAATCACACAGTATCCTTAGTGGCTCCTGTTAATACCATAGACCTGTTACAGTGATTGAAATGAACCTTTGTTTTTTTTGACACTTGATTCCATTTCCGGCCTCTTGATTCACTTAATACACCTTAAGTCTTGAATTCCTTGAATTTTGTACTACCACATCCGAATCATACATGCTCCAAAACCTGAAACAATGTCTGATTCTTTTCTTTACTAAAAACATTTCAACCTTGAACACCTCTTGTACCTTTGTTACTCCTAACATAACACGCTACCCAAAAATCCCGCTGAACATACTTTTGACACAACCTTGGTTCAACCAACCTATTCTAATAGAGCTAACACAAAATTCCTCTTGAATCAATCCGCAAGAAACATCGAAGTCACTCATGATCCATTTACCTGAACCATGCCTGACTTATCAAGACCAGTTTGAGTACCCTGCCCTTGAGCATAACTTTATACCGCTGTTTTGACCAACAGAATACGCCTCTTAACTCCACCTGGCTAAGAAGACTTTTGACATAAAACATTGATGCTCCACCTGCAGCTCAAACTCCTCTGTACTAAACAGAATCTTTCGCTAACACACTGCCAGCTTTTATAAACCTGTCTCACGTCCACAAATCCGTAGAAGTCTTGAGACTTTTCGTTACAGCCTTTAGAAATTGACTCTAGAGCTCTTGAAGTCACTCTCTTGCTGTAAAAACCACACTCCAATACTCCTCCCATTTTGCAGCTTTAGTGTGTTTCTTATCCACAAAACATTGTGATATCCCTGAGACATCACTACAGCAGCCTTGCAAATCAATCAAATCTAGAATCTTTGATGTATCCTTCAGCTATAGCAACATTCTGATATACTTGGAACCTGTATATAGAACTCCATCAAATTAATTTCCTCTTGCATCATTCAGACTTTGACCAGTCTCTGTTTCTATCAATCATGCATCTCATGCCTCTGACATTGATGAGCCTGCACTTGTATGACTTATACAAGTGACTTTTCCTGAATAGATACAACCTTATCTTCTCATGATGCAACTTTAGATAACTTGAAACTCCTTCATTATTGTCTTTCAAATGCAGTTTGATGCTCTGCATTCTCATCCTTTCTTGGATAGCTTTAGATTCTAGAACACACCAAGTTTCTCATGTTTACCCTTGAGAAGCTGGATTTCTTTGACGCAAACTTCCACAAGTGATTTACCTCAGTTGTCTTACAAATGCATAACTACTGTGGGAACCGAAATTCGCACTGTCAATTTTAGTTGATTTGGAGGAAAGCCAAGTAAACCTGGCCTTCCCTGAAGGTCCCGGTTATCTGCTGGGCCACACACGACACAATCAATACAACGGAGAAATAACAAATCGGAATATAAAAATCGTAAGAACAAAAAGATGGAGCAAAAGATCTTATTTCGGAATTTGCGTTTAAGCGTGAACAACAGGAAAGATATCGGCTACAAGAGCTGTCAATGAGTTCGCTAGTCCAGCCACCTATATCTAACCTAGTTGAGTCGCAGCTCGCTAGTAAAAACGGAAAAGAGTGCCTAAGTTGCTCTAAGTGCTATGTTGCTCTCAAAAGTTCTCTCTCCTTTGCTCTTCGCCCCAAGCTCTCCTTATATACTCCTCTTAAGACAATCTAGTCCTCCTTTGGGCCGAATCTATCGCGAATCGGGCTTCTTCCATTTTCGTCGGTCTTCATGTTTATCGGGAAACTTGACATTTATCTTCAGGAAACCTGACATTTATCTTCGGGAAACTTGACATTTATCTCTTTATGTAAAGATAAACATGGGCCGTCATGTCCATTTCGACTTGATATCCTGGAAAGTCGTAAGTGGGCCGCATGGTCGCGTTTGGGCCTTCTGGGGCCATTGTTTCGACCGTAGACATTTTCCGATTTCACGAGAAACTAGCCTGCCATGGTACTTGTTTTTCCGAAGGAACCCCAACTCCTCGTATAGTCTAGATGACTAGTGTTTTTAGAATAACTGTGATCGTTTTATACGATGAATAGAAATCCATTCGTCAACCAAACCTTTGATGGTCTTCCGAAGCCTTCCCGATTTATTTCGACCAAAACCAAATGGGGTTCTTAGGTTTCATGTCTTCAAGGAGTTGAACGGTGAGTCTTCGAGCAAAGATACAAAACGTAGGGTTGGACTAGTTGTCGAGATGGTTTTACGGGGAGAAGGTCGCACCTGTCGAGTAGTCCGTACGCTGGCGCCCGGGACATGGACATGGACGCTGGCGCCGGCGCCTGTGACATCTGGGTGAGCGGCGCCGGTGCCAGCATCGGCGAAGCCGGCGCCGGTGCCAGCATCGGCGAAGCCGGCGCCGGTGCCAGCATCGGCGAAGCCGGCGCCGGTGCCAGCAGGCGAGCAGGCACCGGTGCGGGGCCAGCAGGCGGATCGGCGCCGTCGCCGGTGCCAGCATCGGCGAAGCCGGCGCCGGCGCCGGTGCCAGCACGGCGAAGCCGGCGCCGGTGCCAGCATCGGCGAAGCCGGCGCCGGTGCCAGCATCGGCGAAGCCGGCGCCGGTGCCAGCACGGCGAAGCCGGCGCCGGTGCCAGCAGGCGAGCAGGCACCGGTGCGGGGCCAGCACGGCGAAGCCGGCGCCGGCGCCGGTGCCAGCATCGGCGAAGCCGGCGCCGGCGCCGGTGCCAGCATCGGCGAAGCCGGCGCCGGCGCCGGTGCCAGCATCGGCGAAGCCGGCGCCGGCGCCGGGCCAGGCCGGTCGTGTCGCTCCGGCTAGGCCGGCCGCTCCTGCTGGTGTCCGGGACTACGATGCGATCATTTCCTCCGACGTTTCGTTGAGTAACTAGTTTTTCTTGGTTTTATTCGTCACTTGATTGCTTCCAAGGACTTTCGGATGTCGATTGCGTCTTTGACCGATTTTGACCCCAATAGTTAGCCCCCCAGCTAGCTAGGACCGTGGTTTTTTGGTAACAGGTCCTAGCTCGCAGTATGGCTAGATAAGAAGGTGTGGAGACGTAATCGTTTGCCGAAAGTCGGAGTAAATAGTAATTTTTCCTTCTTTATAAAGATGGAGTAAGAATTTTTAGTCATTCTTACTTCATCACAAGAATTTCACCTTCTAAAGTTTCTCTCTCAAGAAAAAATGTCTTCAAGATCAAGATCCTCTAAAAGGAATTCTTCTTCTCACCCATCTTCGGGTGATTCTCCCGTCGACGAAGTGGTTGCGCCAAAACACGAGGAAGGAGTTGAGGAAGATGCGAGGGAGGCATACTACAAAGCTTTATGTGGCTCGTGTCCGCCTCCGCGGGACATCTCCATCCCCAGGAGACCTCCGAGGGCGCCGGGCGCGTCCTTCTCACCAAGCATGGTCTCTCCCGAGTACCTCACGATTCTTTGAAACTTTTACCAAGTTCCGAGTGGGGTTATTTTCCGGATTCCGACCGCTGGCGAGAGTGCAAGGAATCCTCCGCAGGGCTCCTTTACTTGTTATGAAGCCTTTCTCGTTTACTGTCGCATGTGGTTCCTGATCCCTGGTGCCATTGTCCGTGCGCATTGTTCTTTCGGACTTTCGATCAGCCAGCTCACCGTCCCGTCCTTGGAGAGTTGGCTTGCGTGCTAGTCTCGAGTTACGAGTTAGACATGGACCTTAGCCCTAGCAATTTCGAGGGAATTTGGTATACTAAGCCAACGTCGATCGAAGGTTCGTATTCCGTGATCCCAAGGAAGAACATGGCCATAATTCAGGGGACTACTTCGAACCACAAATCGTGGTTTGAGCGCTTCTTCTTTGTCCGCATAGACGGAGAGTCCATTGAGAAAAGCTGCCTTCACTTATTCCCTCAGGAATGGAATTTCGATCGCGGTAATGCGACTAATTCTGTTTTTTTCGTTTTCGTACTTCGAACGCGCATGAAGATAAAACTTTTGTTTATCATGCAGCGAACAAGATCGTTGCGCACACTCATGCTGATCTTTTCATCAAACGAGACCTTCTTCGGGAAAGGCCATTCTTCTGGAGCACCTTTTCCGTCGAGCGGATTCGAAATACGGTGGAGATCCATCAATCCCGAGTCATTCTTCAACCCTCCGATGTTCCGTGTGATGTCGAGCCGGTTGCTGTCTTGCCTGTTCGGAGGCGGAGACATAGGTCTCAGAAAGGCAAAGAGGTCGAATGCGAGACGGTCTCGGGAGATCCTTCGCTGTTAGGAGGAGACCCCAGCTTTGTTCCGGGGGAAGGGGGTGGAACCAGCGAGTTTCCCCTGCCTAGCAAATTTTTTGATGGTCTCCCTCCTGCGTTTACTACTGATGAGTCGCTCGAGGATGAAGCGAAGAAGAAAGTGTTTTCCGAGGGTTCTCGTTTAATCAATGAGGTTTATCCTTTGAACTTTGATCATATATATTACTGTTGCTGCATATATATTTTTCTGATCCTAAGTTCATACAGGGAATGAGGGTGTTCGGAACGGCGCTCGATGGAAGCTTTCGAGGATCGAGGATCTCTCGCTTCAAAGCCGAGGAAGCCAAACGCGAACTCTTCCGTTTCCGGAAAGAGGTTGAGGAACAAAGCCGGAAACAGGCCAAACTTCATTCTCGAGCCCTTGTGCGTGCGGAAAGGAGAGGAAGGAGAGCGATCGCTGGAGAGATGGCGCGGAGGGCTGAATCGTTTGTGTGAGAATTAGTGATTTATGAGAAGGTTTATGAGGTAATATCAAAGAGATTAAGTAGATTAAGTGAAAATAAGCAAGAGAGAGAACATTGCAAATGAGAGAATATGAAGAAGGAATTTCTTATTCCATTGCTTAATTTGTTTATGGGAACATCCCATATATATAAAGAGGTTGCAAGACATGAGATATATTATAAACTAGACAAATAATAAACAAGGGAAGAAGAAGACAAGTCTGATCTTGTGCAGGCTGGTCTTGGACAGTGACATGTCCTAAGCATCTCCATTGACTTGGAACATGTGATCCTTCATGTAGCACACTCCAACAGCTCTCTCTCTCTCTTCTTGTCCTACTCCAACGTCTCTCTCTCTTGTTTTGTCTCACACAGCACAAGATATCTTCTTCTGATTATTATAATTTAGTCTCCTTATCTTTGTCTTGTGCTTCATCTAGTGGACAGCCTTGGAACACAAGGCAACACAGCTAATGCTTCATTTGAACTTGCATGATTCCCTCTTGTTTCTTTATTGCTTCATTTCCATATCTCATTGCTTCATCTTCACACACTCTAGATCTTTATTGCTTCATCTTCACACTCCCCCTCAAGCTTGACCATAGGGACTGGTCAAGCTTGGAAACCATGAAGCATTCCCTCATTAAAACCTTTAGCTTGGAAAAACCTCATGGGATAAAAACCAAGCCAAGGAAAAAGAGTAGAACACTTCATGGCTAAGAAGATCAGTGTGATGAAAGATCTACGAGTCCTAACTTGGAGTGTATGAACTCGCAAACCTTGGTGCTTGCAGCCTTGGTGAAGATGTCAGCTAGTTGATCCTCACTCCTTGTGTAGCAAGGTAAGATGATCCTTTGTTCCACTGCTTGCCTAACTTTATGACAGTCCACCTCAATGTGTTTAGTTCTCTCATGGAACACACTGTTGGAAGCTATGTGTATTGCAGCTTGATTATCACAATGCACGGTGATTGGAGTTGATGTCTCTATACCCAAGTCTTGAAGTAGGTTCCTGATCCAGATCAACTCACTAGTGAGCTTCCTCATTGCCCTATATTCAGCTTCAGCACTTGAGCATGACACTATCTTCTGTTTCTTGCTCTTCCAAGTAACAAGATTGCCTCCAATGAATGTACAATAGCCTGTGGTGGATCTCCTATCCACTCTGTCCCCTACCCAATCAGCATCACAATACCCAACTATCTCTGTGCTTTTGTTGCATCCCATCCACACTCCTTGACCTGGCGCCTCTCTTAGGTATCTTAGAATTCTCTCAACCATGTTCCAATGGTGTATCTTGGGAGCTTGCATATGCTGGCTTACTTGGTTGACTGCAAAGCATACATCAGGCCTGGTGATGGTGAGGTATATCAACTTTCCCACCATTCTCCTATAGTGTTTCACATCAGCATATGGCTTGTTTTCAATCTCCCCCTCACGCAGCACCTTATACCCATCTTCTAGTGGAGTCTTGGCTGCTCTTCCTCTTAGATCACCTGCCTCATTCAGAAGATCAAGTGTGTACTTTTTTTGGGATAAGAATAGCCCATCCTTGGATCGGCACATCTCAATTCCTAGAAAGTACTTTAACTCTCCCAAGTCTTTGATATCAAAAGATGATCTAAGGAAAGCTTTAGTTAAGAGTATACCTTCTTTGTCACTCCCGGTGATGATGATATCATCAACATATACTAAGATCACAACAATCCCTTTCTTGCTGGTGAGTGTAAAGAGAGTATGATCTGCCTCAGATTTCACAAAGCCCCTTCCATTGAGTGTGGTGCTGAGCTTGTGGTACCATGCTCTAGGTGATTGTTTCAATCCATAGATAGCCTTCTTGAGTCTAAGGACATTTCCAGGTTTCACTAGGTGTTCTAGGCCAGGAGGTGGCCTCATGTACACCTCATCTTCTAGTTCTCCTTGTAGGAAAGCATTCTTCACATCCATTTGCCATAAATCCCACTCTAGGTTGACAGCCAAGGATAGGATTATCCTTATGGTGTGAAGTTTAGCAACTGGTGCAAAGGTATCTAGATAATCCTCTCCATATGTTTGAGTGAAGCCTCTTGCTACTAGCCTTGTCTTGCGCCTCTCTACTGTCCCATCAGCATTGTACTTGATGGTGAAGATCCAGCGGCTTGTTACAGCTCTCTTGCCGTTAGGTAGTTCAGCTTCATACCATGTATCATTGATGATCATGGCATTAGTCTCACTGCCCACTGATTCTTTCCATTCCTCATGCTCCATAGCTTCCTCATAAGACCTTGGAATGTATTCCTGATCCAACTCTCCAATAAACACCACATGTTCTTGGGGATAATGAGCTAGAGAGCACACTCCTTGTATGGGATGAACCACAGCTTGAGCATTGAAGTAGACCCTATTGTTCTTCCAATTTAGGTCCACCGGCTGTCTGATCCTAGAACTTCTTCTTGGACCGGCTGTGAGCTACTTTCCTCAGTTGCAGCTTGATCAATATTAGGCTGAGGCTGGCTTGCAATCACTACTGGCTCCTCTTGAGTCATGTGATGATCCTGCTCCTCTTGTGTATAATGCTCAGCTTGCTCCTCTTGTGTATGATGCTCAGCTTGATCATGACTTGCTGAATCATCTTGATAGTGTTCAGCTTGATTGTCCCCCTCAGGATCAAGGTGAGGAAGCTCAATCACATCAGTATCAACCTCAGTAGATGGCGTGGCTAGCTCTTCAGGTGTAATGGCTCCTTGATCTTGTTGTATACTGATTCCAAGTCTTTCCATTACTCTCCTTAGGTTGTTAGCTCTATCCGAGGCTGAGTGGGACAGGTTCTCTAACTCTTCCCAACTCTTTCCATCATAGTAGCCTCTAGATTCCACAAATTTCACATCTCTTGAGACTAAGACCCTCCTGGTCTCTGGTACATAACACTTATAGCCCTTCGGTGAGGAGAGTATCCAATAAAGATTGCCTTTGTGCTCTTGGCTGACAACTTATCTCTTTGTGCTCCTGGTATCAAAACAAAACAAAGACACCCAAACACACGCATATGATCTATAGATGATTTGTTTTTGTTAAGTACCTCATAAGAGGATTGATCTTGAAGGACTTTTGTAGGGATCCTATTGATTAGATAGCATGCTGTTAGGACTGCATCTCCCCAAAACGTTTGGGAACACTTGTGTGAAACATCATACTCCTTGCCACCTCCATGAGATGTCTATTCTTTCTCTCAGCTACACCATTTTGTTGTGGAGTATATGGGCAGCTAGTCTGGTGGATCATCCCATGTTTGGCTAAGTGTTCTTTGAAAGCATTGTTTGTGTATTCTCCTCCATTATCTGATCTCAAAATCTTAATCTTGGCATTAAAGTGATTAGATACATGGTTTTGAAAATTTATGAAAGCTTCTAAGACCCTATCTTTAGATTGTAATAATGTAATCCATGTATATTTTGATTTTTCATCTATAAAGGTCACAAAATACTTATGATGTTCTCTAGATATGCATGGAGCTGTCCATACATCGAGTGGATTAAGTCAAAGCAATTCTCATAAATAGTACTTGATCTAGGGAACACACTCTTGCAATGTTTGCCTAGGATACAAGCCTCACAATCACTTTTAAAGGAAATACTAGGAAGCATGATGTTCAAAGCACGAGAATGGGGATGTCCTAATCTAGCATGCCATAATACATCTTTAGGTAAAGTAGAAATGGAATTTAAAGCATAAGATAAATCAGCTGAGAGCTTAGTGTCTTCAAGTAAGTACAAGTCTCCCTTGGTTACACCTTTGCCAAGCAGCCTACTAGTTTCAATATCCTGAAAGTAGACATCATTAGGAGGAAAGTAACACTACAATTCAAGTCATTAGTGGCTCTTTTAACTGATAACAAGTTAGAGGTAAAACTAGGCATGTAGAAAGATTTAGAATCTTTATCAAATAGCCTAAGATCACCTACACCTTTGATTGGAACTTTCTCTCCATTAGCTATCATAACATTTCCTAGGGCAGGAACAATATTTTTAATTAAGTTGAGATCACTAATCATGTGGTGACTTGCCCTGAATCTATAACCAATGGTTTTGTAATTTTAGGTTCAGTTAAAGCATTCAGCAAGATACCACAAGTGGAGGCATGTAAAGAGGTACCAAGTGTGTTACCAGAGTTGTCTTGGAGGAGTTTGATGAGAGCTTCAATGTCGAGGCCTGATGACTTCATCTTGATTGTTCCTCAAGGTCAGGTTGCCACTAGAAGCCATTGCTTTGCCTTCACCACCTGCTGGAGCTGGGCATGCTTGCTGGAGTAGATGGCTCTCCCATGTTACCGAGAAGTTGGCCCTTGTATCATTGTAGTTGGTTCTGAACTTCGTGGCTTGAGGTGAGGGTGGAGGATCCAGCACTTGTCCTTTCCATGGCCTCTCTTCTTGCAATGATCACATGTCCACACCTTCTCGTCTTCAGTCTTGTAGGTACCTTTGTTTGCAACTCCTTCAGCTTGGTTTGCAAGTACTAAGTCTCTCTTGACTCCAAAGAGCCCCACTGATCCTTGTTCTTTTTGAATCCGAGCACACACTTCTTCAAGGGATGGGAGTTCCTTGTCTCTTAGGATATGCTTGATGAGGTCATTGTATCCAGGGTTGAGAGTAGAGAGAAGAGCAAACACCTTGTCTTGTTCTCTCCTTTCATTCAACACATCTGGATCAATAGTTGCTGGCCTTAGCATCTCTAGCTCAGCCCACGGGATCTAAACTTCCCAAAGTGTTTATCAAAGTCATTGTCCTCTTGACTTAGAGTATTGATAGCCCTCTTGACTTCAAACACCCTACTGATGTTGGACTGGTTTCCATAGACCTTCTTGAGTGTATCCCATAGGTCTTTGGAGGTTTCACAGTAGCCATAAGCTTCCTGGAGTGAAGCATCAAGGCTGGACTGAAGAATAGATAGCACCATGAGGTCCTCTTGATTCTTCTTCTTGTCACCAGCTCCACTCACCACCATTTCTCTACCATCCTCTCCTAGGATTGTTTTCTTTGGGTTCTTGCCTTCTTCAACAATATCCCAGTAGCCTCTGCCACCAAGAGCTGTCTTAGCAAGTCTTGCCCACAACAGGTAGTTAGCTCCCTTAAGGGTAGTTGGAATCACAAACATTTTGAATTTTCTCCAGAATCCATCAAGAACAACTCAAGAACAGTTCAAGAATGATGAGAGAAAATAGAAAATATTTTTGTAAGGAATAATCGAGTAAAGATTTATGGAAGTAATAGGTTCAAGAGCTTAATTGCTCTGATACCATGTGAGAATTAGTGATTTATGAGAAGGTTTATGAGGTAATATCAAAGAGATTAAGTAGATTAAGTGAAAATAAGCAAGAGAGAGAACATTGCAAATGAGAGAATATGAAGAAGGAATTTCTTATTCCATTGCTTAATTTGTTTATGGGAACATCCCATATATATAAAGAGGTTGCAAGACATGAGATATATTATAAACTAGACAAATAATAAACAAGGGAAGAAGAAGACAAGTCTGATCTTGTGCAGGCTGGTCTTGGACAGTGACATGTCCTAAGCATCTCCATTGACTTGGAACATGTGATCCTTCATGTAGCACACTCCAACAGCTCTCTCTCTCTCTTCTTGTCCTACTCCAACGTCTCTCTCTCTTGTTTTGTCTCACACAGCACAAGATATCTTCTTCTGATTATTATAATTTAGTCTCCTTATCTTTGTCTTGTGCTTCATCTAGTGGACAGTCTTGGAACACAAGGCAACACAGCTCATGCTTCATTTGAACTTGCATGATTCCCTCTTGTTTCTTTATTGCTTCATTTCCATATCTCATTGCTTCATCTTCACACACTCTAGATCTTTATTGCTTCATCTTCACAGTTTGCCACCGAGTTCGAGAGCTTGAAGGAAGCTCAAGAGTTTGTGGGTGATTTTCGCGAGTGTCGGGGTTCGGTTGCTAACCTTTACAAGTCGCAGAACCCGGGCTTCTCATTCTCCTACGAGATCACTGAGATGAAAGGTCTCATGAGCGAATGTGCTCACGCTGAATCCTTGGTTCCTCCGATCGAGGGAAGGGTCCGGAAGCTTTGGGACCCCATTGAGGTTTCGGAGGACACGGTGGAGACTGGAGCAGGCGGAAACGCGGAAGGCGTAGATGAAGAAGTTGACGAGCCTGTGACTTCGTTCGGGATCTTCACGTCCGGATACTTTGACCTCGATTACTGAGGATCGTTGGGATTGTATCCTTTTATCTTGATGATTGTATGTTTTGCCGGGTGTGGCCGTTTATTTGTATATTCCGCGACCGTAGAAGGTTGCGTAACTTTGTATATTTCGGGACTGGCCGTTGGTGGCTTTGAATCTCTGCCATTTCCGCGGCTTGAATATATATATTATGTGTGGATTTTGCAGAAATTTGCCTTGTGATTTGATTTATACTTTCGTCAAGTGTAGAGGGTAGAATTCGAGTAGTCACTTCGTATTCTAACTTTTATTTTTTTCGCTAGGTCCGTGTACTACTTTGTAGCGAGTGTTTTAGGTGTTAGCGATGAGAGACATGTTTTTGGATCTCGTATCTGGTGTCGATACTATGTCTGTGAGATGTCAAGATCCAGCAAGACTGGGTTTAGGGCAAGACCTAGGCTTACTCTCAGCTTTAAGGCTATGCGATGACTGATCGACTTTCGTTTTGCCTGTTTGTTATTTCTTCATGATTCTTACTGATTAAATTCCGGATCTTGGCGCCGGTTTATGCGACTTGTGTAGTTAGAATCGAGCTATGATATCCTTGTCGGATGTAAGAGGACCTTATTCTTGTGAAAAGGTATGACTACGGTTTTGTATTAATGAAACGTTTCTGTGTTCGTCCGTCGGGGTTAATCGACGGGCGTTTGTTTTTTAAGTCGCAGGTGGACTGTTTTTATGGATGATGCGATTTTGATACCTTTGGTAAATTGCGACGTCTCGCGTTTCCATGAAGATATGATTTTCGTTTTTCCGAAGCACGCATTGAAAGATTGATAGAAAGAATTTTATTGAAAAAGTTTCGAAAATTTCGAATACATGTGCAGGTATTTCGCGTCTTTGTGGGAGTATAGGAGTATATGTACCCACTCCCCCCCCCCTTTTTGGTGAGGGGGATAGCTGAACTCGTCGGGTTTCGACGAGCTGCCTATGTACCTCTTTCGAGGATCAAGCCATCTCGTAGTTCTGATCGTTGCTACGGATGTTTTTACTCCCCGTGTGTCGTCCTTCCGATCGTACTAGCCGGATCGGTGGTCTGTGCGGGTGTTGAGTTGTCTGCTTTTACGGCGATGGACTCAGAGACTTTGTCGCTGTCTTGAATCGTTGCTTGTTCGGATGATTCTGGATCATCTTTTTTCGAGTTTTCAGGAATGTTGTGTGATTCCTTTGCTCGTTTCGGGTTAGCCGCAGGGGCGTTCCAATCTTTTCGCAGTTTGAACTCGGCTAGGTAGCGAGTCTCGACTGTTTCGACTCCCCGGATTCTGCGGTTCGGTTGGAGTCGGAAATTTGATGCCGAGGTGATATGTGGACGGTACTACCTTCATGGAGTTGATCCAAGGGGTTCCCATGATTGCATTGTAGATGGCCGGGTTATCGACTACTGCGAACTCGACAATCTTTGTAACTTCCTCAGCCATGACCGGGAGCTTGATGCTCCCGAGGGTCATGGAGGTGAAGCCCGAAAACCCAGTCAAAGGTTTTGGCTCTGAGATGACTTCCCCAAGTGGGATGTTCATCCTATAGAGGGTGTCGCGGAAGATGACGTTGACCGTACTTCCTGTATCGACAAGGATGTGGCCAACTTCGAGATCCTGGATCACCAGGTCGATGACTAGAGGATCGTAATGAGGTTTGTCGATTCCGACAGTTTCTTGTTCCTCGAAAACGATCGCGTGGTTGGGAATATCGCTATCCGGAAGCCAGTTGGAACTTGTCTCGGCTTTTCACCTGTAGGCTTTGATCGACGAGACCGAGTCTTGGTAGAACTGCGACCCTCCGATAATCATATTTACCCTCTGGCGACTGCTGTTGTTCTCTTGGTCGTCCTGTCTCCTTCCGCGCTTCTCACCCGATTGACTTTCAGGCGCTTGGTTCTCGGAGATAGTCTTGGTTGTTTTTGGGCAGTCGGACTCCAGGAGAAAGTCTTTTATACTCTTGACCTTCGACAGTTCGCCGGCGAGGAGTTTTGCGGCAAGCCTGGCGCCGAGAACCTTGCAGTTCGCGGTGGAGTGACCTCTGGTATCGTGGAACTCGCAGTAGGAATTATCCTTGTACTGGTTCCTGGTCCTGGTGTTTCCGGAGGTTTTTCCCTGCTCCGAGTTGATGGCGTAGTTATGTTCGCCTTGGACGTCTTCCCCTTCGTGATGGATGTACTTGTCGTTACGAGAGGGTTTCTTCTTCGAGGACGTTTTCTGAGGTCCATGCTTTTGCGACAGGACTCTCATTTCTTCCTCCATGACGATGAAGTTCGTTTCCTTGTGGAGGGTATCTTGGATCGTCCATGGTTTCTCCAGCAATATTCACTTTCGGAACTTCGACTTGTACCAGAGAGTTTTTCTCAGGGCGTCGATCGCGACTTTGTCGCTGATACCCGTCACTCTGGCCATCACTAGTTTGAACCTTCTCATGAAGTCGCGAAGTGATTCGTCTTCCTTTTGAGCCAGACTCTATAAGTCCACGTTGGAAGTCTCTCTATCCATAAACATGGAATACTGTTTGAGAAATGCCGAGGCTAGTTGGCGGAAACTTCTGATGGAGTTTCTTTTGAGCCGAGAGAACCATTCAATCGCGGCGCCCCTGAGATTCTCGACAAAGAGAAGGCAGTGACCGGTGTCTCGTTCCCGCTCCGGGAGTTTGCATCTTCACATCGCGATCTTGAAGGACTGTAAGTGTGCCTTTGGATCAGTGGTACCGTCGTAGATGGGAATTCTGATCTTCCCCGGGTCCGAGACGCGTGTCTCTGTGATCCGAGCGGTGAACGGCGTTTTTCGTGCTTCCTCGAGAAGTCTATCGATCTCGGGAGCGGCACTAGTTGCCTGGTGAATTTGTGATTTCACCGCTTTTACCTCGGCTACTGTTTTTGCAAGAGACTCGCGGAGATCGTGGATCTCGCTATCGCTACCTGTATTTTTCCGAGCTTGTCGGCGCTGGTTACGATGGATCCGAGTTTGATCCTCCGCCAGTTCTTCCTGTTCCATCCAGTAGAGGTCTTCTTCCTCTTATGTCATGGGTTATTCGAAGGATACCGTCTGTCGGGCAGACTGACTTCGGGTCCTTCTAGGATGAACGTCAGCGCTATCGTCCGAATGATCGGATCGATCGCTAATGTCCAAGTCGATTCGTTCAATGCTGTTTTCTTCGTTGTCCCCAGCGGGAGGTGGAAGATTCTCCTTAGTCGGTTGCGCACCCGGTTGGAGAGGTTCGTCAGGGTTTTGGCCTGAAGAAGTCTTGTCCGTGCGTGCAGCTCGATCGCCCGGAGTCTCGAAATCGAGTCTTCTGCCGCTGCGGGCTCTTGTGATCCCTCGCGAGGCCTTGCTCTTGGCCTTTGCCGTTAAGGTTTCCACCTGTTTTGCGAGAGAGGCCACGAGTTTTCCTTGTTCGTCCGCCTGTTTCTGAGCGGAGGCGAACATTTCTTTCATCTGGTCGAGTATCGTGGTGTCGGCAGTGATCGTTGATATGTTTCCAGCTGGAGTGTTGGTGGCGTTGGCATCGACGGGAGTTCCGTCGTGTGTTTGCGGGTTGTCAGTGTTGGTCGCCATATCAGACCGAGCGTGTGTGGTTGCGTGTGAGATAGATCCGTACCCCCCCCTCCTTATAGCGCCAAACTGTTGGAACTGAAATTCGCACTGTCAATTTTAGTTGATTTGGAGGAAAGCCAAGTAAACCTGGCCTTCCCTGAAGGTCCCGGTTATCTGCTGGGCCACACACGACACAATCAATGCAACGGAGAAATAACAAATCGGAATATAAAAATCGTAAGAACAAAAAGGATGGAGCAAAAGATCTTATTTCAGAATTTGCATTTAAGCGTGAACAACAGGAAAGAGATCAGCTACAAGAGCTGTCAATGAGTTCGCTAGTCCAGCCACATGTATCTAATCTAGTTGAGTCGCAGCTCGCTAGTAAAAACAGAAAAAAGTGCCTAAGTTGCTCTAAGTGCTATGTTGCTCTCAAAAGTTCTCTCTCCTTTGCTCCTCGCCCCAAGCTCTCCTTATATACTCTTCTTAAGACGGTCTATTCCTCCTTTGGGCCGAATCTATCGCGAATCGGGCTTCTTCCATTTTCGTCGGTCTTCATGTTTATCGGGAAACTTGACATTTATCTTCAGGAAACCTGACATTTATCTTCGGGAAACTTGACATTTATCTCTTTATGTAAAGATAAACATGGGCCGTCATGTCCATTTCGACTTGATCTCCTGGAAAGTCGTAAGTGGGCCGCTTGGTCGCGTTTGGGCCTTCTGGGGCCGTTGTTTCGACCGTAGACATCTTACGATTTCACGAGAAACTAGCCTGTCATGGTACTTGTTTTGCCGAAGGAACCCCAACTCCTCGTATAGTCTAGATGACTGGTGTTTTTAGAATAACCGTGATCGTTTTATACGATGAATCGAAATCCATTCGTCAACCGAACCTTTGGTGGTCTTCCGAAGCCTTCCCGATTTATTTCGACCAAAACAAAATGGGGTTCTTAGGTTTCATGTCTTCAAGGAGTTGAACGGTGAGTCTTCGAGCAAAGATACAAAACGTAGGGTTGGACTAGTTGTCGAGATGGTTTTGCGGGAGAAGGTCGCACTGTCGAGTAGTCATTACCGCGAGCGCCGGACTTGACATGGGCGCTGGCGCCCGGCGCCCGGTGCCAGCATCGGCGAAGCCGGCGCCGGCGCCGGCGCCGGTGCCAGCATCGGCGAAGCCGGCGCCGGCGCCGGTGCCAGCATCGGCGAAGCCGGCGCCGGCGCCGGTGCCAGCATCGGCGAAGCCGGCGCCGGCGCCGGTGCCAGCATCGGCGAAGCCGGCGCCGGCGCCGGTGCCAGCATCGGCGAAGCCGGCGCCGGCGCCGGGGGCCAGGCGATCGTGCCTTCACCGGCAACGGGGCTAGGCCGTGGCCGCTCCTGCTGGTGTCCGGGACTACGATGCGATCATTCCCTCCAACGTTTCGTCGAGTAACTAGTTTTCTTGGTTTTATTCGTCACTTGATTGCTTCCAAGGACTTTGGGGTGTCGATTGCGTCTTTGACCGATTTTGACCCCAACAACTACCTACATATATACCTTCTTTGCAGTTATGTTTCTTCTAGAATCCTTATCAAGAACCAGCTTCAAACATATATGAAATCAACCATTTACCATCAGATTTAATCATGTTTGAGCGTTACCCGTTGATAACCTCATGTTCTCTCTTTGTTTTCTTCTTTGCAAACTGAACTTCCATAAATATGATATAACCCTGAGATATGTTGTGTTTCAATCCTTCTCTTACAGTTAACCCACTGAGACAATCTCCAAGAACATAGCTCCACCTTGAATGAAGTAACAATAGTACTCCACCTAGAACCATAACCAATATATATGCAGAACTTGAGCAAACCTGAAACTTCAATATAAAACATCACAAACACCTTGTGACTGCAGCGAAAACATACTTTATGTCTTCTTGAACTTGAGTCTTGAAGTTTATGTTTTGATTCGATGTACCACCTTGAGCCATTAGCTTTAGCTCATGACTTCAGAATCACAAACCAGCTGATTCTTGTGAAATACCTTCAGCTTATACCAACATTTAACCGGTTTCTTTAGCACTGTTAAGAACATTCACCTTCCATCAAATGTTTCCTGCTTTATCTCTGATTTGTTCTTCTTGTGACTTCAAAACCACCTCCCATGAATTTCTTTGACCAGAACTCACAATGATGTAGAACTTACAAGCCACTGGAGAAAAAATACTTCACAGATTCTCTTGATTTTCAACCAAATCAACTTTGAATTTTCCTTTCCCCAACACCGGCTTTTTCTTTCAAGACTTGCCAGGAACCACTCTCAATATTGCATATCTCACAACATCTTCTTCTTCTTCTCTTATAGAGTTGTGAAGTTGTTGAACCTGAGAATCTTCAGCAATTTCTCATTTCTCTAGATTTTCGATGCTGCCTTCCTCACAGAATCTGAGATCCCTCAAACAACACAAAATACAGAACACAGCCTGAAACCACTGTGCAGCCAGCACCAATAGCAGATCAGAAACTGAAATCGTAACCTCCTCTGCTGAACCTGATGCTCTGATACCACTTGTTAGGGTTATTCCCACCGAGTAAGCTATCAACATTAGTTACCCTTTGTTGAGAATTATTTAACTAATTAACCGGTTTATCTCACTTGACTAATTTAATTAGCACAATTCTTGTTGTTGTTTGAGTTACTTTAAAGACACACAAGATTTGACTACCCAGTTCCTTTTACCGGTACATCTGGGGAGAGGACGCTACTCTCAACGATTCACTAGTATCAAGTATACAAGAGCTTTCTCCTACACAATAACCTCTGTGTTTCTCTATTCACCTAGAGACAACACTACAATAAGCTTACTCAACATGTGTGTAGAGGAGATGAAACCCATTATCCAGAGAAGAAAAGACAGCCGTAGACTCTTGACCGAATCTCTCTTTGCTTCTCATCAACCTTCAGTGTAAACTCTTTCAATCACCCTTTTCTCTTGCTCCTTGCCTCTCTCTTTCTTTAATCTCAGATTCTTGTGGAATGAGTGTGTTGGTTGGAGGCAAGAAAATTAGGTTTAGAGAGTATATGTTGTGCCTCTCTAAACCTTTACACCAATGGGTTTCGACCACTTTTATCCCGAACATAACAGATTTTTTCTTCAGTCCGAATGCACATATATGCATAAAGCATCCACACAGATGCATCTACGGAAAGGCATACACTTCAGAATGGCATCCACAAAGTGGCATCCATCCAGACGCATCCAGCCAGACCACATGCTCATAATCAACAAGCTTTTATAGCCATAAACATGGAAACATCACCAGGTATCTTCCTCCGTACGTTTGATCTCTTGGACGCTGAAGACGTTCTTATATGGGCCGGTGATGATAACATCACACGTTACCTTCGATGGACCTCCGTTAGAACCGTGGAAGAAGCCCGACAACACATCCTTCAAACGGTCATACCACATCTGTGGCGACGTTCCATTTCTCTCCTCAGAGATGGTCGTTCGATAGGTTGCGTCTCCGTCAGGCCTAATATTAGCGATGGTAGGTGCGGAGCTGACCTTGGATACGCCGTCGCTAGAGAATTTTGGGGACGAGGGATAACTACGGCGGCAGTAAGGATGGCGGTAGAACAAGCTTTTGGGGTTTTCCGAAGGTGGTGAGGCTACAAGCGGTGGTTGAGGTGGAGAATAAAGGGTCTCAGAAAGTTTTGGAGAAAGCTGGTTTTGAAAAAGAGGGTTTGCTTAAAATTATGATTTCTGGTTTAGGGTTTAGGGTCTTAGAAAGTTTTCGAGAAAGCTGGTTTTGAAAAAGAGGGTTTTCTATTACTCATTTGAATAGAAAAAAAGTAACATAACATCATATTAATTGTGATATGTAAAATTTTCTTATGAAATTCTATATTTTTCTACAGAGATTTTTAATATGGTAATAAAAAAACTTATATATCTTTATCAATGTCAATTTTTCATATAATATATATGTTTGGTAAACTATTAAAATATATTAATAACTCATCACAATTAAAATTATATATATATATATATATATCACAGTAATAAAAATAAGTTAAATAAGATTACTTTTACATCAACTTATATATCATATTTGTATAAATATAACTGTATATATGCATCAAAAATACAAATCTAAAGTAACACTAATCCAAAAAAATTTGATAGTTAAATGATTAAACATTTATTGAAATTTATTTGTTCATCTTCATCATGTTAATTAACAAATTGATTTCTCAGTTTAACATATTTTAACTAAGACAAACAAATTTATTAGCATTAATATATATATATATATATATATATATATATCCCCTATACATAATTTGCAAAGTGATTTTGACACATGTCTTCTCTACAATCACTTTCACTAAATAAATGTGACATGGCATATTGTGACATGACATATAAGAATGATGACATCGTTTATGTTTAAATGTGACATGTACAATTATATTTAATGCTAATTTATATTTTTTTTAACTTTGTAAAATATAGTAATAAATTATACATCATCATTAAAGTAAATCTATTTAAATATGATATTAAATAATATAATAATAGAAATATAATAATATTTTAAAAGTTTCGAAATTTTATGCATTTCTATTTTTATAATTATATAATTTTATTACTAAAAAGGATTTTTAACAATTTAAAAAAACAATTAATCATAATATTATTAGTTTCTTTATATATCTACAAATTTTAGAAATATTGCATAATTTTACTTTTGATAATTTAGAACTTTTATATCAATTTTTTAAACAAGTTGATTTAATCTATTTTATCCAAAA
The DNA here is from genome assembly GCA_016771965.1 of Brassica carinata. Classification (NCBI taxonomy): domain Eukaryota; kingdom Viridiplantae; phylum Streptophyta; class Magnoliopsida; order Brassicales; family Brassicaceae; genus Brassica; species Brassica carinata. The sequence goes on along the minus strand of CM028692.1, from coordinate 8,709,587 downwards.
GAAATAGATAAAAATCTATCTAAGATTATAATTTAAAATATATACATAAACATTCTTAATTATAATTTAAAATAAACAAAAAATTTTATTTTTTTTAATTTTATGTTCCATTAAATCAAAATTTATATTAAAATATTGGTATGAAAATAATAACATCTAAAATAATAATAATAATAATTTATTTTACCTATAATTTAAATTTAAAATTTTACTACTGCACATGGTGCAGGAAAGCACCTAGTAGATTCTTGAAGAAGAGAGTACAGAGAACTAGATAACTGAAGAAAACTAAAAAAAAACTAGAGATCATTTGTTCAACTAGAAAAGAGTATGACCAGTGTTTAGAGGTGTCCAGTTCGAGTGACTGCTAAAACAAAAACTAATATTACATGATGTGGTTTCAAGTTTGAGGGATTACGGACTCCGGACTCAAACTTCCTAATATTAAAAAAAAATCAAAGACTAAATTCCCATGGTATAAAAATTTGATAAATCGAGATGAAATGAATCCAAGAAGATCACCCTAAATACTTAATGGGCCTTCTAAGCCTTATTTTGTGGGGTTTTTCTAGAGGTGGTGAGGCTACCAGTGGTGGTTGAATTGGAGAACAAAGCAACTCATAAGCAATATTTTTGTAACCGAACGAGAAGCAAACCGGTTAATTATTTGTATTACGGTTCAATATATTTGATCGGGTCAAATCTGATTTATAAATTTTATTTGTAAATATATATATATATATATATATATATATATAATTTAATATATGAACATAAAAATAATATTAACAAATATGATATATAGTTAGAAATATTAATTAACTCACTTGTTCATTGAGATTTTTTTTATTTAATGGTTTTATTCGGTTCAATAACGTTAAAATCTAATCTTATTATGTGAATAGTTCATAGTTGAATATAGTCCAACCATCAGGTCAATCCGGTTTTAAAACATTGCTCATAAGATGTTGGAGAACGTTGTGTTCGAAAGAGATAATTTGCTTAAAAATATGGTTTTTGCCGAAGAGGGCTTAGAGTTATACATTTTCGTATAGTATTTTTATTATGGATTATTGTTTATCTAATAACTAATAGAATAATAGGGAATAACTAAGAGAATAAATAAGAGAAAAAAAAATTGGTCATAAGGTGTTTGGTTTGCAAAAAAATTGGTCATAAGGTGTTTGGTTTGGTCATAAGTTGTCCAAAAAAAGAGAATAAATAAGAGAAAAAAAAATTGGTCCAAAAAACTTAAAAGAAATGATATTTGGTTTGCAAATAAAATTATGTTTACGGCATCGAGTGATGGCCCCTTTTGTCTCCATGTTATCATAATGTCATAAGGTGTTTACATCGTGCCATATGAATTATGATCCTTCATGACTTTCTCTTCCTCTCAATGTTTCCTTGTTCATTTGCATGAAAATATTAAGTAAATATATAAGTGAAGTTATTATCTTAACTTCATTATCAGGAAAAAGTTTTACCAGTAGGTTTGCCATAATCCACCACAATATATGCGGTTCAAACTTGATGGTATATCTAATAGACCAATCAAAACCAAGAGTTCTATTTCTGCCGAGCAAGAACACATAAGAATTGTTCTTCATACGATATTTGTTGTTCCTACTTCCTATTACGTTCCAACCGATTAATAATTCTTAATAATGTGACTAAAAATATATTTTGATCGTTAAGTGTTTCCTTCTCTGGATCTACACAAATAGTAATACGTCACTGACATGGCAAATCTATTACATTATAAAATATTCGGCATTATACATCTCCGATGGATCATATATTGAAAAATTATAATATTAATTTGGAACATCATAGTGGGTTCATATATAAATCTTCATGAAAATTTGCAAGAAAAGAGTGTGAAAGTCTTTGAGAAGTATCATCAAGGAGCACGCATGAATCTTGAACAGAAGTCATGCATAGTATCGTCAATATGATGTTTTACATTTATTATCCTATCGATCTTTAATTGTGTCAACTTCATACTCAACTACTTACATTTATACTTATTTTCACACAAATTTCATCTGTATATTATATATCCTTAAACTATGCATAAACTCGAATTTCTAATGTATGTGTTTGCTAAAATTTGTTGACACGAGACTTATCTACTATATTCTACTAATAATTCAGGTTGAATGAGAAATGAAAGTAAAAGCTGTAACTTAACAATACCAAAGTTCTTTATTCCTCCAACCAACTTTATAGAAAACACTAACTTGCAAGTAATATATACATGATCCCTGCTTTTATATAACCGCATGATGTAAAAGGATTCAAGAACTTCACTGGAAATGGCATGTCAATATATAGATTGGTCGCCACGTTTAGTTTATTATTTTTAAATTATGTATTCATTTTCCTTGATTTGTGTTTGTCTTCAGAACAGACTCCAATGTTGATTTGAAAAAGTTATCAAGAGACATCAGAAGACTGATACTGAATTGGTGATAGACATTTTAACTCCAAAGAGAAAAAAGAAGAAATAATCGGTGATAGTCACACAAGCACTTATTTTGTTTAAATTCTAATAATTTGAATAGACTGGGACCAAGTAACCCTACACAAACAACCTCTCAATTGCAATGATATTGGGCCTATATAAATTGGTTTCTGTACATCCAAAGAGTTAATCAACCGAGTAAGTTCAAGATTTTAATTGCAAATTCTGTTTGTTGTGTGATCACGCTCCTTCTGTAACCATTTTTTTTTTGTCATCTGTAGATTATATTGAAATTAAGCAAGTTTTCCAACCATTACAAGGGCTTGTGTCACCCAATCCATACTCCACAGCACACAGACCACTGTAGCTAAACAAAAAGGACTGATAACACAATCCAGTCACTATACCAGAACCCAAAAAATCCTTCCAAAGTCTTCATCAAGCATCTACGCAGAGGATGGGACCTCCTCACTCTCAAAGCAGTGCAGTAACCACACAGGAGGCCCAGCAGCGACATAAGACTGTCTCTTGCCTCCTTTAGTTACGCTTTTAGCAATGAGGATAGCTCCTCTGTTGTTTGATCTCTTTTCTGGAACCAATATCCACCATTCTATACCTGACAATTTACTCATAATGCATCTAGTTTCTCCTTTGAAGTTTGGCCAAGCTTTTGGTCTCAAGATCATCTGCGTCAAGGCTGCATCCTCTACAGAAAATATCACCCGGTTGAGATGATGAGCGTTGATACTCTCGATCGCTCATGCCACAGATTCCAGCTTAGCCTTAAACAAGTTCCTAATCCTTGAGAAGGCTCTTCTACTATGAATCACCACTTTTCCTTTTTCATCCCTAAGCACCCAAGCACCTCCTCCAACTTGATTTTCCTTCATCCAATCTACGCCTATGTTGCACTTGAACCAACCTCTTGGTGGTGGGGACCAGCCTTCTTGAATCTCTACTCCATCCCCATTATCTTCCTCCTCAGCTTTCTGTTCATTAATATGGACCAGCGCCCACATCTCAGCTTCCGCAAAGATTTTGTGGACAAGCTCTAGTAACCCAATCTGTTTCCCTTCAAACAATAAGTTATTTCTGTTCTTCCACAAAAACCACACCAGTCACGGAATAGCATTGATCACTGCATCAGGTATCTTCTTGTTAGATCCCAGAGACAGGATATAGTGAATTTTAGAGTAATGCGTAGTTGAATCAAATCCGTTTTCTGGACACGGAACATTGGCTAACACCCAGACCTGGCGAGCTATTTGACAAGTAAAGAGAATATGGTTGATAGACTCACCATGAAACCCGCATGCTTGACAACATGGGTCCATCTTAATTCCTCTCTTTACTAATAACTCGTCTGCTGAGATTGCATTACTCAACGCTCTCCATAAGAAAGTTTTTATTTTAGGAGGAGATTTTACTTTCCAGGCCGCTGTTTTCAAATCATTTAAAGACGGCAAGGCTTCCGCTTCTCTAATCTCTTCACTCCTTGTCACTCTTGTTTTTAACCAATACCCAGACTTGACCGAGTATCCTCCATGCTTGTTGTGCTGCCAAATCCAAAAATCATCATCCTCAAAGACAGGTTTCATCACTAATATGCTAACCACATCTTCCTCATAAACAGATCATGTAGCGTGTTCAAATTTCAGCATCTATTGACCCGATCTACCAGCTTGTAACAATTATTAATTTGATTTATTACCTCTCTTATTTTTTAAAATTTACTTATTTTTATTTTCTGTGTAGAAAGATAGATGATGCGACAAGAAGCAGTGAATGGTTATGTGAGCTCATTTGGCCCCATTTAATCTAAGTGGGACCGACTCTTAGGGTTATTATTGGGACCCATCTATGATTCTTAAAAGAGTGGGCTCCTTTTTCTGAGTGTAATAGAGAGATTAGGTTCTGATCTCACGGACGGTCACGATGATATGATGGATTGTGTTGACGAGCCATGACATGACTCATGATGCTTCATTAGTTCTCTACTGTGCATTCACACTATTATAGTCAAATTGATGATTATCAAGCTTTGCAAAAAACACTGCTTAAATCCATTCATGATTTCTTTCCCCTTGTCTGCGATTGGTGATTCAATTAGATTGGTGATTCAATTACATCAAGTTATCTGGTGAAAAACACAGTATCAAATCCACACAATAGTAGAAAGTTTTAGGCAGATGCGGCAATTTATATAATTTACAATTATAATTTTCTACAATTAAGTCACCTCTATAATGGTTTCAAAAAGTTGATGGAGTCAATGTGTTTTTATTTTAATTCACCATTTCTCAATCTCATTCCAAACAAAAACCGGAATTCAAAAAGAAAGATATTCAAACGGATCAAAAATGTAGGTTATTAAACATTAATATAGCTCTCATATTACAAATGCCAAGAATCATCACTCAGAACAGGACATATTACCTTTGGATTCATAATGCTATAGCTTCTCTCTCGCAAGGAGATGTTGGAATACAATTGTGAAAAATTCATCAGAAATTTCAAACATTTGTTGGTGATAAAAACGCCTAAGCGATTGAGAAGATAGATTCACTGGAGATTAGAGGATGGTTTATAGTCACTGTGATGGAAATTAATTTGGCATGGTGTTGGAATGCATGTAGAAAGATCTGGTGAATTAGTTGGAATGAAAAAAAAATGGAATATGAAAATAATAAAAGAGATAAAATGACATATGAAAATAAAAAAAAATGAATTATTCAGAAAAGTTAAGTAACCAATTGAAAATGTAATTTTGGTTGGAATAGTTGTCAGATAATTGATTTAATTTTTCAATCTTTTATTACCACACTTTAGTATTACTTTTGTATTTTTTAACTTTTTAGTTCTCCTTTCAGGGATACCATTTGGTTGTTAGATTGTGAGAAGCAATTTAAGAGAGACGAAGCAAAGAGACTGAAATCCACATGTTGGTGGAGAAACACTTATGTAAAAGGTCTCCGGTATTGATATGCGTAAAATATATTCCGGTCGTCGGATACACATGCACAAATATGTCAACCCAACACAACTTTTCCACCAAACAAAAGAAAGAGTTAATATATGTTTCTTATAAATGAGATATTAATAATTCCATGCAGTATGAAAAAGTTTTTCTCTAGAATAACGTTAAAAGTTTTCGTTTTATACGTAGCAAAACTATATATTAAGCTCAAAAAAATTATGAAGTTCTTTATCAGTGTGTGACAATCTCCAACAAAAGAGACTAGCCAGCAATGAAAGCAAAAGGAATCAGTTAAGATCGTGAAATATATTCGTACGTATGATCGTATCTCATTCCATTCCGATGCTGGGTGACCAAGTCCACCCATGCTAACAAAATCACCATCATCACCGAAAAGGTACAATAAATCATTACATAAAGAAAAATTTCGATCGTAGATAATTTGATTTACAAATGAACTAAAAGTTCTTGTGTATCATCATCTCGATTTGTCTCCCGTTTGAGAAAGCTACATGCATGTTTCTTCGAGTTAGTTACTCCCTTTTTCTGGTTACGAACAAGTTCCGTAAATCTACTAACGTTATGAAACTTTATTATGTATCAATGAAAAAAATTATCTAAACACATTGTATTGTGCCGGTGAAAACAAACGGTATACCAATTTCTAGTCATGATGTGATTCTAGAATGCAATAATAACAAAAGATATGCAGCTTTTTAAAAAGAAAAAAAAACTAACATGTAGCTAGTTAGATAGTATGAAACCATCTCAAAATCAAAAGCCTCGTCAAAATGAATTAATGTTTGGCAAACAAAGGAAGCGTTTCACCGAGCTAATACCTTTTTTCATCAACACTGAACTAATACCTTAGCATGGTTTAAACCATGTTTTGTATGAAAATATAATGGGTACAAAAATCAGAAAAATATAAATTAGTTTAATTTTTTATTTATCTGCATTTTATTTGGAGATTCAGAAGACAAGTCATAGATTTGTTATAATAGGAAAAATACTGGTTCGTTTCCTAACACTAATTTTATACTAAATTAAATAAATTTATTTAATTTTTACATTTCCTTTTATGAGAAGCGTCCGCTTGAAATTCCTCTTTCCCTACGTTTTACTATGTATGATGCCTCCACAACTTCTAAACAAACACCTAATCAAGATTGAGTAAGAAGTACATTACATTTATATTAATTCATTTATAAACTCAAGCTAAAAAAGAAAAAGAAAAGAAACCCAAACAAAGTTGCCTAATAGTAGCTTGATCAGGATCTATGAGAAGGGATTACAGCTTTCTGGTCTTAGTGCGTTTGAATTTGATTTCCACTAAGAAAAAATTGGCTTTAAATTTGGAGTTTTAAGCTTAAGCAAAGCCCAAACGCTAAACTCGTGGTTGGTTTGGCAAAAATCCTTCGCCTTTTGAAGCTTGACGATCGGATTAAAGAGATAAAACAATTTTGGAAAATTCTAATTTAAAAGGTTGTAATTACTTTTTTTTAAAGAGGTTTACTTTTATACTTCATATCTATTTTTTTTCTTTTGGTAACCATATCTATTTTATTATGTTATCCCTAGGAACTAAAGGTTTGTGATATTCCAATTGATGGATTAGTTGTAACTAGTACAATATGCAAGTATAGGAAGAATGCAACACGAGAATTTTCAATTTTCAATTTTCAAACGTCTTCTTTTTTATTAAATTGCTAAAGTTTCCTTTTCTTATAAATAAACAGAAAAGAATATGGAAAGAAAACTAAAAGAAAAATCCAAAAGAAATAATAAAAGACGAAAGGGTCAGTAGAAAACGACGTGAGTGGTTCCTTGGCACACCAAAAAGCAAGAAAAAATCTTAAATTAATAAAGAATAAAAGCCAAAAAATAATAATGCAGTTATTTTTTAACAAAAATAATGAAACGAATTTGGGAAGTTCCACTGATGGAGTTAAAGCTTTGAGTGGTTTTCTTCACCCACTGATTTCCATTGTACTGTACATCTCTTTCTCTATATATATACATAATATTCCTAATACACAAACTTATACTATTAATTAAATACAGATATATTATTAGTTTCATACAGGCGTTAGTGTGACTTTTTACTCTTCAGTGCTCTGTTTCTGCGATGCAACTTCATGGCGATTTTTGAGGATATGGAAGAGAATCAGTGGGGCTGTTTTGTTTTTGTTCTCTCATAGTTCATTGAAACTATAACCCACTAAGTCCCAACAAATTAAAAAATATCAATTTTCTTTATTATTATTATTTTCTTGTTTGTTTGTTTGTTTCTTCTTCTTACTTCAATCTCAAGCAGAACGTTTTATGTTACATTAAAAGTGCTAGAAAGTCGGGAGTAAATAAAGCTCTCTCTTCGTTTCAGTTACTTTCATTTCTTTTTCTTATTAGTTTTGTATTTTTCTCTTCAAATTTTATTTTATTTTATTTTCTCAATCATGGAGGCAACAGAACTCCATTACTTTTATTTTCTCTGAAAGATTCCATAAGTCAGAAACTTTTCTGATCGCTGAGGTTAGTTTCTTATGTTCTTTCTCTTGTTCTGTCTCAGTTTTGCAAATAACGAAGAGACTTTAGCTTAACGTTTAAATTTTCTTTTGCGTGATTGAGCAGTGAGTTATGCTCAAGAAGAGATCAAGAAGCAAGCAAGCTTCGTTAATGGCGGATACCAACCAGAAACAGAGCAAACCGACGCCGTTTCCCCGTCTCTTCACAGCTTTTAGCAGCTTCAAAAGCTTCACCGAAAACGACGCCGTCGCGAGTCCCACCTCCATCCTCGACACAAAACCTTTCACCGTTTTGAAAAACCCTTTTGGACCCGAGAACCCGAAAACCCACGAACCCGAGACCCGGCTCAAGCTCGAACCCAAAAGAATCGGACTCGCTATTGTCGATTCTCTCATCCAAGAAGAAAACCAAGAACCCGGGTTCTCCCGACCAAGATCCGGGACAATTGTATTCGGTTCTCAGCTACGGATCCGGGTCCCGGACCCTCCACGTTCTTCGTCGGATTTCGGGATCAAAACGAAGAATCCTACGGTCTCCCCTCCGCCGGAAGAGATGAAGAAAACGGTTTCCGGGTCGGGTCTTGCGTCGCCTCGTATCTTCACCGGCTATTTCTCGACCAGCGACATGGAATTATCGGAAGACTACACGTGCGTTACGTGTCACGGGCCTAACCCGAGAACGATCCATATATTCGATAACTGTATCGTTGAGAGCCAACCCGGCGTCGTTTTCTTTAGGAGCTCCGACCCGGTTAACGAAACGGATTGTTTACCATCCGACAGCTTTCTCAGTACCTGCTGTAACTGTAAGAAGAATCTTGGACCTCGTGATGACATTTTCATGTACAGGTAAAATTCATATTTTTTTAACAGTTTAAGCATATAAAAGAAATGAATTTAAACTATATGGTATTTTCTGTAATTGAATTTTGAATAGCTAATTGACAAATTTGTGGTGATTTAATTTTGCAGGGGAGATCGAGCCTTCTGTAGCAGCGAATGCAGGTCACTGGAGATGATGTCGGAGGAAAATGACATTTAATGAAATAAGCTTATTGAGATAATTAAAAAATGTTATGATAATGACTAAAATAAATAAAACGTTTTAGTATTAAGAAAATGAAAATGTTAGATACTAAATTTTGTTTAATTTCTTTTCGTTTTGCTCGGGGAAGAGATGGTGTCTATGTGTATTATGTGTCAACATGCATAATCATACATATTTTGCTTTAATAGTTACTTTAAATCTGTAATAATAGTGGAGATCATAATAATAACTAGAGTTTGACCCTAAGTTACATCCATATAGGTATTTGTATTCGACTTGTAGTGCTATAACATTTATGATAAATCAATGGTTTTTACTTATCTCTAATTTTTTGTTGTTCATATTGTGATTAGATATTAAATCAATCAAAATAATGTGTTATAATATAACATAATCATCAATTAGTAATATTTAAATACATTAATCTGATGTATTTATTTATAAATTAAAACATTAATTAGTATGTTTTGTATAGTAATAAATCCATCTTTCCAAAATAAAATATTTTATGTCAAACAAAATTCACTTCTGTTTTAACAAAATAGAGAAATATGTCTATAAATTTTTTCTAAGCCATAAATTTCCTCTATGTTTATTTTTGAGAAAATATTAAATTAAAATTTAATTTTTGTATTCTAATAATTCAAGTATATACGTGTGAATAATATTAATCATCAAATTATTCAACATATATTTGAAAAATAAATTTAAATGTTTTAATAAAACATTTATAGTTTATATTTATATGTGAAATGAAATAATAATATACATGAATATATAATAACTAAAGTTTATATGTCAAATATAAATAATTTGTTTAAACTTCATTTTAAAAATTGATTAGAGAATATTCCGATTAAAGAATAATGGTAAATTTGGTTAGAGAATAATCTAACAAATAAATGATTTATAATTAATTAATTAATTAATAATTTCTAAATAAATGACACAAGTTGTAATTATTATGTTGAATGAATAATTATTTTAAGAAGATACTTCAGGTTTAGTAAAATAGGTGATAGTTAATGCAATAATTCCATTTGTAATGTTCAAGAAAGAAATTTAATTATATCTCTACTCTCTTCTTAAAAAATATGAATTTTGATCTGCGCTTTCAAAATCCTAGTTTTTATCATTTTATAAATTCTAGTAGTAAAAATAGACAACTGTTGGTAAAATATAAGATTCTTTCACTGATTTTTTGTTTATAATACATTTCTAATTGTATTGATTGTTTATTTTTAAAAATATTTTGAAGCTGTATCTAAAAATTGGCATAATTCTAATCATTAAACTTAATTATGAAGTGCTTATAGATTATTATAGTTTATTATTGTATTACATTTTTAACATATTATAAACTATTATATTTATAAATTTAATATATTTTGATGTTATCACCATACATATTTTAATTTTTCATTAAACTAAAAATGATATTCAAAAGTGAATATAATAATTTAAGTAATGATACTTTTTATAAAATATATTATTAATTTGGAGCATATGAGGGAAATATAAATTAAAAAATTGTATATTTATTTATTATGTATGTATTGACTAATTTATTATATAAATTTCAAGATTTAACTCGCATTTTCAAAATATATGTTGTTAATGTATCAAAAAATTACTTACGTATATATATGGATTTTAACATACTATTAAAATTTGTATTTTCCAATGTGAAACCTCTTTGGTTGAGAACATATATAAAATATATATAACAATGCATATTATCAATATTTAAATTTCTAATGTGTAACTTTCTTGGAAACAAATCTCGGGTATTCATATATAAATGGGATTTGACTTTTGTTTAGATATTATTTTGGAATTGCTATAATATACATGCCTCATTTTAAATATATACTATATTTTGACTTACACTTTCAAAGCGCGAAATTTTCTTTTAAAATCTATAAATATTTGTTAATTAAATGATTATTTGTTTTTGTGTGAGATAACATAATACATTTACAATTATGCTGACTGTTTTAATTTGATATATATATATATATATATATATATATATATTCATTTATAGATGTCTGATTTGGTTTATAGTGTGTAAATATTATGAAGATATTTATGACAATTAAGATTTCTATACATTTCTATAATGTGGTTTAAAAATTTAAATATAATTGTATTGATACAAACTGTTATATATATTAAGCAATATAGGCTTTATAATATTTAGGCAAACAAACATACACTCAGTGAAATAAATGGATTTCGACAAAAGAATGTATGCATATAAGATTTGAAATCCGGCCCAATATATTAGTAGAGACTTTTTGAAAATTGAAATTATATTATTAGGAATATATTAGGTTTAGATTAGTAGATACTTTTCAAAAATCGAAAAATATATTCTCAGGAATATTTTTATATAGTTTTAGAAGTTGCAAATATATTGTTGTAATAAAATCATATAGATTATAGAACTGCCAAGATAATTATACACATTAATGATAGAATTATGTTACATGAAATCACAACTATATAATATAGATGTAAGTTAATATAGTGTGGAAATTACAATATTCTTCAATCTGCGGGTTCTGTGTTTTCGTATTCAGATAAGAGATCCATAAACTTACCGTGTAGACGCTGCACCTTTCTTATTGACGCCATTGCAGGAAGGATATTGTTTCTCAAAATTTTATGCTTCTTTACCCTCTAGAAATAAAAAAAAAAAGTTTAGTTTTAAAGTGTTTTGATTTGGTAAAAAGGTTAAGCTTTGATCAAGTGGAGGTAATTACGTACCAGAACATAAGGATCTCAAAACAAATTTGTGTCGTAGGTTTCTGCTTCAGCCACGCCAGTTAGGAGGTCCAGAAGAGAGGTAAAAGAATAATAGAATCTATTCCCCAAAAAAGGTCCTATCGATTCTTCATGCTCTTTTCTTTTCTTACATTTTATATATAGTCTCCATCATAAGGATCCACTCCCCAAATTTCATGGCTTGACCCGTTTTCATGCCACTATTTGCTCAAACCCATGGCCTCATATGTTGTCAATCATTCTTTAGACCTGCCCAAATCTGAAACACTTGATATTGGTAACAATTTGCTTAAACATGTTGCAAGTTCTTACCTGAGTAAGGTTTTTCTCTAGTTTGATTTCTGTTAGATTTGTGTTCTTTTTCAGGAACTGCTTCTTGATTTTCCAATGCCAAGGCTGTGTAAATTCTCCACTGTGCTGCCTCATTGTTTTTTATCGTCTCTTGAATGCGTTGAAATGGGAATCCCAGTCACGGAGAAAGCTGATGAACTGAATTTAGCTAGATACTTTATGGAGAACTCGACAACACTCAAGAAGCTCGTTCTACGTTTGAATCAATCTACTTGACAGAATCAAAAGCATGGTGTCTTCGAACAACTCACTGAATCTCCAAGACGCTCTAATTCGTCTCAGTTTGAAGTTATTCCAGTGGTTCTTGTTGAGTTTCATAGGCTTCTAACTTAAAACCAATTGGCGGTGATAAATATATTCTCAAATCCAATATATATTACTTAGTTTCCTTTTATTGGAAACTTATTTCCAACAACTTCCTTCAAGATAATAGTACGTATAACCATTAATCTCGAAAGGATCCATCATACCTCTTCCGAAATAATGTTTTTTTCTATGCTTTCTGAACTAGCACGAAAAGCTTCTCTATGATCTGGTGCTTTGTATACTATTTTTTTTCTATGGGATATTTGTTTTACAACTTTGTACTGGTCTTGTTGACGATGCACCAGATCTTAGAGGAGCCGTTATTTGTCTAAAAGAGAGCATGAAAAGCTCCAGCGCAGGCTGAACTAGCAGAGAAACCGCATAAGTGTCATCAGGGAACATAGTAGATGAAGCATCAGATCTTAGACGAGCCATTATATGATTTGATACAAACCCGTCAGACCTGAAATCAGGTGGGCCTCAAGGGTCGGTGGGTATGGCAGAGACATCATCTGAGAGTCATCATGTACGTCAGAGGAAGGCATAAGCTGAAGATGACAAATATGAAGGGATGATTATATAGAGATGGCAAAGGTGAACTTGGACCGCGGGCTGGTCCGCAAAGGCTTGTAGCGGGGCGGTATTCTGCCTTGTATTTGTAGGTCCGTAAAATTGCAGGACTCGCGGGACAGGCTTTAGCAGTATTGGGCTTCAAAGGGATGGGCCCAAGCGGGTCATACGGGAGAAGAAAGACCCGCAACTCTCATTACTTCACTTCACTTTCACCTGCAAAAAAAATGAGAGAGAGAATTAAAAGGCGATTCAGTTCTACTTCCACCGACAAAACCGTAGGACCTCTGGTGATAAAGATTCAAGCTCTGACAGTGGTTCTGGTGTTCACGTTGCCTCTACCTGCAGCAGCTAAGATTCACATCGTGAGCGATGAGATTTGTTGATGGCCTCTTCCACTGACAGGTGCTTGTAGCTGTGGTGACGATGATGCGACTTCTGAGGGTTTTTCCTTGCTTCCCTTTGTCCTGGATCTACGTGCATGCAATGAAAGTCACAGACTCAAGTGTAGATCGACCATGCATGTAGTCTTTGACCAACAAGACCAAATAGATATATGTTTAGTGATTGTGCAAAACTGTTTGATCCATGTAATAGATCTATGTTTTATGTGTTTTGTCTCTATTTGGTTTATGTTAAATAATTGCTTCTTATGGATGTTCTGTTTTGTCTAGTCTTGTTTCATGGTTGATGCTTGTCGTTTGATGTTTGATGTTTAGCTAAGTTTGATGTTCAGTCTCTGAACATAAGTCTTGCTCGCTTAGTGGGTGATGCTTGTCGTTACTACACAAGACTGTTATGTTTGCACGTGTATGATGTTTGTTCCTTAAGAAACATGTCTGTCTGTGTTAGTCGCTTGTTTAATACTCAATGTATTGCTCGTTTAGTTGATATCTAATACAAGACTGATGTTAGCTTACGAGACTGTTATATCTTGTCTTGTTTTATCTGATATTGTTATATCTCTGATATCGTGTCATTGCTTGAACTGAGTTTAGCTGCTTGAACTGAAATAACTTGTGTTCAGTCTCTGATATGTTTTTTGCTTTTGATGGTGAACAAGGAGGCGACTGATAATCATTGTGAAGGCTGGTCTAGGCTCAACACGGTATAGCCTGTTAAGGTGTTGACTTGATGTATGTGTTGAGCGCACACCAGTCTTTCCAGTGGTTATCGGCCTTTCATTCCGATATAGCAGCATGATGGGGAACAAGGAGGAGAAAGGTGAGCAAGGAAGAGGACACTGAAGGATCTCATGTTAGTAAGCTCGTAATATAATGTAAAGTTAATATAATGTATGTTCTATATTGTCTCTATTTGTGTCTCTGAAATTGTTTGACTTGTTCAGCGAATTGATGCCTTGTTTCTGTTATGACTTGAACGTATTGTTTGCATAATATGCTTGTGTTGACTAGTGTAGCGTGTTTAGTCCTCTAAGCGTTTGAAAAATCATCCAAATGAATGGAGGATGAAGGTTCATAAACTTGGCGGATGAACTCGCTTCGAAGTTAAAACAAGACTCATATTAAATTGGCTTGATTGCATGTGTGTGTCGTGTTTTGTTTCTTCTCCAGCATGACCCGCTTGGGCCCAACCCACTGAAGCCCAATACCGCAATAACCTGTCCTGCGAGTCCCACAATTTTAAGGGCCTAAAAATACAAGGCCCAATACCACCCCACTACAAGCCTTTGCAGGCCAAGCCCGTGGTCCAGGTTCACCTTTGCCATCTCTAAGATCAAGTTACCTACGGACTGTTTCTTGTAGTAAATGAAACTAATTCTTCAGTGGTTGAATCTGATGGTTTTCTGCATGATAAGATGTTGAACTTCATGCTTGTAGTCATCTTTTTATGATGAATAGTTCTGGTGAGGTCCAAATCCGTAACTGTTTCAGACTCAGTGACAAAGCTATTAGCGACAATCTATTGAACAACTCAAATCCACATAATTTCTCACGCTAAACAATAAAATAGGATCACGAGCAAATGATAAAAGTATAAAAATATATGATTATAAAGAACTGATAGATAGAGGTCTTACGCAAGAAGGAGGTTGTGACAGGATTCAATGATCACCGGCGAGAATTTCTATTGACGAAGGCTCTTTTCAATGGAGATATCTGCCGAAAATACATCTTCCCATGGAATATGAGTGCCTAAAAGATGAACTCGTAGTTCTCAATCCATTGAATGTGTTTATCAGACAAGAAAAAAAACTGTCTTTTAATTAGATATATACAAAGAGAGTTCAAATAACAGATTCTTTTTCTATACCCAGAATATAGAATTCTAAAGATTTTTTCTTTCATCGATTCATTTAAATCAAATGACCCAGATGAGAAAATTTACCTGTAAATCTCTAGAGAAGATCAAAAGAAATCTCCATGAAGCGTACAAACTTAGCATCTTGAAGAGGAGACTGAACGGTAGCAAGATGGACTCTAGAAAGATTGTCTATCTCAAGTTTGTATCTTATTAAAGACGACGATGAGATCGATGTATTGAAGACGAACTAAAGAGGCATAGCAGCTCATGATTGAATGAATGCCATAACTGCAGACGTTTCTCAGAAGCATCAATGAGGATTAGAAGCAGGACCGTGAGCGTTTCACACAGAGAAGTCAGTCGGCCAAAAATCGTCGACAGACGCGACTTTGTTCTTGAACTCTGAAATATGGACATGTTTATAAAAGAGTAGAACAGCTCATTGCATTAAATAATTATAAACATTTAGTCCACTCTACTATAACCCACAAAAAAAAAGTTCAAATAGTTATAAAAGAAAAGAACATGTGTCATCATTTAGAGTGTTGTATGCTGAGATGGCGCTGAGGTGGCACAAAAAGGTGAGAGTTTGCTCTATTTTATTGTTATAGAATAGATACGGCAAAATTTAGAGTTTTACTTCATACGCCTAAATGATAATTTCAATATAATGTTATTTAATTTTAATCGAACATTTAATTTATATATTTGCATTATTATTTTTTATATTTTAAATTCATCAATCTGAAAAAGTAAAACTATAAATATAATCTTATATATATTTTTAACAATTTAATTTTGATTTTGTTTAGATTTTAGTAGACATAAAATAACATTTTATACAATTTATTTTATATATATTGTATTAATAATTATTTATTAAATATGCATCTCATCCTTAATTTTTATATTATTGTATATTTAAACATATAAATTCTAATGAAGTTTCAATTTTATTTTAGTTAAAATACGTTAAAATAGTAAAAATCAATTTGCTAATTAACTTAATAAACTGATAAAATTAAATAACATTTCAATCATTTAAGTATAAAAAAAATTATTTGATTATTATTTTCTTTAGTTTTGTATTTTTATATATACTTACACAAAATATAATATATAAGTTGATATAGAAAAATTTTATTTATATTAGTTTACTTATTTTATTAATGTGATATATATATAATTATTTTAGTGATGATATATGAGACTATATTTCAAAAAATTTGTCAAAAGAGAATATTTATATAGAAAATTTACTTTAATAATGATATGAGTTTTTAGTCATTACTATATATATAAGATCTTGCCACAAAAAACTTTTATAAAAGAAATTATACCTGTCAAAATTAGTTTAATAATGCGTCATATTATTTTTTAGTTGAAAATAAATGTGGAGATGTCACACAAACAAATTTCTGTACAAATAATATCTTGAGTTAGTCTGTTTTTGTTTTTAATATGTGATGTCGTTGATCGGTCACATTTATAAAGCCTAAGCCCGGTCGGGATCAGGCCATTGCTATTATGGATCATGGACTAATCGTTCTTGGTCCTTAAATGGATAAAACTAAACCCAAGATTGTTTTTGTTCATTATTTGTTTCAAAAAGGTCAATGGCAGTAGAACTATTTATTAAGAAAAGGGCCAACGATTAGACGGATCGTTTTAAACCACAAACAAACCGTCCCTAATCGAACACGATCGATCAAATGGGCTATGTACGTCTTTCTCTGACAAGTTTTATAGCACATCACTTTTTTGCAATGTTTTGAAAATCGGACCGGATACCGACTCGATGTAACTATTGGCTGACTGGTTCAATCGGTCGAACTGGGTTTACTATTTATGAAAATTATATATATATATATAATTGTATATTTATATTATATGAACTTTACTTTTACATATAATATATTATCTATTCTTTTCTATAATTAAGTAAATATAAACAATAAACATAAATCTAACTATATATATAGTAAAAAAAACTGAATAGTGAATACTATATAAACCGAAATTGATAAAATCATATGGTTTACAATTAAAATTATCATATTTATTTATTTTTACAACGAACATCTCAAATTTTATGAATATGGTAAAATGAAGATAGTATATGAAAGTCAAAAATATATTTTTCACATTATTTCTTAATAAAATAAAAAATCATTTAAATAGTGATAGTTAGACACTAATTATAAAATATTAAATTTTAGCTAGTAATAATTGAAAACACTTAATTATATTAATTTTTAAGAACTGAGTTTTAAAATTGACCTAGGTCACCGGTTTTCAGCCGGTTTTACCGGTTTTTCATAAATCCGGATTTTAAACCGAACCGGACTCGGTTTTATTAGTGAGTCACGGTCGGACCGGTTCAACTGGCCGGTCCGATCAAAACACTGCTTTTTCGTTAGTGCATCACATTTGCATTTATACATTACGTTAATATGTTTCTTTTGTAGATACGGCTCCGCCACTCATAAAGTGGGACCCATTTGGTCTCAAAAAAACCAACTTGATAGGTCAATCTACGAGTGGCGCCTGATTGGTTAATTCACATGGTGGACCAGAGAGTTTTTTTTTTCTTTTTTTTTTGAGATAAGAGTATTTTATTTTAATGCGGAGATCAAATTATTTTGGCGATCGAGGGTTTACGGCACCATACATGCAAAGACAAACCGTTTACACGTCTGTTTACATGCAAAGACAAACCCACATGCATATTTCACGTGAATTTTTTTTTTGGTTATTATGTTCTGTTTTTTTTTTGTAAAATATTTTCATTAATTTCCCCAAAAAAAAAAACATCGGTAGTTACAAACCATCTAACAAACCGAAAAAACAGTAAGTCTAAAAAATTATGGAGCAAACTACAACAAGCCATAACATAGACTAGAGAGAGAAGAAGAGTGTGGGGAAGAAGACTTGAAGCGTTTTTTTTTTTGATCAACGAAGACTTAGAAGTGTTTAGTTTCCATCTCCGGTGGGCAAAACCAGTGGCGGAATTAGATTTTTATTTTTATGCAGGTCTTAACACTCATTTATTACAGATAAAAGTATATATTTATGAGGTTTGAACCTATAACATGTGGGTCAAAAGGAATGATCTTAACCAATTTACCACAATAATAACATGCAAAAGAGGCCTACAAACTTATATTTTAGAGATTACCATCATGCCTCTTAAGAGGCTCTGCCACTGGGCAAAACCACCCTCCAGATTGACATCTTCGAAATTTCTCGTCCGGCGTGTCCAAAGCCAGAAACCCAATATGTTCATGGAGAAACCTCAAATTCGGGATTGCTCCTGGAGATGTCATGTGGCCACGACGCCAGATTTTCCAAGAAGTCCGACTCTCATTCTCCGTCTCAGCCACTTCTGATGGCATCTCGCCTTCTCACATAACCTATATTCAACAGATATCTACAAAATCAACCTTCCAAGAGTAGATCCAAGCTTCAACAGGCCATCCCATTGAAGAAAATTGCCATGCCGCAGTAGGACCTGATGCTGTCGTAACCATCCCAAACACCGGAGCAAAAAGTAGCCCCGATGAGCTAACTATCGAACCGAGCCTCCGTATCCTTAAGCAGAATACCCGCCGTTGAGTTCAACGAGCCACCAGAGTCGTAGCTCATGTCGTGGTCCACCGAAACAGAGACCATTCGAGAATTAGGAGAAGAAACGATGCGCCTCCGCCAGATTGTAACCACCGTCAGTGAAGAACACTTCCGATAGATAGTAACTGGAGGAGAGGGCCTCCTCACAAATCAGGTGAGACACCGAGACCGGAGGTGACCCCCGAAACAAAAAAAAAAAGACAAAAAGAGATCTAGAGATAATTTTCTTTCGCGAGTGCAGGTCACTTGAAACCAATCTATGGAGTCATTTTCGTAATAAGTTATGCTTTTTAAAAATAAGTTGCTCTTTTAATAAGTATGTGAATTTTCATAAGCTGCTTTTTTATAAAAGTTTTTTTATAAGATATTTTATTAATAAGTTTGTGAATTTTATTCATGAGAATGTGCAGCTGAAAAAATAATACAAACTCAATCAAAGATTGCTATAGACAATGGTACCAAAAAACCCTCAAAAGCTAAAAAGACTCTGCACAAGAGTTAAGTACTTCCAATTTCATACGAAACAAAGAAGTCAAATTAATATTAGATAAAGCATAATGGCAATGGAATCCAGTAAGCCAATCTTCAACGCCAGTAAAACCTGCAAAGCGATCAGCTGATGGACAAAGATCAAAGGAGACAAGCCCAAAGGTGGTTCCAACTAGCAACAAGCGGAGGTTTAGCTCTCAACTTCAGTCCTTGCAGCAGAATCCACTCCTAACAATCCTTATCTTGAAACCTATTAGAGGAACTTTTAATTTGGAAACCACCAAAAAGCCATTGCTACCAATGAAGAACATGAGGGCTTCATAGACAATGTAGGCAGAGGTTTAGCTCATGACTCTGGCCAAAAATCGCTGAAGTAGCTTGAGAGATATGCAACGAGGAAAGCAAAGGGTAGTAGAAACCTCTGAACATGAACATGCAGAGACTAAACTTAAGCATCCTTAAATGCCTCTAGAGCCAACAGTGGTGGGTCAGTCCTCTTAACCATAGAAACCAGTATCCAAAGAACAAGAGGGAGCAAAAGCATCAACCGAAAACGTACGATGCAAAGCCATCGCTTATATTAGGAGAGAGAGAGGAACCAACGGCAAACCTCAAATCTAGCAACAACTCAAAACTGGGAGAGAAAGTTCTACTGGAACCTTTGAGACAATTTCTAGGAAGATGACATGGGAGAGAAACAAATACCTCCAAGAGGTTAGATGCAGCGACATATGACTTCCCAGAGGAGAAAAAACGCTTAGATTGGCCCGAATCTAAGTTCCTTCGCAACACCAAATGAATGAATCAAGATCCCAGAAGACTCCTTCACCTTCCTTGCCTCACCGGAACATTCAGAAAAACCATAGACTCTACTATTTCGTCAAGGCTCTCTGAAAAAATACACTCGCAAAGATCCAGAACAACTGCACAAAGGAAAAACGAGGTGAAGAGAGGCTAAAAAAGAAGGCTATACAAAATTATTGTTTGTCTGAAATAAAAAATGCTACCAAACATGTTGTTTCTTTACAAATTTTCCTTGTTGTATTGATTAGATTGTCTGAAGTGAAAACATACTAAAATTAATCCTCGGGTCTATACATCTAGCAAATTATTTGAAAGTATTCTTCCTTTTTTTGGACAAACATATGAAAGTATTCTATAATCAAAATTCATCACCGTAGCTACTTTCATTTCTTAATTTCGATCGATTAGACTTTAATCGGACTACACATGTAGTAACCGAAAACAAAATATGTATTTTTTACAGATATCCCACAAGTTTGCTATTATCATTTTAGGACACATGAATGAGACATGTGATGGGGTAGGACATGCTTTTCCACTAAGGCGAAAAGGTTGAACCCAACAATCATTTTAGACAAATGAAATTTATCCACTAATCAAATTTTCTACTCATACCCATTGTGTGTTTATGTCTCACGCACAAAAATATCCAAATTATGAATTATTTATATATCCACCTGCAGCTCCTTGGTGATCCTTTATTATTTATATAGTTGGTCTTGTTTATCTAATAGGCATCCCTACATTCAAGTAGGTATGGCCCCTTACTACAACATCGTTGGTCTCATATGCACACATGGGAACTATTGCCGAATGCCGGCTCTTGTTTCATTCATAAGATTCATATTGCTTTAAAATGGTGTGATTCATGTCATCATCATGTGCATATTTTACATATATATATATCAGATCACTCCCTGACGGATATCTCCATAAGCAAGAGTTTTATGCAAAAATTAATTAAAAATTTGAGGGCATAATAATGAGAAACTGGTGTAGCACGGAATACTGCATTTCTATGTGTGTTTTCAGAAAACACAAATTTTAGAAGGGTACCGGTGCAGAATTTTTATGAGCTTAGGCATCATTTTCTGTTGGGCGGCTCTCAACCGAATTTCACCTCTAATCAAATCTCTAGTTTGTATATTCGATATCTTTACTCTATGTTTCTAATCAATTCGCATGGAAAATGCATTAGCTAGATTATGCGATCGAACACAAATATCCATAACGTTTGAGATGACTTATTTCATTTTCTAAAATAATTTAGCATGTAACCTCCTTATTACGAGCTGATTTTACTTTTATTTGTTAATGTAATTCATATGACTTTTATTAGATCATCATTCCCTATATTGGCCAAAGTCATAATCATTTGCAACATTTTCATTTCTTTAATCATCAACTAGGTGATAATCCGCGCCCATCACATAGTGAATAGACTAAAATAGATTATAACTTTTAATTTACGAATATTAGAAAGTTAAAAGTTATAGTCACAAATATTATATGTTATATAGAGAAATATTGAAAAAATTGTGCAAGTTTATTTAATGTAAGATTCGATTTTTTTTTTAATTTGTGTTATAAATTAGGTGTATGGTTAGGTGTAACTGAAGTATATTTTATGGAAGTAAATCTATAAGCGTAAGCAAGATTTATATAAAATTAGTTATGAATTAAAGATAAATCAAAACATAGACAATAGAATAATAAAATAAGAAAAAATTATAAAGAAACAAATAAAAAACAACTGATAAAACCACAACTGCTATGAAGAATGTCTTCATAACTTCTCGTTTGCAATCCTATAAAGAGTAATAACAAAATATATCAGCTTACTAAACTAAAAACAATTATTGGCTTCAAGTTAGAGATGAAATTCATGCCACACATTTTTTTTTTGCTATTTAACAAACTGGTAGGTTGTGATGTCGATGAATTTCAGTCCGTAGATATATAGTATTCATAGTTAGGGTTTTCAATATGAATGATTAGAGAAAAACGAATATTCCCTAATTTTAAAGTTATGGAAAGTAATATTATTAAGAAATCAACATATAGAAAACAATAATCAGACTGAAAGTAATTACTTGATGGTTCCTTCATTTAAGAGTCTTGATGCTTAAGTTAAGGGATTAATTGGAATTTGTAAATTTGTATTGTACAATCAGTCAAAAAATCAGATTCAATCGGCGTCATATTCCATAATCAATGCTTCAATCAAATCATTTAGGCGTAAATGATTAATATTTATATGATAAATTTAAAATTAGTGTAAACCTATAAAATTATCACGACCAGTTTGAGTTGCCAAATAGAGAAGTCCTCATCAATAAGGCACATATCGCATGAAAATAAGACCAGATGAATATTTCCCGATAGTCTTATGTACTTTACTCTCATATATATATAGAATACACGTAACAACTTTAAGACGTACTTATATATAAGAAAATTTATAACACAAACTTCTACCATATAAAACAAATGTAATATACCAAAACAATAGAAAAGAACACGATGAGGAACAAATATAGAATGGTTTGACACCGAACTATCAGAAACCATTGCAAATATATATATATATATATATGAAAATTAAAGTTTTTATACTATTATCCGGTTTTATCCAAATCGAATTAAGTATATTAACACGATTGGTTTGAGTTGTCAAATCACAAATATATAATCAATAAGATAAATATCGCATGAAAGTAAGACCAGATGAATCTTTTCCGATAGTCATATTTAGTTTACTTTCATATATCAATTGCATTATATAAATACGCACATATATATATAGTGGCCCAAAGAGAGAAATCATCCGAACCAATTATAGTATGTAGTAGAAAATAAGTAAGGGCAACATTATTGGTAGGACCAAATTAGAAGTCCTTAGATTAGTTTATTGTTATTTTTGGTTAAGGACAAATGTTAAGGACAATCCTAAAAATTTGAATTATTGATAGGAATTTTTGAAGTCCTTAGTAAATTAATTATTTATTTTAATAAAAGATAAATTGAAAATAAAACATATTAATTAAATGTATGATGTATGATATTATTGTAGAAGAAAACATGATAGAATGTCACTCAAACATTAATTATAGGACAAAAAAAATATCTAGAATATTATATAATATTTATTTTAATGTTTGATAATATATAAAAGATACATTATAAATAAAACATAAAAGATTAGTTTAACATTAATGTGAAAGAAAAAGAAAACTACAAAAATTTGATGCAACAAGAAATTAATTTGTATCAAAGTTGTTACATAACATTATTGAGTTCACAAAATTTGTATCAAATTTCTCGTACGCATAAATACATAAACACATAATCTGAATTCACAATAGAAAGTTACTAATCCGAGTTCACAATAGAAATCCAAGTCATTACACATAAGTAGAGTCTTTGATACACATTCTACATAAGAAGAGTCACACTAGATAAACACAAGTACGAACAACATAGGGGAGTCTAAGCCACACCAACGTTTAACTTTCTCTTCCAAGTGCTCAGTACCTCCAGGATCTCCTTCGTTGGAGCATACACACAACAATGGTGATGACATCCATCTCCAACCATGTTGATGGCAAACAAGTCCCCGATGCGGCATTTGTTATCATGACAGAACTTCCTCCACCCTTTGATGTAGTAGAAGCCTCCTGATTCGCTAAATCTCAATGCCACAGTCCACGGCTTTCCGTCTATGTTCACTAGAGTAGCCTCCTTGCATTGTTTGTTCAGAGCCTTACAGCCCGTTGCCTCCACAGGAAGAGCCTAAGACAAACCAAAGTCAACACACACACAAATTTCAAATCAAATTTTTGAGAAACTAAACACTCACCAGCTTGTCTTCTTCGACATTAATTTCTCTGACCTCAGCACGGAAACTGTAGTCCCATGAGTAAGCAGAAGTTGGGACATTAGGTGCTGTGTACTGAATGTCACAGCAACTAGGACCGAAGGGACTCACATGGAAGACCATCTCGCCTTCGAGTTTGAAGATCACTATGTCTCCAACTCGAAGGTCATGCGCCTCCGTGAACTCTTTCCAACCGCGTGTGAGTTTCCTCTCCTCCTGAAGCACTTCCCATGTATTGTCCGTGGCGTCTGATCGAAGTGTCCATCTGTTTCCGGTGGTGTTCCCGTGGATGTGCCTCGAGAAAAAGGCAATGGGTATGTTCTGCGACATACCAAATGCAAAACAAATATCAGTATCATCTAATTACCACACTATCATAAGACAAATAGAGACTGTGTGCTTACCAAGCCAGTCTGGAACCCGGGAAGGAGAGGCTGACAGAAATGAGGTTGATGAGAGTGTGCCATCTGCAATAATGAGAGAGATGTGATAAGAGAATAGAAACCGGAAGAGAATAGAAGAGAGAAAGAAGATGATGGAGAATGAATGAGCTCTGTCGATGGTTTAATAGTTAAATCTAATTAACTCAACCATAATGAGCTATCTACCAAAGTACATTACTCATTATGGCGCATCCCACAACCATATTGGAGAAAAAGAAGCGTGCACATTAATAACCTAAAACTAGCTAGACTATCAAATCAAAATACAAAAGAGTTCAAAATCACAGTTATTACACATCTCGTCACTATTACTATACACAGAATTTGGTTGGAAACAAACTATATTATCATCTAACTACATCAAACAAGACAGAATATGGTTGCAAACATACAAGACTTCATTCACAGTTCATGCCTAATCAGACTGAGTAAACTAACACAACTAACCATTCCGAGAACCAAACATTTTTCCTACGAACCTTTACAAGTTCATTAACTCAAACACAACCAACCACTAACAGCTGTTGGAGTTAAAGTGAAAGTGAATTACCTTGTTCTTTCGATGAAATGGTTGTTCTTTAGCCGGGTTTTTTTAGAGCCAAACGAACGTTACCTAAATAGCTCACTCACAATCAAAGCAATGAAACATATATCAGTGTCAACATAATGCAAAACAGTAGATCGAGAACGACAACGCAAGCAATACACAAAATAGATTGATATCACAAGATGATTCCAAATTTTGAAATAGCAACACATTTCACAAAGACGATTCCAAATTTTGAAAACCCTATAGCTACAACGACTACAGATTCCTCATCCAAGGCAGTACATGCGTTTCACGAGAACAAATAGATACAAATAGTCAATAAGTTTGACGAACACATACCTTCTTCACCTTCGCAAATTGTGAAACGGTGTCGGTGAGATTAATGATCCTCTGCACTGCGTTCGCTATCAAGCAGAGGAGAACCGTCGACACCGATGTGCCCTCCAGACAGAAGCCGCGGTGAGATAATCACCGATGAGAGATATCCGCCGTCTAGAGAGCTCCTCTGAGAAGAGAGAAGCGAAAGAGCGTCGAGACCAAACCGCCGTCGAGACAGAGGACGTCGCTCGCCACAATCGACGGGGACAATCGGGTTGGAGAATCGACGGGGAGAATCGCACTTTCGATCGCCTTGGTGACCTAGAGCAATGGCGGAGTAAACCGAGACAAAATGAATGACGGACTCAACGAGTTTTCCCCCTTTCCATCGTCGGCCATTGCTATCGCGACACGTGCCTCATAAGGACGTCGCTCGCCACCTCCTAGCTAAGGAACGTCCCACGGTAAATAATTTCTTTATGATTTTCTTTTATTGTTATTAACTGTAAGGACGCGTTAATGTTACCGCGTTAATGTTGTCCTAATGGCATTATAAAATGCAATGACATTACATGTAATTATTCTAGATAAAAGATGGCTTTTTACTAAAGGCTGTGAGAAGGATCTTCATGGTAACACCTAAACAATGACATTCTTGTTAATCACACATGAATGTAAGATTTGTAATTAAGGATGCTCCTCAGATAATAGAAATGGGATAATTGAGATTGAGATTATGTTGGGAGAATATATATATATATATATATAATCCAACTTGGCCAATGCAGGCTATCGACCATATTAAATGGAGTGGACTAGAATCATTGTAAGACAGACCCATGTTGAGTGGTTGATTGAATGCGTCCTGTTTGAATTAGGTTTAATTAGTCAACGGAATACTAATGATGTCCCTAATTATGAACTGACTAAGAGATAGGGGACATGTTGAAATAAAGAAAATCTTATGGCAGATACTCCGGGTCCAACCAAGTTGATTTATGTTGCCACTACAACCAATCCCACTATAGATTGCTTTAGTCATCTATTTAACTCTTCATCAAATTCAATATATTCTTCTTCGCATTTGAATGATTTTTTTCTAGTGATTAGAAGGTTTTGGATCCGTTGACTCAACTCCCTAGGACGAGGTTTAGATTTTGTAATTTTTCTTCCTTGGAGAACTGGTCCATCCCAAGGGGATAACATGCCACTGTACCATTTTCATGCTTGTTTTTTTTGGTTGTGACTACTTGTAGGACTGGACATTTTATCCGTTAAATTTGATTCGATTCGTTATTTGTTGATATTCGATTCGAAAATTCCGAATATCCGTAAGCTTTCGAAGCAAAGCAAATACTAAAATTCAATATCCGTTAAAATCGAAACAAATCACAAATATTAAAATTTTGGAAAGCGAATATCCGATCCGATCCGTCAATATATAAATACATGTATATTTTGATTATATTTAAAGTTTTAAATGTATAAAATTATTATTCTAACATATGATTTGATAGATTATATTCACATTATTACTTATATAAAAGTATTACATAAAAAGAAGAGAAAACATTTATGAAAATTATAATTTTTTTATGTTTTGTGTTATTATATTTTTTAACTAAGTTTAAAAATTTACAAAATATGAAGATTCAATACTTCTTTTAGTTTTTATCTTTTATATCATGCAAAAAATATTTTTACAAAACAAATTTGTATCAAATTTTTAAGATTATTTGTATTAATCAAAACAAATGAGATATCCGTAAGTATCCGTGAATATCCGCAAATATCTATTTATTTTCCGGATATCCGTTTTTCCGAATATCCGTATCTTTCTGAAGTAAAGCAAATCGGAAAACTAGATATCCGTAGCATTCGAAGCAAATCACAAATACCTTAAAAAAAATCGGATATCCGATCCGTGCCCAGGTCTAACTACTTGTATATTTATACTTTGTTTCTGGCGAGCATAAAAGCCGAATACACCCACACTTTTGTTTATGTTTACCTTCTCTTTAATCCATAATATATTAATTAGTTACGGGGTCTGTTGCCGCTTATATTAAAATTCATACTTATTGACACCATGGTGTTCAAGTGTACAATTAACAATAATCGATTTTATGAGGGTGTTTTATATATAAAAATGATAAACTACAATTTGGTACTTCTTATGTGTCTTTGCTTCAAAATTATTTTAGAATCACTTTAATGACTCCCTAAGGATTTAGAAATACTACGAATGAGGTTCAATCACAACACTTCTAAGCATCAGTATATTTTCTGCGAGCCGAAAGTATATTTTCATATTCCTTCATAAATAGCACAACAGTAAGAAAAATTAAAGTAGGAGTAAACAATGAATTTTTTTAATGAGTCAACAATGGATAATTCTCGAGTCTTGACAAGATATTAAAAGAAAACTTTATTATTACGTTTATGCGTGTGAAGTAAGACTCATATTGGCCGATATATGATTATGTAAATTGAATAAAATTAGTGATATGATTCTTGAAAATAACTCGAAACCAAACTCACACGAGCATGGCTACAATCTGTGAATGTGTTCTATATCATAATCATTGGTGGCATACTTTTCCTCCAAGTGATGTAAGAGAACATCATTAACAGAAAAGTAGTGAAAAGGAAAAAAGGAGAGAAAAGTCTAAGCATGGAGCTAAAAATGATTGCATGCTGCAGTATGTGCAAGATCTTTAAAAAAATTTCTGTAAAAATCTCTATGCGCCAAAACCTTAGCTTACAATGAGGGATTGAGTTGCCACGTAAATTAATCATGTGGAATTTTGTGCATGCAGAGAAAGCCTATCACCGATTTTGACATAAAACACATTTGACTGTTGAACAACGAAAGATAACATTTATTTGTTTTCTATTTTTACCATACTACATCGTGTGTTTCAATAAGATGTTTACATGATTATAAATGAATCTACATAAAATGATTTTAGATAATATTTTACTATACTCAACGGTCCCTAGCAATCAACGTATAAATGATAGTTAACATGATAAATATTTTGAGAACTAAGAAAACAACAAAAATAAATTAATGCCTTTTTCAAAAAAAAAACAAAAAAAAATTAAAGGATGTACATGCATAATTTTGAGGTTGAGCCTAAGAAGAACCTCACTGGGGTATGAGTATAATTGTCTTAACAAATAAATAATAAAAATGTGAATCTCAAAACATGAGAAACTCATCCAATAATTTTCATTTTAGTATTATATTTATTATTATTATTATTATCATTATCATTATTATTTTGCTGAGATATTCATCCTCATAGTCTACAACTCCATCCCCATATTTTGTTGAGATATTCATCCTCGTAGTCTAAAACTTCTTATTCATTGTCCAACCACTTGAGAAAAAAAAAACATTTTTGATTTGTCTTTAAGTTAATAATTTTTTAAAATAAAGCATTTAGAAAAGCAGTCAGCAGAGAAAATGTTGTCTGTGATACAAAAAAATGCTGTCAGCTAAGTTACAAAAGAAAAAAAAATGCTGTCAGCATTATGGGAAGTAACGCTCATGCTCGTGTTTGGGCAACTCTTCTTCTTTTTTTGGGCAACTCTTCTTGTTCCATCATATTCAAAATTTTATATTCTTTTCAAGAAAAAAACTGCCCAAGTTTTTCCTTTTTTGTTTTTGATCAAACTGCCCAAGTTTTTTTCTTAAGTTGTTGTTTTAATGGAGATAATGTATTGTATATACTCACCCGCTCTTATAAATCCCACTTGACATGGAACCTAAATAATAATTCAACACCCCATGTGACGTAAAACTGCTTAATTCTTAATCAATCACACAATACTCGGGTTAAATATATCATAAGTACCACTGTATATTTTATTTGTTTCGGGGTTTAATGCTAAGACGTTAATAATGTTAGCATGCAAATTAACAAATTTATAAAAAAAAACAAAAAACAAAAAATTTAACTTATGCACTTATATTATATGTAGTGTGTGTTATGTACTTACGACTAATGTTCAATGACGTGGCTAGACAAATCTATGGCTAAAAGAGTCACAAGCGAAGTAAAGCAACTGTCGAGAGAAGACATGAGAGCATGTTTATCCTATAGTGGGATTTGGGTTTCTTAATTTTTTTTATTTTTTTTATTTTTTTAATTTGTAAAAAAAATTAAAAAGTAAACAATCGTGAGCTGCCACGTATTAGTGGAATCCGCAAACAGTTGAAAAATCACTCTATAATCGATCCTTATATCATCCCTTTTGTCACCGGTTTTTGCCAAATGTGTGGGGTCTTCCACTGCTTTTTCTGCTAAAAACTCCCGGCCAGCGATGTTTATGGTCTCACATATAGGGTAACCGAAATTAACTAACCCTACATTGCATTCAATTTCTAATTTTCTTTATTTTATTTACTTATAAGGAAACTTTAACCGTCCACAAGAGTTAATGCCTCGAGGTATGACACTGAACTAGTTTTCTTTTCTTTACTTCATAGTTTAGTAATACCAAGACACAACCTTTAACTGCAGATTTTTTCTTTTTTTTTGAAAATTAACTGTAGATCATCTTCTGTATTTTTAAATGATCATATAGTTTAATTTAAGATTATAAAGTTTAATTTAAGATTATAAAGTACAAAAAAAAATTATAAAGTAGCTTCGAACGTGTTTAGGCCATAAATAATGGTAGATTAGGGGAAATGTGATGAAAACAGGCAGATTAAATTTAGATCTATTTTTCCTTTGATAAAGTAATGATAGTTGTACATTATTAGCTTCTAGCACATCTTTTTCTCTCTGTGTGTGGCTATAGAATACTCGTAGGCCTTTAATTATTGTGTATACTGATGGAGAAGAGTACGTTTGGCTTTAACTAGACTCATCTTTTAAAATTTTAAGAGCATTACTTGAATTTCCTATAAATATTATGTATTTTAAAGAGTATGTCGAGATGGATGTAACAACGCATTTCTTTTGATATAAATAAGCCAGTTCGTTGTTACTTTCCCGAATAATAGATGATGAAACCAGAAGAAGACAACTAATGCATCTTGATAATTTCTCCATATGTGTTGAAAATATCATACATATATAGATAAATGTAAGATATGCATATATGTGTGTGTGTGGATGTAACAATTGGGTAGGTGATGGACCCTCCTATAAACCCAACCACCTTTGTCTCTATTTCCACCTTCCCATGTCCCTTAGAACATGGAGCAAATTATGGCAACTCGTCTCCACCCTTCCTCATATTTTTTCTTTTAATTTTTTAGAATTTTCCTTATATTTATATATTTCTGGTAATAACTACTTTTAAAACAATAATATTGCTCACTAAAAATCTAAAACATGCACAGAAAATGTAAATGATAAGAATATATACATATATAATATACATATTAAAGCATATAGCATGAACTTGAAGCAGGCCCTGCTTAAAATAAAATTGGACCTTGTGCTACAATAAAATATTCCCTAAATTAATTTGAATAATTGTGAAAACTGGACCCTTCATTTACAAGAATTTTCAAATTTAAGACCGTAAAATAGTAAAGAAATTTTAGTAAAATAGTGGGACCCTGTGCTGGTGCACCCTCGGCACACCCATAAAGCCTGCACTGACTTGAAGTATTCTGACTAGAAATTGAGTGAAGAATTATATGTAAGTCAAAGTTTTAATACTGTAGTAAAAATCTATTGATACTTGATAAATTAATAAATTTCATAAATTCCGAGTTGAACCATTGTAAGATATGATATAGTTTTATAAGTTAATAGTAAATTTATGTAAATATAAAGTCCCGATAAAAACATAAATTAATAATTAATATATGTATAAATTTTGTATAAATATAAAAAAATATTTTCTCATTTTTTTTATTCGTAGTGGAATCTATATTTAAATTTTCTAAACTGTTCAACACATTTAGATGTTATTTTTTCATGTTATACCTTAAAATGTATCTAAATTTACAGTACATAATTTGTATATACAAAACAATCGAATAAGAATACCTTTAAATTTTTATCTATAAATTTTAATCTATATATATATATATCATAAAATCTATTATTCTCTTTTTTTTTTTTAAATTAAACATCATTTAAATATATATATATATATATATATATATCTAAAAATTAATAAATTAATAACTTCATAAATTAATGAAAACATCATAATTCCAATGTTATTAATTTACAGATTTTTAATATAATACGGTTATAGCTTACAATTTGACATCTTGAAGTATATATTTTTAATTCCGACGGATTTGATTATTGTACAGACTAGAAAAACTCATTATTGCACTAAATGTATACTAATTAAAGCATTTTTGCAACACCAACCAAAATAGTATGATGTTTTCTATTTTATACATATTAGAATGAATACATTATTTATTTTGATAGAATTATGATTTGTAAGTAAGTTTCTCTCTAGTTTTTTTTTTAAATTTATAAATTAATCAAATTTTAATGTACCATGACCCTAACTACTACTTATTCATAATTTTGAAATATAATAGAATTATAATTTATTTTTGTGTTCAAGCGTGGAAGTAAAACATGTTTTCTGTAACATAAATAGATTTTAAACCATAACTATTACAAATAACATACTTGTTATAAATTGTTTTGGTGATAAGAATGGTGTAGATCCTAAAATCTACACTGAGTATTTGATAGTGTGGGAGATGTGAAACTGGGGAAGAAAAAGGATGTGGGCAACAATATCCTTAGAACACATCGATTTAATCAGATTCCGATTGATGAAATGAACTTTTATTGATTGTTTTAGGTTGAATACAATAAAAAGATGAGATCGAGAAATATAACCGAGATTGAATAAAGAAAGTAGATCTAATGCGTGCTCGAATGAGGTCAATGTATAGTTGATTCTCTCTCTAGGGTTTTTCACGTGTCCTCTCCTTTATCTCGAGTCTTTCCTTTATACCGATTTGGTTCCGCGATCTTCTTAACTGCTTACTCGATCTCCGGAACTTCCCCCTTCACAATCGAGCTCGTTAAGTCCGAGCTGTGGGCCTTTTCTCCAATTCTGGCCCATCCTCTGGTTTAACCGAAGATCCATGCTCGAACTTCATTTGACTGAGATCAATTTGTCGATGGGTTTGGGCCTTCGGCCCATCTTATTTACGATCATTTTTGGGTCCAACAAATGGTGAACGGCATGGCTAAATGTCTCTTGAGATTTGTTCATCATCTATGTGATCTAGTTATCTACAAATAATAAATCATCTGTATTCTTTGCTTTGTCTTCCCCAGGTCTCCATTGCATAGAAAGGAATTTTTATCGTTGTGTGACTTTGTTTTTGTGTTCCTCGAATGCAAGATGTGTTTGTGTATCGATCATCTCTGCCATCCACAATCTTATTTGAGGTTTATGTCCTCCAGCCTTTGTTTCGATACGATCCACGCTTCATGATTGCAATTTCTCTTGGTGCACTTGCATCCTACGGCCTTTATTTTCGTTCTCTATTTGGTTGGCGTACAGGTGCATCAAGCATATTTTGGTGTTTGCTGTCTGGTTACTATCTACGGCTCACTCTTTCATATCATTGTTCATGAGAACGTCTTGAATCTTTGTTCAAGCCTTTTACGGTTTCCTTTTTTCCATATCATGACAAATTTAAAGGAAAGAACATTTGTTTTGATGACTATGATGATTAACCGATAATGCTACCCGATCAGGTTGATGATGATCTCATCCAAGAATATGGCTTTCTCTTATAAGCAAGGTTCTGGATCCAAGAAAAAAAATGTTGAGAAACTTATTGCTTTCATGCCTCAACGTTGGGGAATGCAAGACAAGATCACAGCTAATGATCTAGGCAATGGTCATTTTCTTTTCAGCTTTGATAATGAGGATGATCTTGAGTCTATGTTGAAATTGGGACCTTTCTATTTTAACTTCTGTTTGTGTATCTTAGTTTGACGGGGGCCTATTATTGATGAGGATTATCCTTGGGTAATCTCATTCTGGCTTCAGCTGACATGCTTATCTTTGCACATGTGAACTTATCATAAACATTAATAGTATTGAAGATAAATTGGACATCATCCAATCAGTGGATGTTATTGAGGGAAGAATCCTTGTGGATATAGATAGTCAAAAACCTCTTAAGTTTTCAAGGAAGATAAGATCAAATGATGTAGAGATTTCTATTCAACTGAAGTATGATAGACTCTTAAACATTGCTTTTATTGTGTTATCATATCATGAACCTTAATAGTATTGAAGATAAATTGGGCATCATTCAATCAGTGGATGTTATTGAGGGAAGAATCCTTGTGGATATAGATAGTCAAAAACCTCTCCAGTTTTCAAGGAAGATAAGCTTAAATGATGTAGAGATTTCTATTCAGCTGAAGTATGATAGGCTTTTAAACATTGCTTTTATTGTGTTATCGTTTCACATGAAATGAACAACGGTGCTAAGAAATTTAATGATCTTCACTTGGGAAGTCATTTCACATGAAATGAACAATTACCAGACAGTATTTTGGAAATAAAGTCAGCCTCAATTGATGGACGCCAGATCACTGATAATATCATGACTGGTCAAGAGATGTTTCAAGCACTAAAAGAACAAATCTTGTATGAAGGAATAAAATAATGTCAATCAAAACAAACATAAGCAAAGTATACGACATAATGGAATGGGAATTCACTTGGGTTGTAATGCAAAAGATGGGATTTTCGACAACATGGATTGACTGGATTATGTGATGTATCTATTTTATTAAAAGAGAAGGAGTTTTAATAAATCTACCTATGAAAGTTGTTTTGGACCCTTTTCTTTTTAAAAATTATTTTGGTCTTACCATAATATTTGACTAACAATATACATAGCCTAAAATTTCTCTAACAATCACTTAGTCCAACAATAAGTTACCTTAATCAATCAAAATATATACTCCTTTTTTTAAAAAAAAAGAGAAGGAGTTTTAATAAATCTACCTATGAAAGTTGTTTTGCACCCTTTTCTTTTTAAAAATTATTTTGGTCTTACCATAATATTTGACTAACAATATACATAGCCTAAAATTTCTCTAACAGTCACTTAGTCCAGTAATAAGTTACCTTAATCAATCAAAATATATACTCCTGTTTTTAAGGAATATTACTTTGCTTATGTATTTTTTTATTAATCGATTTAAAAGGAACACTACAACCAAACAATAATTGATCTAATATTAAGTTAGCAGCTCTCGATACTAATCAATTTTTTTATCATAAGATATGTAATTATAATAAAACATTATTTTAGAATCTACAGAAAGAAGAACTATAATGAAAAAAGTATATTATATGTTTGGAGAACATAATAATATATACTTTTTACCACAAAAAATCAGAAGAAACCCGAAAAAATGCTCGAAAACCCAAAAAATATTGACACCAACATATCTGAAAACTCAAACAAATATTCAAAAATATTCAAATATTCAAAAAGGTCCAAAGTTTTACCTAAAATTTTATGTGAATATCCTTTTTTGAAATATTACCTGAAACCTGAAACTAAAACCGAAAACCCAAACCTGAAAATTAAAAATTATCCTTAATAAAGAAAACATATTCAAAATATCTAAATATACCTAATATACACAAAATATTTTGAGTACTTTGGACTACCAATCGGTCTTGGGTAGGATATAGACTAAACAAAGACTTGCAAGTCCAAAAAATATCCAATATGTACTTTGTTTTGGATCCGAATCAAATCCAAACCTATTTTTTAAGTCAGTTTTGATTCAAGTTTTCGAATCCGGATAAAAAGTCTATGCCTAAGAGAGAATTACATAAGAGTGTACATAAAAGATCTCAAATAAACTAATTCATAAACGGTATAATTTTTTTAAAAAATTATCTTATTCGATATATTTGTAACACAATAATGTACAATAACCAAAAATATTATTTAAAATACAAATTTGATTATAATTCAAAATAACCCACGCTTTTGAAGTGTGGATCATAATCTATCTACTTTATTAAAAGAGAAAGCGTTTAAATAAATCTACCTTTGAAAGTTGTTTTGGACACTTTCCTTTTTTTTGATCTTCCCCTACCCTAAATATTATAACAATATGTGACCAATTAATTATTTGATCTTCTCTTATATATCGCTAACTATAGGACATTAAATTCTCTTTATGTACGACATTCTCTTTATATACAACATTCAATGCTTGGTAACTTTTTTGATAATGTAACTTAGTTTTTTCATTCCTGAAAATTTAGTTAGCATACGGACTTTGTTTACAATATTCATGTTGGGCCATATTTATTGTGTTTATGGGTTAAGAATTTCAAAATTAAATAGTTTAGTCCAACCTTTAAAAAAAAATCATAACCTTTTATATAAAATAAATATAAACATTTTATGCTATATTCATATTTTTTGGTAAAAATAACACAAACCGAAATATAATATATTTCTTAAATTTTATTTTACAACATGCATTATTAAATAATAGAGCCACATATAACATTTCACGAATTCAAACTATTTTTTAAAAATAGCCAAAGATAGATTTGTTGAATTTTCTCTTGAAATATTACTGATAAACCGAAAATATTCAAAGTTTTATTCGAGTAGTCGAAATGTATTTT
Source organism: Brassica carinata (assembly GCA_016771965.1). Taxonomy (NCBI): domain Eukaryota; kingdom Viridiplantae; phylum Streptophyta; class Magnoliopsida; order Brassicales; family Brassicaceae; genus Brassica; species Brassica carinata. The sequence goes on along the minus strand of CM028692.1, from coordinate 8,673,536 downwards.
TAAAAATTTGAAAATTAACATGAAACCCAAAAATATAATCGAAAATGTGAACCCAAATTTTTTAAAAATATCTGAAATACTGAAAACATATCTAAAATATCCAAATATTACATAATATACACAAAACATTTCTTTACTTTGGATATCCAGACTCGAACGTAGATCCACGGGTCCAAAAAATCTAATACGTCCGCGATCCCATACCAAAACCTATATTTTTTGTTGGTTTCTCAGTGTTGTTTTAGAACTGGAAAAATCCCCATGCTTAAAAGAAAGTTACATAAGAATGTACACACAAAATCTCAAATAAACTAATTTTACAAAAAAAATTCTTATCCAATATAATACGACTTTATAACATAATAATATACAACAAATCATACTAATTTATATTCAATTTATTTATAACGTAAAACCTCAAAAAAACCCGCGCTTTCTAAGCGCGGGTCAAAATCTAGTTATATTTATTAAGAATAAGATTCTCATAGATGACCAGCCAAATGGATACATTGTACCGGAGAGGGGATTATATCAGGGTGATCATTTGTTTCATTTCATATTTATTATATGCAAGGAAGCATTCGTTAGCTTTCTTAGTCATGCCAAGAATCAAGGTAAGATAACAAGGATGTGTGTTTCACGTGCTAACCCTCCGATATCACACATTCTCTTTGCTAATGCTAGCATTTTCTTCTATAAGATGGAGCCCCGTGAATATGAAGAAGTTATGAACGCGGTTAGGATATATCTACAAGCTTCCCGACAAAGCATCAAATTTGACTAGTTATCTATACTCTTTGATAAGATAATACGTGGAAATGTGAAGCAAACAATCAAAGATACTCTAAGAATCAAGAATCAGGGGGAGAGGGGTGGGTTCTTACTTGGGAATCCCAGAAAATATTAGCGAATCAAAATGTTAGATGTTTGCCTTCTTAAAGAATATGCTGCAAAATAGAGTGAATAGGTGGTCGGCAAGATGGTTGCCAATAGTGGCGGACCTATGTGGTTTAATGGGGTGTCACTTGACACCCATTAAATCTGTATAAAACTTATTTTGTTCATAGAAACATTGAAAAATTGGTAGCTCTTTTTGTAAAGCTCTTCACTTGACCCCCCTAAACTAGGGATCAAACCCCCACGGTGACACCTTTTACTTGTTTTTCCCTTTTTTGTACATAGTCTGACCCTGGTTAAATTCAATCATGGGTCCACCACTGGTTGTCAAAATGAAAAAAGGAGGTTCTTTTCAAATCTATTGTGTTACCGCTACCAACCTACGTATGCAACAAGATTCTTTTTGTTGGATCTTCACGAAGTGTAGTATGTACACTGTTAAGTCAGGATATTGAGTCGCCAGTAATATCCTACATCAATATTTTGAGACCATAACTTAGAGCAAAGTGTCATGAAGCTTTAAACCTTCGCTTGGACAATAAATTTTCCTCATAATATGTGTCATCTAATATGACAGATTGTTTTAAGACATATATATGTAATAAGGAATCTGACACATCGTCATATGTGATGTCGTAATTATTGTCCTATATGTGGAGAACCTGGTGAATTTGACGTGAACTTGACCCATGCAATATTTGAATGTTCACCAGCTTTACAAACATGAGAATTATCATCGACGCATTCTAGTCCGAGCATATTTCCGGTTACGAGTGTCTATTATAATCTGGATCATCTTTTTCCAGTGAAAAATATTGTCGATCTAGAGCTGGAAAATGATCTTTATCTGTGGATAATTTGGTATCTTTGGAAAGCTCGAAATGATAAATTATTCAGAAAAATTGATAGGCATCCACTTGAGCTGACCATACTCTCGGAAGGAGAATGCCAAGCATGGTGTGAAGCAAATACAAAACCCACTCTAGAGGCGCACCATCAGATATAACTGTTCCACAAGCTGTATGTTTAGTGAACATTTGTATGGTGGAAGGTTCATGGACTTCTACATCATAATACATTGGTTGTGGATGAGTTTGGTAATATAAGTTTGGAAAAATCTAACTTATGGGTACGGAAAATCAATAAAGATGAATATATCCTCTGCATTTGGAAAGTATGCTACATTATTATACATGTTAGAGTTTTGGTTCAGATTGCAAGGACTTGGTTGCAATGATTGGGGATCTTCATGCATGCCAAACTTCTCAAGAGAGCTGAATGAGATAGCAGTACTACAAATACAATTTTAATTATTCAAGCTTTCTTATATACCTCAGTCCCATAATATGATTGATGAATCATTAGCTATATTTGCACGATCTTTTCATATGGATCTGCTTTTTGTTAGTTGTTCTATTCTGGTTTAATTTCTTAAATAACTTATTGTTTGAGTGATATAATAGTTTTTGTTGTAAAAAAGATATATATCAGGTTATTATCTTGTAACACTGATTCTATACTTTATAAGTTATATTATATCCTTTTAGAAGATTGTTGACTAAACACACAAAATTAATGTTAGAAACAAATAAACTCTTAACATTTATATGCATATTATAACGAGCCATATCTATAAGCTACATTATAATGTAGTTTTTGATAAAATAATCTGTCTATTATATAAATATAAATTTCAGAATATAAAGAAAATTTTCTAAATCTGTGTAGTGTTTTTTTGGGTAATTTGGATTTGAACCAATTATACGACACTAAATCTATGTGGTTATACAGATATAAAATATATTTAAATCTTCATTTAAATATCCGAAGAAATGAGTCATCCGTGGATTGAGTTTTTCCTTGAAAATTAATTTGATTTATTTTTATAGATCTCAAATCCCAAATTAACAAAAAAACGAAAACGTTAGAAAATAACCCTCATATATTTGTTTTCGGACAAATTGTTTATCCTCTATTACAATTTAAATACCATAATTTCATGACATGGCTACGCCATTGGTTACCGAAAGCACGATTAATTTCTCTGACAACAACTTTGATTGTTTAGAAATCTACAGGAAGATCAATGATTCATATAACTTTAGACCGAATATATATAAGCAGATGCATACAAAGACATTGATTAATAAAAATCCAATGTAACCGTAAGACTACTATTAATTAGTACTATATTTACCCAATTATATTCATCGCTCCAGAGTGTAATATAATACTATTAATTGTTTAAAGTGTAGAGAGCCAACGAATGCAACATCTATTATTATAAAGTTCTTTCTTTCTCTCAGAGAGCAATAGGAACGACGAAATTGAGAGTTAAGGTGTGACCGTGTCCGTTAAGCTAACATAGCGTTTCATTTATTTTGGTTTCTATTCTGTTTGGGCTTTGTTACTATTTTGCTTCATAGAGCCCATTTTTAGAGAATCTATTACTATAAAGAAGGGATTCTCTCCTTCTCCTTTAGCCACGTCACTAAATAGTGATATATGAGCATGACACGTGTCATTTCCCGTGCTGAGATTTGTTTGGTTTTGAACACATCGTAAATGGGCTTGACTTCATCTAAACATTAACTGGGCTATTTCTTCTTCTTTTTTTAGTTTTGTCGGAGTCCAAATCCAGCACTCAGGAGAGAGTTATATCTTCTAGGCTAAAGTCGTATCCTAAACTAGAGTTCTTCTTCTTCATCGATCTTTGACTATCTATACAAACAATGGAGTTTCGTGCTGACGAGCGAGACGAATCGTCAAATAGAATCCCTTTAAATAGCTTTCATGGTGTCGTTTCGTCTACAGTTCTAATCGTCCGAAATGTTACGAGGATTTGATTCATCATTGCTTTAGATAAACGTCTTAATTTCATAGACCGAAGTCAAGCACGATCTGACATTCAATGAGACTTATCAGGCGGTGTATCTACACTATAAAAAGGTAAGCGTTCTACCTTGAACCTCATCCTCTGAATTCGTGGTAAGGCTTCATCCCTTGGGCATCATCCTCATAACATCGGAAATGATTCGTCGGCTCACGAGAAGGGTTTTTTCGATGAAAGAGAGTTACTTTACATGAGTAATAGAGCTTGGTTTCATTAATCTCAAGTTCGATTTCTCTGAAGCAGGAGGAGGAGGAGGAGAAGTGATGGGGAGCGACTACGTTTTGAAGCACGTATGAGGAGGGTCTAGCCGGATAACGACGAAGGATAGAGAAATCCTTTGTTTATCAAATTAAAAGAACGAGTTTATGGATTTTGTAGTTTTCTGATCTATCTTACCCCTTCGCATTCAACGCTAATACAAGCCTCTACCAACATTAACCGGTTGAACATCTTCATGGAAATCTTGCAAAAGAGATCGTTTTATGCGCTAATCGTTTTTGATGTAACATGAACATCAGGTATGTTGACGCCCCTCTTGCAATTAGTTTTACAGACCAAACTATGTTCGTTGAGATTGTTGCGCGGTAGAACGGAACCCGACAAAGAGCTTCCGGTGGTTCCGCAACTTTACACAATCTGATTTAGCCAACACAAAAAATGACTTGCCAGGTTCTGTTTAATCAATTTCCTTTACAAGCACAGCAAATAACATCTTGACATAACCCATGAAAGAAGTATTCTTTTGTTTCTTTGCAATCTAATTATTTATTTATCGCAGATAAGCTAATAATTATTTTTGTTTGTTTGTCTAGGGTTTAAACTAACCTAATCGATGGATGCCTAGCAAAAAAGAATGAAGGCACAAGGTATGTTGCAAGTTCTGTTATTTTATAATTTTGTGTGTTGAGTTATAAGTTGTAGGTTCCCTTTTATTCTCATGCTCAACTTATTTACTTACTTGCATCTATATCAGTAGGAATCGTGGATTATGGGGATTCTTTAGCGCCCAATGAGGAAGTCTGCTCCAAACTTATTGGTCTTCTTTAATTTCTTATCTTATGTGAAGTATATCTTACACCTAATATCTTTGTACTTGATATTTAGAATTTGGTTTTAACCAAGTGAGAAGATGCTGTGTTAATATCTTTGGGATTTTTTAACAATAAGCAGTCAGATGAATGTATTGAGAGATCCAGACAAAACGTTGATAGCTTGGATTCTAAACCCAGTGAGATCTATCGGTTTGAACTTCTAAGGAATGAAATGATAGAGCTGGAGAAGCGGGTCCAGAGAAGTACATATGAGTTGGTAAATGAAGAGGTTAGTAGTAACCAGGCTTTGCTGCAAGAGGTTTGTTTCATTTTTGACATATTTAGTAAATATTAGTTCGGCACGTTCTGCAGGGAAGTTCTGGGGATCCTTCTACATCAAGCAGTAGCACGAAAGGTGTGGAGTTGGTTCAGATCTCAAAGAAAGAAAACTTCCCTGAGAAACACTCGATCAAATCAAAGAAACAAACACAGTATGAAAGTCATTCCAAGTCTTCATGGCACCCAACTTTTTCTCATCTTTGTTCCTTGACATTTAGTCTACTTCATGACGTAGTTTCTGTGATATTTTTGATAGGACGTGTGGCAAGGTATTCAGCTTCTTGGATCTGATTCAGTTGCTGCTATGGAGCTACTTCGGAGGTCTGTAATAGGAGATGAATTAACAGAGAATGAAAAGAAAGCTCTGCCCAGGACTATGACTGACTTAGCATCAGTTGTTCCCATTGGTGTTCTTATGATTCTTCATGTGAGTAAAAACTATTCCCTCCGCATTGTTTGATCACCCTTGGCAACGTGTTTTTGAGTTGTTAAACTAATCTATTGGGTACGCTAATGTCAAAACAGGTTACACCAGTTGGCCGTGCGACAATACTTGCTACAGTTCAAAGATATGTGGCAGACTTGGTAATGTTCTTACTTTTGTATTTTTTTATCATCTCTTTGATTAAGTTGACAAAATATCTTATCGACCAAACACAGTTTATACCTCAGTTTGTTCTATAGTTCATTGACAAGAGTTGTGCATAAAGCTTTAATATTTTTTTGCATTCCGTAACTAACCTTTATTTTTTATGATTCTGTGGAAATTGATATTACATGAGATGATGGCGATGGTCAAAAAAAACATGTTTGTTATTGTCTACTCGCTGCTCAAAACTCACAGATGCAACATTTACCTCATTAAGACATGATCCAAGAAAACGGTTAATACCTTATTAACTACTATATACAAAAGTCTTGACCAAGCAGCTTTAGATACAAAAGCGGACAATACATGTACCTCAACTGTTCTGAAGGTTCTTTATCAGAATGGTATATTGAGTCAGTGTTTACATCAGCGTTCTAGGAGGGCATGACTAAACAATTAAGACAAGTATTATCTGCGGTACTTTACACTTTATTTCTCCACTAAACATAAACACAACAGATCCACTGGTCTAAATGTATGTAGCTTACTTTGTCTGTATATGATACTTAGGTGTGTAAGCGCCTTTCTAATGAATACAGATTGAACAGAGTTGATCTGAGATTCCTAAATAACATTCCTAAGTAATTAAGTCTTATCAAAATATATCCATCAGTTACTCACCAAAGCATTTAGATGGGCACAAAAATTTAAAGTCACTCTTATTTTTACATGTTTTTAGCTTTTGTTTTTGAACTGTCAAAGATTTGACAATAGGACCACGGTAAATTTGAAGGTAAACATGTAGGTTACAAATTTATTTTGTTCTCTAACCGGATTTTGTTGAAGAAATATGAAATTTTGACTTTTGTTTTAGATAATTTTTCTTATTTTTTTATCCTGAAAATTATTAGTTTCGTATTTTTTCTCATTGGAAAGGACCTAGATCAGTGATAAACATCAAAGTTCCTTAGCCTAAAGGCTTAAGGATATCTACGACGAGGAGGACACAATGAGCACATGTCAAAGAAAAAGTGTTTAAACTAATGATCGTAATTTATTTATAAAATCTATTTATAATGTTTATATATAATATATATGATTTGCCTTTTACGTTGTAGGATTATAGATTCTTTTTGTTTTAACAAAGTGAGTTATGTTACTACCTTTATTGATTTTCAAGACTTTGTAAGTAGTATTAAGTGTTAGCACTCGACTGTTACATTCTTTGCAGGGTTCTTCTATTCCTCCCAAGAGATTTCTAATTTGACATTACAGGCTGAACAGACGCATACAGTCTTCGATACTCTTACCATAATGGAGTTGACGAGTTAAGAGTTAGCATTTATCTTTCAGTAATTTTTACTGTAGAGCCAATTATGGCTCAAGAATATTGCAAATTTAATAATCAAATAAAACCACTACGACTAAACCAAAAGAACACCCAAAATCACCTCTTTTTCAAATTTTAAAATATTACATTTGTCAACATCCCCGTTCTTGCACGGAGCTCCGACCACATTAAATAGTTATGGTTTTCTGTTTTTATTAGTTTAACCTATATTTTGGTGGTTAAAAAAGAAAAACAATTACGAAATATTTTTTTTTCAATTTTTTGTTGATGTGACATAAAAAACCATAAATATTTTTTTACTCAAATATAATAATACATAAATATATAACCTAACATGTTATTTATAAATATTAAATAGCTACTTGCTTATTTTTTTAAAAGAAAAATATAATAAATTTGGTTTTTCTTTTTCTAATTTTTTAAATTATAAAATTTAAGAATAAATATATTAAAAATCTATTAAATTCAAAAAAATTAAATATTTTGGACACAGTGAAATAGATATATTTGTTTTAATATAGTAACAAAAATATAATTTCTAAAAAAAAAATAGTAAAAATATGTAGTAAAAATAGTAAAAATTATAATTAAGAATAAAAAAAATTTCATTAAAACTTTAAATATATTTTTCATTTATATACCCGCCCTAGTAGGTCTATAAACTTGGAACGTGTCGTTTTGATTCTATGGTTTGATCCCCTTTTCTTCTGCGCCATTGCTTTATCAGACGACAATTTAGGGTTTACGATCTGTTGTTTCATCTTCTTCCTTATGAAATCCTATTAAAGTCGCCCTGAATCCATCATCTACGACCTGCCTTTAATGTGAACTTTTCTAAGCGGTGGTTAGCATCCCTGCTCTCTTAATCATCTTACCCAATCTATTGAAACAACGAAATCCACTTATTTACTGGGAGGCGAGGAATATTAGGCGCAGTGATGAGCTCATGTCTGTCGATATGAGGTGAGTCCGTTTTTGAATTTCTGATAACAGTGATGTTGATTTTCCGGTGACCGTTCAATAAGAATTTTCATTGAGCATGTATGATCTGTTTCTTGATTTTTGACAATTTACGTGTGATGTAAAGTAAGCGCCTTTCATTGAGCTTGGAAAGCTAACAATGCTTAAAGTCTATTTTATTATTAATTTGACACGTAGAAAAGCGATTCTTGATGGTACTAGGAGCAAGCAAAGCTTCAGATTTGCCGACACTCTCGATTTGCTCCTATTTGAAGAAACTTCATCCCCAATGAGCTGTTCGGTTTCAAAGTCGCGAGGAATTGATGTCAGTAGCTAATACCAACTCTGAGTTGCCTGGTTTGTTTAATTCACCACGTTCCAAACCCATCTTCTTAATCCTTGATAATCATTTCGTGCACACCCATAATTACCAATGTTCTATTCCAGATAATTTGGTAAGTTCACGGGTTTTGCTTCCACTTTCAATGAAGAAACGCAAAAGACTCAGCGACTTATGGCCAACCTCTGCATCGGAGGTTATACCAAACTATTCCCTCATGTTGTTAAACTCTTTAACAGCTGCTTAACATCACGTAGTCATTTTCTTGACTCCTCTACAGCGGTGATGACAACCCGACCATGATATGCGGGAGCTGGAGCTGTAACAACAGACCCTTCTCAAAGTGTTGAAAGAGGTATTTATGACAACAGCAACAGGCCCAGTAACCATGTGATGATGTAAAGTCTCCCGTGAGGTGTTATGAACTAAACGACATCCTGTTTCATCGACATGTCTTCAGGGAGTCCCCAAGGCAGAGGGTGTACACTCTGCGAAGAAGCCACACCATGGTTAAGCTTCAAATTATTGGAGTCCATTCAAGGTAGCTCAATCTCACCAACTGCTTTCTTAACCAGTTTTTCAAATATTTCACAGACCAGTAAGTATCACTTGAGCTATTTTCCTCAGTGTTTTAACTTTTAAATGTATTTCCTCTTCTTTATGAATTCTGCAGCTTCAACGAAGCTATGTTTTCTTCCTTTTTAGACTATTTTAAACCGTAAAACTGGTTATAGAGACCAATATATTGTCACTCCTACGAGCTGTTTCATATTCTTTTAAACAAAAAAAATTCCGGAACTGAGAAAAGTGAGTTGTGAGATACTTTGCTCGGTGTTTTCAATGCATATCGTTATCTTCATGAATTCAGTATTCTTCAACGAAGAGATGTTTGCTTCCTTCTATAAATATTTTTAATCGGATAACTGGTGACATAGACAAATATATAGCGACTCCAACTAGCTGTTTCATTATCATGTCATTTTACAATTTCAAGAAGAGTGTGTCTGTCCTCAGTTATTATGCCCCATCGTTAAGTGCATTTTATTAACTTAAAAAATTATGTCTACTGCAAGGATTCTATTTTTAGTGATGATTTTAAATTGTGGTCATCGTACTGGCTGGTTCTGAGCCAAGATTATTCAAAAAAGCTAACTAAAAAAAATTATTCAACCCCTTCTGATCCTGTCACACATACATAAGTATTCTCTGACTCTTCATCCTATATTATCCAAAGGTCATAACAAAAAAGTGAGATCAAATCACTCAAGTAAAGTTCCACCTCGAAACTTTTTAAGCCATCATGCGAAATTTTTTAAGACGTCAAACATCTCTGATAACCTTGATTCCAGACTCAACGCGCTGCTAATGGTTACATTAAACATCACACTTTCTGTGAATAAAATATCTATTCTGGAGAACATTTTCGAGTGTTTCATGCATGTGTAGCTTAATTACAGTTACTCCATGGTCACAACAATGTTAAAAGAATCCCAACAGTTACCGTTACAAAATAAAACCCCTACAGACGCTCATTAGTCATAGCTTTTACTGGAACTGCATAACCTTCTCACCACACCAAGTTAAGATAGACAAAAGCATGGACTTACTAATATTGCATACTCAGAATCTTCAACTACCTACAGACACACATTTAGTTATACCCGAAACATTCACGCTTAGCACACTAAACACGACAGGCTTTATTTACGAGATTTGCAGCAAGGTACCATTTCTACCCGCGTCAGACTCGCCAATAACCAGCTGAACATGACCATTCTCTCAAGTGGGGAAGAGAAGCATCAAACAAGCATACCACAAATGGGAAACTATTCTACCATGGAATTTCACTATCACAGTTTAGATTTTGACGTATGTGCAGCGGCTCAAGACTTTTGTGGGCCCCTGGGCCTTTTTTTTTGCATTCTTTTAATGAAATTTTTTTTTATATATTTAAAAATTAATATAACAAAAAAAATTTAGTCTATTTATGAGAATTTGTGATAAATCCAATCATAAAAATATATTAAAATAAATTTTAGCTATGAAAACACATATATAAATATTTTTTGTTAAACTAATTTCATCCAAAACAATTTAAAAAAAAATCAACACAAATTGCAAAAAAAAAAAAAAAAATGTTGGGCCCTTATTTTCGTGGGTCTTGGGGCGGTGCACCTTTTGTCTCTCCCCGAGCCCAGCGATATGTGCATGTTGATTCCTACAAAACTCTACTACTTAGCGCGCAAAATGCACTCGCCTATTAAAACGCAAGTCTTACCAGTGCCCCTCTTAAAAGTTAATATGAAACTGCATTTAGCAAAAAACCGCTCTCAAATATGCATCCACTGTTGCGCAATTCTTCATTCCAAAATTCTTGATTTATTTGCTGCTGAGTTTGTAATACGTACCAAAAAAATTAGTTAGTGACTAAAATATAATATATAATTCAAGCAATAGTGAAAAAAAATTGTAGAAAGAAACATGTCTCAAGAATAATCACAAGCATATATGTTTAAAAATATATAATTCTAACTTATTTTAATGTTGTGTCTGAACAGATTTTCAGACTGTGTTTAAGTTAGATATTATGTATACTTGACTCATTTTATAAAATTTATTTGCTTATTTAAAAAATATATGGATAAATAAAAAATATTAATGGAGATAAAGAAACTATAACTTTTAAGTAATCTATTTTTTTAATAAATCATATTAATCATCAATTTCAAAAATGGAATAAAAAATCTTATAATTGCATTGACCAATCTATTTTACTCCCATCGAAATTCAACCAGTAAATATAATTAAAAGCTAAATGATTGACTTTTTACAAGATGAAAATGACTTGACTAACGAAAAATAAGATTTATTTGTATTTAACTAAAATTTGAGAATTAAAAATTGTGCATTTATGAGTTGGAAAATTTGTGGCTTAAATTTTAAAATTGAGAATTGTCGTCTCAATTTTCCTTTATAGAAATGAATAAACATTCTCAACTAAACACATATATTCCCACAACCAGATCAAATCAAAAAAGGTTCCACTTATGATACCATATAGGATAACAAACCAAAAATATAAACTCATCTTACAAACAAAATGGTTAGTTTGTAAAAGTTAATTATCCCAATATTTTCTTTCCAAGACATCATCAGCTCCTCCCCAACAACACCAACCAGCAAACTATCATTGTTTGCCGACCCAAATACACTCTATGTGTTCTCATACGAAAAAATCCAGTATATTAAACAATCTACCCTCCAATATACAAAACACAAATCTCTAAACAATAACAATACAAAAATGTAACATAAATTCAAAAAGATAACAATCTGCGTGATAGGTATATATTTGGACTAATAAGTATATTTGTTGTTTCGAACCAATTTCAAGTCTTACATTGCTTCGTTTAAGTTAACATGCTACAAAACTACTAATCGCAAACGATATCTAATACTTGCTTGACTGGTGTAGAGAAGACCAAGAAATTAAAATGATCTTTCTTTTTCACATAAACTACGTATACTGACTACTAATCTCAAAATTTCCAACAATTGGGAAATACTCGCAAGCCCACCCATTCATATTAATATGTTAATTCATAATGCTTCTCAAAATTAATCAGTACGCTTTTTCAGCATTAACGAATATACTAAATATTAACAAATTAAGGTAACCAGTGTTTTTGTAAACTTAATTAATTTCACGATCTCTCGAACTTACTCACACCCGAATAAATTACTTCCTCATTTTGCCCAGATAACAATCAACTTATCTTGAACAAAATTTTCAAAAACTCAGAACATTAACAATCAATAAATCCAAAAATAAAAATAAAAACTTCCAAAAGTATTTTAAACAAAAAATACATCATATCCCGCGCGTAGCGCGGGCCAATGCTAGTAGTAATATAAAGCAATCAACTTAGGTGCTCTCAATACACACACAAGACGAAAACCATTTCCATCAACCCCAAGAACACATTTCTTGTTTGTTATATTGAAGCTATAAGTTTTTCTTTTTCTTTGGTGAATATGGAGATTGAATCTGTTAGATGCGAGTGTTGTGGATTGATGGAAGACTGCACACAAGACTACATTAGTGAAGTCAAATCCAACTTCGACAACAAGTGGCTCTGTGGTCTTTGCTCTGAAGCCGTGAGAGACGAAGTCAGTCGCCGGAAGATGACTACTGTTGATGAAGCTGTTCGGGCCCATGTGTCGTTTTGTGGGAAGTTTAAAGATAATCCGGCGGTTCTTGTGGCCGACGGTATGAGGCAGATGCTAAGGAGGAGATCCGGCGACTTGACTTCCTCTGCTTCCAAGAAATTTGGCAGATCTAACTCCACCAAGTTGTACTAAATAATGATCTTTTTCTTGTTTTGTTAATTAACTAATGTATAATATTTTATGCTTTTTTGTTTAAATGTCATAAATGACGGTCGGTGATGCTATAACTGATCAGTTGATTATACTCAGATTTGTCAATTTAGTTCTTCTAGTTTTGATCTCTATTGACATTTGGTCTTCTCTTAAGCTTAATAACAATCTGGCTAAAAAGATCCAGGAGGCAACCACAAAGCCTAGTCTCGAATTCATTGAAATGAGTGAACATTTTCAAGAAAATGCAAAAGTTATTTTTTCGGCTATTTATAAGTTCTGAGTCTAGGTTCATAATCACCTCATGTCGGAAACCAAACGAACATGTCAACTTAGTCCTTTTGACTTTGCCGAAAATCAAACTCATGACTTTGAGTACTCATAACCTTCAGTGTGACAGTGTTCTATCTTTTTTTTTTTGGTCAGCTATTACACTCAGAGGTAAGTTCTTGGAGGCTTGGAGCCGTCTCTTGCTCTACACAAGCTATTACATTATTCATCCATAAACAAATATAACTTTAGCGTTTCTTGAAGATGCTCACACTCACGCAGACACAAAAGCTTTCTCTTCAATTTAATCATATGTAGCCCATTTATGTACGGGACCATATCGATAGTAACAATAATTAGATAAAAAAAGTAACTTTAAATGGAACTGAAGTGTCAATTCTTCTTCCACAATGGTCGAGATTTTCAACGTCTAGATCATCGTATTGGATCATTGTATTCCACGTGATAACATCTCTTTTTCTGCTACAGAATCTCAACGGAACTCAAAACCCTCCGGAGTACGAATACAATCTTGACGGGTTAAGCTACTTTTAGATGGGCTGATAACGGGCTTTTGCTTCAACTAAACCAATGTCTGTTAAATAATCACAAATCCTGCTGAAATCGTCAATCAAAAAGTTCAAGAACTAAATGGACTTCAAATATTGGAATATACTTTTTTTCTGAAACATTGGAAGATACTTCTTTAAAACATCAACTAGATTTTGACCCGCGCTTCAAAAGCGCAGGTTTTTCTTTGGATTATAAATAATGTTTGTGAATTAGAATTATTATATATTATTATGTTACAAAGTCATATTATATCAAAAAAGTTTAAAATTATATAAATTACGAATTAGTTTATTTAAGATTTTGTATATACACTCTTACATACAATTAAGCTTGGACATTTTACCTGATCTAGAAAACCAAATCGAAATCAACCCGAAATATAGGTGTGATTTGGGTGCATGAGGAAAAAGTACATGTTCGATTTTTTTTTGGACCTGCGGGTCTGTGTTCGAGTCCAGGTCCTACCCGAAACTCGGTCGTGGTACCCAAAGTACTTGATTTTTGTGTATAATAGATATATTGGGTATTTCAGATAGGTTTTCGGTATTACATATACTTTTAGTTATGGTTAGTGTTTTCGATTATAGTTTCGGGTTTGAGGTGAAATTTCAATTTAAAAATATATATATATATATATATATATATATATATATATATATATATTTTGGGTACTCAGAAAAAAAAAATTTGGGTATGTTTTTCAGTTCCTCAAATCAGATTTCAGGTAAAATTTTGGGATTTTTTGGTATTTTTTGAATGTTTTTAGGTATTTGTTTGAACTTTTGGATATTTTAATGTTTATGTATTTGTTTGGATTTTCGAGTACTTTGAATAATGGATCCACCCTGACTTGAACCCGAAAAAACCCGACTTTAGTACAAATCAAAAAAATTACAAATACCTAGTTATGTCCAAACGCCTAGGATCCGAAAAACCCAGATTCGAAAGAAAACGATTTGTACCTGACCCGAAAACTCGAATGTCCACACTCTCATTTTATTGTTTGTGAGTATTTTATAAGAACTACATTTGTTGATCTGGTGAAATTTAAGATTTATTTGGCAGAGTTTCGGCTGATTTAATAGTATAAATTTGTAAGGTTTAATAGTTTTTGAACTTATTTTAAATAACAAATTTTACTACAAATTCTCTTCATAAAATGGGGCTGCTAGTGTGTAATGTTATAGTTGGTAGCTTAATTGAATTATATAGTCACGTTTTAATTATTAGATGAATGAGACATGATTAGAAGTTGTTGTCATAGGAATATAGGAATGAAATTGTTTTGGTATAATGTTTTAGTCTACAAAATTATTTTGTATAATAAATAAGATATTGACTAAGGTATGTTATAGAAATATTTGATTAATTATATGGTTGAGTAAAACTTGGTAAGTGTATGGTCTAATTTATTGATGTAACATATTGTTATAAACATATAAAGGAGGACCAAAAAAAATAGTAAATTTAATGAAAGGGTCCAACAACCTTGTTTAAATAGATTTTTGAAAACTACTTCTCTTTTGATAGTATAGATAGTTTTGTTAAAAAGATGTATCATGTTCTTCTAATAATTAATTTGTCAAATAACAACGTCATTTAACTAATATTTAGAAATCATAAATTGAATAATAGCATAAGTTGATCAATTAAAATCTGGAAACAAGACTTATGTGGCCAAATATAGAAACGAATGGATGATACAATATATGAAAAGAAAAGAGAATCTCTTTGGTTCACAAAAAAAAAAAGAAATATATTCTTTCTAATTTTCATCTCATTCGGAAAGACCAAAGAAGTTTCATTGCGCGTCTTTTTCCAAATGCATTTGCCACCAAACACTCGTGTCAATGTCTTCCGTACGCCTGCATTGCACTAGATTCACCATTAAATTTTTATTAACATCTCTAGCTAACTTAAAATTTGCACGGCTCTAATATAACTACATTGAAACACATTGATTGGTACTTTTCATTCGATATGAATCATCTATTTTTTAACAGATATAAGTTTATATTTGGGAAATTGCACTCTATATCACAAAAAATTAATAATTCACTGCATAGCTAAAAAAAAAAAGTTGATCGTGATATTCAACATATTTTATATCTTATATACCAAAACATTTTTATATACCAAAACATCCTTTATATCTATCGGCTCAACCTTTTCAACCAAGTTTCTTTTTTTTTTTTTTTTGAATCTCAAAATCCTCTTGGATGATATTGTTGACAGATTTTTTCTGCACCTGAGGTTGAATTAATCGAAAAGTAAAACGCGACTTTTCTTAATCCCTATCGCCGATGGTATGTTCTCCTACATCACTGATGGTTTTTTTCCGCTAGATTATCGCCATCGTTACCAATAAAATTCTATGATTAATTATCATCATTGATGATTAATGTCACATGTGTCTCGTGTTGGTACTCTGTTTTGATTTCAGAAGAATGTCGATGTATCTGGAAAAAGAAGGAGATGAAGAAGGCGAACCCACATACTATATGGAGTAAAATAAAATATAGTAACATAGCTATTGTGTAATACTACTATACTATTTAAATTACAATATTCTATTTTCATGTATTTCTACACTATTTAAATTACAAGATACTATAATATTGTTTATTTTCAGTTTATTTAATTGAGATATCTATACTATTAAAAGAGAAGGAATTTTAAAAAATCTATTTAAATAAAGTTGTTGGACCCTTTCATTAAACTTACTATTTTTTGGTCCTCCTTTATATGTTTATAACAATATGTTATATCAATAAATTAGACCATACACTTACCAAATTTTACTTAACCATATAATTAATCAAATATTTCTATAACATACCTTAGTCAATATCTTATTTATTATACAAAATAATTTTGTAGACTAAAACATTATACCAAAACCATTTCATTCCTATGGCAACAACTTCTAATCATGTCTCATTCATCCCCTTATTATTAATCAAGAAGCAATTAAGAAGAGTAACCTTCAAAAGGTAAATTATTTACAAGTATGCCATTTATGATGATGTGTCGCCTTGATATTCATTCTCAGCCTTCTATTATGATAACCCTTGCTAGACTAGACTATTTACGAGATATGCCACTTGTCCAACTCTCATATATTATATTCTATTGCATCATATTATTTAGGTAACGTAGCTAAATTCATTTAGTAAGGCTGTATATTATCAACTTAAGTTTTATATGGTCATATTCACAACATAAGACTATCACGAAAAAATATTTGTCACATTATACTATTTTGTTATTTTGAATACAAGAAAATACAAAATAATGTATATGTTATGATTCTCTACATACAATTTTTTTTTTTTGATTATCTCCCCCTATTGCGACAACATATGGACAACCATTTTGATACATATAGTTCTTTTTTGGATTTTTTTTTTACATTTTGGAATTCAAGAGAAGATAGACAACGAATGTGTTATCTTTTTCTAAAAAAATGAGAGATCGTATTTTATATTACAAAATAGGTTTCGATTTTTATGATAATTTTTATCTTAAAAGTTGAATATGTAATAATTTATTTGAATAAAATTCGTTACTACATGTGAATCTTGACATTGCCAAACTTCGTGAATGATTTTGTTTCCTAATATGATTGGTTTACAGAAAGATTAAATAATATAATGACAATCGCTACTTACTGTCCTAATGTCAGGTAATTTTCAAAAAAATACAATAGAAAAATTCATCAATCACGCAATCGTCTCTACCCTATAAAGCTGTCATAATGTTTACTATTTATTGCATGATTTAATCAAAATTACGTAACTATATAATTAACATTAAGTATAGAGACTGCACCTCCCTTATTCGCGATTATAGCTCATTTGATTAATTTTTTCGTTTTTTTCCTAATATTTCATTTTATTTCCTATTATAGATCCTTACTAAAATTGCGATAATTATTTGAATGTGGTTATGATTATCATCGAAATCTAACGCTAATCTGATTACCAGTGTTTTTGTTTTTTTTTTGTTTCATAATATTTCGTTTTTGTTACCTATTATAGATCCTTACTAAAAATTATGATAATTATTTGAATCGCGGATTTATGATTATCATCACGTACATTCATTGATATTTGGTATCATAATCTCATGTGATTTAAAACATTATAAATTTTTCTTTCCTTTCTCTTTTTTTTTTCTATCGTATAATATATAATGTTTGGAGATATTGAGTCATTGAAAAAAAGAAAGGACAGAAAAAGAAATGCTATGAATCGAGAATAATGCTATGAATCAATCAAAAAATCATGACTAAATCGAATAAGATCATAATCTATGAAATGCTATGAATCAATCAAAAAATCATGGTATAAGATGATCGAGAATAATGCTATGAATCAGATTGCTATAATCTGACTTGCCATTATGATTTCACCATTTTGGATTGTTATAATTGCATGACTAAATCGAATAAGATCATAATCTCATCGCATAGTCATAAATTATGCAAATTTTGATCCTCGACTTTCCTATTTATAGGTCAATCACGTATATATTAATGCAAAACATAAATGTACGTCCATGACTTTATGATTGACGTATTTGACTACTAAATTCGCCATTAAATATAAATTTTTCTGCCATTAAAGATATTAAAACTTTATAAATTTTACTGCCCTTTCTCTTTTTCCTTTTCTATCGTATAATATAAATTTTTCTGTCCTTTCTCTTTTTTTTCTATCGTATAATATATAATGTTTGTAGATATTAAGTATAATATATAATGTTTGAAGATATTAAAATATTATAAATTTTTCTACAAGACGTATAGTCTTCTCTAATTTTTAATATCGAAAATAATGTTATGAATCGGATTGCTAACATTATAAATTTTTCTGTCCTTTCTCTTTTTCTTTTTCTATCATATAATATAATATTTGGAGATATTAAGTATAATATATAATGTTTGAAGATATTAAAATATTATAAATTTTTCTTTCCTTTCTCTTTTTCGGATTTTTCTTTCCTTTCTCTTTTTTTGGATTTGAAGATATTAAAACATTATAAATTATAAATAATGTTATGAATCGGATTGCTAACATTATAGATTTTTCTGTCCTTTCTCTTTTTCTTTTTCTATCATATAATATATAATATTTGGAGATATTAAGTATAATATATAATGTTTGAAGATATTAAAACATTATAAATTTTTCTTTCCTTTCTCTTTTTCTTTTTCTATCGTATAATATATAATGTTTGGAGATATTGAGTCATTGAAAAAGAGAAAGGACAGAAAAAGAAATGCTATGAATCGAGAATAATGCTATGAATCAATCAAAAAATCATGACTAAATCGAATAAGATCATAATCAATGAAATGCTATGAATCAATCAAAAAATCATGGGATAAGATGATCGAGAATAATGCTATGAATCAGATTGCTATAATCTGACTTGCCATTATGATTTCACCCTTTTGGATTGTTATAATTGCATGACTAAATCGAATAAGATCATAATCTCATCGCATAGTCATAAATTATGCAAATTTTGATCCTTGACTTTCCTATTTATAGGTCAATCGCGTATATATTGATGCAAAACATAAATGTACGTCCATGATTTTATGATTGACGTATTTGACTACTAAATTCGTGCCTATAATGTATTAAACATTGATTGACAATTCAGCAATTTGTTATTTACTGCCTAAGATTGCGCATTGAACCTAAGATTGCGAATCAAATTATATATATGTAGAAGAGAAAATTCTAAATTAACATGGTAACGGCTAATATACGTTATGGATTATTATTAAGTAAAGTAGTAATAAATCACTAGATCGATCAAGCCAATCATCTTCATACAAATAAATATTAAATCATATCTATATGTATAATCTTAGTCAGCAATTTGTTATTTACTGCCTAAGATTGCGCATCGAACCGATTTATAATAATACTAATATATAAATCCCTTTGAAGTAGGCATTCACTCATCAAAAGCAAGAAAAGCGAATAAAAGTTAAGAAATGGCGGCGATGAACAACATTTCTGATTTGAAGCCTTTCAAGTCAATGTGGAAGGTGAGGGTTAAGATAATCCGGTTGTGGAAGCAGTATTCAACGGCGAGTGGTGAGGCCATTGAAAAGGTTTTCGTGGATTCTAGAGTAAGTTCTATCTTTGTTTCTAT
This sequence comes from Brassica carinata, assembly GCA_016771965.1. NCBI lineage: Eukaryota > Viridiplantae > Streptophyta > Magnoliopsida > Brassicales > Brassicaceae > Brassica > Brassica carinata. The sequence continues at coordinate 8,653,739 of CM028692.1, read as the reverse complement.
ATTAGGTTAAGATACCTTTGTTTCTTACTTGATGTCTTTGTTTCTTACTTGATTCTGTTCATATTTGCTAGGGTGATAAGATACATAGGACCGTGAAAAAGGATGAATTCGGACAGTTCGTTCATGTCCTGCAGCAGGGCCAAACGAAAGTCCTTTTTTTATTAAAGATTTTTTTTATTTTATTAATATTTTTGTTTATTTTTCTGAATAAGGGGTCAAAGATAGAAGCAACTCTATACGAAGAGCTGGAAGCTTTAAACCATATCACTATGAATGAAGGTGATTGGTTTGATATTAGAAATTTCAAAGTAATGCATTTTTCAGGTTTGATCGTTTGACCAAGAATCGATACCACATTGTTACGTCAAATTCTCGTGGTCGTGCAAATTCAACCAAAACATGTAGCAACTACTATTGTTTTGTAAAGTTTCTTGACATTGCAGCGGTCTTGCCCATCCATGTATTGTATAGGTATTCGGATCTAATTACATTACATAGTCCGAGTTGAATGGACTTTTAAATTATAAAATTATCAGCTATGTATTAATATTGCAACATGTGTTTTAATGTCTTAGATCTTTATGGAGCTTTAGTTGGGGTTGGGGAGCTGCAGCCTTATCATGATGAAATTTATGGTGAGATCGGCATAAAATAAATTTCTCATTGATCAACCTGGTGAGTATCCACGTTTAAACATAAAACATATTTTCAAAAATATAATAATGAATCGTTATGGGTTTGAATATTTATTTTAGACCCTCGCTACAGGTTAGATGAAATTAAGTGTGTTGTCTATGGGGACATGGCTATAAAGTTTTATCATTTATGGAACTCTACAGTTAGTTACGTTGTTCTATGTGTTTTGAGTTTTGGTATTGAGCGGGAGGAAGGTAACTTAGAAGATTTATTTTCCCCAAAGGAATGTTTCTTTTTTCTACTCACTTTCAGTTTCAGTTAATAATAAACGGGTTTTATAATATAGGTAGCTTCAAGAATGTAACAAACATCGAAGGGATGTCAAAATAGTGATTGAGCCCGATATTCACAAATCAGGTCATTCAATGAGGTACTAACATCCCAATTGTTCATCTAAACTATAGTTTTGTTGAACATCTAATTAGTTGACGGTTTAAAGACGTCGTGATTTTATGTACTCAGGATTCCGCCGTCACCATTTTGAAGTCCTATGCCATGATTAGAAGAAATATTCGTGTCATATTTATCCAGTAATACTTTTGGTTTTTACTTGCAATTCATATGCTATGTTTTTTTATATGCTTTCCCCAATGTTTTTTTTTTATTTTTTGAAATAAAAAACTTAGTCTAATCTTTTTAGTAATTGACAGCTACCGCATTTATCATTATAATAAATAGTCAAGGTAATCTATAAAAATCTATTATAATAAAAATCAAATTTTAGAAAGCGACTATTTCCATTAACTGCCGATCTATTTAATCACAAGGGGGACATATATACTTCAAGATCTATTTGATAAAGACAATTAAATTTTACGATTCGATTTATAGTCATAATGAAGACGCCAAAAACTTAAACGTGTACTTTCTTCTATATCCAATATAATTTGATAAATATGGTAGGTCATATAAATTATATTGATTACAAGATCACAGCTATAAATTTTTTCTTGGCCAATTACCTGAATGCTTTAATCACAGTAACTTACTTATATAACGAAAATTGTTATACTTTGTCTTTGCATATCGAAAACAGTTTACTTATATAACGAAATTTCAATGCCGTCTTGCACAATACCATATGTACTCAACCTTTTGACTACAATTTAAACCAATATGTAAAATAAAATTATAAAATCAAACGTATGAATAATTTCTTATAACTCTCACCCCGCGCAAGGCGCGGGTCCTAATCTAGTCTAATAATTAAAACGTGACTATATAATTCAATTAAGTTACCAACTATAACATTACACACTAGCAGCCCCATTTTATGAAGATAATTTATAGTAAAATTTGTTATTTAAAATAAGTTCAAAAACTATTAAACCTTACAAATTTATACTATTAAATCAGCCGAAACTCTGCAAAATAAATCTTAAATTTCACCAGATCAACAAATGTAGTTCTTATAAAATACACACAAACAATAAAATAAGAGAGTGGACATTCGGGTTTTCGGGTCAGGTACAAATCGTTTTCTTTCGAATCTGGGCTTTTCGGATTCTAGGCGTTTGGACATAACTAGGTATTTGAAAAAATTTTGGTTTGTATTGAAGTCGGTTTTTTCGGGTTCAAGTCAGGGTGGATCCATAATTCAAAGTACTCGAAAAATCAAAAGTATCGAATTACTCGAAAACCCTAACAAATACATAAACATTAAAATATCCAAAAGCTCAAACAAATACCTAAAAACATTCAAAAAATACCAAAAAATCCCAAAATTTTACCTAAAATCTGATTTGAGGAACTGAAAAAGATACCAAAATTTTTTTTTCTGAGTACCCAAAATATATATATATTTTTTAAATTGAAATTTCACCTCAAACCCGAAACTATAATCGAAAACACTAACCATAACTAAAAGTATATGTAATACCGAAAACCTATCTGAAATACCCAATATATCTATCATACACAAAATTAAGTACTTTGGGTACCACGACCGAGTTTCAGGTAGGACCTGGACTCGAACACAGACCCGCAGGTCCAAAAAAAAATCGAACATGTACTTTTTCCTGGACGCAGACCCAAATCACACCTATATTTCTTGGTTGATTTCGATTTGGTTTTCTAGGTCAGGTAAAATGTCCAAGCGTAATTGTATGTAAGAGTGTATATACAAAATCTTAAATAAACTAATTCGTAAATTATATAATTTTAAACTTTTTTGATATAATATGATTTTGTAACATGATAATATATAATAATTCTAATTCACAAACATTATTTATAATCCAAAGAAAAACCGGCGCTTTTGAAGCGCGGATCAAAATCTAGTTATAGATTATAATTGGATTTAGGTTTTTGAAATTAGGATTTAGTTATTAGAATTTAGTGACTAGGATTTAGGGTTTAGTAATTATGGTAGGGTTTGGTTGGATTGGAGTAGGGTTTAGTATTTAGTGGTTATGAGTGTGGATGAAATTCTATACTATTTCGACGATATAGAATAGAACATATGGGTATATATTTATATGGTCAATAAGTGTGTGACGTTGATGACATTATGTGATATTTCTAACCTTTTTGCTGATCACATATGTTATATTTGGTGATGTCGTCAGATATTTTTGCTTTTACCATTTACCTTCTACACATAAAGTTAGAACCGGAAAGAAATGGAATATAATGTCATCCCATTAATTATGTCAAAATCAGTAATATATTCTTCATTTCCGTTTGTGTTTTGTATATTGAGCAAATTCTCCCTTTATCTTTTAACACTACAAGAAAACACAAGTTTGACGACGGCAGGTTTCCTCCCTAATTCGTCATAAAGAAGGCTTTACGAGGAAATAGCGAGGAAACGTGTTTCGTCGTTATTCGTTCGTCGTAACGCATATTTCCTCGCTAAATCCTCGTAAAGTAGCGAGTAATATATTTCCTCGTAAAATCCACGTAACTATTCGTCGTAAAGTACACGTAAGATTTCCACGTAAATTCCACGGTACATTTCCTCGTAAGTTCCCTCGAAAAGGTATCCTCGTAAATACCACGTTATATACTAGTTAAATATTTCTCGTAAATCTCACGTAATGTGTTCCTCGTTATATACTCGTAATGTTTCCACGTAATGCCGTCGTAATTTAGCTACGAAATTATGTCGATCCTTATTTTCCAGATTTTAAAATATAATAAATACATTATTTAATTTTGTTTTATAATTAAAATATAAATTAAAAAATAAAATCAATACGAAAATATTTTATAGATAAATAAAATAAGTTATAAGTTATAAATTTATAATATAACAAACGAAAAAAAAAACTATGGGTCATTCATCGCTTGGTAGAACTCCTGACTCCTCCTCTCGACATCCGCCTCGACATGTGTGGCGTCGGACGTCTCGCCGCCGGGAATGGGGTTTTGTCGTCGGATGTTCTGCAACAAGGACGACCACTCCGGATTTGTGGCCGAAATGACGTCCAAAAAGCCATCGATCCCACCCATACGAGCTTGGAACGCGGATGTCGTCGTATCCAACTGGTGGCGCAGCTGAGAGACTTCATCTTGATGTCTCTGGCCATAAGACGATGTCGCTCTAGGAACATCGTTGACCGAACCAATCCCCAATACACGTCCCTTTTTCTTAGGGACGACCTTAAAACAAAAAAAAATGATTATTATTAGTTTAATTAACAAAGTTAAAGTAAATTAATAAATATTAAAATAAAGTTAAAGTAAATTAATGAATATTATTTTTTAAAAAGTGTAACTCCTTGTAAATCCTATCCACCTCAAGTGTGGATAAGGTGACGGGTATTCCGTCGGGGGACTCCTGGGTCAGCTGCGTCTGGCGCTCTTAAACCCGTTCAACCAACTGGGTGTAGATTTGCTCGGACTTGCCATCCACCCATCGGCCCGCCTTGTTCTTGTGGGTCCTCTCGTAGAGTTGCTGAAGAGACGGCAGAACTCCCGTCTCTTTCGCCTGAAAAACATTTAAGACAATTAGAATATATAATAATAAAATAAATGCAAAAAAATAAATTTAATTAAGAATTTAAGAAAATTATAATTTAATTACCATCTCAAGACGGACCCCGGCGTGGAGTTTTTGGCCCGTGGTGTGTTGCATCGGCCGTTGCCGTGCTCATCTTTCGTCTGACGGGACTGCGAGCAAGCCTCGGCGACTCTTATGGCATCCGGAGTCCGCCAGTAACGAATGAGGCCATCCCACACCTCCTTGGTGAGCTCAGGAGGTTTGCCGTGCTCATACCCCTTTATGATCCAGTCTCCCTTCCAGTTGGAGACCGTGTCCAACAACCGAGCCTGCACCTTCGCGTTGAACGCTCTCTTCACCCTCTCATTGACCCCGAGAGACCAATGATATTTTTGCTGTAACAGAATAAAATAAATTAAGTGTTAGTTTTAATGGATTAAAAATTGAAATCATAGAAAAATTAAAGTATACAATAGTAGTAATTAACTTACATCGTAAATCTTGAACCACGTCTTTCGGACGTGGATCGGCGTGGTCTTCCAGTTTGGATGTGGTTCGGAGAAGTAACCTTTGATCGTTTCGGTTACGTCTCGAGCAAGACATCCATCAACCCCAAACCTGAAAAAAAAAATTAAAGTATTAAAAAAATTTTAATTGTTATAAAAAAATTAAAATCAAATAATTTCATAAAAAATGCAACGTACCACAAAGTTCCGTCCGGTCAGTCGGGGTCAATAACTGGTAATCCTTCTCTGCCTGGCTGAGCGAGAAGGCAGAGAAGGTCCTCGACGGTGTACTGCGAGTAAGGAGCACTCGCAGGCACCAGTAGATCGGGATGAATCCCGGCGGCGCCGGCCGGCATCGGAGGTGGAGGCCCTGGAGGAGCCATCGGAGGTGGAGGAGGAAGATGCACAGGAGGAGGCGACCGGGAGACTCTCTGAGAAGACTGAGTCTAGGGAACAGCCTGCGTACCCGAAGAAGAACCCGAAGCTGAAGAAGAACCGGGAGCTGAAGAAGACGACGGGCCTAATTGGCTACCCGGCTCACCGAACATCTCTCTGTAATGAGAAGTGAGTCTGTTCTTTCGAACCGTCTGCAAAACAAAATTAAAATTTTTAAATTTATGAGCAACACTAATTAATTAACAAATTCATATTAATTCCGTAAACCTATCTAAATTCCCTAAACTAACCACCTAATCTAAATTCCCTAAACTAAATTCCCTAAACTAAATTCCTTAAACTACTCAAATTAGAGAGGAATTAGAGAGGGACATACCATTGCCACGAAGAGGAGAGAAACTAGAGATGAAGTGGAAGTGTTGTGCTTGCGTATATATAAGATTAGTTGTCCTCGTTATTTCCTCGTAAAATTACGAGGAAATAGAAAGGCCCATCTTTTTTTTACGAGGAAATAACGAGGAAACTTGTTATATATTCTCATAATGGGCTCGTTATTTAACGAGGAAATAGAAAGGCCCGTCTTTTTAACTTTACGAGGAAATAACGAGGAAACTTGTTATATATTCTCGTAATGAGCTCGTTATTTAACGAAGAAATAGAAAGGCCCGTCTTTTTAACTTTACGGCGAAATAGAAAGGCGCGTGTTTTCCACCTACGAGGAGCTTACGACGATTTTAGCTTACGTGGAATAAGCGAGGAAATAGAAAGGCCGTCTTTTTAACTTCGAGGAAATAACGAGGAAACTTGTTATATATTCTCGTAATGAGCTCGTTATTTAACGAAGAAATAGAAAGGCGTGTTTTCCACCTACGAGGAGCTTACGGCGATTTTAGCTTACGTGGAATAAACGAGGAAATAAAAGGCCGTGTTACATTTAAATTAAGTAAACTCCTCGTTATATTACGAGGAATTAACGAGGACTACGTTTAAATCCCTAAAATCCGAAACCCCAAACCCCAAACCTCATCTTCCATAACTTATACTCCATATATTCCAAACCCCAAACTTATTTTCCCTTTAAACTCAATCTCTTCTTTCATTCGAATTTCTTAACTTATAATCTCAACCTCTTTTTTCTAATTAAATCCCTCATTACTTTAAACAAAATCAAATTATGTAAAGTGGATGATTCGCAGGATCTAACATTTCATAAAACTTTTTTGCATCTATGTTAGGTTCTTCATCTTCATCATGAGCTACGAATGCATCAACTACCATATCATGAACCCTATCATAATCTACCATCTGCTCCTCATGGTGGTAACTATGTTCATTATGCAAATGATGATCAACCGGTTCTTGCTGAAAGCTGCTATTACTACTACTAGCTTCATTGTTCTCATAATTATAACATTCTGCATGTTGAAACCAGATATAGTAATTTGGTGTGAAACCTCTATTTATTAAATGCTTCCAAACATTTTCACGATTTCCCATTTTCGAATTGTTGCATTTCTGACAAGGACAGAACATCTTACCGTTTTCTTGGGTGAGCGGTGTGGAATCTGCTTGATGCATAAATGTCTCCAGCCCTTCGAGGTATTCTTTCGTCACTCTTCCGTTAGCATCTCTATGCATATACATCCACCTCCGCAACTCGAAAATATTTCCGGAACCAGACATTTTTTTCTTTCACGTTTTCTTTTTTTTTTCTCCTGTTGTTGGTGTGTTTGAAATGGTATTCAAACGTCCATATTTATAGGAAATTTTCAGATTTGGTAGCTGAAATTTTACTACGAATTTACGACGAAACGTTGTTAGGTGGCCGAAACAAAAAACGTGTTACAACTTTAAAGTTGGCAGACTCGCAATGCAGTCGTAAGTTCGACGTAAAATATTTCTTCGTAAAGTCGAAGCTAACTTTACGTGGAGTCAACGAGGAAATAATATTTCCTCGTAAAGTACTCGTGACTTTACGACGATTTTACGAGGAAATATTGTCATCGTTATATTACGACGAATTAACGATAATTTTTGGTTTCCTCGTAAACAACTCGTAAAGTCAATGTTATATTACGAGGAAACATTTTCCTCGTTAATTTTCCTCGCTTTACTCGCTTTATTCGTGTTTTCTTGTAGTGTAAGTGAGATAAAAGTTTTTTAAAGTGATGTAAGAGATAACTAATTTATATAACCGTGGGTTTGTTATCAATTTCTAAACTAATTAGTAATTATAAACCTTTACAGACCATCTAACTAAACCTGTATATTTGAATTTTGAAACATAATACAAGAAAGAGAACTTTATGTTAACTCATATATTAACAATAACAAAAGTCGATTTATTGATTACAATGCAATTTTAAAATAATAATAATCAATAAGGATAATTTAAACTAAAACATCATTTTTAGCATCGTAAGATACATTTTTTAAGACAAAAAAGATACATACAACAAACCACATCAGAATTATTAAGATACTTAAAAGTTTAAAAAATAAAATAAAATTTCATTTTGAAATCCATTATTCAGTTCTATATAAGAGCTAGTATTTCATCATAAAAACACCAAATACTTAATTCTAGTAATTCACTAATGTCTAAATACCCAAAATTCAAATATTTAGCCATAATTATGGGTCTTATCTTAATATTGGAATTTCTATTACATCATCAAATAAAATAGTAATTGCTCTGCCCAATAAGAAACCATTTCAATTCAGGTGTGTTGAAATAGCAATATGGAATGGCGGAATGAGGAGAAAGAAAGGAATGAGTAGGAATAAAATTTTAGAAATGAAGATGAATAATGATTCCTTATCAAAATCAGTAAGGAATGAATTTGTTCTATAATTCTCTACAACCAAAGGAATGAGGAGGAATGGAAAAAAAAATCTATTCTTCATGAATGGTAAATTTTTTAAGGAATGTTAAGTAATTTAGTGTTACTCTTCATTCCCTTGGTCACCATTCACACCCTACATAATAACATCATTAACAGATCATAAGATCATGTCAACAATATTTACGTGAAAATATTACTAATCATTATACATCTCACAGTTTAGAAATATGTTTTTATAAACAACAGAAGGCTAATATTAGTTTGATTTGATGTTTTAGGATTTGGAATTTCTATATGTTAATTTGTCAAAATATACAAAATATTCTAAATTGATGCCAAAATTTTTTATCTTAACATTTATAAATGACGTTAAATGTTACTAACCAGTTTTTTAAAAAAAGTAAATATCATAAAACTGTTTTAAAATGTTTCTTACTTGCAGCGCAAAAAAATGAACCGCATAATCCAACTTTCATATTAATATTTATTTATACAATTAAAATAAGGGTACTTCGGTAAATGAAAAACTCCCTTATCTCATTTCAGATCCTCTTTTCTTTCCTGCTACCGCCTTCTGTAACCCTTTCATAAAAAAGAGAGGGAGAGAAAGACGCAATCTTTTCTCTGTCTCAAATCTTTCAGGGTTTCCTTCTCTCCACTTCCTCATTTAATTTGTATCATTCAATCGCAAAGATTCGATCTTTCAATGAAATAATCAAAGATTCTGGTCATAAAAACCGAACCTTTAATTCATCTCGAAGGCTTTCGTTATTTCTTCTTTTATGGTTTTGATTCCTTCGAATCGATCGGTAATCTCATACTTTCTATTCCTGAGTCTGATTCATTCGCTTCTTACCGACACGGAAGCCATGAGAGTCCATCCAATCTCCAGAAGCCTCAACAACAACACCTTGATCCATCACCATCGCCATAACCCGACCCGAGAACCCGGAAAGAATCTCCGTCGTTTACCGCACATCTTCAACCGCGTTCTTGAGCTTCCGTTGAGGTCCGAAGCCGATGTTGCCGTGGAAGAGAGACACGATTGTTTCAGATTCGTGGCGGAGACGGAGGGTCTCTGCAACGGCGGCGGAGAGATGAGGGCGTACGTGGTGGATATCCATCCGGGTATAACCAAGATCGTTGTGAGGACGAACGGGTTGTCTTTGGGGTTGTCGTTGGACGAGTTGGAGCTCGATGTGTGGCGTTTTAGGCTTCCTGAGACGACGAGGGCCGAGCTGGTTACGGTGGTTTGTGTTGATGGGGTTTTGATTGTTACGGTGCCTAAGATGGTGGTTGAGGAGGACGATGGTGGTGGTTTTGGACAAGGTATGGGAAGTGGGAGGCTTGTTCTTGTTCAGTAAGATCAAGCAACTTCGGAAAAATACAGTTTGGTTATGTAATGATGTCTTAAAACCATTTGCTTTTGAATGTTTGTTAGTTCTCTGATATTCAAGAAACGTGAGAGAAGAACAAAACCTCTAATCTTCCTCCGTTTCTTTCATATATTGTTGTTAGCCTTACTTTTTGTTGGCACTTTAGCTGAAAATAAAGACAGGTTGAGACTTTGGTTGATCTCACAGTTTGTGAAATCCAGAACAAAGAAATGCATCATTTTTCTGTGCAATGTAACCTTCAACTGGCTTCAAGCAGAAGAAGAGAAGTTCAACATTGTAAACTTGGGAAGGTAGTAAAAATAGAATTGTTAAAACGTTTTGTGTCATTTCACCGTGAATGGATAAAGGTATTGGTACATTGCGTATATTCAATTTGCCTCTTGCAGGTTGCTTGATTTGCACCAGACTTGGGATGAGACATAAGAAGAGCACACATTTGGCTTACAAGCCTTCGACGGCAGTTTCTCCGATGTCCAATTGTCTAACGTCTCCAGACACTACTACAATGATGTTAACAAAGTTGCTTAACAAACAGCAAGCGTATCTTCCCTAAACACAAGATAGACGCACAAGCCATTCCATGCAACATTAAACATACATGAGATAAAAACTCCAAGCCTAAAATGGGTTTTACGAGTCTGCAACATTAAACTCCACAAAAAGAAAAAAAACCGCTAAATAATAATACACCAAGACTGGCTTAAAGGTAAGATAGTCAAAAGGATTTGATTTCATCAGAGGAAGAAGCCTTTAAGAGGAGTGAACTTAGAGAGGATCTCTGCTTCACGCTTAAGTGCATTATCCTTCTTACATTCCCATTCATGCTTCTTCGAGTTAGCTGACTGAACTTCCTGCACCACTTTAGGTATCGAGTTCGCCACCATCTTCTGCCCATAGCTAAGATCAACCTTCTCTTTCTCCTTGCTCCCTATGTACCGCTTCAGCTCATCCCTTCTAGCTTGAAGCTGAGCAATTCGGTCATCAATCTGACGGATTGCCTCAGAGTTTTCATCAACTTCAATCTGTATACTCCCTAGTTTGTGCCTCAGATCGCTGTACTCGTACTTAAGCGATGCAACTTTAGCTTTGTTGAGCTCTAGCGCAGAGAAGAACCGGTCTGCTTCTTCAATCACACTTTTGTTCTCCTGGAAGACTTCACTGAACGTTGGGATCTCTTCGATAAGCTTCAGCCTCACTATCTCTTCAGCGGAAAGGTTTGGATCTTTCCTCAGTTTAGTTGCTAGTGCTGCTATCTCTGCAGCATCCTTGGAGATGAACAAAGTGGGGAGATCTTTCTCAAGTAGAGACGAGATCTTCATTCTAGCTTCACCCCTTTCGTACTCTCTCATTGGGGAGCTTGCACTGACAAGAACAGAGGAAGAGTCTCTCCCAGCGTCTTCTTCCCCCTGATGAAGAAGGTTCTCGAGAGAGTTTAGGTAGCTGTCAAACTCTATCGGGTCAACATCGATAGGCTCGTGCGAGACAGCGAGGACACCATTCATAGGTGAGACATAGATGTGAGGAATAGAAACATCTTCTTCCTCAAAGTTAGCTCTGCGTTTCTTTCTCCTGCCACTAGTGTTTGGTCCAGTACTAGCAGGTTCAACTTCCTCGTTCAGGTTGTTCAAGTCCACAGCGCCACTGTTCTGCTGGTTCGAAGAGCGTCTCCCTGACTGACGAGATGCTTTAGGTTTGGTGGAGGATTGAGTTCCAGTGGCAGGAGTTGTGGCTCCTTTCTTCTTCTTGTTGCCACTACCTCGGGGAGTTGCTTTAGGTTTAGGTTCTTCCACAGGGTCATACGTCGGCATTGGATTCCTCTTCCTCTGGCTGTACCTGGAGTTTCCTTCTTTAGCATTCTCATCATTCGTGGCAGCTTCAGTCTGTACCTCCTTCGGTGTCTCCTCAAAAAGAGACGCAGCATCAACTACAACAAAAGAAAAGTTGTTAAAACATGTACTTTATATGCTAACCAAGAATAGCAATGTATTTACCTTTGTTTGCAGGCTGGAAGAGAGCAGGGATCTTCCAACTAAACGACGCAAAGAACGCATCAGCATCCATACCAGGGAAACTCGTTTGGATGTAACGAGCAAGAGTGGGTTTGCTTGCGAAAGACTTTGGAACATTCTTCTGTTGAAGCCTTTGAGGGAGAATCAAGAATCTGTCCTGATAAAACCCAGTAGCAGTCACTCTTCTCCCAACTCTCCAAGTCCAAACATCGCCAGGGCTGGGCCAATCAACAGGGGCATAAGGCAGACCTTGACCATTTGAAAACTGTGGGATAGCTGGAAGTTGGTTGAGATCAGTTTCCCCATGAGTGAAGGAGCTGCTGTTGTCGACGCTTCTCTTTCCATTTTCCTTGGCCTGAAAGGACTCTGGCTCTTCCCTGTTGAAACCATTCTCCCAGAAGTCGTCCTTCTCTTGCTGAGTGGCGTGGAATGGGTCAGGTTCAGTGTCTTGGTAGCTACTGATTGGGACTGGTTGGGCATCAAACCTGCATGTAAATTAGCAGTAGAAGAGCTGAAGATGAAAACAAACACATGACTCCAAATCAAGCAGACCTCAAAAACAACAAAGCATTTGCCTTCTCAATTAGCTTCAATGGGCATGTCGACAAACTATATGATAAGGAACAGATGACAAATCGACAATGGAGACTCTCGACACGCACACTAACCCTTAAGACACACAACCTTTCTTTTTGTAGTTGGAGTTAGTATAATAAGAACCCTAACTTTTGCTCAATCCCAAGTTTCACAACACTCTTAAAGACAACATTGTTCAACAATATAAAATGTGGTCAGAATTTAGATAGATATTTGCTTAAACATTACAATCTAGGTCTAAAAGAGGGAGACTGGTCCCATTTTCCTGACATAACTCAGTACAAGATTCTTGTTTGTTCAAGGAACTAGCTTAGAGATTTACATACAAATGATAACAAAAAATAAAAATAAAAACTGAACAGGACGATAATTATATATACAGGATTATAAAGAAGGAAAATTACCCAGGAGGAGTTTGACCGATTTGTTGATGCATATTACTCGGAGAATAAAACGGAGCAGACATGTCCACTCAAACCCTAATTTCCTGCACAAGAGAAACACCCAACCCAGTTAAACAAAATTCAGCCATAGAAGCATGAAAGTTGTAAACTTTGAGTGATTGTGAAGAAGAACCAACGTTTTTTAGAGGCAGATCTAAAGCTTATCTGGGTCTCTCTGTCTCCGTTTCCTCTGATTTTTTATCTTTTCATCATGGAGAGAGAGAGAGAGATGTAGTTTTTAGTCTTCAAGCTGAACTGCAACTTATGATCGAGGAGAATTGACCAATGTGCCATTGATATGGTTCTCTGTCCTTTTTCGAATGTAAAAAATATCTTGCCTTTGATGTCAACTATGGTGTGACATGGCATTCGGGTACTCGTTTGCATTAGGATCGGATTTTTCAGATTTCCGTTCTTTTTTATAACATTTTCTTGATTTCATTCTATTAAATTTGCAAATACGAGTCGAATACAGATATAATATATCGGATTCGGATCGGTTTTGTATCACATCCTATATAATCCATAAAATAATCATATATCATTCAAATTCGAGTTAATATCGGATCGGTTCGGATATACCCAAAATAAAATCTAAAATTTAAAAGCAAAACATAAAAAGTATATAATTATTTATATATAATTAAGTATTTAAAGTACTTATTTAAATTTTAAATACTTATTATTAGATACCATATCAAAATAAATATGAAATTGAATATTTGAAAATATATTTATGTTTCACATAATTATATTGTATACTAGTTTGGACATTCGGGTCGATTTTTTCGGATATATTTTTGGACTTTTTTCGGTTTTTTGGATTATCTGTTCGGGTTCGGTTAATAACAATTTGGGTTCGGATATATTTTATACCACCTTATATGACTAATTCACGTATTTCTTATATTTCGGACCGGGTATGGGTCAGAATTTTCGGTTTGATTTTCGGTTTACGGGTTCGGATTTTATGTCCTAGCCTACCATGGTGTATCGCACCCAGTTTCCTTGGTCAGGTTTTCATGTCTTCTGTTTATACCCTTTCTAGTAGTGTTCTAAAAATCGGTCTAGACGGCGGCTAGGCGCTCGCCTAGGCGGCAACTCGCTCATACCCGAAATGATTTTTTAAAATCCGATTTATACCGATTTGTATGATTAAAATTGGTTTAAATTTTTATAAATCGATCTAAATTAGTCTATATATGTTAAATTAAGCAGTAATGTTATTAAAAATCTACAAATTTGTTTAATTTCATTTATTTTATATGTCTAATTCTGATGATTCATCACAATAATTTTATAGTTAAACTAAAAAATAAATATATCATATAAATGTTTTTTTTTGATCAAATCATATAAATGTATAAAATCTATAATATAACGGGGCAGTTGAGTCATTCCCGAGGCGATACGTCAGCGTTTTTGTGGGGCCCACTTTTAAAAAGTGTTAAAAAGTGTCAATCCATGGTTTGAACCCAGGTTACTAAGATACAACATCCACAATTTATACCACTGAACTTATCAATAATTTGTACATTGATGGTCGAAACTAATATATATTTATGAAGGTTGTAAGTCATTATTTCTTGGGCTTTCTCTAAGGGCGGGCCTGTAGATGTATTATGAGATTAATTTTTAAAAAAACTTCATCACGTTATACTAAGAAATAGCTTAAGTTTGCAACAATTATAGTTTTCTCATATTATAAATCGTCGTTGTTTAACATGAGTTAGAATTCTTTTCATCATTGTATCGGACTGAGTTATAGAGTTGAGCCGTTTGTCTGTTTGTAATTTTTTTTACTGGTGAACTATTCATCTCTCCATCTTAAATCGCTTGATCATAAATATTTCTGTTGTGTAGCCCCTCTGTAAACCCTATATATATATATGATTCTCATCTTTGATGAACCCAATTTGCATCTCCACATAAATCATTTATTCTTCTTAACTTTAACCATCTTCTATAAAATGTCTCTCTTCGCTTCTCCAGTTTCTCTAACCAGCGTCACCGGCGTCTGTCACTCAACCTTCGAGTTTCTCCTTATTGGTCATAGTAGTCAGAGCATTGTCGTTGGCCTCCTCCGCTTTTGGGATTCTTTGAAATTTAAGAAAGACAGTGAGTTTATGGTAAGTTAATATTTGATCTATCACATTTATTTAATATAAATTGTTTTTAATTAATTTTCTGATTCTTTGTTGAATAATATTATTTGCAGGTTTTGTGATTCATGGATTTATTCCCGCCGAATGTGCTAATCATTACATGCCATCTTTGGAAGCCGGTTCGTGAAAATCGATCGTTTTGAGATTGCTAGGTGCTCAAATATGTACAAAATAATTGATCATCAATTCATCATTGCATCAACCATTATTGATGAAGTCATCACGAGTGTTCCTGAGACCAATCTCCAGTCATGATTAGGCTGTTCGACAATCTCCAAATGATTACAAACACAAACCTCAAACTTCCATGTATATTACCATATTACATACGAGTTTATATTATGTTTCGATATTATAAATGATATTTAAACTAACATGTGGTTGGGCAAATCCGTTCTGTCCAGAGCTTGGACCTCACAAAAGAAACAACTCGAGTCATTATCCGTATGCTCTATGACCAGTCAGAAAAAATCAACACACAATTACTGTCTATATTGTACTAACGTCAATGATCAGACATATTTCCTACCCAAGATCTGTGGTCGTCTATTTATCTCCCTTACTTATCCAACTAATTTCACACAAACCTTTATTTTACAGCTTAAAAGAAACCACAACAACCCAAATAATCAAAACAACAAAAAATAGAATCCAAAAACTAGAGTCCAAAAAAATGACGAATCATTAATGATCACCTTATTTGTCTAATTTTACAAATAACTTTAAACCAAATATACCAAACCAAGCACATTAACTAAAACTCAACGACATACAATCGAGTCAGGTAAACAAATACAAATTACACAACCAGTTTTTTTTTGAGCAAAAACTACACAACCAGTTATTTAACAAATTATAAACATACTTTCGCAGATGCTTATGAAGAAAACAAAGAAGACAACCAAGATCAGTTAAATCACCTAAACGAAAAAAGCTGAGTAAATTATGAACTCTGATAAATATAACAAACAACGATTTTTGTTTACATATTACCCATCAAATTAAAGAGAAACAAACACATGCACACCAAGAGATACAAGAGAAAATCCAGACAGACACAAATGCGACAACAACATCTCCACCTGCTCACTCCTCTTGTCTTGAGAAAATAGCTTACATGTTCAATGTCAAAATACCAATGCTATTGTCTTCTTATGAGAAATACATAAATTTGTTGAAAATCCATTAAGGTCCAAACACTCAGAATTATCACTCATTTTATAGTTATTTCTACAAGTCTTCATGTATTTGTTTTAAAGGTTCTGTAAAAGCAACAAGTTTATAAATAAAATAAAAAAATATAACAAACATGATAAAGATAATAAAAATTATTTCTTAATACATACAATGTACACAATTAATCTGGAGAAAAAAAATCCAGAAACAAAGGTACTCTCAACAACTTTAATTTAATTTATGTACTCTCAACAGTATAAGAAACAAATAAAAAAGACAAACAAACAATAATTCTCAGTGACACAGTAAGCAACACTACACACTATATCTATAACATTACTAACACAGTTTAGTCCTTCATAAAGGGAGAACAATGCCTATACAGTTCATCATCATAACTCTAACCCTATAACAATAAAAAAACTTGAAAAACAATGATCGACCGAAAACGCAAAACTCACACTACAATAACTCTAGCAAATATTGAGATGAAACTCTGTTCATAACCCCGCGCTTGCGCCCTCCAAACTCACACACTTATGCATATTAGGAAAATAATCACAGATGTGAAGCTCTCCCGAAAGACGGAATAAACAATAAAGATCATATTTTTATTTTTTCCAATACAATAGTTCAGAAAAGACCCATTGTAATTTGAGCCCAACGTTTTAAACCCACGATTACTAAACTTTACAATAAAACATTAGAGAACAGTTTCAATTTTATGATCAACAATTCAAATAATTAGAAAGACAACAAAAAAAAAAAAAAACTCCACAGCTCAAATAAACCACTAAAATAAATATTTATATAACAATATGAATAGAATCCTCATTTTGTATTCAAGATATTTCTTCGATAAATTTGAAAGTAAAGCTATACATTAAGCAATTGTGAAGGTCAACATTTTATGCAAATAAAAAATATTAATATTTTTTATGGAAGATTGATGTTATGAGAGGAATTTACAATTCTTCTTATTTGATAATTTTAAATATCATAACAAACGAAGAGAAAATTAGTCTTCATAACAAGAAGAATTCAATAAATCACCGTAATTAAATACTAAAACATTAATTTCAATATTCAACATCATAATAAATACACTATATAAAAAAACGTAAAAATAAATAGGCAAAAATAACATCAATTCCTAACAATCCATAAACATATCTACAATGTGATAAGCTTTCACAACCAAACACAAACATGAATAACAATTCATTTCTTACCCATCGACTCTCACACCAAACAACATCGACATGAGCAAATCCTAGACAATTACTCCAGGTCTATATTCAAAGACCAAACACACAACAATCGGTCATCGATTTCCAGGTACCATCAATTTTGACAATCAAGGTTATTACAATGACTCAGTCGCTGAATCATTAGATTTCATGTTATCATATCATGATATTCATCATCCCGACTCTACATTCCTTATTGAGGAGACTAACCATATGTGATGAATTTAATGAGTGAAAACCATAATATTATATCCCAACATCTTCAAGTTACTCTCGCCATTAGAGACTACAATCTAAATGCAACCGCAAGACTTGACGTTGATCTAATCATCATGGACCTAGAAGTAACCCGACAACCGAAGAGGAAAACCATATATGCACCATCTGCTTTGAGAATTACACCAATGTAACCAATATTTCGACACTCACCTGTTGCCATAAATTTCATTGTCTTTGCATTAATTATTGGCTACGTACAAATATAAGTTGCCTAATGTGTCGGGAAAGTAATTTATGAACCAAAACAAGGTAATAATAAATAATAATTTCATGTTTCAAACTCAAAATTCATTGTCTCATTTCTTACTATTCTTGGTATAATCATCAAACAACATTCGGTAAATATTCAAGGGCATAATCAATGAATAAAATCACATACACAAAATTACGCGATACATCAAGAGTGTGGATTCAGAGGCTGTCTTGAACTCTATGACAAATGCAAAGAAGAAGAAGAAGAAGCAAAGGGAACATCCAGAGGCTGCAGAAAACAACAATGACGCCACAACATATGGAAAAAAGAAGCAAAAGGGTGACCAAGTTGAGCTGGTGAGGGGCAAGCGGTTCACAAAGGAAGAAGACGAGTTAATCAAGAAAGCTGTATTAGGATATGTAGAAGCCCATGTTTTAGGAGACCAAGGGATTAACATGGTTATGAACTGCAGATCACACCCAGAAGTCAAAGGCTGCTGGAAAGAAATCACACATGCTTTACCTTGGAGGCCACATTGTGGTGTGTACGAGCGTGCACATATTTTATTTGAAGAAGGATCAAGGGGGAAATGGAGCAAAGAGGATTTTGAACTCGTCAAAGAGCATCAAAAGAAACACGGGAACCAATGGAAAACCCTTGCGGATGCGATGGGTAAACACATGAAGCATGTGCACAAAGCTTGGACGAGAATCAAATTGGCGTCCAAGAAGAAAGGACGTTGGTCGAGGGAGGAGTACCAAAACTTGTTCGATCTTGTTAACAAAGAACTTAGAAAGAAAGCATTCCAAGAGAAGCGCTCACAACATGGGATGCTCCGAGATAATATCCCTTGGACGGCCATAAGCGACCAGCTCGGAACAAGGGAGAACGCCGCCTGCTGCTTGAAATGGTATAATCAGTTGACATCAACAATGGTGGCAAAGGGGATATGGGCTAACGTAGATGACTATAGGCTCTTGGATGAGCTTACCAATCTGGATGCTGCTTGTGTCGACGACGTGGATTGGGATGATCTTCTGGATAATCGAGATGGAGATATCTGTAGGAGTCGGTGGAACCAGATGGTGCGTCATATCGGTTTACCTGGAACCAAAACATTTGCAGAACAAGTTGAGATTATGTCTCAAAGGTACTGCCCAGATATAGCTGAAGACAGAGAAGATTTCGACAACAGGCCCTATGATCCTGAAGATTTATGAAAAGATATCAAAGGGGAGAAGATCCAATAAGGACAAATGCTACCATGCTGATTAGTCTCTGTTTAGAGGTATCTTATATTTGGTAGGAGTTACATGTGCATGATTATCAACCTATGAAGCATCATTCAAGTCTCGAGAGTATTTTATAACTGTTTGGATTTGGAACCTTGATTTGTATTGTTCTGAACATGTGTTAAGGGTAAGAAGTAAAAAGGAATGATCCAATTCATAGACATGTCCTCAAGATAAAGAAAAAAATATACATTAAATCAGCTGTGCATTGGTACTTTAGTTATTTGTGTTCTGGAGACATTTTCCGTAATGCACAAAAGCATTAATGTCTAGGATGGTCCAAAGTACATTCAGATGGGTGGATTGGTTCTTAAGATAGAAAGAATCTCAGACGGTGTTGTCCATATTCCGTCACCACAGATCAGTCCGGAAGCTGGAGGACAAAGAACCATTTCAATGGTGGGAATATCAGTGGTATCGTTGCAGTAGAAATGGCTGCTTGACACACAACCAGAAACAGCAAACCGAGGGTTATATGATCCCTGAGAAATACTTCATCTATTTTCATCTTCTTCAGCAGTGTTTCCGATGACTCACTACTCTCATCTGAATCAAGAAACGCTTAAGAATATGCTTGAGACAGACTATTACCTAAATATGCAATAGATGAGTCAGAATCATGTCTGTCACACCTAAAATGTCTGTAAAGACGGGTAGATGTTGTTTGGATCTTTTGTTGCAGAGTTCCTTCACAGTTCACATGACAATAGTGAGGTAACCTGTTTGAATACTATGTTTCTTGTAGGGAAAGGATCAAACCATCTTAAAAGATAAAATAAACACAAAGAATTACAGTGAGACTGTGAGTCATACAAAAAGTCATGATGAGGTATCTAACCAGTTAATTTGAAATTACATAACGCGAAACTGTTTATCAGAGTTACGAATGCTTACATATCAAATAAAATAACTTGGATTCATATATTCTATAATGTCTGATTAATTAAATCTTGTTATCCGCCAAATTTTCATATTTATATCTTATACAATTATACAAAAGGCACAATCAAATTGTCCACCAAAACTACTCCGTTCTTTGGCTTAGTGACTCCCATGCAAACAATTTTCTTCATGGAGTATCATCAATTGTTCAGCTACCTAACCAATCACACGATCACAAATTAAGTTAACAAGTAAATAGTTACATTTAAAATAAAACAAGTGAAAATAGGGACCTCTTCAATGCTGCCATCTTCCATCTCTGTGTTGAAAGAAAGAAGCAAGCTCTCATGTAGAAAACTCTCTATCTCATCCACCGTAATCACTGCTCATGATCATAACTTTATATCGATATCTCAAACAGTTGAAGATAATCAAAAGAAGATAAAAGCAAAACGAACCATTTGGTTGAGACAAGAGATGAAAAAGATCGTGAGCTAGCTCTTGAGATTTCTCGAGAGAATCGTGGCCTCCCCACTTATTCTTCACGGCCATCTGAAGCCCACCCCACCGCCCAAGAAGCTCTCCGATGCCTCTCCGGAGATCAGAGTCGTCGCCTGCCATTGAACGCACGTGCATGTGATGAAACGTGGCCGAGAGCACGTGAGCGTTGAACGTTTTCCCACCGGTTCCCATTTCTTTGGCCGGAGAACCAAAAGGGCCAAAGACAAAAAGTTCTTCCGCCTAGTTGCTCCGTTAAACGGAGAACAGATGCCGGAAGATTTTGCGTATGTGAACACAAAGAGAAATAAAATAGAAACGTCTAATCAAACGTTGTGTTGTTTGTATTACTATACTCTGTTTTCCTAAAATGGAAAAAGACCAAAAAAAAAAGAAAAGAGATCCGACAAGTCAGGGAGAGTTTTTGAGTTTGCCAGACAGATAAAGATTTGTTCTTTGACTTCAGACATATTGGTTGACTTCTGTTCTAACCTTTTCTTGTTGTGATATTTTCTTCAATTGGAAACGTGGCCGATGTACGACGATTTGCTAGAATAGGTTGTAGTAGTTCTCAATCGGTCTGATTCATCTATGCTTTATCATCATGCTATAAACTTGGAATCTCGACACGTGTATCCCTTAGTCTCGTCATTAACAAGTGTCAAAGTCTTACAATGTTGGTCCCACAACTACTGTGCCTCTTTTTAAACTACCTTCTCTCTACGAGCTGTTCTAACTTGTAACACCCAACAGAAGATCGGTGACAGAGATGAGCCAGCAAGAGCAACCACGTAGGCCACAAGAGCCGGTGAAATACGGAGACGTTTTCGAGGTCTCTGGGGAACTAGCGGATAAGACCATAGCGCCTGAGGATGCAAACATGATGCAAGCCGCGGAGACGCGCGTCTTCGGACACACTCAAAAAGGTGGTACAGCCGCCGTCATGCAGTCTGCAGCTACTGCCAACAAACGTGGTGGCTTCGTCCAGCAAGATGACGCAACCGACGTCGCGGCTGAACATGGCGTCACCGTGGCGCAAACCGACGTCCCTGGTGCACGTGTCACTACAGAATTCGTTGGTGGACAGGTCACAAGGGATCATTTTCAAGATTGATATTTTCTTCAATATAATCAATTTCTTTCCTAACGATGAAGATTGTTTATTGTTAGGTCGTTGGACAATACGTGGAGCCTATGCCTGTGACTACTACTGCGGCCACAGACGCAGAAACGTTGGGATTGAATTTGCAGAGTGCGATAACAATAGGAGAAGCATTGGAGGCAGCTGTACAAACCGCTGGAAACAAACCGGTGGATCAGAGCGATGCAGCAGCGATCCAAGCAGCAGAGGTGCGAGCTTCTGGCACCAACGTCATTGCTCCTGGTGGTATCGCCGCTTCAGCTCAATCCGCAGCGAATCACAACGCTACTGTGGACCGTGACGAGGACAAAATCAAGCTCGTCGATGTTTTGGCGGTTAAAACCTCAACTTTCAAAACATTTTACATTGTCTGAATTTTTTAAACAAAGTATTAATGTTTTTGAACTGGATTTGTAGGGTGCTACGGGGAAGTTACAGGCTGATAAAGCTGCAACGAGGCAGGATGCAGAGGGAGTGGTGAGCGCTGAGCTGAGGAACAATCCTAATCTGACTACTCATCCTGGTGGAGTGGCCGCTTCTGTCACAGCTGCAGCTAGGCTTAACGAGAAGGCTGATATATGAAAAATCCGGCGAGAGGAAGATGGTTGTTAATAAAAACAAAGCTTCTCTCAAGGAACTTGTGATGTAAAATCGTCTAAGTTTTTATGTTTTGGTTCTGTTGTTCAAAAAAGGTTCAAAGATAATGTTAAGGTTCCAAACATGGAGACTTTCATGTTGAAACTAAAGCTTCTTTGTAACTCTCTCTCTCTCGCTTAGAAGAAAATGATAATCTATAAGCAAAAAAAAAAAAAAAACTGATCTATAAATGGCAATTCTCCAGTTTTGTAACATGCCAAAACATTCGAGTGTTCTCCAGAGAAACTTAGCAAAACACCATTAAAGAAAAGATAACAAGAGTAAGGGAGAAACTTCTACTGGCTGGAACTGGCAGCAGCAGCTCCAACAAGAACACCTTGAGCGTTACCTTCCTTTTTGTTATTACCTTCTTCCTTGGAATCGTCCTGTTTCCTTAGCCTGATCTGATACTTTGCTTCAAACTCCGTCATATCTTTCTTCTTCTTCTCCAACGTCTCGTAAAGCTTCCTCACAACCTCCTCGAGCCCTTCCTTGTTGCGTTGGACAGCAGGGAGCACCTCTCTGATGGTTCTCTCGACGAGAACGCCTCCTATCATGCGGAAGCATTTCCTAGATTGATCGAGAGGCTGGATGGCGTTGATGACGAGAGAGTGCTCGCTGACTTGCATCTCGAGATCGGTTATGTTGGAATAGATCTGGCTTAGCTCTGATCTCATGGACTCGTAGATGTTCAGAACGGCTTGCTCGTTCGGTGGCCCAGACATTGCTTCTGTCCTACTGTGTCAGATCAAAGACCACACCATCTTATGGAATCAGTTCAAGAACACACCACAAGCATGTTGTTGTGTATGAAGTAATAATAATACTGCATCTGCATCGAACTCAAAATCATATAACATATGCACACAAGAATCCATCAAGTCTGTCTCAAAAGCATCTAAATCTATTAGGGTTTTCATGTCACTGATATCAACTGGACGCAACGATTCCATATCTAGGAGCTGTTTGGTTCTGACTAGTCTAGGTTTTAATTTTCTGGGAACATCGAAGAAGCTTGATCGACAATTTTAGAGAGAACTTTAGATCCTGTTTTTACTTTTGAGATCGATATCAGACACAAACCTTGTCGGCACTGGACAGAAAAAAAAAACCATGAATTAAAAAGAAACTTACCTTCTGGAAACGAAACCACAGGAGGAAAGTCGTCGAAGCTTTGCCAAAGGGAAGAGACAGATCGAGAGATAGAAGGCGGCGCAGTGAAGTGAGCGAGGAAGAAGAACAAGCCAAGGGTATGGTTTACTGCACAAATTGAACCGGTTTTAAGAC
Organism: Brassica carinata; assembly: GCA_016771965.1. Classification (NCBI taxonomy): domain Eukaryota; kingdom Viridiplantae; phylum Streptophyta; class Magnoliopsida; order Brassicales; family Brassicaceae; genus Brassica; species Brassica carinata. The sequence continues at coordinate 8,630,107 of CM028692.1, read as the reverse complement.
TAAAATCGTACCGGTTTTGTGATACTATGATTAAACAAACCGGTTTAGACTTTGAAAGCCTATAGTGGTTAGGATGAAATTCAGTTAATTGGACCAAGACATTGTTAGCCTAACAGAGAACATGGTACAATAATCATCCATTTTGAAAATGTGAAAAACATACTAATCGACGACCCTCTTCCCGAGCTAGATCCCTTCCATGTCAATGGATTCTTCTTCACTTGAACCCTGTGTAAACCCATTACTAAAACAATGGAACAAACTAATTAAGGAATGTGTGGTCGGTCTCCTTCATTACAATGTGTGTTTTGGATGAGTCAGCCAAATGATATAGGACCTGTTTGTTTCACCATCCAGATGACTCATTGGAGATGAGAGTTTTGTTTGTTTAGACTTAAAATTATAACTTATATGAATGGTTCATCTGGATGATTTCAAAAATTTAGGTTTAATTTTAAAGTCCATTCAGCTGAACCAATTTGGACCATTTATATGGAAATGATTCTGTCAAAATGATATAATGTCTATTATACTTTTAATATAATTCACAATTTATAAATTTAAACCTAATATAATTTTGTCACTCATGAAAAATGACAAAAACACGTTTTTCCGCCAAAAACGTAAAAAATGTATTTTTCCAACAAAAACGTAAAAAAAATGTATTTTTCCACCAAAAACGTGAAAAAGTGTTTTTCGCCAAAAACTCAAAAAATACGTGTTTTCCGCCAAAAAAGCAAAATGGATTTTCCACCAAAAACACAAAATACGTTTTCCCACCAAAAATGTAAAAAAGATTCCGCCGAAAAAGTGTTTTCCACCAAAAATGCAAAAAATCCTTTTTCCCGTCAAAAACTCATTTTTCACCAAAAACGCAGGACACATTTTTCCGCCAAAAACGTAAAAACGAGTTTTCCCACCAAAAACACAAAAACGTCAAAAATGCAAAAATGTGTTTTCCACCAAAAACACAAAAATGTGTTTTCCCGCCAAAATTGTAAAAAAAACGGTTTCCCCCAAAAACATGTTTTCCGTCAAAAACGTTTTTTCCCGCCAAAAATGCATTTTTCGCCAAAACCAAAAATTATATTCTCTCGCTAAAACGAAAAATCTCATTTTCCCGAAAAAACTCATTTACCACCAAAACCAAAAATTTTTGTTTAGAAGTTATTAGTGTACTAAATTTTTAATACAAATCTAAATAAAAATTTAGAAATTAAAAGGAAATAATAATTTATAAATGTTAAAATGCTAGTTTTAAAATAATTCTAAAGTAAATATATTAGACCAAATAATTAAAGGTAATATAGTTAAAATTAATATCAAACATATGATTAAATCAAAACAAAGGTATTTTAGTAATTTGTTTACTAAACTCATCTGGATGCAAATTGAAATAAAGAAACAAACATAAAATTCATTTAGATGAACCATTTGGAAGAACAAACAAATAGTCCCAAAAAATTGAATGAATCATCTGGATATATCATACAAATAGACCATCAAGATGGAAATGACAGATGGTAAAACGAACAACCCCGTAATTGGTAATGACAAATCATTTTACCTTAGACAACTTCGTCTATAAAATCAACATCCAAAATGCCTGGAATTAAAACCAGCACCTATACCTTGAATCTTGTGTGGGCCTGAGAATTTTTACAAAACAAACAAATGTTTCTCTCGACTGAAACCAATTGAATATTTTATAATATCCATTGAAGAACACTGAGAGTTCGTTGTTTCTATGGGTCGTTGGAAGTTTTTAAAAGGTGAAGTGGGTCGGCCCAAATCTTTATTGGAAGAATGGACATCTAGTGGGAAGAGAAAAAAATCGATACCTATTTTGGCCTTTTGACCCATTAATTTCCAACATATTACCTATGAAACTTAAGAAATCGACGGATAATATCAATTACTTGGCGTTCATTCGACTAGAAACGACCCAGAGACTTGGCGACCCACGAGACGTTTATGTTTTCTCACGTGCGAGCGACCGGATACGTTTTTAACTTATTTGTTTGGTGACCGGATAAAAAGGTTAAAGGTAACAATATGTCCTTTCACCTTATCTTTTCCCACCAGTTAATGGTTTATGATATTTGTGATAATAATAATAAACTAATTTGTGGGTCTGCTTACTCGTTAATGGTGAGATTAATTTAGAACTGGTGGACAACAAAAACAAGAACCCTAATAGAAGAAGATATCTGGCTCCTCTGAGGCCGTCGATGTGCATCCACCATAACTAAAAATGATTGAAACAATTATCTGAGGTCGGAGCATCGGGTCAAGTAGTGTTGGTAAGGGGAAGGAAATCAATACCAAGACCGGCGAAGGTACAGTGTTCAATTTCCAAGCTTCAGTCCTTGGTTTTATAAATGTGTGCTTCCTCTATTAGCAAATGACCCTAACGGGAAGTTTTTCTTGGACCGTAGGTCTCTGTAATTCTTGCATTGTCGTTATGGCTGGGAGGTGGATAATGTATGACAATGGAGCTTGGGATTTCAAGATAGATAATGATAGAATTGTTAGAGCAGTCGATTCCTCCAGAATTAGAGGTGCTCACGGGCTAAAAGTTAGTATTTTTGCTGAGTATGGGCTGTCGGGAAGGAAAGTCTCTGCCGAAATGTGCTATTAGCTTAATGATGGAGAGAGTGATATGGTGGGTACAGTGGCTGGTCCTGTGGAGATAGCAACGGAAAAAGATTTCAGGATTTTCAAGGCTTTTCACCGGGCAGACAAGTCAGTTAATCTCTTCGTCACATTCAGAGAGTGTGTTGCAGGAGAAATGATATTTCTAAGGTCCGAACGAGTAATTACGTCGCAAATGAATGCACCCGTAGGAGCTCCTGATGAAGATGATGAAGATTTTTTGATGCAAGTTGAAACAATTGAAGCATGTTACAAACAAAACTCTCAGTCTGGTGGCTTGGTTTTAACGTCAAAAGATGAAGATAAAAGCGGAGAACCTCTTGAGGATGGGAGTGGGGCTAATCAAGATAATATGGCGTCAGATAATCTGCCTCAACAAATCTTTAGCGAACAAGATATGGGAAGGCTATGCCTAGAAAATATGGCAGTGGACAATAGAAACAATAGGAAAGCTAACATAGTAGCATCCTCTGGAGATATGGCGGTGGACGCTGGAGAAAACATGGAAGATGTTTCGGCAGAAGATGAAGGCGATGATACCGATTACGACTATAATGCCTGGCATGATTACGTTCGAAACGATTGCATAACGGATGACGATGAAGATTTTGAAGAAGGTACAAGTAAAGGAAATGGTGGTGGACAGTTAGGTGGTAACGGTAATAGGCGTTCCGGCGCTATTGGTGGCAGAGGCCTAGGGTCTAGAAAATCGGCGTCTAGTAGGGGTGAACGATCAAGTGCAGGTGGGTCTAAATCAAACAAAAATGATTCCAAGCGGAGACGTTCAACGGCTATTACCGATGCAGGAAGTGATTATATATCATCCTCTAGAGGAGGTTGTTGTTCGTACACCCAAGGAACAGAGACCGAGGAAGGCGTTGATGTTGTTCTTGTCACACCACCTAAACCGAAAAACCAACACATCCGGGTGACTGAAGCTGATGATGATGATTTTGTTGACCCTCCTATCCCCCCGTCGACCGCATTTCAGGGTGGAGAAGCATTGACGAATGTACGAGATAATGTGAGTTGTATTCCTCCAGACGGGTCTTCACACAATCAAGCAACAGAACCAGTTGAAAATGGTGATGTATTTCTGGATACTCCCCCAAAACAATATAACACTCACAACCGTGAGATCGAAGATGACGACGATGTGTTTGCTGATCCTCCTGTCACCCAAACTACACAAGTTCAGGGTGGAGAATCATTCATGAAAAGGATACAAGTAGCACAGATATATGGATATAATGATGTAGATGCTGTGTATAATGAAATGGATGGAAGCAGCTGCCAGCCTCTGGACATCGACTTCAGCAAGGAGGACACTGACATATACGTTGGGAGGACGTTTAAAGACAAAGCGGAGTGCAAGTTGACGTTGACCATCTATGCAACTTCGAAGGTGTGCACTTTTAAGCTGAAGCATTGTAAACGCCGAATCACGGCGAAATGTTACGATAAAGAATGCAACTGGAGAGTATTGGCAGTGCAACTCGGTGATTCTCCAACTTATCTGGTCAAGAAGGCAATTCTTAATCATGTATGCCAATCATGTTATACAAGCTAAATAATTTGCTTGTATTAATAAATATGTAAGAATAAATAAAATTTTACCTATCAAAAGATTTCTCTCGTATTTTCCATCTAATATGTCACCAAAATCAATGAAATACTTTTCCGGTACATCATCAGGAAAATCTGTCAACTCTTTGGTCCTAGTTGTCCTCAGTATAGCAAGTTTGAAAGGAAACGAACTGGTCTTGAACTCACCACTGTATTCTTTCAGACTGAATGCGTTAATTGATAACGCTTGACCTTCGTTTAGAAGATATCTATGTTTCTGTACCATGTCATTTTCTACAGAAGCGTGCAATCTGGTACCCTGTTTTTATTTACAATAAGATATGTTTCATAAGATATGGTTGAATCTGCTTTTCGTAATATGAAAATAATAAAAAATTGGAATAATAAACTTACAGACGAATCCACAAGGACCAACTCAATAGAGTTGCCGAATTTGGAGTTGTACAAATTCCATCAGTTGATGATCTTCACACGAATCTTTTGAGTCTCGCTGGATGGTTCTAATAGATAGACCGGAACGTAAGACTGAACATTTCTTGCGACTATTGACATTTTGAAGGAGAAGAGATAGTAATACGTTCTGGTCGTAAATGAGAGGGAGTATATATAAGTATCAAACTGCTTAACCTAGTAGACCGAAAATGCATCAATCCGTGTATCTCGTTTTTTCCTTTTCAAACGGTTAACAATAAATATAGTATCTCAACTACCATAAAAAGAATAACGTATATATCCAAGTATCTCGTAGTTTCCTGTTGAAAAATTAACAATAAATATTCTATCTTAACTAACATAATATGAGATATATTTATAAGATTAACTGAACGAATTATGGTATATATATTAAGTATTTAATGTTTTGGAAACAAAATCAAAACAAATTTTCAAATTATACGTGCTTAACAATCAAACAAATAACAAATTAAAGAGAATAATGAAATTACGTTACATCGTATGAGGTATGCTTTGCTAGATTAATCATGCCCCAAAAGTATCCAACTGCAGCCTCGCACTATGGATACGAACCCTAAACCATAAACTCTAAAAGTATACAACCTCTAAACACAATCCATAAACATAAGAACATGTAATTCATAGAAAATGCATCAATCCGATAAAAGTATATAACATGCATCATTTGAATAAACCGTGATGTAGCAAACCGAAATGTGAAGAGATAAAAACTGATGAAATGTTTAATAGAGGATAGAAAAACCGAGAGAAGAAACCAATAAACGTAGAGATTAAAGATGAACCGAGATTGATAAAAATGGTGTGATTAAAAACGGTTTAAGAAAGGTTAAAGGATTAGAGAATATACAAACCATAAAATTAGAAACTAAAAATGAACCGAGATTGATAAAAATGGTGTGATTGAAAACGGTTTAAGAAAGGTTAACCAGAAGGAAATTAGAAACGGATTAGCGAGATGATTAGCCAATGAGATAAATAGGGATTTAAAAAAAGAAAAATCATTAACTAAAGCCTGAGGACGAATGAAAAAAAAACACATCAGCATTTCTAAGTAGTTATCTTCACATTATGAGAGTAATCAGCCAATCAGCTTATAACGTTTTACTTAAGCGTGTTCGCAAATAATAGTATGATATATTTTATTTTTAAGTTTGGTTGTAATAAAATACAAATAGACCAATACCGAATAAGATATATGTTTATCATCTATTTAGCTAATATTCGTTATTAGAATTTTTAAAAGTAAATATGTAATGAATAAATATTATTATTTTATATTACCTTTGGAATTTTAAATTATTTTTAAATTTTATTTTATTTGTATAGATCAAATCGTTTAAAAATACAAATTTTCTGGATATACAGTAACCAATTTTCTCGATATACGGAACACCGAATATTCAGGTAGCTATATATCGAATCGCATAGAATAATTGATTACTCCGACAAAAAAAATTAGATCATGAATACCTTAAAAATCCAAATATTTGACTCGTACTTACCCCTAATTTGTAAGATTCTTATATATATTCCTATAATATATAACTCATATTTTACATGGAATGTTACTGTATGTAAGAAAAGTATAGTCAATTATTTTAAAGGCTAAGAGAATAAGAAAAAGTCAATAGGATAAACCTTATCTTCTTTAATAAATAAATATATTTAACATTTTTGGTAATAAATATATTAAGACTGTTTTAGTCATTTAGATGATTTTATCGAAAATAAATTAGTTTTCATTCACTAAACCATTTGGTACAAAAAGACGGTCAACAATTATCATTAATTATGCACCAACGAAAAAAGGATGGTGGTAAATTTAAACAGTTTGACCAATAAATTTTGATAAATATTTCACTAAATGAAAATTACGTACCGACGAAAAATAGGTTGGTCGTAAATTAAAACAGTTTGACCAATAAATTTTGATAAATATTTCACTAAATGAAAATTGGCTTTTAGTTTAAAATATATTATTGATGATTTTTTTACATTACCCCATAGGAAAATAAACAATTATCGGTGTTTAGAGAAACTTTAATGGTATGCCTATAAAAAGCACAATGTTGTTACAACCAAATTCAATTGATAAAGAAAAGTGAAAAGAACAAAAAACATTTCCAAATCAATATTGCAAAAAATCTTCTATGGACGGTCCGGTGAATATCAACCTTAAAATCGTCCGTCTCAACACCCATCTGTCCATAAACAATATTCCCGGAGTTATTCTTGGGTTCACCCCCTAGGGTGAACCTCTAGGTTCACCAACCAATAGGATTTCATTATTTCAAATTCGATATCTTTTAAAAAAGGAAACAAAATATTATCAAGTTATATTATGTTTTTAAAATAAAAAAGTAAAAAAAAAATAGTAGTTACAAAAAAAAAAAAAATTCCTAAAATATTGTTAGCGTTGTCAGCAAAACACTAAACCCTAAATCCTAATCCCTAAACCCTAAATCTAAAACCCTAAACCCTTGGGTAAACCCTAAACCCTTGGGTAAACCCTAAACCATTGGATAAATCATAAACTCTAAATCAAAAACACTAAACACTAAAATCCTAAACCCTTGAGTGTTTTAGTGTTTAGTGTTTTTTATTTAGAGTTTATGATTTATCCAAGGGTTTAGAGTTTACCCAAGGGTTTAGGGTTTCGGATTTAGGGTTTAGGGTTTAGGGATTAGGATTTAAGGTTTAGTTTTTTCTTGACGACGTTAAATTTTTTTGTAATTACTACTATTTTTATTTTTATTTTTATTTTTTATCTTTTTACTTTGAAAATATAATATAACTTGACAATATTTTGTTTCCTTTTATAAAAGATATCAAATTTGAAATAACATAATCCTATTGGTTGGTGAACCTCTAGGTTCACCTAGGGGGTGAACCCAAGAATAAGTCATATTCCCGATGAACTCATCATCGAGATACTCTCAAGAGTACCCGCAAAAGCCATCCCATTTTGTCGCTGCGTCTGCAAAGAATGGAAATCCTTATTTCGTACTCCAGCTTTCACAGATTCTTTTCTGGCCATTTCATCAGCACAGCCGCGTATTTTGCTAACCTTTAAATGTAACCGTAAGTGGCATTTCTATTCAACTCCTCAGCCTCGAGATCTTGATAAAGGGTTAAGTGTTGTAGAAGCAGATTATCGTATGACATTAAATGGAGGTTCGGGACCCGAAAGGTGTCTATCTGTCCAGGGATTTACGTGTCTTATTGATCGACCGAGAGAGAAGGAAAGGGTTCCTGTGATATGTAACCCTTGCACACGTCAACACCTAACTTTACCCACAGTTAAAGCGAAGAATTCTGATTTGAGAACCTTTTTTGGGTATGATCCCATCAAGAAAGAGTTCAAGGTTTTGTGCATGACCGTGACAAAATACAGAAAACAAGTTAACTCCAAGGAGCATCAAGTTCTGGCGATAGGGGAGGGAAGACTATCCTGGAGAAAGATCAAATGCTTGTTTCCGCATTATCCTGAACGTGAGAGAGATGGGATATGCATTAACGGGATTCTGTATTACGTAGCTCGGTCGGACAAGACTTGTTTGATAGCATCCTTTGATGTTAGGTCTGAAGAATTTGGATTAATAAATATGCCAGAGGGTTCTGAGTTAACTAACATTTCAGCGCTGGTGAATTTCAAGGGAAAGTTATGTGCTGTGGTCTACAGTAGTAGTCATGGTGAGTTGTGGGTTCTAGACGATACCCAGAAAGAGAAATGGTCCAAGCATAGCTTTGTTTCCCCAGATACAGATTTTGAGGGAGTAAAGTCAACATGGGCTACTGATGCCGGTGAAATTGCTTGGGTCATAAGTCGTTGGAAAAATCCATTCTATGTTTTCTTTTACAACCTGGATAGCAAGAGTGTCAGAAGAGTTGAAATTAATATTGAAGATAAGGTATTAAAGGGTATTGATCGTTACGCACACTTAAGTGTTACAAACTATGTTGAAAGTGTTATGATTTTGTAATAACTTTGGGGCTGATTCCGGGTTTGGTTCTAAGTGTTTCTTTATTTGATAATTCCTGATTTGTATTATAGACTCTGTGAATGTTTCTCAGTCTTGATTGTTGCTTATGGATATTGTCTTAGACTTTCAGCGTTATATATCTGAATTCTCTTCTTATAGTTCGACTCTCTTTCAGTCTTATTCGACTTATGTTTAAAAAAAAAAATTATGCACACTTATATTATCACTTACGGGGTTCGTCGAGTTAGAGAAAAAAAAACTACATAAAAATTACATTGCTCCGGCTGCCTCTTTCTTGGCCTTGGAATCCACTTTGAAAGTTACACTGCATAATTGACTTGAACTGTGAACAAAATAAAAGATAACCAAACTTATTGGTTATATAACTCGACATCTATATTTTCGTCGTAAAACAGAGTTAAAAATGCATCAAAGTACATATTAACCGGAATGTCGGTGGATACGCCTTTCTTCACTTCCATGGACTCAACTTTTTAAAAGCAGTCTTCTTCTGAACTTTACTCTCAGAAAACAGGACTGCATCCCTTCTTGTTATATATACTACTAAGGAAGGACCTTTTGCCATGATAAGCCAATGAAAATCCATGTTCTGACTTCCCTTAGACCAAATTGTATCCCTTTCAAAATTCACCATGACCTCAGTACACAATAATGGACTGCACAAACAACTAAAACACCATCAAAATATGGTCTTAGTGACTCCCCTCTGAAGGTTATCTTGAAGGTTTTTTTTTTTAATCTTTTCTTATCAAATCTGAAGCGATCATTAAAAAAATCTCATAATCACATTATACACCTGAAGGTCCTGAACAAAGCATGTGTTTTAGACTCATGCTAAAGGCTTGTGCATAGATTATAGAATATATAATATCTCTAGAAGCCTGTACATGAGGCATAAGAGCTAGCCTAATTGGAAATTCTACTCAATTTATCATTCGTATTGCACATTGCACAACGTTATATTGGTGTCCGACAAGCTGACTCTAGAAAACAATATAACATTGTAGGAGCCTCGTCATACAGAAGTTGTGAATATATATTACATCTATGTTTCACTGTCGAGCCAATTCAGCACTGTCGGGAAACGTTTTGTGTCAATATATGCTAGTCTAAGTACACACTAAAACTTGGTTATAGACACTGCCAATGGTCATTAGCGACGAGAAACAGGAGACATAACTCTTAACACCTATGGCTTTTTGCTAATAGCAATCTACTTGTCTATCTTAATGCGATCATATATCAAAACAAAAAGAGTGCACCTTTAAGCGGTCTGCAACGGTGTCAACAAAGTTGTCGTTTTGTGGCGAGACAGCCACGGTGCTTGGTCAAGTCAAATCTAAGACAAAAGTCATGATAAATCAGAAAACCAATAGAATCCAACTCTGGGAAAGAAATAACACTTCACACGTAATGTATGAACTTGATATCTCGATCAGATATCTTGACCCTGGAGCTATTCTGCTGAAACTCACCGCCATCGACATGGCCACCGTCCGTAGTGAAGGAGAGAGATACGAGGAACGTATGAGATTTCTTCCAAGGTTTTTCGGGTGCATACAGTGAACTGATCCTCCGCATATCTCTTGTTCTTAGCTGCAGCGGGAAACGATGGATGGTGTTCTGGGTTTGGTTTTGTTTGGGGAGACGATTGATTTTTCTGTCTGGGATATCATGTTTTCATTTCTTTTGGAATTGCCGCTCTGTGTTTCTATCAGGGGTGGGACGGATCCCCGTATATCCGAGAAATTTGGGGTATCCAGATTTGAATTCAGATTCGCCGGATTCGTAGATTTAGTATTTGGATCCGGATTTGGGACTTTCAGATATCTGGATTTCGGATATCCATCTAGTTATCATTCTATCCGCTAGACCTGGGCATCCGGATCTTCGGGCCGGGTTCGGATTGGGTCTTGTCGGGTCCGGGTCTTTCGGATCCTGGAAATTTAGACCTATTTAGGTATACATAATTTTCGGATCTGTTCCGGGTCGGGTCTTGTCGGGTCCAGGTCGGTTCGGGTCTATAATTAAAATACCCATAATTTTTAGATTCGGGTCGGGTTTGGGTATTTAGGATATAAAAAAGAAAATGAAATACTACATAATTTTCGTATTCGGATCGGGTTCGGGTATTATATATTTAAATAATATAAAATAAGACTACATAACATAAATATATTTTTAAATTTTTCTTTATGGATATCATTATCTTGTTTGATTGTTGTACTTGATTCACATATTTGCATAGATATTTGTGATAGATGAATAATTATATTTTTATTATCAGTAAATAATATATATTTATTATATAATATAAGAAAACTGAAATTACTTACTTTTTAAACAAACCTGTCTCATGTTGGGGACTCGGTTATAGACATATCATATTCGAAGGAGACATTTTACAGTTATCAATCTTTTTAACAATCAAGAAACAAATCTGAATATCAAAAAATATCTGATACGATCTCTTTGTGGAAGAACTGCTTTGAAGAAATTGAATTTAGGCATCAAAAAGAACTGAAAATGGATGTGAAGATGTATTATCTAAGTCAGCTTTACAAAGTACTATTCATAGTTCGATATATCATTTATGTCCATCTTTTTTTGTCCATCCTTTCTTAAACATCTTGAAATAACTGATGCTAATTAATAATAAACTTTTGGCCGACAAAAAAAAAATCAAACTTGTGTAATTATCGCTTAAATATTTTATTAATATTGTCCAAGAAGCTTTCAAGTGATATCATAGTTTAATTTTTATTAGTTTTTTTGTTAATTTTTAGAGTTTTCTGTATTAAATTTTTTTTTCTATATTAGGCTTCTATTTCTTTCACATAGTTGATATATATAACTTGTAGGAAAAAAAACATTATAAAGTTCATAAGCAAAGAGAAGTTGCATCAGATTTTATGAGAACAACTTGATATCGTGACATGAATGAACTAAAGGTTTTTGTTTCAAGTATTTGAGAGAGAGAGGCAATACACACCATAAGCAAGATGAAAACCATTAGAATATGAAAGTGGTATAGTTCCTTTTCTCAAAGTAGTTATTGATCCACTGATTACACCACAAAGAGAAAGGTTAAGGGTACACAAACAAACAAAAATATTTAAGTTAATTAATAGACCAAGCTAATCGACATAGGATCCGACGAAACCTTAGCTCGCCTTCTTGTGGTCCGAATTCGACATCTCTGAAGAACAACACTTCATCGGCTTTGGCGGAGGAATCGGAGTGGAGAACCGCCTTGCCGTTTGGTTTCTTCGACATAGGATCGCCGGAGACAGGGTTGGTGGAGGAGACTCCGGTTTTTTCGGTGTTTTTGATCGGTGGGGATTTTCCATCGAGTTTCATCGCGGGTTCGACTTCTTGAGAGGATTTTGATTGGAACCAAAAAATGGTGAAGATGTTTATAAGAAATAGATGGAGAGAGAGTTGAAACGAAAGACATTAAAGATGGGAGTAAAGAGAACGTTTGATTGTTAGTGCCCCTGTTCGAAAATTCGGTAGGCGCTATACGTACGCTCGGGTTGGGCCTAGCGCCTAGTATAAAAATCGGGGATTAAGCGGAGATTACTCGGGGTCTAGTTTTAGGTTTGTCTTGGATTTTTTAAATACGTACATATGCAATTAGTGATTCTTGTATATGTGTCCAAGAAAGTTTCAATGGCTTAGTGGTAACTGTCCTATATTTATGTCATACTAACCCGGGTTTGATCCTTTCTGTCACATTTTTTTTGTCTCAAGCGGTGGTGACGTGGCAACTTCAGATTCTCTGATTGGTTGATTTTCCGTGCCTACGTGGACAGGTTAAATAATGATCTTATTCTCCTTTTAGTATAGTATATAGATTTCATCGTCTTTATGCATCCATTCTAACATATGCATCAATGAAAGGAAGATATTTTTTCTCCTTACCATTTGTAAAACTTAAATCCGATCAAACCCAATCGAACCAGGTTGAACCACATTAACCCGTGAACCAAAATATTTCCGGTTTGTTTACCGGTCCGGTTTTAAAAACACTATGTAAAAGCCTATTCTTTGTTCATGGTTAATAAATTTAAAATTTTATCAAAAAGAATCATACTATTTTAATGTAGTTTTAGCAGTTAATTTTTTTCTTTAGCCACAATATCAAATTTATATAAGAAAAGGTAATATGATTTTTATTATTAAATTAAAATATTAATTTATATATTATACAGAGTGATTGTTTAGTTATCATAATTCTAAAAATGATGATACGACTCAATCAAAAATATGAAAATGCTTAAAACTAATTATGACAAAATTTAATTATAGAATTCAAATATTATGAACTAGATATATAGTCATTACTATGTTTATAAAATATAAGCAAGAGAATTTGAATGTGATTTATTATAAATTTTCATATCGAATAAATTAGTAACAAAAAGATATAAATATTTTATTGTATTGGTATTTTGGATATTTTCAGTATTTCTAATAAGAAATCATCCAAGTACAGTAAATTGTATGTTTTTGTTATATTTAAATTTAATTATTTAATCAACTTATTGTTTTAAAATTAAATTATTTTGTATACTGCTCAGATTTTTGATGTCTTAAAAGTATATACATGGAAATGTAATTTATGTTTAAGAAATAAAATAATTAAAATATGGATAAACGCATGTAAATAAAATATGTGCTCTATATTTTAGCTTTTATACTAATTTTTATTCAGCAATACAACTTCTATGCAAATTTTATATGTTTAATATCTTCAAAATTTTATATACTCTTACAAAAGGTTATTTTTAATTTATATAATATTTATTTCAAAACAATTACTTCATTTATTTTAAAGAATACAATTTTTTTTCAATTTTTACATGATATCAAGATTTATAACATGAATTTTTTTTGATTAAAGATATTTAATTACTGAAAATTTATACAGAAAATTAAACTAAAGCCATTACATGATATCAAGATTTATACAGAAAATTTATTATTTTATTAATTAAACTAAATGTAAATACATACTGAAAATTTCTTAAACTAAATAAAGTTTAGTAAATCAAACATATTAACAAAATTATTACTTCTAAATAAAAATATACTATTCTGGGCATGTCGTAGGAAAGCATCTAGTTATATAAATGGATGACAGATAACAAAATGGATCGAGATTCTATGGTAGAAAGTAGAAACGCAAGGGCTCAGTAATGACTATGGTACGATGACTTTTCTTGTAGTAATTTGTAACAAACAAGAGGATCTTTAACTAATTGACTAAACGTTTAGCAGTTATTTTATTAATTAATTTCTGGATATTCCGTTAGTAAACAACCTGACATGCAGAAACATCTTATGGAGCATTTTTTGAATATTATTTAAAAAATTTGAAAAAATATTTAAAACTAATTAAAAAGCAAACTCTCATTCCAATTCATTTACTAAATTAGTAAGGTAACTTATAGCAACAAGTCAAATATTCAAATTTGTTTAAGACTATGTAAGACGTGTATAGTCAAAAACATGCTTATATGGTAATTTTTGTTGTGAAAGAATAGATTTGTGAAGGATGTTTCGGTGTGTCTTATTTATAAACAGTAGGGTTCCTTATATAAGGATTACATACACCGTCATAAGTAATTGGGCCAAACACATAATGGACCGTCTAAGTCTATCTTTAATCTAATGGGCCAGCCATCCATCTTGATGGGTCGGGCTGGTTAATGGACATCCACAATAATATATTCATAACACTCCTCCTTGGATGCCATAACCATCTAGAGCTTGTAGTGTGCTTAATGTTGCCTCGTTAAAACCTTATCAGGAAAACTCAGTGGGACAAAACCTTGGTGAAGGAAAAAGAGTACAACACACACTACTCCCCCTGATTTGGACCTCTGTACATGTTCTTCAAGTCTGGCGCATGGACACTCTGATAGTTTAGATTCATGGACGCCAAGTCTTGAACTGGTCCTTCTATTGCCACGTCCCAAACGGATAGGTAGACTTTATGGACGTGTGGTTGGTGTAGACATGGTGAAGAAGTCGGCTAACATATCACATGACTGAACTTGTATTCCTTTGTGCCTCTTCATCATTCTCCAAACGTGTATAACCTGTTTAAGACCTTGTATGGACCTGTAACACTTATCAAAACCAAACAATCTTTTCTTTTGGGTTTGGTTAGTATAAATCAATCTTAAACATTTAGTTCCTTAGAAGGTAACTTAAGATATACTGATCCTGTCCCATTGTCTCATGTTCGGACATGCCAGATTTTTCTAAGTAAAGGTGCCAATAGCACTTATGGCAGGGGACGTGTATGATTTTAGTATAAATGTCTTATGGTCTGAACATATCCATAAAACTTATCCGACCAAGTATGGCTTGCCATATCAAGCCGCCAATCATATCAATACATTGCACTTTTGGTCGGATGTGCATAAGCCTTAAAAAGTACTTACGTAAAGTCTTTCCTGGACCAAGGACACATGCCTTGTCCATAGCCATACCACGATCTGAATGTAGTGGTCACTGGAACCGGTTTAGTTGGAACAAGTCCGGACATGGTCTTTATTGGTATGGACCCTTTGGCGTGGATCTAATGTTCCATTTTCTTTCTGTGACCATCTCATATTCCATCTTTAATTCGTTGGATCATGGATCTCAATGCACACATACAACTTGTCTCTTGTATGTCTATGATCCATATGTGATGCCGCAATTTATTGGAGTTCCATCATCAAAACAATTAACGTTCTTTCAGGCTGATTTATTATAAACACAAGGAATTCTGATTTCTTTAAATGCATGGACTGAATCAGGTTGTTCTTATACAACTCCTTTACTAAGTATTACTTAGTCTTATCATACTATATGCAGCTGCTTTGTTTCAGTCCATAAACAGCTTAGGAACAATGCTGTTTTGAGAATTTCTTTCTCTGGTACCTTTCTATTCTCATCCAGTGATCCATATGCTGCTTACTATGTCAATCTAATTTCTTCCTTATGACCAGACTTTTATCAATTCGAAAATATGTAGCAGCATCCACCATATCGGAGTATTTCTTCTTATAAAATGTTCCTTGTCTCTGTGAGTAACCTTGTGTAATCAAGCTAGGCTTGAGTGTTATAAGAAGGAACATGAACACCTCTAGACCACGTGGTCATGTCCTTTATCTCACAGTTTTCTTTCTCCTCACAAGACCCATTCACTGGTTTTATCATTTGATGGCGTTCCTATCATATATGGCAATACGCCCATCTTATTACTTCCCCCACGTTCCTTTTCAACTTTATCTATATGAGTACTCTCACGTGGGTTCATGATCCTCGCTTTATGTCTTATACCCAAGTGCTACCTTGTATGCGCTATCTTATATGTAAATACATCATTGGTATCGATACTCTTTCTGCGTTCCATTGTATTCCAGACATAACATAATTGATTGCAGGTGTTTTGGCGTCCCAAATCACCTTAAGTACCATGGAGTTTGGCGTCCCAAATTCTGGTATGGTATCTTATATTGGTCGACCATTTTCTATGTCTGGGATGGTTTCCCTTATAACCTCAGATCTGTATTCTATGCACCTTTTTCTTTACTTTCCGAGGTTCCTTATTTTATGGAACATATAGGTCTATCTTGTATAGACTCTGTAGCAACTTGATTGCGTCTCTCTAGGACATCAATTTCGTTTTTGGTGCTAAGCTGGTATGACTTTAGTCATTCTTTCTTTTCTTTTCGGGTCAATGTGTCTGGCATCTAGTTCTGCTAGCTTTTGTATCATTTGATCACATTCTTTGGACGTCTTAAATCATATTCTTTAGTCCGAGGATCTTGCCAAGCAATGATGGTTAATACCATTTCATTTCTCTTATCATTCTTTTACTCTTTATCCAGCTTATAGCTTTCTCCTTCTAATGTTGGATAGTCGGATTCATTACTTATGCAATCCGTAAACCTGGCCTTAATCTGATCACCCATATTTGGTTCAAGGTTTCTTAGAATTCGTGGGAGAAAGTCATACTCCTATCCAACATATATTCTCAATCCTCATCCTCTTCTAAGGATCCATCTTAGACGGCACATATGTATGTGGTGGTTTTATTAAATCTCTTAAGATTGTATATGTCTAGTCATGACCCGTATTCAATCTGAGATGGGAATATCTATGCTCACTTATATGGTCTGATGCATATTTACCTTTTACATGTAAATTCTTGTGTCCCCAAGCTTTAGGTAGTGGCCTTTATGGTATAAAGAATTCGGCCAAGTCTACACGGATTTGTAGTATGTTCATGGATCAGTTTGTCCTCACTCCCCCTCATGGACATACTATAATCACATGGTACTTGGGACAATAAAGCCTAATATGAGTTTCCCTTGTGTACATGTTACACAACGTGAGATTTTAATGGATAACTCTTTGTGTGTTTGCAATATCTCTCTTTGCATCAAGTTTGGACTTGGATGGCTAATCCAGTCATGCCATAAAGTGTATAAAATTTTGTTGGTCAACGAATCTGGTTACCTAGGCCTTGTGCCTTATCATACTGATCCTTGGCATAGTCTAGATCAGTAGAGTATAGTCTTGACCACTCTTTTTGCCTTGGGCGATTTTCATAAATCCGTAGGAACTTTTGTTTCCTTTGCCCATTGGTTCAATATGGAAACCATTCATTTTCAAGTCTTTATAACTCAATGTGTCTTTTATTTGGGTGGATAAAAATCGTGCCCCTTTAGGCAGATGCCTTGGTCGTGGTCTGACTATCCTTTTATCAAGTTCTCATTTTTCATTTATCAATCAAGGAATCATCAAGCAAGCAAACAAGATAACAAAAACAACTTTTATTATTGCAATAAAATGTAAATGACAAGCAAATCAAAACAAAACATAAAACACAAAATCGGAATGTCAAAGTCTTATTTAGTCAATAGACATGCCGGCCACACCATCCCTTAACTCGGACACGGCTGCTTCAGATTCCTCATGCATCTCACTGCTTTTCTCTAGCAATTTCTTTTGCTCAATTATCAATAGGCATGGAAACATATCATTATAGGTGGTGAAGCCTTTTTCTCTTAAAGGTATATTGTAATAATAGATCACTTGGATCGGCTGTGAGGAAGATCTTTTCCAGTAAATCCTCCTCTGTTACCACTTCACCACATAGTCTCAGTTTGTAAACAACTTTGGACAAAGCCAAGTGATAATCGTCCACATACTCAAAGTCTTGGAATCTGAGACTCATCCATTCATGCATGACCTTTGGTAATAACACCATTGTGTATCTGAACTTTAATTATGTCCAAAGGTCATGAGGATTCTCAATATGTATATACTGATTTCTCAGTTCCTTAGTGAGATGATGGCGCATAATACATATGGCCCTATACTTTTCACTTTCAGTTGCATAATCACCTTGAGTGATGCACTGTCTGAGTTCTCTTGACTTCAGGACAACTGAAGTGTTCATTGCCCATTCCAACCAATTATCTCCAGAGAAACTTAGGGTATCATAATCCGAAGGTTCAGATTTCGACATCTGAAATCATATTATCAATCAATCAATTTCAAGATTTAGAATTCATGCAATCAATTCAAAACATCAATGCATACAGTTTCTAAGGCCACACGGCCATACTAGCAAGCAAGGCCACACGGCCACAAGTTTATGATGCATGATAAGACCATACGGCCAGCAGTATGCAGTGAAGGTCACACGACCATATGATGTGCTAATGGACTACACAGCCACACTAATGAGTAATGCAAGCTTAGATAAAGATTGGATCAATGCTATATGTTCCTAAGGTTCTTGTTCAACATCGTCATTAGAAGATACGACATGCAACAGATTCATTCCGCTAATAGTCAATCTGGTATTACCTATCTATGTTTGAATTTGACTGTCATTCGTCATCTGCCAAAGATTCCATGTCAGGATGCTCAAGTCAATGGTGTGGCTTATATGGAATGGAAGCAGCATTAACCAAGAACCATCCACCAACTGATGATCCATCGCCTCTTCTGCTTTCTCAAAAACATTTTTTCGGCGCCACGTTCTTGATTTTCTTGGATAATCCCAAGTGGATCATTCTCGGTCATTTACCTAGTACACCATATCAACTCGAGCACATTAGATCAAAGAGGATACCATATTCTATCCAACAAACAGCCAACTTATCATTCCTTAACTAAGCTAGAGAGTCATCAGTGTGGCAACAAAAATTTCAAAATAAACTGTCCAAGAAAACAGATTTACCTTCTGCAGCCCATGCTGAAGATTGAAACAGAGCTTTGACAATTTCAGGGATGGGTGCGCAGCTATGCAGAACAGGCAAGTGATGTTCCTAATCAAATTCACCTCGGGAACATAATTCAACTGTAAAGATAGAAGGAACAAAGAAACACATGGAGGGTTTTGTTCCAGTCGGATGAGATCGTATTTCACCGCAATGAAATGATCCTAAAGCTCGATATGTACTGGTTGTGGAAACTCACCACCTCTGACTTGGGAGCTTCCATGGCGGAGAAGAGTAGCATTGAATTGGTTGTCTTCGACGTGTGTGTCAGCTGTTAAAGTTGGGTTAGTAGCTGAAAATAGGAAAACAAAAGCAGATATATAAGACAGTAATGATAATGACCTTAAAAATAAGGTAACCTATTATAATCTAGTCGCCTTTTATAAAGGAGAAATGCAGTAAGAATACCTCAATCCTAAGGACATTGGACAATATATAAGAACGAAGGAGAGAGCCAGCTCTTTTGCACTGTGTCAAGATAAGACAAAACCTTATAGATGTCCAAAATTCTTCCTAAATCTATATGAAAATCAGAACAAAAATGAGCAAGAAACCAGCTGTCTCACGATTGATTTACATTTCAAAAGAGAAACACGAACTGCCAAGATTCAAAATATAAAGCAGGTTTGTTATTTTCACATCAGGAACACCGTTTTTCTTCTCTCGTTTACATTGTATATAGACTATAGGATTAGTCAAGAACCACTCGTCGGTCTTGATAATCCTAGTCTAGCGCAACTTCGTGTGATACAGTCGTTCCTGTGAACCATCACAATCTAATTAGAAACTGTCATCCTCGAGAAGTAGTGTAATTCAAAGCTGAAAAGATTAAATTTCTTACAAACTCAGAGACTATTGCCTTTTACTTGGGAATGACCCCAGGAATATAAAACATTACAAAAACCTTGAAAATCCCAGAAAGCCGATGGGATATGGATCCGTATTTGATGAAGGTGTAAGGAGGAACTATACGCAAATCCAGGATCTGTAAAATCAAAAGAAGTGGTAAAGTCACTAACAATTTAACACTGCTACAATCTTGTATCTGTTTCAACACGAGCGTTAAATTAAAACATTTTCTCTACTCACCATTAGCAGCTGTTTGGACGGCAACATTCCGGTGAAAGGGTATCTCACACATCACTATCTGTCTCAAATCTCTGCATCGCATTCTCAACAATTTCCTCACCATTTTACTCTTCAGTCTCCGTACAACTTTTATGACATCAATTTCTGACAGCCGTATCTGGTTTACATTTCACCTTTTTGCGTCCTAGTCTCTTAGATATCGATTAATCGGAATCGGAGCTCCGCCTCTCCCTAGCCAGGAGAGACGTCGTTGAAGAACTGAGCAATAGAGCCATGTCCGTCGATTTCTCCGTTCTGGCAGTGGTAGCCATATGCTGCTGTGAATATTTGGTTATGGTGAATTAGGCGAGACCAAGAGTTTCCGAATAGAAGTCTATATAAAGTTGAGGTTGAGGGAATCGTAAGAGTTGCATGGCCATCGATTGTTGCAGTCAATAATGAAGGTTTATGACTCTTGAATATGGGAAGCCGATATCACAGAGGAGTAATGCCTCCTGAAGAGATCAACCAAAAAAAATTGGAAAGACGAAGAGGATTAGTCGGTCTGTTTACACAAAGTTTGTGCCAAGGCGTGGTGGGCTCATAAAGACTTGAAATAAAACATTATTATAGGTCAAAATGTCTTCGAGAAAGCATGATATCAATAACGTTTTCTCATGGCTGACATGTCACTTACTGATTGTTGGATGATTTTTTTAAGTGACGTGGACTCCTCCCCATTAAAAATATTCTTCTTTTATTTACTGTTAGATGATTATTAACACACACATCATTGCATAAAAAACATTCCACTGCATATGAAAAGACACATAATTATAGAATACACACTAATTGAGATATTTTAACGACTTATTAAAAATTAATTGGTCTTTTATAATGAGAAGGAAAAACTATTAAAACTAATAATTGTAGAAAGATATTTGTTGATTGAGGTATTTGGACTATTTAAAAAAAAATCCCAATTGTTGCATGTTGGGAAATCAAAACTAATCTCAGTTTTTATGAAAAGACACAACTCTTGTAATTAAAGGACACAATTCTTAAAACTAATAAAGATACTTATGAAGATATTATAACTACTTTGAAACAAATTCTAATATTTGCTAGCCAAACAAGAATGACTTTTCCTACAATTCTTTATTGACAATGTTTCATTTCATATCTTCTAAGTATTTGTAATCAGGTAAGTGCACACAAATTTTATTTTTCACCATTTTTATAAATGTGTGAAAGATTTACAATAAAAAACTCATGAACATGAATTATTTATAGTTTTTAAAAACTATATATAAATTGTCACGACTTTTCAGATTATAGATAGTTATTTTTAAATGCTATCTCTACAATACGTTTCGAAGAGACATATCATTACCAAAATACCCTAATTATAGTTTATGCTAATAGATTACTATAATATAAAAACACATTTATATGATGAAAACACGTCTAAACATTTCTTTGCAACCATTTCTAATAGTTACATGTTGAAAAACCACAGACTTTTACATTAATTAAGATTTCAAATATATTTTTAAAATAAAAATATATCTAAATATTTTTTCTCAACCATTTTCAGTAGTTATATAGTTGACAAGGTACAACCTTTCATCATTAATTGTTGTTCAATAGTTACCTGACTGAAAAGACACAACAATTGATGCAATCAACTTATCTTATTGTGTTTAGTTGTTACCTAGTGTTAAGTAAAGAGAACAGTGACATCTATATATCTTCAAGCACTGATTCTTACCATTAGAAATAAAACATTGAAGGATTTTCATTATCGATCATTATATATTGATTAAGCAGCATATATGTGATAACTTTCACATTTTTCTAGAATAATTAATAAGAAAATTAATAAAACAAAAATTAAGATGTGTATTTTCATCTTCAAAACTGCACATGTTTTTGTGTATTTTATTTTTGTTTTGTTTTTGTTTCTATTTATTATGCCTTTAGAAATTTTAGATAAATGTTTAAATGTATGTATTTTTATCTAAATTTTATGAGCAGTCTATGAATGTGTCTTTTTCTTTTTGACTCATTTCTATATACTACAATTTTTAGGAAAGTTAAAATAATAATTTCTACTCTTTAACTAACCAATTTTCACAAATTAAATTTAGTAAAGAATGTTGATATAAATGGGTATATTTATCAGGTTTGGAACATCAAATGTCAATACAGATCAATATACTTTTGGAAACACTATTGGTGCAGTCATTATCTAAGGTTTGCGCCCATGGTTGGGTCGTATACCAAGTTAGTTAACTAATAGTTATGGAAATCTAATTTTTGGAATTTTTTATATGAACAGACGTGACTTTTTGTAGTGTACTTTTTCGTTGTGTTATGTGTATATATATTTTTTTTTTGGTCAAACAACTTCATATATAAACTAGTGCACAGAGTTATCTCTCAGCAAAGGAGAGTTTTAAACAGAAACAGAGCCTCTTTGGCCAGATCGTATTACAACGCCGAGGTACAAAATAAAAACAGATAGATGACAGAGAGTCTCTCAACACGCATATGTCATGGAGAATCCCTTGAAGAGCGATCACTGAAGTGTTTCATGTGATCAGATTAATCAAGCCTTTAGAATCTGAAAAACAGATCAGGTCTGTGATGTTTTGAGAGATTGCAGCTTTGATTGCCTCCTTAAGGGCCAGTCCTTCTGCTACCAGAGGTGAAGCCATAAAAGGGGCAGACTTTGATCCTTGCAGAAGAGTAGCACCGGCCGAGTCTGAGATAGTCCATCCCAATCCCCCTGCACAAGAAGTACTATCCCACGCTGCATCAGTATAACAAAGGGCTGAAATTGCCGGGTATTGGTGCTGAGGTACACTAGCTGTGTAGTCTTTAGGCAAAACAGAGAGAGGAGTATCAGCTTTTGCAGTCGAGTCTTGCCACTCTTTTGCATGCTTAATAGCTTTACCTAGAACCTCTATTTCCGAGAAAGACTTATTCTCAAATACCAATTGATTTTTGGAAGTTTAGAGCACTCACATAAGCCAAGGATAGAGAGGCACCAACAGTCCCAAAGGTGGGAGATTGATCATTTTGGTGCAGTCGAGCAGCAGGGTTTCCATTGTTGAAGCCGAAAACCCAGGGAGATACATCGCTGGGACTGATTCCCATACTTTTTTTGCAAAAGGGCAGAGGAACATGACATGAGTTGTAGTTTCAAGCTCACCACATCGTTAACAGCTTCCATCGTTTTTAATTCCCCTCTTGAGGAGTGATTCACCTACCGCCACCGCGTTACTGGTCATTTTCCATAAGAAGTTTTTAATCTTTGGTGAGCACTTGACATTCCACACACATCTCTGCCAGTTAAAGTTCCCACGGTTCCCTTTGACATTGATTTTTGCAAGCGCATACCCCGTCTTTGTAGCATAGTTCCCGATTTATCAGCTAACCAGACAAGAGAGTCGGTCATGCCACAGTCGCTGGGAATAATACATCTTATCTGTTCTTCGTATTGGGGGAGGCACTGCTTAATCTTCTCAATATTCTACACAGTTGACGCTGGTAGTATCAAGTCGCTTACCATCATGTCGCGGTCCTCTTCCCGCGGTGGTCCTATGGGGCAGAGCTGATGAGAACTTGATATCCAATTATCATTTCAAACTTTAACTGAGTTTCCATCACCAATTACCCAGCCCAGCCCTCTCTTTATAATTTCTCTTCCAGCCAAAATCCCTCTCCAACCGTGTGAAGCTGTTTGGGGCCGAGCATTCGAGGAAACTATCATGGCAACAGTATCTGCTCAGTAGAGTTCTTCCTAGGAGTTATGAGGGATTTTTCAGCAGCCTCCAAGCATGTTTAGCCAACAAAGCATCATTGAAAACTTCTATTTCTTTGAAGCCAAGGCCACCAGCCCCGTTAGGGAGAGTAAGTTTGTCCCAAGTTACCCAGCACATCCTCCTCACCTCCCGTTTTGCATCCCACCAGAACCGAGTAAGGGCCGATTGAATATGTTTGCACAAGGATTTTGGGAGTTTGAAACAGGACATTGCATAGGTTGGCATTAACGATAAGACCCCCTTGAGGAGGACCATCTTTCCTGTGCTCGAAAGGTACCTAGCAGTCCAACTATGAGTTTTTTGTCTGATCATGTCTACTATCTCCGCAAAAAATGTCTCTCTTTCTCCTTCCAAAATGCTCCGGTAGACCCAAGTATTTGCTAATCCCACCTTCATTACTAATGTTCAGCTCTTGTTTCACCCTTGATTTTGCTTCCATATTAGTTTTCGAGGACAAGGTGATGGCCGACTTGGCTATGTTGATGCATTGCCCCGAAGCCGATTCATATCTTGAGAGAATAGAGGTGAGCGTTCTCCAGTTTTCAGAGTTCGATTTTGCGAAGAACATTGTGTCGTCCGCAAATAAAAGGTGTTAATCGGTGGACAGTTCTGTCCGATCTTGACTCCCGGCAACGTACCTCTATTCATCGCTTGGTGACACAAACCAGATAATACTTCCGTGTATAAAATGAATAGGTACGGGGACAACGGATCTCCTTGGCGGAGTCCTCTCGAGGGAGTCACCCGACCCTGTGGTCCTCCATTTATCAGGAAGGAGTATGATACTGAAGAGACACACTCCATTATCCATCCAACCAGAGTCTCGTGGAATCCCATCCGTAGGAGGACCGCCTGAAGGAAGCTCCACTCAATTCTATCATACGCCTTGCTCATGTCCGTCTTAACCGCCATGGAGACATGTTTCTTCGCTCCGGATCTGCGTAGATAGTGTAGAATCTCGTGCGTAATGAGCACATTATCCGAGATGGCCCGTCCTGGCACAAAAGCTGACTGAGAGGGGGAGATTAAGGAGTGGAGCAAAGGCTGTATCCTCTTAGTCAGCAGTTTGGCTATAATCTTGTAATGGGTCGTGCACAGTGTGATGGGCCGATAATCCGAGACCCGTTTAGAACTCTTCATTTTCGGAATGAGTCTAACATGTGTCTCGTTCTGCCTCGGATGCAAGAAGCTTGTCTCGAAGAAGCCTCGTATGTCGCAGTAGATATCATCACCTATAACATCTCAAAAATGTTGGTAGAAACCCGCCGAGAAACCATCCGCCCCCGGAGCCTTATCCGGGTTTATATCAAACACAGCGTTACGCACTTCCTCCTTGTCCGGAATGGCTATGAGCGTCAGGTTTGTTTCCATAGATATCTTCGGTGAGATGGCTTCTTCGATCAGTGTGTTTGAGCTTGGGTCCGGGCTTCCTGCAATGAATAGGTTCTGATAGAAGGTGACGAAAGCATTAACTATATGATCCTCCTCGTAGAAAGTTTGACCCTCTTTGTTTTCAATAACGGAGAACCTATTCCTTGCTCTGCGACCTCGTGTGACTGCAGGGAAGAAACAGGAGTTTCTATCTCCTTCATTCAACCATTGAATTATGCTTCTTTGGCGCCAAAAAGCCTTCTCCTCAGCATATGCAGAAAGCAATAGTTGCTTCAGCTCCAAAATTCTCTCACTACAAGAGAAAAGAGATATTGTGACTACATCTTGTGACTAACTGTCTTCGTCACAATTTTGTGACGTTTTTAATACGGTGTTGTGACTATTATTTTGGGTCTTAATTTGTAGTTGTTTCGTTATAATATTGCAACGTTGTAGATAGTAGCTAAAATTTGTCACAACTTAAGACGCAATTGTTACTATAATAGGAAACGTAACGTTCGTGACGGTTTGTGACGACATTTAGTGTAACCAATTAGATACAAAATTGCGACGTAACTATACGTCTCTGTTTGTAATGATATCGTGACTTAATTTTAGTTACTAGTTAGCACAAAATAAATATGTTTTTGTCGTTTCAAATTGTGACATAAATGATATAGCAAATTGGTAGCTAACTAAAACCAAATTGCTCATATTTTTTTTTTCCACGTCTGTGAGTTAACCATTCATAATTTATACAAATTTGAGACTATCAAATTAGTAACATAACAGCAACGATATCTAAAAGTAAAATTTATTTTATGAAAACATATAAGTCAATGTTACATTGTCGTATGCAGTACATAATTATAGCTAAGGACTAGACTCTAATCTAATAGAGAATATACTTTATTATTTCCTATTTATATTAATTGATCTGTATTTATTGTCAATTTTTAGTTTGTTTTTGAATACAATTCAGCTACGTATTTTATAAAACTATACATACAAAAGTTTAGTTGACATGAAATATTATTTTAAGAAAATTTGGGCACTAGAGAAGGTATTCTGAAATTTTAGGATACACCACCATAAAATCTGTCAAAAGATTCGTAAAACATTAAGGCTTTTTACTGACTAAATGTATCCACTAAGCGATCATAAACCCTAAATATTTTCTCAATATATAAATAACTTCACTACTTGCCGTCAAAGCTATAACCCTAAAAATACTCTCTCAGAGTAACCATATCTCTGAAAACTTTTCCTCTCGCCAGATCTGGTGTTGTTCATGTTTTTTTTTTTAAAAAATTATGGATAACTTGTTTGCAATATAATATCCGCGCCATACAGGTGAAAATCAGAAACGTTTTATCAATGTTTGCTTTGAAACTTGTGCTTTGCCACTTTCTTATATAGCTTTGATAATCTTTACAATTTAATTTTTATAGTTCGGTGGAATCGTGCTCTTAAACAAAATTTGATGTGTTATATATACATCTATATTTTATTATTGGCCGCTATTGGAATATTTTAGATAACTATTAATTATTGAAACAGAAGTTGGATTGTTTTGTGTTCTTGTCATTTGGCGAGGGATTAAGATATGTATACGGAGAACTATAATGATAATCAGTGTAACTGATCAGTTTATTTTTTGTTTCCTATTGTAGGTGACTTGACCACCAATAGCAACAGATGGACGTTCATATGAGAGAGGACCAAATAGCCAACCTATTGGTTTTCAATTTGCTGGTTCCCAAAGACATGGAGCAAATTCTGAACCAATCAATAATAGGGAAGAAGTTGCATATGTTCCTGTACAACTTATGTTAGAAAGCTCCACCCATCTCGATATAATGCACTCTTCAAGAAAGACTAGAAGCTATAGAGGCTTTCTGCTTCAAAATAAACTAGTTCGTTTTTGGTGCTATTTTTTTAATCGTATTTAATTCTTTTATGCTGTTTTTTTTTCATTCTTAATTGTTGTTCAAGTTATACTATATTTACAAGAGTTTCATGGAAATTTAATTTTTAATAATTTGTTCTTTCTTATTTATTTTTGGTAAATAAATATTAAAATCACAATGTAATATAACCTACAATGATAGAATGTATATAAAATATGTGGATGTGTGTTTAATTCAGTAAAAACGTGACTAATTTAGTGAAAATTGTGAAAATATGAGATAACATATTAGTATCCAGTTAAAACTGATTTGTGACAAAATATTGTAAAATTTTGTGATAAAAAATCAGTAGCTATGTATGACAAAATAGAGACGGATTTTTAGTGATAATGCATATCATATTTGAGACTATTGAGTGACGGCCCATCAGTCTACAATTGTGACGATTAATGACCACTGTTTGGTCACACCAAGTGACAAAACTGAGACGGTGTAATGGTCACATAATACGACAGTTTTGTGACTTGATTATTAGTTGGTAATTGTGACTGTTTTGTCACTTTTATGTATCGTCACGATTTGTGTCGGAATTGTTACTGCCTCAATGCGTTGCAATGTTGTTACTTTTTTGTTACCAAAAAGAATTTGTGAAGATTGTATTGCAACCATATACAAATGGTTACAAATACGTCACAATATCAATATTGTGACGAAATATTTTGTATTGTGACGAAAACGTTCGTCACAATACACTCATTTTCTTGTAGTGTCTCCTGGTTTGGGTTTTGGTCCGATAGCGCCTGTTCCAGCAGTTGTTGATTAGATAGAAGTTTATCTTTGTTCGCTGCTGCTTGTGCTTTGACCCAGGCAATAAGGTTCCGTCGGATGCAGTCGATCTTCGTCGATACGCATCGCTCTCTTGATTCCAAGTCCTTTCCACCAGCTCTCGAACTTCTGGTTTCTGGCTCAGGTTTCGATCGTACCTGAAGTTGCCTTTCTTCTTCTTGAGGTTGAGATCGAAGTGTGTAAGGACTGGTCTGTGGTCGGACCCTTCAAACCAGAGGTACTCACTTCTGGCTGCCGGGAACATCTCCATCCATTCAATGTTCGCCATAACTCTATCCAGTTTTGATTGAATGAAATGCGTGTATCTAGTTTCCCGCCACGATAGAGAATTCCCTGAGAATTGGAGGTCCCATAAACTATTTTGTGCCACAAAGTTTCTGAACGATAGAAAGGAACCTTCCCATCTCAATGGTCCTCCAACTTTTTCTGTATTATCAAGAAGATCGTTAAAATCTCCGGTGAGTACCCACGCTGAGTCCCTATTTGCTCCTATGTCCGAGAGTTCCTGCCAGAACCTTGGTCTGTTTTCACTTTGAGGCGCACCATAAATGTAGGATACAAAGAAAGATTTTCCATTGAAGGTAATTCTTGTATCAATTACATTAGGTGAAGCCAAAAGTACATCAACATCAACGTTATCTTTCCAGGATAGGGCCAGTCCGCCGCTAAGACCTTCGGGTGGGACTGTAAAGTGATTTTTGAAATCAGTACCCTGTACATTTTGAAGACATCCTCATCCTTCCTCTTTGTCTCCATCAGGAACATTATGTCCGGGGAGTTCTTGGTCCTAAACTCCCTGAGACGACGAACTGTCAGGTCGCTCCCGATACCTTGACAGTTCCAGCTCATATTGACTAAGGAAGAGGTTTTGGAACGGTCCGAAAATGTGTTCCAGTCCCCCTAGCTTTGGGGATGATAGTAAATCGAGGCTGAGTTCCTGTCGAGAGGGAGACTGAAGCCGTGCCTGACTGATTTGAATTTGTTGGTGTTCTCCTCCTTGGGTTAGCCCCCTTAGTGACTCTTCTTTTCTTCATGCTTACTCCCTGATTCCTACTCGCTTCTTTGAGGTATCAGCTCTCAGTCTATCAGAAACTTTACTCAGGAGCGGAACATCATCACATTGAAGTTGTGCGTCTGAATCAGTAGACTGGAACGGTCCCAATCGCAAGGAGACATGAATGCGATCTTCACTTAATGTTCTGATAGGAGATCTGTCAGTTATTCCTTGTTGGGGAGTTCTTTCTTGTTGTGAGAGATGCATTGAGCTAGACGAAAAGCTTTTAGCACCAGCACTTAAAGGAAGATTCTCTTCCATCATCTGGAAATTGACCTCTTGGAGCCTTCCTGATGCGGCATTTGCGACTCCATCCTGGAGAAGTGGTAATCTCTCTCCTGAAAGGGATAAGCGTTCCAATGCGGATTTTCTCCCCTGAGGTGCAGTTCCTCCTTCTCCGGATCGCTGGAGTACTGACTCGTTTCCAACCAACGTCGTAGAAAACCGTGGTGGGTTCAGCGGGGTTTGTGTGTTATGTGAGCATGCTGATCTAGAAGGGGAGTCTCGCAAGGAGCCTTCAGGAACAGGTCTTCATTCCTTTCGTTGCCCAATCAACGTGTGCCTGGATTAAGTACTTGCTCCTTTAGAAACAAAGGATACCTCTCTGTCGAATGACAAACGTTCCTTAGCTGGAGGTCGACTATTCTGATCCCTCCTACTGATTTGGGAGGAGTCCTCCTTATAGTGTGGATCGCGTCGGGTTCCATAGTCGTATCTGAAGTTTCTATCCCGTTGCCAATCTCCCCCCGTTCGCTCACGGATTTAATCTTGAGTCCAACGTCTTGGGTTCTCAAAGTGAGAACGGTAACCCGTTCCTGAGGAGTAGTGAGTGCCCTTCCTCAAATCCTTTCTCCTCTTTTCAGCTTCCAATCTCTCCAAAGTACGTGTTTGAGAGATGCCTGGGCTAGGTGCTCTGCCATCTCTTCCTGCTCTAGAGTTTGAGGAAGGGCAATCCTCAACTTCGTGAGACAGAGAGAGGCAAGAAAAGCAATGTTTCTGAAAATCCTCATACTCAAGCTTTACTTGTTTTATTTCTCTAGAGAGGCTAATCTCAAGTGCTTTCTCTAGAGGCTTCAGTCCGTTGATTAAGACATGAACACGACCTTGTTCAACAATAAAGTCTTCAACCGGACTCAGTTCTCCTCCAATAGCCTTAAGGGTCGTATCTTTCCAGTAGTGGAGCGGAATTCAGTGGATGGTTATCCAAAACGGTATCTTCGCTGGGAAGAAGTCTGAAACAATCGGTTCCCATCTTTGCAGAATTATCATTCACCTCTTAAAGTGAAAGGGCGCTCCAGAGAGAACCGACTGGAGATCTTCCTCTGTTTCGAACTTAAACTGGAAGAGCTATGGTCCTAGCTCCCTTCCTGTTATCTGACCCCTCACCTGCCAGTGTTGAAGGAAGAAGTCAACCAAAGCTCCGGTCTTCTGGATTTTAGGGTTTGTAATCCTTCCAATCAAAGTCAACTTGTGTTCTTCAATCAGATCTCTGTTGTTTGTTGCAGGTATCTTAACCGGAGGCCTACGAATCGGTCTTGCTGGGTCTGAGATCCATTTTTCCTTATCTCTTCTTGATGGTCGGTACGACATAATTGAAGAGAGATAGTTAATCTAAGAGAGTCGTAGTAAATGCTTCCGCAGTAAAAACCCCAGACAGTTGGGTAGTAAATCCTCAGCGACAAGGTAAAGTTAAATTAAGGCAGTAGAAAGAGAGACGTTAGTGGTCCAGAGACTCAACCCTTCCCACGCAAGGACGTGGCGAGCGAATCTTCTATTTTAAAATGGACCCCTCTTGTTCCCAGATCTGCGACATACCCTTCCAAAAGTACCAGTCATGTATATATATATATATATATCTATTACTATAAAGAAGACATTGTCTCTCTTCTTCCTCTGCCATGTCAGAAAATAAGGCAAGGAGAGGTCGCCACATATCTGAATTTATTTATTCTTTAACTTTTGTTTGTTATTTGACTGATTTAAACATTTTGTTATTTTATGGGCTTTAACGTTTCCTTAATATATGGGCTACAAATCATATTAGTTGGGCTTCAGAAAAGACACAAAAGGTCTCCGACTTCTTCAATTGTGTCGTCTAATGCTCTGCGTTAGGAAAGACAGATGCATCCAATCGTCGCTTTTACCACATTAAAAACATCTCCCACTACTCACATGATTGGTGATTCAATGCATCCCTCATTACTTCCAATTTTGTAATTCTTCCACTATAAATAGGTAATCTCATTCCCTCGAAGTTCATATCGATCATATAGATTTCTAAACTTTCAGAGTTAAGAATTACTAACCCCGCTCTCTTTCTCACTGATTTGAAGGCTAGCTGGTGTAACTCAACCATCCAGGTTCGCCTGCTTAGATTTGGAAGCAAAAAATGTGAAACGAGGTGGCGAGCTTATGGGGTAGACATGTTCACAATCGACGCAGAGGTAATTCCGGTAAGAAAACTCATAATTTATTTATTTAAAAGCTTGAGTTGACATATTTGGGAGATTATTTTTGTTTCGTTTGTTGATGGTTTTTGTTTGGTCCTTCTCCTTTTTAATCTCCTTTTTGTACAGTTTCCCAGAAACATTTTAGAATTTTTATTACAAGTGATTTTCTTCAAATTCCATCTTTTATCAGTTTATTAATGATGGGTTCTGAGAAAAGGAATGAACTTTGTGAGATTTCTCGTGATCTAAGTTTAAAAAGTTTCCACCTTCTCCAATTGTCCTCAGTTTTGACTCTATTCAATCCTTTGTGTGTGTTTCTGCAGATACGAGCAGTGGTCTCTATGACCTTCACCTCTCGAGAATCATCATCATCAGCAGCAGCTCATAAGAGCGAAGGAGAGATACTTAGCAAATCGAACGTTAAGAGCTTTACATTTTGTAAATTTTGCGGAGTTGCATCATGTTCGTTGCTTTTATAGTTCTTTCTTTTGTTTTCTGCTACTCATGACTGGAACATGATATCACATTATCTTGCAGGATTTGAGAAAGTTTATGTTTTGTGTGTATTTGGAACTACCAGACACAGGTGGGTGTATAGTTTTATTTTCTTTATCTGTATTCAGATGTACATATTTACCAATGAAAAAATTGTGATAGGTAAAACCCGAAATTGCAACTGAAATATTATTATCTTTATGTGTTCTATGACGCTGAACAGCCTTTTCATAGATTTGTAGGCTGCTTTTATAGTTCATGGATCTTATTCTAACTAGGTGATGACCCGCCGATAAGTAAAAGTGCAGGTGACATATTTTACATGTTATATTACCACATATTGAACAAATCCTTATGGATGAACCAGTTCCTTCTTAATTGACCCATGGATCTTATCTCCCTGAAAAAAAACATGGGCATCAGATAGAAAATAAATTACAACATAGAGATTTTATGAA
Source organism: Brassica carinata (assembly GCA_016771965.1). Classification (NCBI taxonomy): domain Eukaryota; kingdom Viridiplantae; phylum Streptophyta; class Magnoliopsida; order Brassicales; family Brassicaceae; genus Brassica; species Brassica carinata. Next base: position 8,597,607 of record CM028692.1, on the reverse strand, counting down.
ACTTCATACAAAGGAGAACTTACCTTTGCATCCACGAAAACCATTTCTATTGTTTCTCCACCAGCAGCCAAGTACAGCTTCCAGAGTCTAATCACTTTCACCCTTATCTTCCACATAGACTTCTTTGGCTTTAAATCCGAGATGAAGTTCATGACATTCATTTTCGATGTTGCTTTTGAATACATTTAGGTTGTGATGGCTGTGTTTCTCATAGTCTAGGAAGATATATATCAATCGAGTTTAGGATTTAGGGGAGGGACTTCTTACTATCATGATAATCAAATAACGCCTATAATCAAGCCAGAATATCAGTAATTGATCGTCTAAAATTTGTAATTTAGAAAGAATGCAGTTTATGAGATATGAGAATACGGATTTTAAAACTATTGTTAGTAATCATATAATCAAACGATCAATCTTTGATTAAACGGCGAATATTCTTATCTAAAATTGGAAAGAATTTTTTTTGCTTTCCATAAGAAATATAACCACAAAACTAATGGAAACAGAAACCAATTTATGGTAATATTGCAATAGCGTAAATCAGATATTTTCAAAAATACATGAACTGATATAAAAAAATTATTCTATTAACATATATGAATATCTATCAATTACAAATATAGTGGACATTAATTATATGTATTGCATGAACGTTTTGGAATGGAATAATTTTCTGTATGTCAGTAAATAATTTCGGCTTCGGGGATTGTCATGGACGTGTGGTGGAATACCTTAATTCAAACACTTTTCATTACAAAACATTCATCATTTTAATTATAAAATATAAACACTTTATTCATTGCACGCAAAAATATTATGTTTTTCATCTTCGCATCCATTATATTTTTCTATCTGATGAAAAACAATGATCAGTTTTTTTTTTTTGTTGAACTGTTAAATTCATTTATCAACAAAAGAAAAAATTACAAACTTTGGTTTTAAACGTTTTAAACCAAAAGAGGTGAAGAAAACCACTAGATGAATTCTATGTGGTTAAACATAAAACTAGATAGGAACATTTTAGTAAAACCAAAACAAAGGGGCAGAGTTTCACAACGTGACTTCCATCCATCTCTGCGTAAGTTTCTCACCCTCATCATCATTACTGCTTCATCTTAGTGCAAGAAGACGTTTATGAATTTCCACTCGGATTGTGTGAGTCAGAGACTCGATTGAGTTAGGTGGTCGCTGATGTCTCCTACCATTGCGTTCTCTCCATATCCAGTATACTGTAGCTTGGAAAACCAACTTTGCGAGCACTGCATCATGTTTGGTGAGTCTATTTCTCATCAAACTATTCAGAGTTCTGGTCCAGTCCGGATTCAATCTCGAGCCCAAAAGTTTTGTCGTCAGCGTAGACCAGATCATAAATGAGTAGGGGCAAGCAAAAAATAAATGATCTCGAGTTTCATCAATATCACCACACAAAAGACAGGCTTGCGTAACTCCCCAACGTCTCATACGTTCTCCTGTAGAGACTCTGTTTTGAATCACCAGCCATAAGATAAAAGACTGTCTCGGGATGGCTTCATGAAACCAGACAATCCGGTACCACGGCACCCTAGGTCTGACCCCACGAATCTGAGCCCAAGTGATCAGTTTTATACATATAAAACAGTAAACAATAGTGATGAATAATCACTTTGCAGTTTTATTTTTGAACTGTCATGAACAATATCTTGGTATACCAGGCAATAATAATTTGACGTCCATATAAACCTATTTATACAACCTTGCTATATTACAAATATCATTACAAATATTATATTATGGAATGATATTTCGTAATTCAAATAAATACTAAATATATTATTTTCTTGTTCATGTCTATCGCGATTTGTTTGTATTATTAAAGGAAACAAACTGAGGATCTGGTCAATCAAATTAAATTTTAAAATCAATCAGTGACGATCACATATGCATCATAAATTTGACGTGTAGAAATTTTAGTTTAATCTTACAAATTAAGACGAAATCCAATGAAGGAGACACAAAACATGTTTTGTTAGCATATATGTATATTTGATGTGATATAATATATGGTTTATGTTTTAAAATGGTATAAAATACGTTAACAATAACCGAATTTCATATAAAAAATCTCATGAGATTATATTATACATCTCCTTATAGGTTCCATAATATAAAGTAAATAATATATTCATAAAGAGTTAACTTGTTATAAAAATTAACGTGTTATATAAATTATGTGGTTTGTTAACGTGTTGTATAAAGTATTTATGAAAAGAGTGTATAATACCAACATCTCTTATTATAATATAGGACACTGAGTATATACTTTATGTGATATAATATATGGTTACCGGTTTTATAAAGAAATAGAAAAACGTTAACAAAAAGTCGGTTTTGACTACCAGATTTGATATTATCTCCCATATCAACGCATGTAACCAATTAACATGAATAAAACATTATGTTAAGCTATAATTAATGGACAATGGAAAATAATGTAATAATTTTAGTAAAAAGAAGGTAATAAGTTTAGTAAAAAGAAGGTTTTTACATAAAAAGGTTGAGAAGGAATATGGTGTTGCCACGTAGGAAATGTCATTCTTGTTAATAACACATGAATATAAGGTTAGTCTCTAAAAGTGCTCCTACTTTAATATTAAGGGGATCTGAATCTTACTTGATAATATTCGGGTGACAGGAAAGTCTTTCTAGGCAACCAAATTACCATGTAAACATTTTTCTTTCTTCTGCGTTACTTAAAATGTTTTACTCTTATATCATTTTTTTGGACGATTATTTTTTTATTCATATAACATGCCAAATAGAGTTAAGACGCAGAAGTAATGGCCACATTTTCAAATTTGTAGAATTATGATACATAGTAATGATAAGAGTTTTTGTTTGCTTGACGATGAGACTTCTTTCGTCCGAACCATTGAACATAAATAATCAAAAATACCAGGTTGGGTTCATCTTGATTTCCAGATTGTTTATGCTTACATTACATTTTAGTCCTTTATTGTATAGTTATGTTTTGCTTACTCTAACTTATTCGAATAAATTATTTGATATGAAATGGTATGTAACTTAAGTAAAACAATATTTTAAAATAGCACGAGAAAATTTACTAACAAATAATTTTGTTATCAAACAAATTTTAACAAAAGCTATAATAAGTTATAAAACATAACCAGTTATGATTATTATATAATTATGATCAGACACAAATATACTATAGAACATCATTTCCTGTTAAATTAGAAAAAAAAATATTATTTATGATATTATTAATATATATATAGTGATTTAAAATTGAAATTTAATTATTTTATCAAATTTTATTATATTTTAACTGATTAAGCTTGAAATTATACCAATTTATTTTCATGAAAAATGAATAAGCCTAAATATTTTCTAAAACTTGAAACTAAATAAATATAGTAATACTTAGATTTTAAAATTTAGATTTTATTTTATTATGTCAATGTGAAATAAAATAATAAGAAAAAAAATATATATATATATATATATTAGTACATTTTCAAAATTATTTTTCCTCATTTAGAAATCTTTGAAAATGGAGAAAAAATAAATTTTCTATCACTTTAGTTAAACCAAATATTTTATTAAAAGTTACAATATGATCCCAGAATTCTGTTCATTATTTATTGTTTATAATGTCGTTTTCAGTCTATAGTGTATTTAAAATGCTTCATAAATTAATATAAAATTATAAAATAGTTTTTACTATAATTTTCCGCCCGTAGGGCGAGCTTACTCTAGTGACATATATAAAAGAGAAAAAAAAGACAAATAAAAACATTTAGTGACTGTTGATTTTTGTCTTAGATTTTTCATTTTTCTAATGATTCGTACGTTCTATTATTAATAGTTAAGTAGTCATATTCATCACTAACCCATAAAAAGGGCTCATGATTCTAACATTCATCTCTAAATCCAGGGTCGGTCTCGAGAATAGGCGAGGGAAGCGACCGCTTAGGGCGTCATATTTTAAACGAAAATTTTAGTTGTGTATAGGGAGTTTTAAGTGAGCTTAGGACGTCAAGAAAAAATTAGAATGTTGGACTGGCACTGTCTAAATCAGATTAAAAACATATTCATCATTAACCCATACAAAGGTACGTTTGCAGTTTACACAATTTGCAAAAGACTTTTACATGTACAGAGGTGTAACCAAATAATTATAAGCGATAACTGTGTATTTTATAAAAAAATTGTAATCAGCTTTTCTCGAGATTTTTTAAACAAACAAAAATGGACGACTTCCATATAAGTCGTCTCTAAACATTTAAAAATCAATTGCAAAACTAACCTCTACATTGACTAGAAGACTTCCATGTAAGTCTTCTACAGCCAGAAGATTTACCCGGAAGTCTTCTTGGCGAACAGATCTGGAAAAAATCTTGATTTCATACCTTAAAATTAGTGAGATAACTTCCTTAGCACACATAAGTCTTCTCCAAGCACATAAGCTCAAACGAAAGTGACCCACCAAAAATTGTAAGTTTCAATGGCCTATGAACCAGAAAATTTTAGAATCAAAATCTTAGGTTTTTGGATGAATATGGAGAGAAAGTGAAAGAGATGTTGTTTTTAGTTGATAAGAATTGAGAAAGAAGGGGTGTAAATCGATTTTAGGTGCATTAATAGCTTCCATGGTGGTTGGTGTATTGATGACAATGACAATCTTGTAAATACTTGAAGATGATGAGGTTGAGAGAGTAAAAAGACCATTTTCGGAAAAAAATATTAAGAGCATTTTCGTGAATAATCTGAACTTGTGGGGTGAATAGGGCAAATGAAATTTCCCAAAAAAACATAGGTTAGTTTTGTGTTTGATTTTGAGTTTTGAGTCAATTTTGAAAATAACCCATAATATTAGTGTATTCTTCCTTACAAGTTCAGATTATTGATTTGGAAATTTTTTTTGCCCTATTCACCCCACATGTTCAGATTATTCACGAAAATGCCGTTCATTGTAATATATTCATAATATTAGTGTATTCTTTGCTGTATTAACGTTTTGCAAAGGATATATTGTTAATATTCATCTTTTTTACGATTCATAAATGAACATGACATTAGCATAAGACATAAATCCATATTATTATACTGCTATATGAAATTAATTATTATGTTGAACAATAATATATTGTTAATATTCATGTTCTTTACGATTCATAAATGATAGATGACATTTCAAGGGACTGGAAAATACAAAAGAGTCATAATTATGTTCTTTTATAAAATTTTGGTATGTGACATTTATTATGATTAATATTTTTGTATTTTATGGGATACGTGGCATTTAATGAATAACACTGGACAATATAAACTGTTTTATATTGTAAAATCAAAATGTCGTATATAAAAAATTTAAACACAATCTTGAGTGATTGTCATAAGATACATTCAAAAGGAATTCGATATTAAATTGATCACAATCCCTTAAATTTTGCAGCAATACTTTTTGATCACGAAATTAACATAAATAGTGACATTAAATTTGAAAATGTATATAATTTTTTCCAGTTAAGTTTAAAGTCAAATATCATTTTAATATGAATTTCCTTTATTTTGGCCCCTCGCATATAATATTTTCAATAATTGTCTGAAATTTACGAACAATTAGGGATTTGCAAACATTGCTTTGTGGCGATGGGATATTCAATTTTTTCAAATGTCGTGGGTCAAAATCCTATCGTTTATGACTATATATATCATTAAAGGTGTCAAAATGGATTTAAATCTTAGTGAGTTAACAATTTGGATATTAATGAATTAATGATTTTCATGGGTTAGGGAATTTAGTGAGTTAGATTAATATTGGTTTGGATCAAAATGGGTTAATGGATTATCCAATCTAACCCAATCTTCTCACATAATCTTGTGATCGCTCTCCTTCTCATCTTTCTCTTCTTTTTAGCTTCTCTCACGTTACGAGACTCTTTGATCTCTTCTCTTCGATCTCTCTTCAACACATACACCATTGACATCGATCACGACATCAATCACACGTTTGGGTCATCGATCACAACACAACAATGTCATCTTCGTTGTGAATCAAAATCAATCTATTTTTCTTCAATTTGGCCTTTTGGGTCATTGATTTTGTTGATTTATGATCGATTAATGTGTATTTTCTGGGTTTGACTTGATCTATGACGAACTCATTAGTTTAGAAGTGACTCCATTGACTTTAAGCTATTTCTGATCAATCGAAGCTTTATCTCTTCGTCTTATTGCAGGTTCATTTCTTTCAAGTTCTCATAGTTTGATCTCCTTGTTGAACGGAGAGATTTGTTTGGTTTGATTTTGTGTTTTTCGTTTGATCATTCTTTTGATTTTGATATGATCTAGATATCATTCGTGATCTGGGTGTTTTGTTTGGTACTTTTAGAAACGTGTGATGACTTACTCTATCAAAGTTTGACCCATTACACAGAAACATTACACTGGCCTTCTATATCTCAGCTCTCGTTTTTGTAGCTGCTCTTGCAAAATGAATCAGAGATTTGTAGCTTTTGGACTTTAGTTTGGTTGGAGCTTGGAGAAAAACTCACGAAACTTCTAAGATTTTATTGAAGTTCTTAAATGTGCTAGAGAGTGATAGCAAAGAGAATTCCCAGGCTAGAGAGTGATAGCAAAGGTTATTGCTATTTCTCCACTTGAGTTTTGGTCTTATATGTTACTCTGCTTTTGTGTGACTAAGCTGACTTTGGGTAATGATTTGAGTTCAGTATTGGTTTCGTTTTCATCTTGTAAAGTGTTTTTTGTTTAATTCAGTATTGGTTTTGTTTCTCTGGTATTTAAAGTATTATGATTTGGGGTTTGGCTAATGTCTGATCTCTTCGTTAAGGTTATACACTGAGTGTTTTTGTCAGATCTTCAGTTATATCTCTGCTCTGTATACTACAATATCATATTGTCATGTGATTAAGTTCAGTTCCTGGACTTATCCGTCAAACAAAGCTTAAGAGACAAGCTCTAGTTGTCAATACTCAATAGCTTAGACGATGGTTTACTTTAGTTTCTTAGGAACCCCAACATAATTGATCTTCCCTTGCTTCTTAACATTCATATAGATGGTTTTACTCTGTTACTTAAAGTCATCGTGCTCTCTTTGGATTTTGCAGGTGAATTTGATTATATGGCTATGGGTTAACCATTACTCTTTTTTTTTTAAGTGTTGGAATGTTTCTACCATCGCAAGTTAAAAAACAGAAGATATTCCATTTCACAAAGACTATAAAGCAATAGTTTGATGAAAATACTCTGTTTTATTTTTATGTTTTATAATTTTATTAGTTTTATTTTTTACATTTAAACTAAGTAATTTTCCCGTGTTCATGCACGGACTTAAATATTTGTAAAATAAATATATTATAATAATTGATTGATATTTACTTTTAGTTTTAAATTAATTTATAATTTGTATGTATAATTTATATTAATAATATTATATTACTTTAATAATACATATGATTTTAGATATTTTATATCTAATCGGTTTTGTTGTTTTTACAGTTGAAAAAAAACAAAAAAAAACTGGAATTCTGATTTTGGCACCTAAACTCTTATTTATTTCATAAAAATCAAATTGCGATGGCGATGGCGACTGCGAACTACTAGGGTTCATGAGAGATCGGAGGTGGAATCCGGGCATCGATGGATTTCGTAGGGAACGATTGGTGGATCTTAATGAAGGGCAAATGGGAAAGGACAAGATTCGGAAAAGCAAACAGGAAAGAGGATCTCGATGGATTAAGATACGCGATATCATAAGATGGCGTATCAGAAAGGAAATTTGGGGAAAATCTTTAGGATCTGGCGAATGGATTGGGTTCTTAATCATCATAAATAGCGAGGCTCTGGAAATCGAAGGTATGATCTCTATTATCATTACAATAGAATCGAAGATTATTAGATATGGGAAAAAAGATAATCTGGTTTCTGTGGAGGATTGGAAAGTTCGGGATCTCTATCTTATATTCACCGGGACAATTGATTCAATGTATTCGGTGGATGATTATGATTCGGGTAATCTTGGTTTTAATGGGATACAGAGTCGCGAAAGGGGAAGAGAGAATGTGAAATGCTATATAAAGAGGCTAGAGCGCCTTGGTTTTCATATCATTCTCATTGTTTCTTACTCACAAAAATTCATCTTTTCCTGTGTTGATCTGGTTTCTCTGGATAACATGTCTCAGAGCCAGCTATTGGGGAGTTCGGGAGAGAAGGAGAACGGGGCGGAAGGCCGTAAGAGATTGAAGATTTCGGTCCCCCATTTTAACAACAAGGATCTCATCAAGGACTATTCCAAAACATTGATTGGAAGATGCATGAACCCACCGGAGCAGAACATCAATTATTTATTGGTGACGATGCCTAGAATCTGGAATTTGGAGGACAAGGTGGTGGGCACTGACTTGGGGCTAGGCAGATTCCAGTTCCATTTTGATGATGAGGCTGACATCGACACAATGTTGAAGATGCAACCATTTCACTTTGACTATTGGATGCTATCGTTGGTACGCTGGCAGCCGAAGAACAACAAGAACTATCCGTACGAAATCACGTTTTGGATCAAGGTGTTGGGAGTTTCACTTCAGTTTTGGGAAGAGCCTACTTTCCGTACCATTGGGGACGCGATAGGGGAGACTAAGGCTGTTGATCTGGATAATGGAAGGGTGCAAGTGACGGTTGATGGTTTTAGGGAGATGATCTTCGAGACCTCTGTTAACTTCACTGGTGGAGAGTATTACGAGGGGGCAGAAGTTCCAGTGTCTTTGAAGTACGAAAAGCTCTTTGGATACTGTAAAACATACTTCAGTCTCTGCCACAAAGCTGAGAAGTGCCCACTGACAATGAAGAGCCCAGAAAAAGCGAAGGAGGTTAGAAATGGTAACGAGGGACGACATGAGGATATAGCTCGCAGTTACAAGGGAGTGGTACTTAACGGAAATGGTGCGCAACATGACAAGAAGAGGGAGACACGTGAGTACCAGGGTAAAGGCAAAGGAAAGATGTCTGAAGAAGATGGTTCAAAGTGGGATAGGGCCGCAGAGAGAGAGCAAAAGAAATACTATAGCTCTCGTAAAGATCACAGAGGAGACGAGGAGGGCTCCCGATATCAGAGCACCAAGAAGTGACAAAACGTGTCCTCTCAGCAGGAGAGTCGCTCCAGAGCTTTGGGACCACAGAGGGTTGAAACAAGGTCTAGGGGGGACCCCAGCAATGCGATGAGAGCAGAAAGAGCGCTCGGAGAAGCGATGGTTTCTCAACAGGTGAAGAGCAACTCAGAACCCTCGAGCTCTTTCCTTGCTGAGCTTTTGGAGACCCAAGAAGACGGTCCTAAGGTAAACTCTGTACCCCTTAGCATGAACCAAGGAGTGGAAATGGTAGCTCTAGACCAAAGGGACAGTTTGATAGTAGATGCGGGGAAAAATTCAGCTATGACAGTACATGGATCTGATAGTCTTGAGTATGGTCCTAAGGATGATGTGGAGATTGAGTTACAGTCATTAACTGACGGTGAGATGGATGAGGATGTAAGAATGTTGGAGGTGATGAATGATGGTGTTAAGGGTGAGAAGCTATTGGAGGGTGAGAAAGGGAATGACAAGGGGGATGGAGATGCGGCACGACGACAGGGTACTCGGAAGAAGACTCTCAAGCCAAATGCTGGCGTTGGAGCTTCCAACAAGCTGAAGATGGCTCAGATGATGAATGCAAAACGCTTACCCGCAAAACCAGGAATCCGTCATGGTGACTCCTCTAGGCAGGTGGAGGATAAGGGAACGTCAAACCCGAAACAGGAACCTGCTAAAAAAATAAATTTTCTCATAATTCAAGCCTCATTAGAGTGCTTAGGTGGACGCCTTATGTCCGATTTGTTTTTCTTTTCAGCTTTTCCTTTATTTTCAATAAGCTCGTGGAACTTTGATATGAGCCGAATAAATGGTATTGAGTTGGTAGGGGTTTTCTGCTTATCATGTTGGGTATGGGGCTTTTGTAATGGCTTATTATTGGAATAAAATTATGGTTTTGATTCTGGAATGTTGGTGGTGTCTTATGGATCAGCATTTAATTTTTGGAGACTCTGATCTTCTGGCATGTACTTGTATGGAACTTTGTATGAGTTGTGGTCCTGGTTTTACAATTAAACAGTGGTTATTATATGTAGATGGTCAATGGGGACAAGAATTGATCCGGTGGTTGCCTATTTCACACAATCAGTGTTTGGTCTCTTCATACCAAACACAGAAAATAATCTATATAATGGAAGACGTTTGGAGAATTCAGGTTCAGAGGACATTTTCTGGACTAAAGGCACAAGAAGCATGGTCGGATTTATTGTCTACACGGTTTGTTATGAGAGTGGACACAGGTTCATTAGGGGGTTCCTTTATACCCAATCTATTAGCTCGACAGAGTTTCTTGTCATTTTTTATGAGAGTCCTAAGCTGGAATTGTAGAGGTGCGGGAAGTAAATACACAATAAGCTATTTACGGGAAATATGGCACAAGCATAGACCATATTTTTTGTTTTTATCAGAAACAAAACAAGAGTTTGCTTTCCTTCAAGGATTTCAATCTCATTTTGGCTACGACAATATGGTTACAGTGGATCCAATCGGCTTGAGTGGAGGCTTAGCTCTTTATTACAATAATCAATACCATGTGAAAATTCTCTATTCTAGCAACCGTATGATAGATGTGGAAGCAGAGGTACTTGGGAAACAAGTTTTCATGACATTTGTATACGGAGAACCGGTTCAAAGATTAAGAGACCAAGTATGGGAACGTCTGACAAGATATGGTTTGGCTCGATCAGAACCTTGGTTCATTATTGGGGATCTGAATGAGATTACTGGTAATCATGAAAAAGAAGGTGGTACCATACGAGGTTTAGAATCTTTCATTTCTTTCAATGATATGATTAGGAATTCTGGTCTACTATAATTTCCAGCCAGGGGTAATAAGATGTCCTGGCAAGGAAGAAGAAATAAAGTCATGGTTAAATGTCGACTGGATCGTGCATTAGCAAATGAAGACTGGCATACTCTCTTCCCCTGCTCCTATACAGAATACCTAGGAATGGTGGGATCTGACCATAGGCCAATCGTGGCCTATCTTGAGGACAGAGTTCAGAAACGTAGGGGACAATTTCGATTTGATAAACGGTGGATAGGCAAGGATGGGCTGATGGAGACCATTGAGAGGGGATGGGGTGAAGCCATAACGGAAAACTCAGGTGGGAGTTCGAGTAATTTTGTTGCGAGGATTTCAAATTGTCGGCATGAGATTTCAACATGGCGAAAGAATAATCCACCTTATGGAAAAGAAAAAATTAGTGAACTTCAGAAGGCCTTAGAAGAGGTACAAATGGATAACAATCGAACGCAGGAGGATATTATGGATATAACTAGGAAACTACAAGAAGCATATAAGGATGAAGAGGAATATTGGCACCAAAAAAGTAGGAATATTTGGAACACAGCAGGGGACCTCAACACAAAATTCTATCACGGCCTCACAAAACAACGTCGAGCACGAAATAGGATAGTCGGACTTTATGATGAAAATGGAAATTGGATAGTAAAGGAACAAGGACCGGAGAAGGTAGCAGTGGATGAAAATGGAAATTGGATAGTAAAGGAACAAGGACCGGAGAAGGATACAAGATTGAATACGACTAATATATGCCTAATCCCTAAAACGGAGAGGCCTACGCGGATGAAAGAGCTAAGACCCATTAGTCTTTGTAATGTAGGTTATAAGATCATTTCAAAAGTTTTATGCCAGAGACTGAAGGCATGTCTGCCTTCACTTATCTCAGAAACCCAATCAGCCTTCATGGCGGGAAGACTGATCTCGGACAATATACTCATTGCTCAAGAAATGTTTCATGGATTGAGGACAAACAAGTCATGCCAAAATAAATTTATGGCAATTAAAACGGATATGAGTAAGGCTTACGATAGAGTGGAATGGATCTTTATTGAGAAGGTATTAGCCAAAATGGGGTTTGATCATCACTGGATTAAGCTTATCCTGGAATGTGTTTCCTCGGTTCAATATAGGGTTCTACTGAATGGCCACCCAAAAGGAAATATTATCCCTCAGCGAGGACTTCAGCAAGGGGATCCATTATCCCCTTATCTCTTTATAATGTGCACGGAAGCGCTGGTTGCAAATATTAAAAAAGCTGAACGAGAAAAACAGCTGATAGGTATAAAGGTTGCTCGGACATGTCCTGCTATCTCACATTTGCTTTTTGCAGATGATAGTCTCTTTTTCTGTAGAGCACAAAAAGAGGAATGCCAGACAATTCTTCGGATTCTAAAGGAGTATGAAGGAGTTTCGGGACAGCAGATCAATTTCGATAAATCGTCTATTCAATTTGGACACAAAATTGAGGAACCAATCAGACAGGAACTTCGGGATATATTGGGAATACAAAATCAAGGTGGGATGGGATTTTATTTGGGAATACCTGAAAATCTAGGAGGATCCAAAGTCCAGGTTTTCGGCTTTGTCCAAGAACGGTTTAAATAATAGGATTAATGGATGGACCTTTAAGTTTTTTTCTAAGGGGGGCAAGGAAGTAATCATTAAATTAGTGGTGACGGCATTACCAAATCATGTAATGTCTAGTTTTTGTATTCCTAAAACAGTAATCAAGAAGCTTACGAGTGCAGTGGCAAAGTTCTGGTGGAGTCCAGGAGGTTCTACGAGGGGCATGCATTGGCAGTCATGGGATAAAATATGTCTGCCCAAAGAAGATGGAGGACTGGGGTTTAAGGACCTTACAGATTTTAACACAGCCATGCTTGGCAAGCAATTTTGGAGACTAATAGAGAAACCTCAGACTGTTAAGGATCACTTGGTGATCGACCCATGAACAAGCCCAAGTCATCAAAGCCCGTTCATCCATCCAGCAGGCCCAATCTCTAATGCATTAGAAGATTGGGATATTTCCATATTTATCTATATGTTAATGTTTATCCTTTTACATATTGTATAAGGAATATATATGTACTATTTCCTATTACCATTAGGACTAGGATTTATCTCATGTATATATATATAGACCTCTGGTCGAATGGAATAAGAAGAATAAGATTTACACACAACTCTCTTTATTCACAACACGTTATCAGCACGAGCCTCCAAAACTCGAGCTAACCTAAAAATCTCTAAAACCCTAGTTCGGCCGCCACCTTCAATCTACTCGTTCTCCTCAACCACAAGGAACCAGTAGACGAACGACCTACCGAATCAAAGCCCTTGAAGAGAGGAATCCAACGCCGCCGACCTCGACACCATACAATCTTGGACGCGACCTCTAGCCCCTGTTCTTTGAAGCGCCGTCAACTTGTACCTGCGCAAGGAACTAGGACAAATTCAATTCCATCTCTTCTCTATCTCGGTGGTCCAGTTCAGATTCTTCAAAGTTAAGGTAAATAAAATCTGAAACTCTACAGAGAACCATAATCGAATTTGAGATTGATTGATTAAAGGATATGACTTCTAAAACTTTGCAAAACCCCATAAAAACCCTAGTTTTAATAAGTCCAATCCCTTCCATGAGTAAATCGGAGCTCATTAACCATAAGTTCGATTAGAGATTGGGAAACCAATTAAAATCAAAGCAATATTTGCTTCTGAATCTCGAAAAACAATTGATTTGAGAAAACTCAATCAAACCCCAAACCTGAAACCAAAAAGAAATCGATCAAACCCCTTAAAAACATAAATTTTGATCGAATTCTTCAAGAACCCAAATTTATTTAAACTTGATTTCGTTTTTTTTACTTTCCTGATTGCTTGATTTGATTTTTAGAATTGTTAATTGAGTAATTTGGAACTGTTTAAATTGAATTGGAAGTTTAAAATTTGACAAAGTTGATTAAAATCGAAATTTTCCTTTTTTTTAATCCGATTTTCTATTTTTTTAGCACAATTTCCATATTGTTTTGCTGATTGATTAAAAATAGAAATTTGTCAAATCTGAGGTTCTAGTTTCATATTAAAATTTCGAACTGATTAAAATTTGGAAATATGGTATTTTATTTTTTTTTCCATATTGAGACTATGTAAAATTGTTAAATTTCTGAAATTGCTAGATTTTGTTAAATTGCAATATGCTAGTCATGAAATTAAACCAAATTTTCGAAAACCCTAAAACAGTTTAAAATTTTAAATCCAAAAGGTTTTATGTTTAAACCAAACCCGGGGCTTACCCGGGGTTAACCCTCGCCCTAACCGGGCCTGACCCTTACACGGGCTTATTGAGGTTCAACCTTCGACCCTGACCCGGGTTTATCCTCAAACCCAGGCTTACCCTTACCCTGGCTCGACCCCGACCCTGGTTCAACCCTGAACCTGGTTCGACCCTCGACCCCATGCGGACCCTAAAACCAAATATCACCCGATTTTACATGTTTGATATTTTGTGTTGATTGCTCGCATCCTGGTCGACTTAGTAAATTATTTTGCTTGATCTGAATAATTATTGAGATTTTTATTGATTGATTCAAGCATCCTGGTCATATAGTTTGATTTATAAATCTATTATTTAGTTCTAGATTGTTTAAATCACTTGCTTGAAATCTCATATTGATGAGTGGCCATGGGAGCCTTGATTATATAATGGCTTTATAATCAAACGACATTTATTGTCTATATGTCCGTGGGAGCCTAAGTTTCCTTACATAGCCATATGGCATGAGAAACTAACTGATCATTGTTTAATATGATTCAGATGTCGAGATCAGACAACTCGGAATACAGTGTCCTAAATCTCTCCGGAGACAACTATGTTGTATGGACCATGAACACTTCTGGCACATTAAAGTCTAGGGGACTGTGGGAGTGTGTCAAATTCAACAATGATACCATTGCGTGTGAGAGGCAATGGGCCCTCAGAATCATGAAGAATCATCTCTGTGAGGAACTGAGAACGATGTACAAGTACATTAAGGATCCTCATGATCTCTGGTATTTATTGAATAACAAATACTCAGAATCAGTAGTACATGAAGCTGAAAGAGAATGGCGTGAGCTCAGGTTCCAGGATTATGTGTCCGTGAGAGACTATCATTCTGACCTTATGAGAATCTCTTATACTCTTAATCTGTATGGTGAATTGATAACCAACGAGGACAAGCTCGTTAAGACTCGTGAAACGATCCATCCGCAGGATGTGAGGTTATCATATCACGCCAGTATGTGCACCACTTACTTCGACTTACTCAACATCCTATTGGCGGTTGAGAAGAAGGAGCAGATAAGAGCAAAGAACATCAAGGAATTTGATGAGATCATGTACATACACAGGCTGAGACAAGAATTTGATCAGATATTTCAAGCCGATGAAGCTGAGGAGGAAGAATCCGAGTGGACTCACGTGGATAGTGATCTTGATTTATTCATCGAATAAAGGGATTTCGATGTTCTGAATTTTATTTTATGATTTGGTGTTGTTTTCATTTTAACTTGTCATTTACAAAGCATTAATAAAAGGTTTTTATTTATTTGCTTGATGGAATTTTTTTTTTCTTATGACAAATGAAAACATGGGATCAGTTTCTTGACCAAAGATTTTTTTTACCTACACATATAAGTCCTATTGAGTATTGGGATCAGTATGATCAACTCAAGAGAAAAATGGTTTCCATGGACTAAGGGAAGAAAAATCCTACAGATTTTTCATGGATTAAGGGAAGAAAAATCCTACAGATTTTTTTAAGGAAAATCGCCAAAGGGGTCAAGATTTTACTCTCCATATTGATCTAGACTATGCAAGGGATCAGTATGATAAGGAACAAGTGGTTTTAAGGTAACCTGAAAGGTTGACCACGAAATTATACTTAATGGTACGACAGAATTAGTCATTCTGATCGAAAAATAAACTTGATGCAAAGTTTAAAGGCACAAAAGAATTATCCCATAAATCTCACAATGTGAAACATGTACACAAGGGAAATTCATAAGGTTTGATTGTCACAAAGCATCACGAAATGGCATATTATCTTTGTGTAAGGGACAAACGATTTTATAGCATGTTCATGAGGGGGAGAATAGACACTCCGTGTGGCACATGACCATACTATAAAACCATGAACATGATAGCCAAAACGTGATAACTTGGCCTATAGAGCCATAACCTATGAGGTTTAGACTATAAAAGTCATGAGCATCCGCAGATCACAGTATGTTCATGAGGGGGAGAGAGGATAACCCTATGATACATGAACACACCATAATCTAGCGGCCAAGTTAAACTCAGACATATTGTCCTTTAAAGACAATCAGATATATGAACTTCTAGTTCTCTGACTCTCCATACAGAGGTCACAAAGATATTTGATTAAGGACATATTAATCTTAAAGACTAAAAGTCTATATGCTTGGAGACATCAAAGTATTTACATGTATGAAAGGAATGATGCATCAGACCATTAAAGTAAAGCATAGATATTCCCATCTAAAGTATGATAAAGGGTCATAATCCAGACACCATCCTAAGAGATTATATATATAGACCACCACAAATATATGTGCCGTCTAGGATGGAACCTCATAAGGAAATGAGATAGAATGGGAATATATGTTGGATAAGGAAAATATCTTTCTCCCACGAATCCAAAGGAACCATGAACCTAACATGGGTGATTAGATTATGGTTAAAGGACACGGATTGTATATCCGTCTATCCAACATTAAATGGAGAAAGCTATAAGCTGGTAAATAATATATGAAACGGATTGGTATGAACCATCCCTGTCTTGGCAAGATCCTCGGACCATAGATTATAAATCATGGACGTCCATACTAAGAAAAATCATATTAGATGATAGCCAGACAGATTAGACCCAATGACTAAGTCATTCCAGCTTAGCACCACGAAATAAATGTCCTGGTAGAGACATAATCAAGTGCTATAAAGTCTAAAGGATAGACGAGTATGTTCCATAAGAAAAGGAACCTCGGATAGAAAGAGAAAAGGTGCTCATAATAAAGGATCCGGGTTCACTAAGGAAACCGAACGACATTGAGAAAAGGCTGCGCAGCTAAACATCTAAGGTACCAAACCATATAGTCTTGGTACGCCAAGCTATAAAGGTAAACAAAGGTCCTTGATAAGAATCTCAAATTGATCAAGATCATGTCTGGAACATAATGGAACAACATAAGAGTGTTAACACCAATGATGTATATGTACATAAAGCTCATGAGAAAGAAAGCACTTGAGTAAAGAGGATCATTAACCCACGTTAGAGTACTCATAAAATCATAAAGGAACGTGAGGTTTTAAGGTTAAATAAAGGAGATGGTATGGGACATATATAATATGGAAACGCCATCTGACCAGTGACATAAGAGTCTTGTGATACCGTGAGATGTAGGACATAACCGGATAGACAAAGGGTCATCCATGTCCATACCTAAATCATTCAATGAATGGCTTAAAACACAAGGTTATCCAAAAAGACTAAGGAACATGTTACAAGGAAATAAATTCCTATGTGGTGGATGCTACTACAATCCGAAATTGGATAAGGTCTGGAAAGAAATAATGAAGTAGTAAGCACTATGATATTCACTGGATAAAGGATATAGAGGTACCTATATAACTTATGATCCAAGAGATCTTAAAGGATGAGAAAATGAATTCTCATAAAAGCGATTGTCGTTCGAGCTGTTCATGGACTGTATTAAAAACAGCTGTATATAAAGGACTAAGTTATACTTAGTAAATAAGTTCTATTAAGAACAACCAGTCCATAAATTATGAAGGAAAATCTTTGTGTATATACTGGACAAATCCATAGAAAGTTTGAATGGTTCAAACCATTGGATAAACAGACCATATTTATATGTGTTATGACTGCAATAAAATTGCAGCAAACCATAGGCGTGTTTATAAGTGATAACCACGTCCTAAACCATATAATGAGGTGGAAGATGACCACAAGGGAAGGCAAAGAAAGTCATCTGGTCCACGCCATTAAGTCCTTGCCGACCATGACCATGTCCGACTTAGTTTTCAGCTCAAATATTCATATGGCAAAAGGATATGAGCTTAGGTCATGGAATGGACTTAAGGTACTAACTATCAGTATAGATAATCTGAAGTATAAGTGATAGAAATAAGGTTCTAAAGGAAGCATAGGTTGTATGCAAACCTCACTTAAATAATCACCATTATAAGCCATGTTGTTACAGCAACATTGAGCAATGAATACCTCGACCATTGATTGGCGAGATGCAGGCATGAATGGACTAAGTCCATAACCTGGCCCTCATGCATATGCACGTGGTTTGATCTAAAATAAAGAAGGTCATGGGAAGCCATCAAAGGAAAACTTTGGATCACTTTGTTTTAAACAAAGATTATTGTGTGGGATTATAAAGGAACCCTTATATTTATCAATGGATAAAAGAAATCCACAATGGTACAAGAGTGTAACCAGAAAACATATTTAGTTAAAGCTAAATAGATCCATAGTTTGATGAGCAAGTATATATTAAAGTGTCAACAGTATGGCTAAGCCATATGACCTATATATACATATGTCCGTGGGACATAAGAGAAACTGCAGGTACAGTTTGATCAAGGATTGAAAATCTATCCAAGTACAAGTCATTAGTCCGTCCGACCATCACATGGAGTGACCAGCTATAGAGAGACCAGTTCACGGAGTGATTAGCTATAAGGGCTACACGTCTTGACCATGTCTCAATGGAGTTCCAGAAGATATGGGAGACATGTTACAATCCGACAAAGGAACTATTGCTACATCAACAAGCAAGAAGATCATCTACAAGAATGGAGTGCACCAAATAGAAGGATCTTCAAGATGTAGTCATCGGGGAGTTCATGTGTTGTACTCTTTTCCTGTCCTTGGTTTCCCTTTTACCACATTGGGTTTTGGGTTTTCAGGAGAGGTTTTAATGAGGCAACATCAAAGCATGAATGAACCTTGAGCCTGGATGTGTCGATCAAGGGGGAGTGTTAAGGATCACTTGGTGATCGACCCATGAACAAGCCCAAGTCATCAAAGCCCGTTCATCCATCCAGCAGGCCCAATCTCTAATGCCTTAGAAGATTGGGATATTTCCATATTTATCTATATGTTAATGTTTATCCTTCTACATATTGTATAAGGAATATATATGTACTATTTCCTATTACCATTAGGACTAGGATTTATCTCATGTATATATATAGACCTCTGGTCGAATGGAATAAGAAGAATAAGATTTACACACAACTCTCTTTATTCACAACACAGACTCTATTCTCTCGGGTTTTCAAAGGTAGATATTTCAGGAATGCATCGCCTTTGGAACCCATCCGTTCTTATTCGTCATCATACGGATGGTGAAGTATCATCTCTGATAGATCTCTGGTAAGCAAAGGACTAATCAAAAGGGTAGGATCCGGTTCGTCTATCTCAGTATGGAATGATCCCTGGATCCCATCCACTCGCCCGAGACCAGCAAATAAAAACCAACATAATCTCTATCCGGACCTCAAGGTAGATTCACTCATCAATGAAAACTCGAGAACATGGAATATACAGACAATTCAGAGTCTGGTAGACCCTGAGGATGTGAATATTATACTAAGTATTCCGTTAAGCAGAACTCAGACATTGGATCGTGATGGCTGGCACTTCACTAATAATGGAAGGTATACGGTTAAATCGGCCTATCAACTCGAAAGGGTGTACCCAGATAGGGAAAGAGCCATACCCGTATTGGGGCCTTCCATTGTCCCTTTGAAGGCATTCTGTTGGAAAATTTGTTGCCCACCTAAGATGAAACATTTCTTATGGCAGATTGTGTCGGGATGCCTGGCGGTAAAGAAGAATCTTAAGGCTAGAGGAATACAGGGAGACACTTTGTGCACAAGATGCGGAGATCAGGAAGAATCCATAAATCATGTTTTTTTCGAATGCCCACCTGCAGTCCAAGTCTGGGCCCTTTCTAGGATTCCATCGAATCCAATAATCTTCCCAAGTAATTCTTTATTTGCAAATATGGATCACTTATTTTGGCGGGTCCCTCCAGTAATCGACGATCATCATTTTGCTTGGATATTATGGTACATCTGGAAGGCGCGAAATAATAAAGCATTTAGTAATATGGATATTGATCCAAGGAATACCCTTCAGCTGGCTGAATCGGAGTCCTGTCTCTGGAAGGAGGCGCAGAGCTCCCTTAACCAGACAGTGGAGCAGTCTAGATCAACACCCATACAATCTCTTCCGGCTATCCCGGGTAGATGGTGTTTTTCAGATGGGTCTTGGAAGGAGAAAGACATTTTTTTGGGTCAAGGTTGGTACAACACCTTAGAAGGTTTTGATGGTTTAATGGGAGCAAGAAATACAAGAGCGAGTCTGTCTCCTTACATTCAGAGCTTGAGGCGCTCATCTGGTCCATGGAATGTATGCGGAATTTACGTCAGTATTCAGTTACTTTTGCAACGGATTGTTCGCAGCTGGTGAAGATGATTTCGGAACCAGAAGAATGGCCAGCCTTTGCAAATTATCTAGAAGACATCAGAAGTTTGAAGAGAAGCTTCAATTACTCGGCGATTATCCATGTTTCTCGAACGCAAAACACAAAGGTGGATTGTCTTGCACGTAGTGCACGAAAGCAATCGTCCTATGTCGTTCATATGGATGCGGTTCCCCCAGTTTGGTTCACAGAGTCAATATGAGTCTGTATTGTTGCTGTAAAAAAAAAAAAAAGAATGAAAAAAAAATAAACTAAGGTGTGTGATTCCAAATTACATAAATTAATATAAAGATAATATTCTAAAATCTCATGCATATATGTAAATTAAAAATTAAAAAAAAATTCAATAATACTAATTATAAATTATTTTTTGTCAATTAAACATATATCAGTTTATGTTACTTAATTATTTTATGTAATAATCTAAGAAAATAGACAGATAAACAAATTCAATAATACTAGTTATAAATTATTTTTTGTCAATTAAACATATATCAGTTTATGTTACTTAATTATTTTTTGTAATAATCTAAGAAAATAGACAGATAAACAAATTCTATTACTTTGGAAATATATTTATTTATATTGTGTAAAATTATGTTTTAAAAGAAAAATGTTTCTTTTTCTAATATCAAGATCACATGTGTGAATATTTGTTTATGAAACCATATTATATACAAATATTGTTTTCATCTAAAAAGATATAGATACAAGGAAAATATTTTATTACTTCAAAAGTATATTTTACGTTAGTGAAAAATATATTTTAAATGAAATATTACTATTTTGTGAACTTTCTTTTTTTATGAAATCATATTATATATACATATATTTTCGTTTTTAAATTAATTTTAAAAGTTTATAAATGTTTCTTTTTTATTTTATATTTTTATTTGGAAAATTTTAAAAAGGAAATAATATTGTTTTAATGTAATTTTTTAATTCATTAAGGGTATCATAGTTATCAACCACCGTGAGAGTAAACGAGAGCGCGACACCTAGGAAAGTGACTTCTCAAATAATATTATAGAGATTTGCATAATCATATTGTAGATATTGTTAATGATATTTTTATTTGAAAATTTACAAAATTATTTACCTATTTTAATTGACTTGTAATATTGATAATATAATAGTGAGTCAGTCAATTCATTAAAACCATTAACCCATTAATTTAAATGAATTATGGGTTGATCCAAACCATTAACTAAATGGATTGGGTTTATCCATAATCCATAAGAGAATGGATTAATATAGATATAGCTTGGTTTGAGTTGGTTTATCCATTTTGACATCTCTATATATCATACTATCCTACTATCTATAAGTTGTGACTATATATATCATACTTTTTGACTTGAGTCACTCGATTCAGCTTCTAATCTTCTTAGATGTTAGGAGAAGAGATATCAAAGCCAACAACCGAACCATAGCCCTTTTGTCCCCTCGACACTTTTTAATATAAACACGCTTTTTGAAACAAAAAGATAAAGCGGCCCATTTGAATTTCAGTCAGCCAAACCAAACTCAGCAATCAGAATCCAGGAGTTACACCATAGGCTGGATGAAGCATTGCATAAGTCTCTTTATGTCCCGGGGGAGCTAACCCAACTCAGAAAGGAGCTTAATGAAGAATATTACAATGAGGAGATTTTCTGGAAGCAAAAGAGCAGACTGGATTGGTTAAAGGCGGGAGACTTAAACACCAGGTTCTTTCATGCCACTACAAAGAACCGAAGGGCTCAGAATCATATCCACAGCTTGATCGATGAGGAAGGAAAGGAATGGTTTGGCGATAATGAGCTTGGCAGGGTGGCTGAGACTTACTTCAAATCCCTGTTTGCATCGGAAGAGGTGAGTATTCAGCTGAGTGAATGGGATAATATACCTCCAGTTGTGTCTCAAAGTCAGAATGATGAGCTGGTGAAGGAAGTCACAGCAGAGGAAGTGAGACGAGCTGTCTTTGATACAAACCCTCAGAAGTGCCCAGGACCGGATGGGATGAGTGCTTTCTTTTATCAGCATTTCTGGGACTCTGTGGGCGGTGACATTACTGAGATGGTGCAGAGATTTTTTCGGGATGGAGTTCTAGAAGACGGAATCAACAACACCCATATCTGTTTGATTCCAAAGAAGTTAAATGCCAATAGATTAGCAGACTTCAGACCTATTAGCCTTTGTAATGTGGCTTTCAAATTTATAACAAAGATCTTGGCACAAAGGCTTAAAAAAATTCTCCCTTCTATCATTTCAGAAACACAGGCGGCCTTCATTGAAGGCAGAATTATTCAGGATAACATACTCATTGCTCACGAGCTACTCCATGCTTTGAAATCAAGTAACAAGTACTCGGAGGAATTTATTGCGGTCAAGACGGACATCTCCAAGGCATACGATCGGGTGGAATGGTCTTTCCTAAAGCTGGCGTTGAAAACTTTGGGCTTCTCAGTGAAGTGGATTTCGTTGATTATGTCTTGTGTTTCTTCGGCCGGGTATCAGGTCTTAGTTAATGGGACTCCTTACGGGGACATCACACCATCTCGGGGACTGCGACAAGGAGATCCCATCTCTCCATATCTGTTTGTTATTTGCACTGAGATGCTGGTGCAAATGATGAGAATGGCGGAACAAAGGGGCGAAATTACTGGATTGAAAGTAGCCAGAGGAGCACCAAAGATCTCTCACTTATTATATGCTGATGATAGTCTGTTCTACTGCAAAGGAACCTCGGAGGAACTGGACCGATTGAACCAGATTTTGTGCAACTACAGTCTTGCATCGGGACAGAGAATCAATTACCAGAAGTCCAGTATATATTTTGGTAAGAATATTCCTCAGGAAAGAAGAGAACAGTTAAAGATCAAACTTGGCATAGTGCAGGAAGGAGGAGAAGGCATCTATTTGGGCCTACCTGAGAGTTTTGGTGGTTCTAAAGTTTCTATTCTCAGTTTTCTGAAGGAGAGATTGAGTGAGAGAGTGCAAGGTTGGCAAACGAGATTTCTATCTCCAGCAGGCAAAGAAGTAATGTTGAAGGCTGTAGCTATGGCTCTTCCCACCTATACAATGTCATGCTTCCTTCTCCCCAAGACAGTGTGTAAGAAAATAGTCTCCATCATGTCAGAGTTTTGGTGGAGAAACAGGAAAGAGTCTCGGGGAACTCATTGGAGAGGCTGGGAGCAGCTGAGCAAACCAAAGAATAAGGGAGGCCTGGGCTTCAAAGATATAGAAGCTTTCAATCTTGCTTTACTTGGGAAACAATTGTGGCGGATGCTGGTGAATAAGGATTCCCTGCTAGCTAAGGTCTTCAAAAGTAGGTATTTCGCCAAAACAGAACCGCTGAATGCGGGATTGGGGTCGCGTCCATCCTATGCTTGGAGAAGTATTCACTCAGCGCAAAAACTGCTGCAACAAGGAGCGAGGATGCTGATTGGTAATGGACAGGCGACCAAGGTCTTTCATGACTCGTGGATTGGACAAAACCCGGCATCAAAAGCACAAGTGATACGTTGGCACAGTGAGAACCAGAGGCCTCATCCTCCACATAACCTACGAGTGAGTGATCTGCTGCACAATGGTGGTAGAGAGTGGAACAGAGAACTGCTGTCCCGATATTTCCCCGAGGAGTAGAAAAGAAAAATTTTGCAGATAAGGACCTGTGGCAGGGGCAGCAAGGATATCTACATCTGGGATTACACAAAGACAGGTCTTTATTCAGTGAAGTCAGGCTATTGGGTCCTAACAAACATTCTAAACAAGACAACACCCATAGAGGAGGACCAGCCGAGCTTGGATTACTTATATCAACTGGCATGGAAAACAGATACAAGCCCAAAGATACACCACTTCTTATGGAGATGCATCAGTAATACACTCCCGGTGGCGGGGAACATGGCTCGTAGGCACATCTCCAAGGAGGCAGGATGCTATAGGTGTGGCTATGAGACTGAAACGATCAACCATACTTTGTTCCAATGCCCCCTCGCTCGTCTGGTGTGGGCTCTCTCTCCCATTCCAGTCCCTCCAGATGGTATCATGATGCAATCTCTTTACTCTAATATACATCATGTGCTAACTGTTCAGAAGAACTATCCAAATGATGATGTCCAAGCCGAAATTGTTCCTTGGTTGATGTGGAGATTGTGGAAAAATAGAAATGAGCTGCTCTTTAATGGAAAGGAATATGAGGCGGACGATATAGTAAGGAAAGCAAAAGAGGATGCAGAGGAATGGAGAGGGAGGAAGATGGCGGAAGTAACTAAGGTGAAAAGAACAGAGGTGCAAAGATCCACAAACGCAAACCAAACAAATTCATGGAAACCTCCTCCTAAGGACTGGTTAAAGTGCAACAGTGATGGGGCATGGAGAAAAGACAGAGATTCCAGTGGCTTGGGTTGGATATGTAGGGATGCAAGTGGTGAGGTTCTGTGGGTGGGAGCTCGTGCTATAACAAAAGCGGGATCAGCCATTGTGGCAGAAGCAGAAGCTTTACTGTGGGGCGCTGAGACATTGGCGAATTTTGGCTATAAGAACATCATCTTCGAAACTGATTCTCTCTCTCTGGCCAAAATGATCAATGGTTTTGAAGAGGTGTGGCCAATTTTGCAGCCAATAGTTGAGGTAATACGCCATCTTTTGTTACATTTTGGAAGCTCTGAAGTGAGGTTTTATCCTAGAGGTGGAAATAAGGCAGCAGATAGAGTAGCGAAGGAGTCGATCACTTTTGTGTCTAGTATTCCTAAGTTATACTCTGTTGTGCCATTGTGGCTGAAGTATCAGGTTGGGTCTGATAAAACAGTGTATGAAAATAATCTTTGGTGAATGAAAGTATTTGATGAGTTAAAAAAAAAAAAGAATTTCAGTCATAGTGGATGCTAAAGTTCAGCAATGGATTTTTTTTTTACTATTCGAGTCCTAATCTGCCCACTAGATTTGAAAATTCATCTTATTTACTTTTTTCATTTTTTTTCCAACCTCATTTTATTTACTTTAATTTTTTTAATTCTTATACAATTTTTAGGTATTCCAGAACCAATATAATTTTAATAAAATAAAACGATATAATTTCGATAAAAAGACAATTTACTCTTTGTCAACTATAATAAGATTATCGTTACCCCGATACTCCACTAAACTTTTTGGGGTTTTTACCAAATATGACCACAACTCAATTTTGATTGCAAAAGTATACTCAAACTTGAATCAAATGCAAAACTAATCTAAAAGCCTTGTGAAATTGCAACCACCCCCTTGTGACCAAACAAAAAAAAAAAGAAACTATTTTTACGAATATAGCCCGATGAAATTAGATGCAGATTAGATGCGAGATCTTTGGAAGTCGTCTAGACGACTTCCAAGTAAGTCGTCTGGTGTAGTTGATCTTTAAAATAATTTTTAAATTTTATAAAAAATATTTTTGACAAGTGAAAAACTAAAATCATGTAATTATAAACAGTTTTAGGTGATGTAAATTAAGATATAATAAAATTGAGTAGTTTTCAATATAGATGAGTGAAAGTAGCAAGGTTTTGAAAACCGGACCGGACCGGACCGGCCGGTCGAACCGGTTCAACTGCGACTCGTTTAGTAAGCCGAGTCCGTTTCGGTTCAAAACCCGGATTTCTTAAAACTCGGACAACTCGGTTCAAAACTGGTGAAACCGGTGACCCGGGTTGACGTTAAAACCCGGTTTTTATATTTTTGACACATTTTAAATTTTAATTAGAATTTTATATTAGGCTAATCCTGGATATTGGTAATAACTAATAAGTTAGTAATATTTAACAGCCGTCTTTTGTTAATAATTTCTCCAAACAAAAAAAACCTAAACTCTTCTCGTTGTCTCTCATACACCATTCCTCTGCACCTTAGTTTCCATTGCCACAATATTTGGGGCTGAACTTGTAAGAAGAAGTAACTTTGTAAGAAGAAGTAAGTAATGTGATTCTTTTTAACGGTTTATCCACAATATTTGATATAACATATTAATATATTATCTTTTTGCTATTTTTTAATTTATCATGTTTTCATTTAGTTCATTATATTCAAGATTCAGTTACTATTTATTTATTTTATGATACTATCTTAGATATTATTCATTAGAAATGATTAATTATATATATAATATATATTAAAATATATAATAATATATAATAATAAATAACCCCGGTTCGACTGGTTGAACCGGTCCGATCAATCAACCAGTGAATACGCCGAGTCGGTGTCCGGTCCGGTTTTTAAAACATTGGAAAGTAGTTAATCATGATATTATTTGGTTTTAAGGTTTGACAACATATGTTGTAGTATTGTATGTATTCTTAGGGTTAGATTTTGGAAAACTTGAATGTTTTTTTTGAAAAATTAAAATTTTACCTATATGTGTTTATTTCTGTGTATAGTAAACACTTTTAAGTTTAATTTGATTTTATGAAGTGTTTAGTTAGTTAATTAAGTTAGGGGTTGTTTTTAGGGTCTAGACGACTAACTTGTAAGTCGTCTGGTGAATAATTTTAACCTGACGACTTACATGTAAGTCGTCCTAATATTCCCGCCTAAAATTTAAGAAAATTTTATTTTCCCGCTTAAATAATTTAAACCAGACGACTTACTTGTAAGCCGCCTGAATCAAAAATATTTTATCTAATTGGAATTTTTGTCTCCCTATATAAGGAAAAATTTACACATTCTCTCTCTTCCTCTCAAATGGCTGCAACAAAAATGTACTGTTCATCATTCTAAAACTCTCCAACCTCTCTCTAATCTCTTTGAACTTATTAACACCAAACTTTATATCAATTTATTGTTTTTGTCTCATGTCTTTCTCACTAATTTATCTTGTTTTTGCAGGTTTTTTATCACATGGTTCTTATCTTCCACTCATTTGAAGGTAGATCTCTTAATTTTATATATGTATTTTTGTGTGTTCTATAAAGGTGCATTTATCTAATCTTCCACTCATTTTCTCGGTTTTAAGCCATTTGAACGTTTTTGGATATGTAGGTTTTTCAGATCTTGATTTGGATATGCAGATTTTTCAGATCAGGAAGAATTCTGGGATGACTTACCAGTTAGTCATCTAAAATATAATGCGCTAGACGACTTCCAGGAAGTCTTCTCTCATGTCTCTCCCTTTCATAACAGATCCGAGCGTTTTGGAAATTTTTTATGTGATTTTTCTTCATTTGGTAACTTCCTATTGCATAAAGTTCTTACCTTTTTCCCCAACTAAAACTCTCCAAACACACTCTAATCTCTTTGATTTGAAAACACCAAACTTTATATGAATTTTTCAATTTTGTCTCATGTCTTTCTCACTAATCTATCTTTTTTGCAGGTTTTTAATCAGATGGTTCTCATCTTCCACTTTGATATGTATATTGCATGTTCTATAAAAGTATTTCTATATAATCTTCCACTCATTTTCTCTATTTTTAAGCCATTTGAACGTTTTTTAATATGCAGGTTTTTCAGATCTGTGTTTGATATGCAAGTTTTTCATATCTAGAAGACTTCTGGGACGACTTACCTGGAAGACTTCTGGGACGACTTACCTGTTAGTCGTCTGGACTTCTTGGAAGTCGTCTTGACTTTCTGGAAGTCTTCTGACGGAGTCTTCTCTCATGTCTCTCTCTTTCATAACAGATCTGAGTGTTTTGGTAAGTTTTTATGTTTGATTTTTCTTCATTTGGTAACTTCCTGTTGCATAAAGTTCTTATTTTTTTTCCAAACTAAAACTCTCCAAACCCACTCTAATCTCTTTGACTTGAAAACACCAAACTTTATATGAATTTTTCAGTTTTGTCTCATGTCATCAGATGGTTCTCATCTTCTACTTTTATATGTACGTTGTGTGTTCTATAAAAGTATTTATATCTAATCTTCCACTCATTTTCTCTGTTTTAAGTCATTTGAACGTTTTTTTATATGCAGGTTTTTCAGATCTGGGTTTGATATGAAGGTTTTTCAGATCTTGAAGACTTCCATGTAAGTCGTCTGGACTTACTGGAAGTTTTCTGACAAAGTTTTCTTCTATATCAAGTGGAGTCCAAGCTTATCATTGTAGTTTTGTTTGTGGTCTGTTTTGTGATTTTCATGTGTACTCTTTTAATTGTGATTTTTTTGTAAAATCAGTAATAATGTTTCCCAAGATGTAATATATGTGCTAACAATGTGTTTACACATTTACAAATCAATGAAATAATAGACTTCAATAGCCTTTTTCTCATCTTTGGATCTTCCATATGCAATAATAAACTTCAATGACCTTCTTCTCATCTTAATAAACAAGAATGATGGTAGCCTTGTATTAATACAACATTTTAAGAAGCATTTAACCCTTCTTCCAACTCATAACAATAATAATCATTGGTGTCTATAACAATAATACTTAAGAGATGGAAACAAATAATACTTAAGAGATGGAAACAAACAATAGTAACCAGTCAAAGCATATCACATGTTTTACAAGTTTGTGTTGAAAACTTAGTCAAATTTAGTAAAATTAAAGGAGAAAACATATTTTGAAAATATGAGTTACATATGTTGAAGTTACTTAACACTCTTAAAAACATAAGTTATTCAAAAACTGGCGTAGAAGACTTAAAAACTAACGTAGAAGACTTCCACGGAAGTCTTCTCGGATCAGTTAGAAACTTTAATTAACATAAATGTTGGTAACCTCATAAATATCACCAATTAGTTCTAAATTTCATTGAGTAACTCTAATATTGACTAATATACATGAAATCGTCCATGAAGTAGCTCTAAATTTCACGGAGGTCGTCTGGACGACTCACATATAAGTCGTCCATTTAGGTTAGTTTTGCAATTGATTTTTAACCTAGACGACTTACATGTAAGTCGTCCACCTTTGTTTGATAAAAAAAAACTCGAGACGACTTACATGTATGTCGTCTAGGGAAAACGGGTTAGTTTTGCATTTAACCGGAATGTGTCACAAATTTGATTTTTCCTGGACAATTTACACGTAAGTCGTCCATTAGAAAACTAAAAAATTAATATTTCTTTTTTTTCTAGACGACTGATCATGTTAGTTTTGCAATTGAAATATTAAACAAAAAAAAAATTCTAGACGATTTATACATTAGTCATCCGTCCGACGACTTACTTGGAAGTCGTCCAATATAAATAAGGTTTGACCAGAATATCGGAATAAAATCATGGAATAAAATCAACAGACCTCAGCACAAGCACACAACCCCCACATTTTTCTATATACAAAACTCAGAAACAAGTACTGGATTTCATATACACAACTATAAGATAATAAACTTGGGAAGTGATCAAGCACTTTCTTTAATGACATGGACCTTGCACTTGGATGAAGCTTTGTGAAGACACAAAAGATCATCCATGAGACGATGTCTCTCTCCATCATCAACTCCTTTATGAGTAATAACCCTAACCATTTCAAGACGCGGTAAATTTCCCAAGAAACACTCCATGTGACTAAGTTCTTCACCAGTTCCTTCATACCCAGTGATCTGCAGAACGTTCACTCCGCATGATGACAGAGCATCAGATACATCATCCCAAGATAAACGTAGCTGCCACCCAACCTCCCATCTTTTTTTAACATAGTGCACTAGACCCTGAAAAAACATGCTGGACATTAATATCACTCTGTAGATTCAGGAGTTAGTAGATAACTCTTTTTGCAACATACCTTGATGATTAGAGTTTGTAGATTTGGTGCCTTGAGAAGCAGAGATGGAAGCAATTTCCAGAAGATGTATGGACTGCCATGAGGTCTATCACTTCCCAAAGACAAGCTAATCAGATTGTTGAACACCGGTATTTCACCACCACGGTAATAAAGAGTCTGAAACACACACACACACTCATTAGAATCAAATCTTTGGTACCATCAATAACCAATAAAAAAAGACTCACATCTAGAGCATCTGGAGATAAGCAGAGGATCTTGATATTTCTGATTCCCTTGAACAAAGTTGAAACATCACCAGGAACAAAAACATTACCAGGAACAAAACCAACACTCTCTCGAACATTCTTGTTCAGCTGAAGATCAAGCCTAGCTTCAACCAAGCTGTCAAAACGCAGATTCTCAAACTTATCAGGAACCACATCAGAATACTCTAAGTAAACAAGTCCCGGAGTATCAAAGGTAACACAACGCTTAGGACCAGAAGTATCATCATAATCGCGTCTGTATATGAATCTCTTGAGTGTTGGACTCGAAACAGACCCGTCCCAACAGTACCACCTGTTGGATTCATGGACCCTCAGGATCTGAAGGTTAGGGAAAGCTGATAGAACAGCTTCGAAACCAGGCTTACCATCAGTAAACTTAACTGAGTCAAGAAGGAGAGAGTTAAGTAGCGGAGAAACGGAATCTGGAAGAGAACTAAAGGGGGAGGCCTGAGTAAAGCCGACTCTCCCGATCCTAAGGTTTACAAGTGCCTCGCTCTCGAAGCTAAAGTCGCAATTCAAGTCACCAAAGCTTAGACGAAGTTCCAAGGCACCAAGATCAATTACTTTTTTTACCCACAGAGGTAGGCGAACAAGTCTTTCATGAGGACCTAAATGACTTAACTTGAAAGAGACTTTCTTCACAGGAGACGACGAGTTCTTGACTCGCCCAAACAGTACCCTTTCCACGAACTCCGCGAAAACCTTAGTACTTTGCTCTTGTTGACCCATTTCGCGGTTTAGCAACAGAGAATCATCAAAATCGAGGATAGGTACCAAGTGAAGAAGATTCGACCATCTCTTTGACAGAACTTGTGTTAAAGCAGCCTCCTTTGTCGTGAGGAAAGACAAGATGTAGCAGAGAACATCATCTGGTAAAGTGCTAATCAAGTCTCTTGAACTTGGGTTCGCCTTTTTGTTACCTTCCATCATCCCTACGAGGGAGACAAGTGAATAAAGGAGCCGACTTTGAATCTTAAAAGCAGACTACTTTATGAGGAAGCCATGAAAGTGAGACCTCTCTTACCTTCCGATGTGATGACTAAAAAGATTCTCAGATTCTTGAGGCCAGAAGATGAAATCAGGGTTTAAGAAGCGGACGAAAAGCTGACAATTGGATCCTCCTAATCTGGACTCTAGAGTGTGATCTTACACAGTCTTCTGTTCATCCACCGTACCAAGTAGGCAAGTATGTAAGAAGATGAGTAGTTTATCACTAAATGCAATCGGGTTGTTGGGCCTCTGGGCCTATAATGTAATTTTGGAGAGTCAAGGCCTTAATGGTTATCTAAATAGTTCATCAACCCATCATTTGTCTTAAGCATATTTAGTTTTTCATATTTTCAGGTCTATACCACTATATTCATACAAGCTCGACTAAGTATTCGTTGGTTGAACTGTCTTGCCGTCGATTTGGAATTAAATCTCATGTTAGAGATTTCTAAGATAGACATATAGTAAAATGATTAAGACTCACATTGCACCATCTCGAGTCATTTTTTATATGTTTTCGTTAGAAAGTCTAATTATAATATGCAGTTAACTCTTACCCACTACACAGTATTTTGTCCTATATCCGGCCGGCTAGTTGTTATGATTGTGGGCAGTGACCACAATATGATCCTATGTACGTTAATAAACATTTAATTATCGGCACCCTTAAAATAAATCAATCGAAGGGTAAAAATCTAATATTCATCTATATGTATTTTGATATACATGGATGAGACTTATCTTTTGTCATCAATATATGAGACGAATTTATATACTCTCTCTGTTTTTATATGTAAGTAGTTTTAATTAAAAGTATGAATATTAAGAAAATTTTTACTTTTGAAAAAACAGCATTTAATACACAAATCTAACCAATAATAAAAATGCATAGATTATGGGATTGGTCACTGTAATAAACGTACAAATTGCTTTGGGTTATACAAACATCTTATATTATGAAATAAATTTTTTTTGCTAAACTACTTATATATAAAAACAGAGGGAGTATCTTTCTCTAACACTCTCACTTTATATACAAGGCACAAGTGCAAATTAGTTGTGGATATTAGAGATGTCTTTCTAATCACGGCAAATGATGAGTCGGAGTCGACCAATGAAAACAGGAAAGAAAGTTTGGTCAAGAGTCACTACTCAGCCCACAAAAGTAGAGTAAAAATGATTAATCCCTTTTTATCCCTGACTTGTCAATTAAACAGAGACGTATTCTAGTGGCGAAAGCAAAGCACCCAGAGGATACAATGCTTCTTCTTATCGCTTTTTATTTTTTTCCCCCAATTCATAAAATTTTAAACATAAAGAAGTTTGTTATTCCCTAGCTAGACACCACAACAACTGCTGTCGACAATCTTAAGTACCAATTCAAACAACAACTGCTGTCGACAATCTTAAGTACCAATTCAAAAAGCAGGACAACACTAACTCAATGTCATATACATCAAATACATATAAAGGCACTAAGACACCATTGTTTGGTTCAACACTCACATCTCTTTATTTCTCCATTTTCGCAGAGAAAACGACAAACCAAAGGATTATGAATATGTATAGGTGTTAGTTTTTATTAGCTGGAAAAGCCAAGCGAACAAGATGACAAACATAAAGGGAAAAAAAATTAACAGGAACACCAAACCTCAAAAGCATCAAGCACTATATCACAATTTACTGTTGTCAAACAGAAGCTTGTATAGTATATCATCATCACCCATATTAGTCTATATGCAATGTGATCACTAAATCAAAGGATCAAGAAAACCAAGAAATTTTATTCAATCACAAATAAATAAATAAAAACTACGAACTTTGCTTATGACTAAAACATACAGATTCAATAGGCAATAAATACCCTGAAATTAAAGTGTACCTTCTGGAAGAGACCTGTAAATTCACTTTGATCCTGCGAGTTCTCTTAGGCTCTCAATTGTGGTCTTCTTCTTTGTCTCCATATCGACTTTGTCCAAGTCTTTTACGGTCGCGAGATAACCATAAAGGACCCTCCTTTTCTCACCTGTCTTACCATCAACTTCCATAAGACTAGGGTTTTTCTCATCATCATTGCTCGGAGTGAATGGTTGTAACCCGGCCCAACTTTTGCGCCCATGGTTCGTCTTCTCAAAGTGTTCAGCCACTCTCAAGGCTTCCCTGAGCCCTGAATCATCTCCCGCAAACTTAAAGAGGGTTATGCCCAGATGACCGTCTCTTCCATACAGTGCTCTTGATTTCCAAACGTTGAATTTTAGTTCTGTAAATACAGATAGACATCAAAACCAAGGCAGCAGAAATGTATCATCGATGAGGCTAATAACTAGATACTGGTCCGCATCAATCATTAGCCTAATCACATTGCACATTTTAGAACCTAATGTGAAACTGCGGAAGTTCCAAAACTAGAAGCTGACATTCCTATAGAAAAGGCTAGGGAAAATGGTGACAAAACAAAGTTCTGTTAAAGAAGCTTATATACTTCTTAGACAACCATTTACTAGATTCTGATATTAGAAGTTAGTGAAAGAAAGTACACACAAATTATTCTACTGCAAGTAATAACAGTTTCCATTCCCCAAAAGGGATAAGGAAACTGAAGAAAGAATGTCCCTGAGAATGAAAGTTAGATGATAATAAATTACTGTTAGATGTAAGACTCTATACTTAGGAACACCTTTTGGGGCATCCTTCTAGTGTTAGCAGAGAAGGGAGGGATGTGGACTTTGAACTTTCTTCTGAAAGATCAAGAAAATGATTTTGGTGGCACAGATATGAGATAACAATCAGATGCCAAATCATTAAGAGTACGAGACTCATCTATACCTCCAATTGATGGAGATAACCTACTTTACGTAAAATGAAGGAGACAAAAAAGTAAAGAGAAAAGGTGCAGATTAAGCCAATGCAAGATTCATAAACATTGCCGCATGTTGTACCTCTAATTCTGTCATCCATTCTTTTGCTTCCAAGACCTTCCATACGCCCATCTTTACCCTTCCCTGTACTAGTATTGTGAACAATAACGTGAGGTGGCCATAGAATCAGCTCGTCTTGATTGATTGCTACCATTTCCGCAGGTAGATTCTGGTATGCCTTCGAATTATCAGGGGGCTTTGAAAAATTCCATCCCATCAATACACATAGAGCTTTGTGTAGGCCTAAGTGATGCACACGTGAGCTAGCATCATCGCAATAGTATGTGTGCATCACCAAACCATGTGTATCCTGGACGTCTTGAGGAGACCTGTGTTTAAGCATAAATCGAATTGGAAACACTCATTCAGATTCACCAAACGGATTCTGCAAACAATAGCCTGAGATTCTAAACTCTAGAAAATCAGAGTCACCAAAACTATTGAATATACACTTATATGATTAAATGTGTAAAGCCACATTCACAAATCAGTTTATTAAAACGAAAATGTCTATTGAATAAGCCAATGATAAACCCAAGCTACAGAATAGGGTTAGAAGTGATGCAAGGAAAACACATAACATACATAAAACACACACATAATGGGGTACCATCGTAACATAACAGAAGGGTTGGAAAATATTGAAGATATCTATGAAAGGCTTTAGATAACTTCATCGTAAGCTTTTACATCCAAAGAAAACTTATTCTGTGACATGAAAGAGCATTCAAAAATAGCTGATCCTTGACACTAATTGGAACGGCCATCTAAGCGACCATGCAATTCATCATACCAAACTAGTTGACAACCTCCATCTAGTTATCAAGCTGGAACCAATTTAGATGGAAGTGCCTATAGTTACAATATCTACATCACCTAAAAAGTTAAGAATACGAAGTCGGACAACTTAACATGCTGGATTCATGAATCATGAATCACAGCAGTGAGGGAGAGTAAGCAAATTCTTTAGTGATAATAGAAAGCTGATTTACGGGTCACTATCAATAAGAGCTGCATATTATTTGATACCTTATGTAAAATATAAATAACGTGAGAAAAACAATAAGTAATGCGAGTGCCTATAAAAACCAGTTAGCGTCGACATATCAACACCTTAATTTATACAGCTGCAAGAAAATTATATTATACTTGACCAAGAATAAAAAATAAGCCTCCAAAAACGCAAGGACTAATAACTTGAGTCGATAGTTACCCAGAAACAATTAATATAAGGTAGAACAAAGATTAAATTTTAAGCAAATGAGATACAAAAGAGCAGTCCAAGGAGCATTAGGTACGAAGGAGATAACAATTAAGTTAAATAACATCTAATATCAAAGTAAAATAGGTCAACTGAATTATCTAAGAGGCAACTCAATAGAGAGTAGTAAACCCAAAGCATTGTCTATGAGTAAAGATTATAAGTATATATGCAAGTTACCACTGCATTATTAGAGCAACCATTTCATTAAACTACATAGAAAACAAGGAACAAGATAAACAGAGAAGCAAACAACAACGTTAAGCTACTCAGGAATGCTACATATTTAGCTAACATCACAATCACAGAACCATGAAGAAGTTACTATACTAATCAAACAGGAGTAACAAATGTGTTCGAGGTATTTTAGTGTTCTCTCTTACTTTTTTCATACTCGTTGATCCATCTACGACACAACTGACCAATTAAAGAAACCATCAAGAACAAGGAAATAAGAGTCTCCAGCAAAAGCAAACCACACCTAAGCAAAAAACAAACGCAAGAAGCAGATTGAAACCCATCGAACCTGCCGCAGACGAGACACTGAAGCCGCCCTTTCCTCCCGTTCTCCAAGTAGTTCTTCTTCTCCAACGGATCCTCGTAAATCCGCTTAACCAAATCCAAAAACGCCTTCTTTAACGCAGCCTGATTAACCTCACCTCCATTCTCATTCCTGCTTGATCCTATCCGCATATGCTTGCCCGCTCTAGCATCTTCTCTACTCGTACCAGCCGCCATAAGCGACTGATCACTAGGATTCGCATACTGCACAAACTGCTGTCTTCGTCTCAGCAATTCACCTCTCTCGTCCATCTCCTCTTCACCTGGATGTTTCCGTTTCAACGACCCTTCGGGCCGATCCCAGAGCTGCCTCTGATCTCTGAACTCCTCCGGATGAAACTGAGGAGGGAATCTACCGAATTCAGATCCCATAAATCTATTAGCAGCCGGATCAGGGAGACGGGGTTTGGGAGGGAAATCACGGTAATTAGGAGGCAGCGCGAAGTATGATCGGACGCTTCCGTCAACGAGGACGATGGTGCGACGCTCGAGCATATGGAACCCGTAAGTCGGCGCGGGAGGTGCACCGAGCGCCGCCGACGGATCTGGAAAAGCGAATTGCGCCGGGGGTAAAGCTGAACGCGATGATGAGGGGGTTGGATTGGGACGGGATTGGCTCGGGATCGGAGGAGCTAGCTTAGGAGAAGGATTCGGGAGTTTCTTATCGGGGATTTTCTGGCCACCCGTCGTCGTCTGCTTGTTGTTGCTGGTGGTGGTGTTATTCTTACTGCTTCCGCCATCGTTGTTGCCCGAACCCCAACGAGATTTACGGTGATGGGAAGAAGAAGCGGTGGCGGCGGTGGGAGCGGAGGTTGTTGGAGGCTTTTGCGGCGTTGACTTGGCGCTATTGCCCCCGACCATCTTCAATTGACGATCTTCGTGATATTGATTCTACCTTCAGCAACTTTCGATTCAATCTGATCTTCTACTAAAGAAAGAAAGAAACGTGACTCGAGGATTTTAAATAGGGAAAATTAGCAAAATAGGTTATAATGAGAATGTATTTGTTCTTTTATATCATTGAGTACATTGCATTTTAGACATAATTGTTTTTGTAATAACGAAAATAATTATTTAAAGTTATATATAAATCAGGAAATACCTACAAAAATACAATCATATGAGAATATTTTGTATCTTTTGATATAAAAAATTGAATCTTTAAAAAATTTTAATATATTGTCTAGGTTTGTTAGAATTCTTATTATATAAAGTTTGGTTTTTAGACAATTCTAAATTAACATGACTGCAACATGTATTAATAAAAACAATACAACAAAAACAATAAAATCATGAGAATATTTTGTATCTTTTGATATACAAAAACTAAATTTAAAAGTTAAAATTTAGATATATAGACCATGTTCGTTTGCTGGTCGCTAGCGTCAGCAACCATTTTCAACGTCTAAACATTGTTCGTTTGGTGGTCGCTGGTTCTGCAACTGATCGCTGCGACCAGATGATAGCGTTCAGCGTTCAAAAATTTCGATAGCTAAAAATTTCAGCGTTGCGATCTGAAATCAGCGATAAAAAAGTGTAAAAAGGACAAAACACCCTTGATTTATCTTCAATATCACAAAACAATACCCTTAACCCTAAAACAAAAAGTCTATCTTTATAACCATTATAATTGTTTGGTTATGATATATTGTGTATATTATGTATTAACTAGGGTTGGCCCGCCCTACGGGCGGGAAGTTATAATAAAAACTATATTACATGAATATATATTAATTTTTGAAGCATTTAAAAATCAGTGTAGATTGAAGACGATATTATGATTTCATAAACGAAAAAATAATAAATAGAATTCTAAGATCATATTGTTATTGCTAATAAACATGTTTGATTATATTCATTATTTATTTCGGTGATATTTGTTTTTAGTTTTAGTTATATTGTTCCGCTATATGTGTGAATTATAATTTTTCATGAGATCGCTTTTGTAATATGTAAGGAGATTGGATTTTAGAACTGTTGTATTTGGCTAAATTTATAATATTGTACTTAAAATGCTTCGAAAGAGAGAAGTGTTCAGTTTTGATTTATGCTGGTAAGCTAATTTTATTTGTCTGTTTTACTTTAAGTTATGTATGATCATGTTTCACCTATCTATTGTTGTCTGGTTATTGTATTTTACCGAGTTCATACAAATATTATTATTTTTTACTTCTATTTTTTGTAAAAGAATTATGGTAGAGTTTTCCCCAATTATAAATGTCAACGTCATACTAATATTATTGATGCTTGGCCAAGATACTGTAACCATATGTCTGTGTTGTTTTAATGTTTAGTTACTCTTATTTTCTTGCTCTAAGCTGTTGGGTTTTTTGGCTTGATAGATTGATGTTACTGAGCTAGTTATTGATTAAACTACTATATATTTATTTTTACATTTCATTCATTTATTCATGCTGAACAAAATTGCATGCTCGTTAATTTAAACTATGGTGGTGGACGTATAATGTTGTTGTAAAAGGTGGGACTGATCTTTATTTCGTAGATATCATAAGTTTGGTTGTTTTCCTCGTCTTTTTATTACTGTTAAAACGTTTTTGCCATTTTTTTCATTTCTAGGTTGTTTTGTTAGATGAATTAAACAAATATTTTCCTTACTCTGTTATTTAATTATAAATGTTTTCCTCACAAAGAAAAAAAGAGAGACGTTGAAACAAAATAAATCATATTAGCTTGGCTCGAAAGAAAGAATCAAAGAAGTTGCAATCATTAAACTGGCAATTAGTCTAACAACATTTTTTTTGACATCATAGTTTTTAAAGATAAAAAGAAAAGAGTTTTGTAAGTTATATAGAAAATGCTGAAGCTCGAATTTTGCAACTACATGTTAATGATAGACTTGTGCTTCTTTATTGCAATTCTTTGTATTCCTTCCTTAATTTAATTACATTGCTGTTACTCGTGGTCATCAAAGATATGAACTTTGGGTTTCTTTTCAACTTTGCTTTAATGTTGCACAATTATCTCTTGATCTTCTGTTGGTGTCACTAAAAGACTGAACTTTTCATGGAATATTCAGTTTGTTCAGACTCAAAGGTAATAGGCTAATAGCTTTCTCATAATTGTTCGTAATTTGCGACTCAGGTCCCAAGGTATCAAGAATAAACTAAGAACCCAAAAAGGACTCTCAAAACGCATATGCAAAAACATGAAATCAAATAATCCAAACAGAAGAGAACATACAACATAAAGCTTCTTATTCTTCGTGCTCTTAACTGCCATTTTCAGATTATCAAGTGTCTCTTGGTGATTTTCAGCATGAGCCTAAGATATAGAAACTGTTCAGATTAATATAAGTAAGCATCAGTGAGAAAAAGAATCACATTAGCAAAGTAAGTAAGTCGCTAGAGTTTCTACGGCGGCAGCGACTTTTGCAGAGGTTCATCAATAAATAATAATAATGTTGATGAAGGTAAACTTGAGTTTCTTAATTGTATTAATAGCCCAATAAACCAATAAATAGACAGCCCAACTTTTAAACATAAGTTATCAAATAAAATAAGTGAAGTCCAGCAAGTATATAGCCCGACAAACTCAGTAAGTGAAATAAATGGACACGTGATATATATAACACACAAACAAAGTCCAGCGAATAAATGAAACGCGGCGTCTAACCTACACCGGACGCGTGTCACGCTGTGGGAAGCTGAATTGATGACGTGGATGAGGACGTGGGCCGCAGGAAGAAGAAGCGAGTTTTATAATAATAGATTCTTGATTTTATCAAAGCCTGCCAAATTCATCTCTTCTGTCTCTCTGTTTATAATTCCATTTACTCCATCTCTAATCATTTCACTTCTTGTTCCGTTGTTCCGCCTTAGCCACCACTTCCATTTATAACATCACCACCACTGTTTCTGATTGTTATACTTTTATTTCACCTCTAGAGAAAATATACATTTCAAACTGAAATGTAGTGTTATGTTTTGGGCTAATTTATTTGAGAAACATAGAATATAAATGAAGCCTCTCTCTCTCTCTCTCTCTCTCTCTCTCTCTCTCTCTCTCTCTCTCTCTCTCTCTCTCTCTCTCTCTCTCTCTCTCTCTCTCTCTCTCTCTCTCTCTCTCTCTGATTCGAAATCCTTAACTTTCAGATCTAAATTTCGCCTTTCACTGGAGGGTTTATTGCTAGTGAAATCAGTGAGATGGGCATGTTTTAAGACATGGTCTTGATGCTTCTTTCATACTCTGGTGTTCTACAATATGATTCTCTATTGTTCTTACATGATTTATGTGGTTGTGTTTCTGACAGGTCGAGATTGCTCGATCTTATCAAAGAGATGGTGCATCGTGTCTCAGTGTTTTGACTGACCAAAAGTATTTCAAGGTTCACTTGTTTTGTATACACATTTGCAGATATCTTATACACGTTTTCCATGTATTAACATCTTGTCTTGGTTTGGTACGACAGGGAGGCTTTGAAAACTTGGAAGCAATAAGAAGCGATAGTGCTAAGGTAATTCTCTTAGCAAAGTCTCGTTTCTTCTTTTGCTGTTTTAATGATGAAGACAAAATATTAGATTATTTGTGATTTCAATTATAAGCCTTTGATCTTGTCTTAATTTGTTACTTCATTCACGTATCAGATTAATATTGCTTTTGTTGAAACAAGTAGATTAATGGTTGGAAAGAAGGTGGTTGGCATTTTATTATACAAAGTTTGGTTCTTCAAAAGTTGTTAATTAGCATGATTGCATATGTGTCAATAAAAAAGTTTAGATTGTGACATGTGTAAAAATATAATATAAATCTTTTTTGCTTAGGATTTAAAAAATATTAGAAAAGAAAATTACTATTACAAAAGTATTAGAAATATTTGCTTATTATTGTGTTTAATTTAAAAAACACTTACGTATATAATACTATAAAGAAGATTATTCTCTTTTTCTCTTACTGCCACGTCAGAAAATAGAATTCTCTGGGCGTGACACCTGTCCTCTCTAACTAAAACCCATCATTTCATTTGTCTTATACTCTGTGTTTCAATTATGTGTTTTCTTATATTCACCCAAAGATAGCAAGACAAGCTGCAAGATTTTTAGGGTTTGGTGTTCTTCTCCCACAATTAAACGAAGAGTCTTCTTCGATATCTTCAGTCCACATTAAGAATTGATTTGTGAATCGTCGTCTACAGTAAGCTCTGATAAGGTCAACCAACAATGGAGGGGGAAAGGTTGTATGAGAGGAGTGTTGGTGAGGAATCTCTGCGTCGATCTCGGTTCATGTCAGATTCATCTTGCTCACCATGGTCAATCTCTCTTCTCTGATTCTGCTTCTGCTTTATATACCTTAAAATTGGTTTATCAAATCATCGAGTATAAATATGTATGAAAGTCATATGGTTTTTTCTCTGTTATGAAAATTGGGTTTGATTGATTTCTTTAGAGTCTACTCCATCAATGATTGATGCTTCTGATTTTTGACTCCGTTTCTCATAATTTGTTTCTGCTTTCCAATAAACTACAATACTCTTCAGATATTATTGAGCATCCATTAATATGATCTGAAATCAGGTTGTTCATTCTTCATGATTGACAATACATTGTGTTTTGTAAATTCAGGGAGGATCTAGGGAATTAGATATGCCACCCACATTATCTGAGATACTCTACTCAAATTCTAAGAAGAAGAAGAAGAAAAACAACAAGAAGACGAAGAGAGTGAAGGGAAGAAGAGGAAACACGACTCTGAGGCATAGCTTAAAGAACGACTCTGATACATAGTTTAAAGAAGATTGGTCAGATGAAGATAAGAAGAGACTAAAAGAGAGTAAAATCATGAACATGGCTACAAACGCTTAAACATGGTGGAGACTTTATGAGTATTGACATGTCCAAGGTTATTCCGTTCTTCTAACTCATTCTGTTCTGAAAAAAAAAATCAAACTTTATATATTTCTGAAAACAAAGCCGGCGTCAAAACTCTGAATTATCAAAAAAAACTTATGAAGATATTTATTTTACATATTTGGCAGTTGAATTCTATTAAGATTGTGAAGGTTTTTCTACTTTTCTATTTGTTGCAGGTGGCTCTCATGCTAGCCACCGTGGATGTCCACCGTCTGCTCACTTTTAGACACCTTTCCAAGGCGGGTTTTGTGTACTCCATCACCGGATTTGATGTTATCCGAGCCAATCAAAATTTCAAGCAATCCGACTATCATCTCTCGATTTGGTATAATGATTCAACGGTTTTTTATGAGATAACGGAACCGGTTTCTCCAATTCCTGTAGAATGCTTCCGGTTCTGTAATCACGATGAGTTATTATGCCTGACAACACTAACACCCATCTTCTAGGGAAACCGAATTTGGCTATTTCTACCAACTCATCATTTTAACTGGTACGATAATTACATGTTCTTCTTCTCTCAGACGTTAGTAGTGAGCTCACTTCTATAAAGAATACTGTAAGTAACCTTCCACAAGAGAAAGATTGTGTCATGGCAACCATCAAAATCGTCAAGTAACAATTTACTAGGATGAGATCCGCGCTTTGCGCGGAGTGAGTTTAATTTTTTTTTAAAAACTATTATTACAGGTGTACTGGATCGTATTGATATTTTCATACTGATTTTTTGTAGTTGCATTAGACCCACGTATTGAAATATACAAATTGTAAACTTATTAAAACTAAGATCGATATGGTTTTCTTGTTATTGAACATATTAAGCAAATAATTACCTTCACAAATATAGGTTACAATTTGTTAGATAGTAGAGCCCAATATTGAAGTAGCAATATTAAAGTAATCAAAGAGTTAACAGTCCTACTACATACGATGGGCTTTTTGAAAAAGAACATATACAAAATAAATTTTAACAATAATTTTGAAATAAAACAAATAGTTATCTGTTGAAACAAATCGACTCTTTCAGGACAAAGGTAGGGTTGTAACGAAATCAATTTACTCTTAGCCAGATGAACGCAGGTGAGAATAAGTTTTCTTACTACCTTTTCTTTTGAAATGATCAACTGAAAAAAGAAAAACTAATTTCCCCGACGATCGTCTGATACATCTGCAACTCATTGTCATCAAATGGCATCGGGAAAGAGACGCGGTGGATTGGTGATTTCTGGCTGAATGATTCCCAGACTGATACGGATACAGGTGTGTCACTCAAACACGTATTCAGGATTATACTCCATATGTCGGTCCCCATTAGACTGATATACTTATGTAATAATGGTATTACATTCTATATGAAACTTATTTTTGAATCCACCAAAGAAATTTCATCTGTGATAACAAAAACATAACATCTCAAGCAATTTGATTTATATAATCATCATAAAAAGTAGAGGATACAAATTAAATACAAAAACAAATCTGAATAGCAGATCAATTATACTTAAAAAGTTGAACAACTTAGTTAAGATTCGACCTATGTCACTTAAATTTAGTCATTATATTTTTAATTCGATTGGACTCTAGATGCGTGTTATTAAATTTTAAAATACATAAAAATATAACATTAGCTGCAAAAAAATTGTAAATGATAAAGAGTAGAGGCTTCAAATTAATTATAAAATCTAAACAACAAAGCAAATCAACCTTAAAATCCAACAAAAATTAAATTAAATTCATAAATAAAACAAACGGAAAAACTGATAGAAATATTGCGGAGATAAGCCTCTACTCCGTGGTCCTTCTCCTCCACGTCTCACTCTAGCCAATTTTTTCGATATTCTCCTTCTTAACCTTTATAGTACACACCATTCTGTTAACAGATTTCTGATCGAAAGCCTCATCCAAATTAATGATTGGTGGTTTAATGTGCTTGTCTGGGTTAGGTCATTAG
This sequence comes from Brassica carinata, assembly GCA_016771965.1. Classification (NCBI taxonomy): domain Eukaryota; kingdom Viridiplantae; phylum Streptophyta; class Magnoliopsida; order Brassicales; family Brassicaceae; genus Brassica; species Brassica carinata. The sequence goes on along the minus strand of CM028692.1, from coordinate 8,553,573 downwards.
ACTCAGAAAGCTGAGATGAACCACCATGGCACATTAGAGACCTCTGTAGTATAAGCATGTAAACAATCAGAACACATTTATTACAGTTACTATGTAATATATGTAATAGATATCCTGAATCATCACAAACCTCAGCTGCATCAGAAACCGCCGAGAATGAACCTTCATATGTGTTATCACTTACCTATTAATAGGCGCAACTACAAACGTTAGAATCCCTCAAATTGTTAAATCTTACTATAATAACATAAATATTTAATATTAAGTTTTACCACCGAAGATGCATGGAATCAATCTTATTAAATCAATGCACTGTTTGTGATGATCTTGAGAACCTTGAAAGTCTCATGCTTATAAATAAAATCCTCCCTCTCAATACCAATCTTGAACAGAAATGTTTTTCCCCTAAATCCTTGAGAATGGAGGGCAGAACGTTAGGATCCTGAATCTTTGAGAACCAAATAATATTAGTTAATATTAGAATTGATCTGCTAAAAGAGTGTATTTCTTCTAAAACACATGCATATACAACAACAAAACCTCATCAGTTATTGGACCAGTTAGCTCAATGCATGGTGTGTTCAATAGTTGCAGAGCAAGATTATCAAATAGGAGAAACTTGCAATTAGCTGTATTGTCTAGGACAACCAAATGCAATTTGTACCTAACCATACATAAATTTAAACTATTAGTTACTAATATATATATATATATATATATATATATATATATAAGACATAACCATTATCAGCTTAACCTTCCACATAGACTTGAAAGACTTCAACTCGGAGATTAGGTTCATTACAGCCATAGTACAGAAAATAGTTTTTAGCTCTACGAAAGTTAATGTGATGGTTTAGTTTTAAGATGAAATGTGCTAACAACAGCTTGGCTTATATAGCTGAAAACCAGAGCACTGGTCTAGGTAAATTTTCAAAATTTTAGCACACAATTCATGGGAGGGATTTAACTTGTCAATCACTTGATAATTAACGCCAAATCACAACATATTTTACCATATGTATTTCCTTGACGATAAATCAAATTAAATGTCCTAATCACTGACGGAATCAGAAAAAATGTTTTCCATATTTAAAATACATGATGAGAACCAAACTTTAAACATATTCAAGACTTTCTAATTATACTCGTCAATATCAATTGCCATTAAACATACTAATACCCGATTGCAACCAGAAATTAGAAAACATATACATTTATAGTCAAAGATATGCATCTTCTGCTCATACTACAGTTAATAAATCCCAATGGTCGTTTAAAGTTGTAAATTTTAGTCAATTAGAATCAAATTTGGTTTAATCACATTTTGCAACTGAATATTCATTTGATGTTTTCAAAAAAAAATTATGTATGGGTAATCACATTTGGTTTAATCACCGTTCCATATGAATATGACCAGTTCGTAAACTAAAAAAATAGCCGGTTCTTGAGTTGTACGTAAAATATATATACTTTTGTATGGGTGGACCTACAAATGAAAATGACATGTTCTTGAGTAACACAGAAATTGGTTAAACAAAAATACAATCTATACCGTCTTGCATAACTGTGGAAACACCCAATAATGCAGCTATATGTACTTGTCAAAAATGATTGAATGGATTCACATACTTGCAGATATATAATACAAAATTTTCAAATCGTCATAGTGATTTCTTGCATTATTGTGCTTAAATGTTTCATTATCGTGCAGATAACTGAAGAATCACTGTACTATTGTTTAAGTATGGTGGAGCTACAGTTTCTTAAGGATGGTGCAGAGAGCAATGGTTGTGCAATATATTTTGTATTGTAGTTTTGTATAATGTCTCCCTATTGTTTTTATAATGTCAATCTAAAGTAATTAAGTTAATATAATTTGGATGAATATTGGGACATCGACACTATGAAGATGACATTATGAAGATTGGACTGTCAATGACATTTCTTGAAAATTCTCTTGGGAAGCAAAGGGAATTAAATTAAAGGACTGAGAGTGAATATGGTGCTGTCACACAGGGGCGGATCCAGAAAATAATTTAGCATGTGGCACAATATATTATTCATTTTGTTTCAAAATAATACATATTTTAAAATTTTCACATTTATTAATAAAATATATTAAAATTTATTTATTAATGCTATTTTATAATTTTATATTTCTTATATTTATAAACCAATAAGATTTCAAGAAATACAATTAATGTTTTTGAAACCCACAATTTTTCATTATTAATTGACAAAAAATATATCAAAAATATAAAAATACATCTTTTGAAATAAATTGTTTTTTAGACATAAATCTTTCTAGAACGGAAGGAGTATATAATAAATATATATATATATATATGAATGTATTAAAATTATATTATATTGTTTTTAAAATATATTATTCATCAGAGTTTACATAGTACGTTTTAAAAAATTAATTCACATTAAAAAGGTATAAAATTCTAAAATTTTAGATAAGTGTCTGTATAATATTGTAAAATAATATTATATACGGTAACTTCATTTATAAGGAAAATATTAACCTTAGCTGAAAGAATTGTTAAAAGAGAATTTAAATAAAGTATAATTTTTTACTTTTCCAAAACTAACATTAAGGAAAAAAAGAAAGTTTATAACAAAAAAGAATAATGTTACGTAGAAATAGACAAAGGGAAAAAAAGAAACAGCCTAAAAAGTTAAAAGGAGAATAACACAACAACATCACAGCCTCGAACGTGTGTGGGGTGGGGCACAATTGGGCTTTTATAGCCAACAAGCCACGCAGTTGCATCAGAAAATCAGCTTGAATAAGGAATTTATACAATTAGTATGTGACATGTGCCACACACTTGTTAAAATTTCATCGCTGCATCGCGTCGGGATGTCCGTAAATAACTTACATTTCAAAGTTTTTTTTTCAAAATGTTTCTCCATTAATAAGAAAGGAATTTCCGGTTAAGACCTTCAATAATTTAATAATAACAACAATTATATATTTGTAATATATCGTTTTTGTTACTTTGATCCATTAAGTTTACGAGGAATATAATGAAGAAATACAACGAAGAAATACAATTATTTTGCTTACTTTGATCTATTAAGTTTACCAGGAATAGATAATTCGTTCTTTTCAGTGTTCAATATTCTTGCAGCTTGGAATCTACTGAAGTGGATGATCTAGAGAGGAGATTGACTTAGCTATGATGAATCTGAAAGATGAACCTACTTATTTTTAGGTATCACTCATCATGCATCAAATGAAAGCAGCTTTCTTAATTATTTTTGAAAGTTGTGTTCTATCAAATAGTGTAAACAAAATATGTTTTAGATTTTTTTCTCGATTCTAAGAATGTTTTAGGTTCATGCATCAAATGAAAGCAGCTCCGTTGTATCATTTATGTATTTTTTATAGGTATTGTATTCTTCCTAATGATAAACAAAGTATTCAGATTTTTGTATGGATTTTAAGGCATTCCTATTGTCTAATTCACTGTTGTTAGTTAGAAACTTAGAATGCTAGCTATCATTCTTAAGAGTCTGTTTTTTACCTTTTCTACACAAAGATTCAATTTTCAATTCTTCTAGATTACAATATCAGTGGCAGCGAAAGCAAATTCGCTTGAAAGATAGCTCAAATCCACAAACAAAAAAAATAATGACCTGATTTAAATCCAAGGGCGTTGTAGATTGCTTAAATCGGAGAAAAAAAATCAACGACTCAAATATGAAAACCAAAAAAATCTTTGAAACTCAGGCTATGGCAATAGTGACGTGTCATCACCTGGTTATGTGTTTTGAAGGATAAAGAGAGGTAATCAAACATGTGACTGTAGAAGGCTCTCATGTCTATGTCTTCATCTTGAAAGTTGGTGGAGCTATTATTCTCTGTCAAGATATTCTTCCATGCAAGGGAATTTTATGAATCATCTAATTTAGTGGAGTTCAATATAAGGTTGATTAGTGTGAAGCATCTATAGATAATATGATCTACAAAGTATAGAAAAGATTGGAGATTTAGATAGAGTCTTATCAATAAATACTACAAAAAGATAATCAGAAAACATTAATTTATTTTTAAGAGCACCATAAATAAGAGATACTGAATGACTCGAGAAGTCCACTGGATACCACCATTAGACATGATACACCTCCAACCTTAGATCTTTAAATTTTGAGACGAAAACTCACCGAGAAGTCCCTGCATTAAGAAACAAATACCTCTTTAACTTTAAAAGTAACTCTGCCATAGAATTGGTTATTATCAAAACTTAAACAGCCTCTTGGATAAAGAACGATAATGAACATCCACAAAGCTCTCATGTAATTTTGGTTAGACTAGGATCTAAATATAATCCTCTGCGAGTTAAATTACAAGACTGGTAAGAAAAATGGATGTCCCAACACATATCCCGTCAAATCTAATGATGTTTAGATTTTCAAATGTGGATTACATGAAGTTAAGATAATAATCATCTTGAAACACATGAACGCCAAAATACAATGGAAAAGTATTATGGGGAGACGCCCAAAAAATCATTGACTTAAGAAAATAGAAAAACAAACATTAAATAGTGTTTCAAAAGAAACATTATATCAAAACCCAAAAATTATAATCCTGAACGATTAGAGAGAAATTATATAATTATATTTTAAGAATTATATCATAATTAGACAAGTTTATAATTTCTAAAGTATATTTTAAAATTCTTCAATATTGTTGTAAAAAAATTATAAACCTTAATGATATTTATATTTAAAAAGTAAAACTTATAATAACTCGCTCGTCGGACGGGTTTCCCCTAATTAAAAATATTAGAAAACATCTTTACACAAATATTGTTTTGATTAATATTTAATCTTAAATTGATTTATATCTTACTTTTTAATTTTTATAATAGAAAATATTATTTTAAGATAACAATACAATATATAAGAATTGTCGTTTTAGTTTAATATTATTAATAATTTTTTTTCAATTATATATAAAAATTCATTAAGGGTATAAACGATATTAGCAGTCTAACTTTTAACGTGAGAACTCGGTTGAGAAAAATCACTTTGCAAATAATATTATAGATAGATTTAAATATTATAAATATGTACTTATTTATAATATATATTTATAGTTATGTAAGAAAGAAATCAGATTTCTTAAACTATATCAATTATACGTATAAAAATATGTATATATTATAATCTAAAATGAAAACTGCAATTAATGATTATATTTTGTTATGTTGTTATACAAAATATTCAAATTTAAAAATGTATACTTTACAAAGCAAAATTACTATAATATATTTTTATCCCAAATTTTATAAACTATCAAACTATTATATTTTTATAAATTATACTATATAAATTTATATCAACAAGATTACAAATAAAATTTACATTATTTAAATTATATAAAAGTCTAGATTTAAATATAGTCTCTAAACTACAAATATTTTTTAGTGGGAAACCATCATATAAGTATTAAATGTTCTTAAAATTTTAAATTTACTCGCATTAAAAAAGAAAATCCTAATAACTTTTCAACGAGGGCTTCAAAAAGAATAATATATCTTATACATCTAAAAATAGGTCTTAAAACGCAACTTAAAATATTTATTCATACAAATAATATATAACTGGCAGTAAAAACTCTTTGAAACTAATTATAGAAAATAAAACTGTGAATATGTATTCAACTGAATTAAAATTTAAAGTCAAAATATTTACAAGTAAAGATTGCTTATCATTTTTATAAACTTAAATAATCAATTTTCCATTTAAAAACATAATTAATGTTGAATTAACGTAATTTATTTTCTCAAATTTATAATAAAAATATATATTCTGTGTTTTAACGCGGGTAGAATCCTTGTTACTGTTAAATAAACCTTTTCAAATCTCTTTGGTCAGGATTTAAAAAGAAAAAAAAGGAAACAAATTCTCTTTTTGTTTAGGATTTAAAAAAAGAAAAAAAACTATTATACAAATTTAAGTTATTATGATTTTAGAAAAAAATATTATTACCACATTCGTTTAAAGTTTTTAATTAACATGACCGTGACACATTGACAATTTATATTTTAATATTATAATATTTGCATAATTTCATATTTATAAAAGAGACAATTAGCCAAATACCCTAATTGGAGGCCCATATTTGAAGATTGCCCATGATGGGACACAAACAGGCGTTCCTCCACAATTGAAGATGCAAACTTACCAAACAGCCCTTTCGGCGGACGAGGGTTTGGCGCTCGCGTGTCAGAGACGTCTGACGCTGATAGAAACTGCTGCAGCTACGATTTGTCGAGGGGATCAGAGTAGGAGTGCAGGTCAATCCAATCTGAGCCGTTCATCTTACCCCGTTAAAAGTGAACTCCAGTTTAGGCGCTACTATTTATAATTCATCGAGAAGATGAATGGTAGAAAATATCCTAATTGTTACTCTCCATTCAAATATATAAAGCTAATATAGGAAGTTAGCAGTGTAAGAAAAACTTGAAAAAGAAACAGAGAGATAACGAAAGCTGTAGAGTTAAAAAAAAAAACTCAGCTGACAGAGCTCGTTTTCCTTCGGGAATCAGGTGAGTCGTCTTTATGTATTTATGCATTTGTATATCTCTTGTCTTTTTTTGTCAATCGTGACTAAAAAGCTTCTCTAACGTTGTGTTTGTCTTAGGTTTAAGCATGAGTCACATAGTTCGGGTCGTTGTGGGAAACTGGCAGCGAGTGGGACAAGGAGCTTGGCAGTTCAACTATGATCATACGCATTTCTCGCATGACATAGTGGTCAGAGAGAACGAAACATATGGTTCTGTACTCGGTATGGTCCGTACGAAGTATCATCTCGACGAAGTCCCGCTACCGTCTGACACAGTACTCCTTACGTACGAGTTTCCAGACTTGTCAAGGGACCCTACTTCTTACACATCGCCTCCGGTGGAAATTAAGGAAGACGGGGACGTTGAGTTGTTTATGTTCGTAAGGATTGATTATGCGTGGTTGGAGTTATATGTCACTTTTGGAGAACGAGATATATCAAGCTATCGCCGGCAGAGGAATGAGGAGGACGGGATAACAATGGGAGTAGCTGACCGTAGCGAGATAAGCATCATGGAGGTGGAAGATATATATTCCTTACAGACTAAATGATATTGTAACCGAGAAACACAAAGGTGTTGGTTAACTCATGTATAAATGATGTACAGATTACAGAAACAGGGGGTTCATCCTCGTAAGTGAGCGTGTACTTGAGGAGATATGCACACCAGATGAACTGGAAAAGATAAGAACAGCCTCCTACGATTTCGCCCAAATTTTACCACCACCACCTATAGTAGTTAGTGATGACGATGATTCCTCAGAAGATTCTTCATCACCACCTCCTTCTGCTGTTCAATGTATGCCTAGTATTGGGGTTATTAGACTTCAGGGCGAAGGTCCACCGGAATGGCAACCTCCCGACAATGCTCATGTTCTCGGTAAGAATAATCAGTTGTGTGTTAAATGTTCTGGTTAGACGTTAATATCTGTACAAAGCGGTTAATAGTATATGTTGCAGGTAACAATCCCACCAGCCAAGAAGCAAGGCTCTCTGGAGAGGGAGGCAGTACACAGGACGGTAATGATTTAAGAGACCAACATGAACCAATCCTAACTCAAATGGGTAAGCTCTCTATTAGGAAAAATCTAGGGTAGTTATAAGTAACTAGTTAGTGTAACTGTTAATGAATGACTTGGGCGAAAACAATATCTGTGTCATGTACAGGGGCTGGAATACAGTCAAACCGACAGGCGGAGAGGGACCGAAAGGGTAAGGGGATTTCTGAGGAGACACCAATAATCAGGAATCTGGCTAAGGAATTCGACAACATCACAGGGGACCCCCGCTACGCTAAAGGGAGAGGATTCACGAGTGGAATGGAAAGTGCTGATGTTGACATTTTCTAGGTATTCCTGTTGAACTGTAGTATATTTATTTTCAAAATAGAGATACTTATGGTATTGTTCATATTGGTGTGACAGAGGGATCCGACATGAAAAACCCGAACCACCTACACGTGGGGAAAATCTTTCCGGACAAGGAAGCTTTCAAACTGCATATGACTTTGTATGCAATAACAAACAAGTTCCGCTTCTTGGTCAAGAAATCTGAACCAGGGAAGATGCTACTGGCATGTAGTGGTGTGAGCTGTTCGTGGAGAGTCTACGCGGCCAAAGTCGTGGATTCCCCTTGCTTTCAGATAAGAACAATGCATGCTGGTCATACTTGCACTGTAAATGAACGATGGGCATTCAGAGATCATGCAACCTCCAATGTCGTGGGAGGCATGGTTAGGCATAGGTACGGTACAGGCGGAGCAGGAGGGCCAAGACCAGGGGGTTGAGGGATATAATGCTGAACGATCATAGTGTACCAATCACCTACTGGAAGGCGTGGAAGTCCAGATAGTTCGCTATGGACCAGGGTACTGGGAATACAGACGCAGCTTACCTTGGGCTTCCTGCTTATCTGAAACAGCTGGCGATAGCAAATCCGGGCACTATTGTCTCTCTAGAGACAACACCCGCACCTGATGGAGCACATCGATTTAAGTATCTGTTCTTATCTTACGGTGCGAGTGTGGAAGGTTATCCGTTCATGAGAAATGTGGTCATCATAGATGGGACGCACCTAAAGGGAAAGTTCACCGGGTGCCTACTCACTGCAAGTGCCCAAGATGGAAACAATCATATTTTCCCAATAGGGTTTGGGATTGTTGACAGCGAGAATGATGAGGCTTGGACTTGGTTCTTCACCAATCTACTAAGCGTGGTCCCTGATTCAGAAGACTTGGGGTTTGTGTCTGATCGTCACAACTCAATATATTCAGGCATCCGGAAGGTATTGTTACACTTAGCTATATGAAATAAACCATGGTAGCATCAGTTAATCTTTTTAGCAGTTAACTAACTCCTATATTTAGATGATAAATAAATGAGTAATTGAAATCAGTGTAATTAGCAACTAAGGCTATATTTACCATCTAGTTATTGAAGTCATCTACTATCAGTCTATAACGTGTTAGCATCTGTAAATCTATTTATATTTTAACTAATTCATATCTCCAGAGTCATTACTATATAAATAGAGCAGGTTAGCATATATTAAATTTTATAGCTATTAACTAATTACTTTATTTATATGTTAATAATATGAAGTGTCAAATTATAGTTTTAGCAACTATGAACAAATTTAGCATCTAATTATTGAAGAAATTTTGTTCCTAATACATTGTTTACCCCATTTGTTCGACAGATTTATCCAATGGCAAAACATCGCTACTGTCTCCTACACCGCAGAGAAATGTACGCACCATCTTCAAGAAGAAACATCTACTCTACCTCATTTCAAGGGCAGCTAGAGCTTACCGCGTAGAAGACTTCTACGCCCACTTCAATGAACTGAAGGTGATGGACATTGCTTGTGCGGATTACTTGATAAGGATAGGCCTAGAACACTGGGCAAGATCACACTCCGAGGGAAAGAGGTACAATATAATGACTAGCAACCTAGCTGAGTCACTGAATGCGGCGCTGGCCGAAGCAAGAGGGTATCCTATTGTTCCCCTTCTGGAGTACATACGAACAATGGTCGTGCGTTGGTTCGCGACAAGGAGAGCTGCGGCGGCCGGAAATGTTAACGCGCTAACACCAAACGTAACCGCTATAATAACCCGAAACTTTGCAATCGCAACGGGATTCAACGTTAGGCATCTCATCAACTCAGAGTATGAGATATGAGACAATGTGGGGGTTTATAACAGAGTGGACTTGGATAAGAAGACGTGTTCTTGCAGAGAGTTCGATACGTTATTGATCCCATGTACACATGCTGTCGCGGCTTCGGTTACTTCTAAGCGGAGTGTGGAGTCCTTGGTGGCAGATGAGTACCGCACGCCATCGAAATGGCTTACAGGGGACCATTTACCCAGAACAAACGCCGAAAACACTCAAGCTAATCATGGTAGCGAGGTGGATGAGGGGATGATACTACTCCCTCCATCTACGAGAAGGCCGCCAGGAAGGCCGAGGAAGACAAGAATCCCATCATCAGGAGAGATACGGGTAATAACATTTGTTCTACACAACTCAACTAAAACTTAAATTTAATCGTTAATTTTACTAATAACTGTTAACGGATCAATATATATTTAGCGAACTGGAGTCGCGAAGAGGAAGAGGGCATGTAGCAGGTGTGGCGGGTTTGATCACAATCGCGCCACCTGTACAATGCCTATCTAGGTCACTTAAGAAGTAATCGGAAGGAGGAGCAATAGGAAGGAAGGATGGCTTTTTCAGGGCCTGATCTGGGGCGGCCTTTACTTTTGTTATGTAATATGTTAAATCAGTTCCCCTAAGCGTTTCCCACATTGACTACCATGTACGTACAATGAGGGTTATGAATAAGATTGCCCTCCAATCTAAAATGTTTAAGACTCTTTCTTCTAACGTCTATCACTTATAAGCTAGATTTTAGTTTTGATAGGTTATACACATAACTGATCGGATCAACAGTCATTTAAAAGATGAATCAAACAAGAGAGAAGAAATGAAATTTTGCTGGGTAGGTTAGAAATTGGCGGATAAAGTTAGAGTTATCTGTCAATTTTGAGAATAACGAGTAACATCTAAGTGCAGATCAAATTAAGCAACCGTACTATATAATCTCAGAGATTAGCGGCTAAATTAAATTAACTAACATATAAATCAAGAAATTAATACATGGGAAACAGGTAGACCAAAGGTAGGAAAATGAACCTACCTGTGTTGGTTCGCAATTTGGTGGTTAGGATGAAAGTTAACCGGTAATCCTAATCATAAATATTAAAAATAAAGTTTATAACTAAATATTCAAGGGTTGATATGATGGATAGTGTGGGATATATTCCACAAACTTAAAAAGTTGACAGGAATTTTATACAAAATGTTTAGTATTGAATAGGATTCGTTAACGGGTATTTGGCCTCCAAATTAGAGTTAGCTGTTAATTTCGAGAATAACGGGTAACATCTAAGTGCAGACCCATAACAAAAGAAAGAAAGTTAACGGATCAACAGTCCGTTAAAAGATGAATCAAACAAGAGAGAATAAATGAAATTTCACTTGGTAGGTTAGTAATTGGCGGACAAAGTTAGAGTTACCTGTTAAGTTTTAGAATAACGGGTAACATCTAAGTGCAGACCCATAACAAAGGAAAGAAAGTTAACGGGTACAGACAAAAATAGGGTGTAAACTGAAAGGTAACCGATAAAGTTATATATGTACTAGTTAAAATGAGAGGAAAATTTCCCCTTACTCAGAGTTATTAGATTTTTAAAAGAATGTTATTCTTCAAGATTGTTGGCAATATTTCATTAACATAAATGTTGCCCAACCGGTTATGCATGGGTTTCAGATGATTTGAACTGATGGAGTCATCAAATAAATAACATAACTAAACAAACACAGACATAAGAAAATGGGAACCGACATAGTATTAAGGAGTTATAAGTTTGAGCCACTGAGTAGCCTAATGAAACGAAAAAAACGGAAAAAAACGAAAGTATCAACGAGTTATGATAAGGAGGTAGCAGTTAACCGAATCACAGCGGATTTAATCGGTTCCGGATATGTAACCAAAAAACTTAACGGCTAACTGTTTTGCTGCACCAGGAAGTAGACGTTCTGTAACAGCTTTGCAGCCATCTAAGCCGGCAGATGAGTGAGAGTCTATCAGAAGCACAGCCATAACAGCAGAATCGTATGGAGTAACGAATTGGGGGATACCTTTGGACCTGGACACCGAGAAGGGTTTGTAGTTAGCATTGTTGTTATCAGTCGGAGAGTACTTAGAAATGTAAGGAAACATGTTGGCAATCGGGTTGAGTTCCTTCTTCATCATGTTGTCTGTCTTCAACGATACGTTGCAGTCAAGCACGTGTATTGAAGAGCATTTCCTGTCAACGAAAACGGCTACCCAGTGAGTCTGGTCAATGTTGAATGGGAAATATATCCTCTCGGCTGTGGACGCAGAAGAAGTACTGAAAACATCGTCGAACAGCTTAAGCTTCGGCCTGTCCTTCACAGCTGTTTTGACAAACCTAGAGTGCATGCTCATGAGGGTTGCTGGAAAGGTTGTGTCACAAATGAGAACATTAGTGTCGCCAGACTTGAGCTGTGCAGATAAATAACCCATAAGAGCATCCATGACCTAAAGCAGTGAAACAATAAGAGTCTACACATGTGGAAGGATAATTCTAATAAAGTAATCTAAGGTTAAAGCTAACCTTGGTTGGCATATGCTGTCTCCTGAATGCTATGTCAAGGAATTCAGTAGCAGAAACAGAGATGTGTGCAGATAGGTTTACCGTCCTACAATATAAGGTAGATGTTAATGAGAAAAAAGTAGGCAATAGAATACCTTAGCGGCTATAAGCTATCATAACGGGTAAAGACTCACTCCATCGCCAAGACACGCTTGTGGACATCTGCAAACAGAGTTTCAAGCTCGGGTAGAAGGGTATATTGGACCACGATCTTGGGGTCACATTGGAAGTCACTGTAAGCTGTCGGGACCGTTTTTGGCCTCTTGCTTTTCCTTGGCTGCGCAGGAATGGCAGCTCCTATTTCTTCAGGAAGGACAAACTCGATTGGCTGCGCATTAACAACGTTGTCAGAGGTTCCATCCTGCGTTAGTCCAATTGAGAAAGACGGACATTCAACCTTGATGGAAAAAAATTTCAAAGTAAATTACTCCACACAACGTATCAATAGAAATTGACAAATCAGTGGCAACAAATATACATATTAACTTACCTCGGATGGTACAAGGTTATCAGATGCTTGAATATCTTCAGAGTCCGATTCATCGAGGTCCCTATGGTCGGTTGGGTTGATAAGTGGGTCTACGTAACTGGAGGAATTGTTAAGATCCCCTTGTGGAGCCGCTTCCTTGTGATGGAGTTCAGGCATTGGTTCAATGTGAACGCCCTACAGGAATAAGAGAAGTTATCATTATCTGTTAAAAAAAAACTTGGCTATCATAGATTATTGTAACTGCTATATTAATAGTTTCCTTCTAATTACCTCTGCGCCAGCGGATTCTTCGTCCAATGAAGCGAGGACCCTTCTAATAGCATCTGCAGGACCTTGACGATTAGCAGTGGAATTAGAAGGAGCAGGGTCATGGGACTGCGGATTTTGTCCACCGCCTTGGCCGGCAAAGGTGTTTTGCATTCCAGCAAGGAGATTTGAGAGCATCCGGTTGTAGCTATCGAAGCGGCTTTCATAAGCTGTTTCTGAATTGCCTTCAAGGAACTGGTAATGGTCATATTCATCCTACCCTCGATACCCTGAAGACTGGACACAGCCGCCTCCAAAGCACTCACTTTACTAGCAAGACCCGAAACACGGATCGTTTCAGCAACATCTACTTCAATTGCCTCACAATACGTGATTCCAAACCACCAATCTCAGTTGTTATTTGAGCAGCAACAAGGTTAGAAATAGAAATGTTGGAAGAAGGGTCAGGAGATTCCTCTTCTGTTGAAACCGTCGGTTTACCCCCCCCCCCTCAGAGGCTCAATATCTGCAGCAGTTAGACCGCCGAGGAATAATTCGTTCTTGAACTTAAAACATTTGGAAACGAGTTTGAGCAAAGTGTCAACGATTTCATCTGTTTTCTCATCCGGCCATGAGAAGTCATGTTCCTTGTCCCACTCTTCATGCGGGTCATCAAGTAGGGATCTAACGGGGACCTATATTAACCAAATATGTAGGTCATAGTATTTACCAACAAATAATTTCAAAGGTTAATATATACAACATTAGTCGGTAACATTAAAATTATATGTTAGACTTATTGATAGCTGGTAAGAAGGAAAATAACATCTACCTTGCACTCAGCATTGAGGTCTCTTGCGTTTTTGGGGTTGATGACAAATCTCGCAGGAGCTGCGGGTTTATCCCTACGCTGTTTCTACAGCACTCTCGGACCTTCACCAACAGCCTCCTCCATCTCGCTGATTCTTCAAGCACAGGCTGGTTAGGGACAACCTCTTCTTTCAAATCGGGAACGGCTGCGATCATTACTAACTGAATCGCGTCAACGTAACCTCTAAGTGCAAACGAATCCTGGGCTAGGGCAATTTCATCTTTTTTCATCAATGATGACATGAGAAGCTGAAACGAAACTCGCCCCAAGGGTAAGCCAAAACGATCAATGTCCCGATGAGTTCAACATGTTCGGGATGATCTTGGGCGGTCGCGATGATGGGAGAAGAACAGATGATGTGATGGCAAGAAGAGCGTGCTTTATCCTCGTATCTCGTCTTTCACCTTCTTGGTCTTCAAGATGTCAACAACCATCTCAATGGAACAAGATTTCAGAGAACCAAATAACTCATTCCAAGAAAGCTTCTCATTCGGAGGGTTTTCCTCTTCCTCCGGACGACGGAAGCTTACCACAATTGAGACCGGTGACAATGGCGAACTCTCGGTGAAAATCGGATGGGTAACCAGCAAATAGAAACCAGATTGTACTTTTGTTAGTCTTCAGCCGACGAACGAGAATGAAATGCCCAAAAGCGCCGGAAAATGGTGGGTTTTCATCCAACGAGATAACTTTGGCAAAAGTCGAATTCTTCAAAAAAGTTAGTTCTTCCGGCTCGAGAGCGGCTATAATCGACTCTGTCCTCTTCGCCCGGTGGTATGAATTGACTCGCTCACCAGACGGTTCTTCCCCGGCGGCGAAGATTCTACTCGGGAAGACATGAGAAGACATCTTCGTAAGAACCCTAGAAATTGGATACAAGACGATGAGGAAAAATCAGAGAATTGGGGTATTTAGTGAAATGTGGAGTAGGTATAAATGACTTCTGGTTGGCTTGATTAAAGAGTGCCTTACGCGAATGACGAGGTGTTTCAAAACGTTTAAAAATATCAAACGGTGCGAATTTGCACCCATTAAGTCTCTTCAGTTTTCAACTTGGTTGCTTGTCTCGATAGTCGAATTCCGACACTAACAGAAAGAACTGACACAGCTATGCAGAAGGTTCGACATGCTTCGATAGGGCTCTTTTCGGTATGAAAATAATTAAGTCATATCGTGTGTAGTGGTCTAATTAGGATTCTGGTTATAGGCATAAATGCAAATTTTCTCTTTATAAAAGCAAAAATCTATTGAACAAAAGCAATGGGTTCAAAGGACAGGTCTTTTTTTTCAATATGATCCAGTTAACTTTTTTTTTGTCTTTTAAATAAGGGTTGGGTTTTCTATTAGTTTCTTAGACGGTGACAGGCGGAGAAAGATGGAAACGTTAACGGTAACGGTTACAAACAAGACTCAAAACTAGTCATTTCAAGATATTTGACTTTTCTAGCAAATTGTTCAGTCTTTGAAGCTGCAGTAAGTTTCTGAGTTTGATACAGCAATGGCAAGAGATTTTACAAGATGCAGAGATACAAAACACTCTTTGATCAACAGATTAATTTTAAAGATGAACCCATCATCTTCTAAAGAGTTTGATTTTCACCTCATTCACTTTCTAACTGATGATGAACTCGATGATAAAGAGTGAATCTGGGAGCTTTTCTTCTGATTGCGCAGCTCTCAGGACCGTGACAAGACTCCTTTTGAACTGCAAATTCCACAAAAGCAAATAACACTCAAACACAAAGAGTAAATGCTTTTAAACCAAACACACGGAACGAATCTTACATACTCTATGATACTTATCCTATCTAAGTGTGTGTAATAAAATGTAGTGGAGGATAAGTCAAACCTTGGTATGGTCCCACCACGGCGAGGATCATTCTCCGTTGCTTGTCTTAGAGCTCTGGCAAAGGCCTTAAAGGTGGCCTCTATTATGTGATGAGAGTTTTCACCAGCAAGCTGGTATAACAAAAACTTATATTAAACACTGTCTTGAAAAAGGTTGCCAAAGCAGATTACAGAAGAAAATTTCATGAAATCGTTTGCCACTGGAAAATTTTGGAAATACAGGTACCTGACGGATGTGAAGCGTCATACCGGAAGTATTCACCAAAGACTGGAAAAAGTGTTCCACCAACTAAAAATAGAAAGGGTTTACAAAATTTTATAACAAACTCGGAAAGAAATAACTAAAGTAGATTGAAAACCTGAGTGTCATAGTTTCCAACTCTCTGAGTTGGAATCTCCAGGTTGTAACCAAGATATGGTCTACCCGACAAATCCTACAAAGAGGTTTTTGTTTCATTATAAGCACTAATGACAGAACAATCACAGATGTGCAACTGAAAGTTTCATACCAGGGAAACATGTATAAGCGCTTCATCAAGAGGAGCTGTGAAGTCACCAAACCGATTAATCCCTTTACGCTCACCAAGTGCCTTTAACAAAGCCTAAAGAAAAAAGAAGAAAGACGCAGAGATTTCATAACATCACAACCATTGCTCGCAGGTGTAATGAGTAAGTGTCAGTAACTTACAGTTCCAATGGCAAGAGCTATGTCTTCATTAGTGTGATGATCATCGATGTGAACATCACCAGTAGCTCTTACGTGAACATCAAACAAGCCATGTGAAGCAAGTTGCTAACCAAAGGAAGGGAAAAACACAAAACATTAGATCTTTTCATAAAAACTGTCGGGCTAAGCTCTGTTCAAAGGGTACATTCAAATCACTAGAGAACACAAAAGAAGCAAGGAAGAAAGGCAACACACATACATCTAACATATGGTCAAGGAAAGGGATTCCAGTAGAACTATCCGCAACTCCAGTGCCATCCAAGTTTATCTTCACTGACACATTCGTCTCCTTTGTCACTCTCTTCACTTCTCCCATTCGAGCTGATCGCATAAAAAGACGATTTTAGAGTGAAAAGAAAAAAACTTGATGATACCATCATCAGGAGAATCAATGAGATTCCATCTCAAGCTATATCTAGTCTCGAAGCTGACCTGATTCGATTAAGGAAGAAGAAGGAGTTTCCGGGGAAAGGCTATTATTGCTTGGTGAAGAAACACAGGAGATGGATTGGCAAGGCTGAGATTGAGAATCCATCCGCAAAAATCGGGGAAGTGAAGAGGAAACGATCGACGCTTTCTGTGAGGGAGAAACCAGGAACCCGAGGTTAGGTCGCACAAGCTGAGCGGAAGATTGACTAAACATGGTGGTGGACGCAGACGACAGCGGGAGGAACGAGAGAGAGAGAGAGAGAAAACTACTGTTTATGGAAGCCTTTCTTGTTCGAATCGCATAAACGACGACGCTTCCGCTTCCCATGAGCCAATTCAGATATTAATGGACCGAACCGGTACACTGGAACCAGATAACTCGTTAACGGTAAAGTAGGTAAGCGGCATAACCGATAAATAATAATTTAACTCTACTATTTATTTGTAATCAGCAATTCAACTATTTTTTTGGTGCAGAATAATATCTCAAATTATCACTGACTGCGTAAAATTAGGAATTAAAAAATCAAAATGAAAATTAACTTTTCAACGGTAATGATCTGATATTTCTAACACTGGTCCACAATGGGTCTAGAAAAACCAAAGCTAACCATGAAGAGAGACTTTTGATCCGACTCTGGTAATCAATCAGCTATACGTTGAAAGTTTACAAGCGAAGCTGTACTTTCTCAGTAATGTATTTAAACTCTTAAGCCATTTGATTAGATGTTCTCACTCAACTAGACTTTACAATCTCATATATCCACGGCATCGACAGGAAGCGAGATCGCCCTGTAAAGAAGAGTCGACGAAGCTGACTCCGTCGGTTTCTTCTCACAGCACATCCTCTGATGATCACTAACTCTCGCAAGCTGAATCTTATGCCTCGCCTTAAGCCATCTCAACTCTCTCCTGATCTCATTCTCCGACCACCACTCATCTCTCACCTTCCTCACCGACCCCTGCTCTTCTACTCCATCATCAGAACGCGAATCTCTCAACCCCCAAATATCCGCGTAATGTATCCCATTATTATTACCACCTTCTCCGGACACAAAAACAACATCACCACCACCATCTCCATGCTGTTCTTGTCCTTCCACTTGGTAACTTATCTCCTCGAACCTACCGTGCACCGAAGAACAGCTTCTCTCATCAAACTGATGATGATGTTGGTGAGATTGCTCTTCACAGACTTCGCTGTTTGATGATACTGTCTCTTGTATATACCCGTTCGTAGCACAGTTCCCACAGAATCCTCCATTGTTGTTGTTGTTGTTGTTCACGTTTGATTCACTTTCTTTAACGTTGTGATCATCATCAGTCTTCCAATCAGGTACCAATGCAGCAATCTCTGCATCGATCATCTCTGCGATTTTCGCAACATCTTGATTCGTTATGTCGAGTTCAGACACCATCTCTGCTGCTACACTCCACGCTGTGTCAGTATCTGTCTCAAACGGGAAGTATATGTTCCTTATACGCCCTGTAACACATAAAAGCTTTTGGTTCTATGATCTCTTAGAATTATATATAAAAAGATTATAATACCTTCTGCATCAGAGATTCTGAGCCTCAAAAAGATCCCATCATGACCGTTTCTCTTCCCTTTAATCGAAATATCGACATGGTCAGAGTCTTCCTCGTCCTCTTGAGCGAAAAGATTGATCTCACATATCTGTGTCTCAAGCTGATCATCACGGTAAAGAGGAGGATCTATCAGAGGTTGTCTAAGGAACACACCACTTTCATCATAACCATTGTAGTAATCAATGGGATCATCCTGTAGGAAAGGGTCTTGTAAAAGCTCAAATGCAGTGAGCCTAGACGTCACGGTGGCTAGACACTTCTCAACGAACTCACGGACCTCAGGGTCCTTCACTAAGTAGAAAGCTTCAGGCTTCTTCCCCTGAATAGTAAAGAACGTTAAAAACAAGACATGAAAATAACATAAAAAAAGGTTGATGTTAAAGATTTTTTTTACCGAAGTAACTTTCTTGTAGATCTGTGCAGGGTGAGTGCATTCACTGTAAGGGTAATCGAATGTGACCATCTCTAATACACACATTCCAAAAGCATATACATCAACCAGCTCATTGTACTCCTCATCATACACTTCTGGTGCCATGAACTCAGGAGTTCCTTTAAAACATAAGTAGGTAGGTCCAGTTATGTTTCAAAGACATTATTATTAAAAAGCCAATAAAGGTAAAGTTGTGAAAGTACCAACGCAGCGAACAGCATGTGATTTACGAAGAATGGCAGCGAGTCCAAGGTCACCTATCTTGACTTCACCTTGGTTTCCGTTGATGAAGATGTTGTCACATTTGAGATCTCTATGGATGATTGGAGGTGAACGGCTATGGAGATAGAGAAGCCCTTTTAGAATCTGCTTACACCATTGCTTCACCGCTTTTATATTCACTCTTCTATGTCTCAACCTATACCTACAAAAATCACATAAAGACTTCAACTTTGAAGTACCCTTTTCAGATTGTGGACAAAGAGGTAACAAAGACACTAGCTGCTTACTGTCTGAGAGTACCGGAGGTGAAGAGTTCGGTGACAAAGTTGATTGATAAATTGTCAGTATCGACCCAAGAAGTGTAGAATCTCATGATGTTCTGATGATTCAAGGTCTTGAGCAGATGAATCTCTCTGAAGAATTTCTCTAACTCCTCAGGATTCCTAGTGAAATTCCGAAGCTTGACTTGGTTCCATGCCACTTCTATCCCTTCGTATTCATCAAAGGCTCTGTACCTGCAAAGAATGAAGAATTTTTGGATTGCATTAAATAATAATTAATTAAATAATAAATAAAGTTGTGACGTTACGAGAGAACGTTCCCGACCAAACAAAAAAACGGTTGTTTGAAAGAAAGACAAAGAGAGAAGAAGATGAATGCGATTACACTGTCTTCGAAGCTCCTTTGCCAAGTACTTCCTCGTACTGTCCAAAACCAAAAAAAAAAAAAATCTATATATCAAATCGATACTAACGAAGATTGAACGTTTAAGTTCAGAAGAATCATACTCTTCCATATCTTCCAGAAGGGTCAACTTCAACGAACTCAGAGCAATCTTCAAAGAAGCTTTCTTCACCATTCATGGCTCTTTCTTCTTGAGCGAGAGATGTTTGAGTTTGTGGAGATGGTGGTGGTAGAAAAATGAAAAGATTTTTAAGTTTTTTTTTAAAGGAGAGAATTTAATGGAAACAAATGGTTTTTTCTTTAGATGCCTACCTAGTGACACAGCCGAGAGACAGCAAGTTAGGCTTCTCACCCAATCACCTTTTCCCAATACCACGCGTCGGTTTACCTTTTACTAAACCGGTTTTGTTCGGTTTTGTTTCTGTTCAACCAACCAATAAGTACTAAATCGTACTATCATAGAATTATATGAAAACAGCATTCAACTAACACTGTACGAATTATGCAAAATTCGTCATTTCAATCCGAATATTCAGCGAATTTTAGCTTTTTTGGTCAGCTAATTTGAAAGAATAACAAAAAGAAAAATTAAGTCTTGTTTGGTTGACAACGGGGAAGATTATTCAATTTGAGAGGTGTGAACAAAAGAATCTAACACAGAGGATTTAAGACCACATAAAATAATAAGCTTTGCGTTCCTACAAAGCGTTGATTGGTTTGGTAAGCTAAACTCCAAGAGTCGATACGGTATGCTAATAACCGGAAAGAAATTGATCAAAAACTAAAGAAGTCGTTGGTTTAACGACACTTGTGTGTAAAGGCTAAAAGTGGTTTGTCGCGTAGTAGAGCAGTTAATGTCACGGGTCGAGAGAAAGCACATGGGAGTGAGTCACGGCAACACATAGAAGTCTCTCCTTTTTGGTGATGGTGTTTAATACAGTAAGACACATTTGGACCAATCATAACCCACACTTTTTGTATAAATTACTATCTTTTGTTCACGTTCAATTAATATTTTGCGTGAATTTTTTTTTTTCTATGTATTACTCATTTCGTTTCGCAAAGAATATAACTTTAACATTTTCTATATAGATTTTTTTTCTTTAACACTGAATCATTTAAGACCAGACGAGTTGTACATAGATGCAGACAAATACCGCCGAAATACACCAGAAAAAAAAAACAATAGCAATTAAAACTAGAGTGATACTTTACAATAGCAATTAAAAACTAAATTTAAAAATTTACAAAATATGTAGATTCACTACTTATTTTAATTTTTATCTTTTATATCATGTAAAAAAATATTTTACAAAACAAATTTGTATCAAAATTTTAAAATTATTTGTATTAATCCAAACAGATAAGATATCCGTAAGTATTTGTAAATATCCACAAATATCTATTTATTTTCCGGATATCCGTTTTTCCGAATATCCGTTTTTACCGAAGCAAAGCAAATAGAAAAATTAGATATCCGTGACATACGAAGCAAATCACAAATTCATTCAAAAATCCGGATATCCAATCTGTGCCCAGACCTACCGGTAGGTATCTTTCATAAAGTTGAAAGTAATAAATCTCAATTCTTCTTGATTCAAGAGAAACACATCAGAGGTAATATGCAGCTGAACTGAGAACCATCTTGACGCAAAACCTTGTAGCTTTTCCAATTCAAAGCTGAACTTGATTAGGATTTGAAAGACAAGCGTGACTCATTCTATTACTCCAAATAATTGAGGAGCCATCGAGATCAAAAGCTTGGAAATCCAACAAGGGAAGACAGGGAGAAAACAATTTAATCTTGTCACTTCCTATACTTACGTAAACATGAGCTGAAGCTCTTGGACTGGAGCCGGAGAAATCCAGCCAGAACCTGATATTAGGAAAGATCAACACCATGACTGGACCGTTGCACCAAACTAAGTAAATCACTCATCTAAAATAGAGTTTTCTCAACATAACTAAATCGATATAGAAGAAACTCCAACCGGAGTGTCAAAATAGCCATCACACATGCATAACGGGATAAAGGTAAGGATGAATCTCTTGAAGGACATAGGAGGTGTTTCCTCACACAGTCCTCAGCAAAGCCACAAGTGCAGTCCACCTAACCCACCACAATAGCTCCAACTGTGTCTTCATCAAAAAGTACCGAGACCAACAAGAGAGGGACAAAACGGAAACCAAAACTTGAAAATTCCAACGCCAAAACAAATCTGCTACACATCCTTCCACCACAGATAAAGACACCACCTACACCACCACCACAGATGAAGACACCACTGCCAATCTGACACCGGAATCTCATCAGCGAAGTCTTCAACAAGCACAAAGGAAGATATCTAGAGCGGATCTGCCCCCTTGGTCGTAGCCACGAGATGGGAAGAGGAGCAAAAGCCCTAGATCCAAGAGTGACGCCAACAGACACATGTCTCTCTGGAGAGACCGACGTTTTACATCGGAGACCACACCATATCTACACACGATGAAGACCCAACAAAAGAGAACTATCTTTCCGACAAAAATAAACAGAAAACAACAGAAGAGAGATATTCGAGAAGAGAAACAAGAAGGGAAGAAGAGGGCCTCTCCCGGTGGCGGTAAAGAAAGCCGGCCACCAGAAAAGCAGTGATGAAGACAAAGAAGAAAAGGGAAGGCGGCTTGTTTCAGTGAGACAAAATCCTAGTTCTTTTCCGTTCTTTCTATATAGATTTAAAAAATCATAAAAATCATCTTTTATTAATCACATATATTTTATCAATAATATTTGAGATAAATAAAATTATTTATAAAATTAATACATTTTATATATAATATTTATAATTAAGACTTTTCTATCTCATATTAAATGTCGTTTTAGTTTTTAAAAGTTATTTCATTATAAATATCTTTTTACATTTTTAATACGCATATTATAATGAACAAAACTAGTTTTTTAAATATGTGTGCAAAAAAACTTAAACCACATTTGATGTGAAACGAAAAGAATATCAAGTTAAAAATATGTATAAATTGCATTTAAATTCTAAAATAACATTATTTGCATTATAAGTAAAAAAATATTAATTAGTGACACTCTTTATGAAATAAATGAAGTATTTAAACTAAATATGCTTTTTACTCTAAAATGTATGATGTTTTAGGTTAATTTAAAACTATTAAAAATTTATTTTTACCTTAAAATATCACTAAAATATAAATTTTAAACCAATTACAAAATAGATTACAAATATTATTAAATACATATTTTTACAGAAGTTAAAAGTTATATAATATAAAAAATATTTTACATTCTGAAACATCAAAAAATCTTTTAAACACCATAATTTCATAACGGAGAGAGTGTCAACGTATACCAACAATTAAAATATACATAATACATGCCTTTAAAATGATATGAAAAGTTCGTGAAATAATAGACAAAGAAAACAGGTTTTGTAGATATTAAAGTTTGTAATCATCAGTTTTATGAAACCAGATGGATTGTAAAGCTTACCAGAGTATATGAATTATTAGTTGTAGCTTGTCGACTGTTCCAACTTTTAAGATATCGTGGTCTTTATTGATTATTGAATTGTCCTTACTTTATAGTCGTGTTATACCAAAGGAATCAAGATTAGGTATGGCTACTGTCTGTTGCACAAAAAAAAAGGTATGGTTACTGTCTAGCGGAGAAATACATGTACTACCAATTCTATGTGTGTTCTATTTTTTTCTAGCACCACTTAATTTCATTCATTCAAGCTTAATTTTCCGTCCTTCTTGAAAGAAAGAATAAGTACAATAACAGATAAAATTAAATCATATAAATCTTCCTTTGTACATATGACAGTGAATTCGAGATAGAACTTGAAAGCATCAAATGAATCTCCACGACAAAGTCGGACAGCTGGAGAACAGTCATATGATGCCACAGCTGAAAGCAAACACTCACTAACGAAAATACTTCTCGAACCAACAAAAACACCAAAGTATTCTCAATTGCATCTTCTTGTCGAGGAGTAAGCTGAAACAGTAGCTTGATAACAAGTTTGAGAAGACATCCCCTTTCACAAAAAAAAGATACGGTTGCAAAGTTATCTCCTTGTTAGGGGAAGAGGATGAAACCATAGACATATACGGTTAACCCACCGGAAAATTCAAACAAAAAGATATGACAATAATCACAAAGTATAGACCCTGATGAATCCATCACAAATCCAAACCACAAATTTCAAAAGCACAATTTCCCAAGGTATTAGGATTTGGTAAGCTAATAAACTGGTTAGAAGATTTAAAGAAGCTATTAGACCAACCCCACCAGCACATAATTTTGGGAACATTGTCAAATAGGTTTATGGCCCAAGAATTTTGGACATTATAATCTGAAGACTTATAAACCCAGCCCATGATCTATTAGTTCTTGGCCTAATGGAGATGGATGATAAGATTGGGCTGACTGCATCAAATTTCTTAATGGCCAGTCTCGATAAAATGGATTTTTTAGACCATCCGCATCGGCGGATCATGACGAGTTCGTGGACTCGATATCTTAGGGCCCGGCGAATAAAATTAAATGAAAAATGGGTTAATATCGGTGAACCGGGCCTTACGCTTAATACCGTATGACTCGGGTTCAAGCCACGCGTCGCGTTGTGTTTGGTTGGAGGGAAGCGCGTAGAAGAGGAGGAAATCAGGGTTTCCGCGTGTATAGACTCATTTTCTCTTTTCTTCAAAATAGCTAGGGTTTGTTTCTCTCGGAGGCGATTTCTCGCGAGAGCCGGAGATTTTCTCGACCAAATCGACCGCGGAGCCTCTCGTTGACGATCTAAGGTATGTATCATCCTTTTTGACCGATAGATCTCCTCGATTAGGGCTCGAAAGGTTATCGGGTTCTCGGTTTATGAAAATCGAATTTGGGGATTTCCTTGTAGGGTTCGAAATCGATAAGAGGGTTTCAATTTATGGTTTTAAAATCTTCATGCGGGTTTATGTTAGGGTTCGTTTGGGGCTTTTCAAGTTAGGGTTCGTAATTGACTTTATCGTTTCGATTTAGCGTTGATTGTGCTCTAATCCTTTCTATTTTTGTGGTTCAGATGGATCCCACAGCAGAGAGAAGAGATACGAAGAGGCAAAAGGAGTCAATTTGTATGCTAGGATATGTGGCGGATTCCGAATACGGGATTCCGATGAGGTGTCCCTGTGGTGGGGGAATCATTCATGAAGTAAGGGGGAAGGACGAGTATGACACTATTCCAGGGAAGCGGTACTTCACGTGCAAAAGGTTGCAGAAACAAACAAAAAGAACTGTTGAGCTAAGAAAGATCAATGATATATAGCAGAAAAAAATATAAAGCAAACGTTGAAGTTGATATATATTAATATTGTACTATATAAATAAGTTTATGCATACCAGGTTTTTGAGGGATTTATTTTAATAATAATTTTGAAATTGCCAAAATAGAATAAACTTTCTTTTTCAAAATAGAATAAACATTGATAGATTGGACTTTAGAAAACTCTGCTCTCTCTTTCTAGTATTTATGTATTGCTCAAATTTTACTTGGACCTTTATTTCGCGTGTTTGGTGATGGCTTGTATATATGAAACTGAACCATTTGATCTATATCTAGGTTGATTGGCCAGGTTAGGCATTGCTATAGATATAGAGACTGTAATTTGATTCATAGTATAATACAAACTATTTTTGTCAGATATGATTATTAGATATGCATCTTTTTCTAAAATTCAAATGTCAACTCTGTCGAACATGTCAAATATTTTCTTTTTGTAAAATTAGATCACATATATATACACATATGTTTATATTAGTTTTAGCCTCACTAAAAACTTTGCTATTTGTTTCAAAAAAAACTATCATACATTGCATTTATGAGAATAATATTTAAATTTTTAATAAATTTTTCTATTGGAAAGAGAATACTAAATTTTCAACCAATAATGCTGTGCCATGTCATCATATATCATTTATAGCTATAACAGTTTTATATTACAACATAATAAATATCTTTAAAACAAATAGTGATCTATTTTATTTAGAAAAAAAAAAATATATATATATATATATATATATATATAGCTTTAGAGCACTATGGACCTATAGCCAATCTAACAGTAGAAGGTTGCAGAAACAAACAAAAAGAACTGTTGAGCTAAGAAAGATCAATGATATATAGCAGAAAAAAATATAAAGCAAACGTTGAAGTTGATATATATTAATATTGTACTATATAAATAAGTTTATGCATACCAGGTTTTTGAGGGATTTATTTTAATAATAATTTTGAAATTGCCAAAACAGAATAAACTTTCTTTTTCAAAATAGAATAAACATTGATAAACATTGATAGATTGGACTTTAGAAAACTCTGCTCTCTCTTATCTCTCTCATATCCTTCCGAGAGAGAGAGAGAGAGAGAGAGAGAGAGTCGAGGTTTTGTTTGTCGGATCTTTTCCGACTTAGTCTCCCGATGGTCAGGTTCCTGCCTCTGGGAAGCGGTGGATCCCTTATCACTCTCTTTGCCGGCTTTAGGTCTCGGGGAAGTGGTGGCTTCTACAGCACCATTCTTCACAGGCTTCTCACCGGAGTGATCCGTTTGGTTTCGATCTACGGTACTAGTCCTTCTTTGTCCAATCAATTCTTGATCTGAAACACTGATGTCTCTTTCCTCTCCTCGGTAAGGGTTATCGCCATCTTCAAGCTTATATGAATCATCAAAGATGGAGTTTTGCGCATGCAGGATAATTGGATTCAAATCGATTACAGACGATTAAGGATTTTTCCGAAACGTAGATCTGTCAGCAAGTCTTCTCGACTCAAAACTATGTGAAAGTTGTTTTGTTTGATCGGTGTTTCACCAATTTCGGCTTCGTCGATGACAGAGCTCCGTCGCGCCTCTTCGCTGACTCTGGTGGAAGAAAATTAGATCTATGTCTTGACTCGTATACATTGCACGTTGGGCGATCGTACACATGGTGGCGTCGTGTCACTCTCTTTCTCAACAGGTCTTAATCTTGTAGGCTTAAGGCCTCAAGATGTCTTGTACATTGGGCCTTATGTGTTGGACCCTTCTTTTATGTTTTCTTTACCTGAACTTTGGACCTTTTATAGTGGTTTTATTGCCCATCTTCTTGGGCCTCCTTTGTAATATGGACCTTGTCTAATAATTACACAGTTGAAAAAATTTGTTTGTAGTTTCGAACTGTTAACATAAATTTTAATATATTATTAGAATTTGATTAGTGTTTTTAAAATCATGATTATTTTTGGTTTACATAAATTATTTTGTAAAATCATATCACATATATATACATATATCTTTATATCATACATTGCATTTATGATAATAATATTTAACTTTTTAATATATTTTTCTATTAGAAAGAGAATACTAAATTTTAAACCAATAATGGTATGCCATGTCATCCTATATCAATTATAGTTATAATAGTTTTATATTACAACATAATAAATGTCTTAAAATAAAATACTGATCTATTTTATATTGAAGAATATATATACATATATACAGAGCTCTAGAGCAATATAGGCGAATAGCCAAACTGGCAGTAAAATATTTTAGAAACAAACAAAAAGAAAAAAAAAATTGTTGAGCTAATAAAGATCGATGATATATAGCAGCAAAAAAGTACAAAGAAAAAGTTGAAGTACACATATATTAATATTGTGCTACTATATAAATAAGTTTTATGTACGTAGAAAGTTTTACTCATGTTCTCTCATTTGTTTATATCTTATTTATGCATACTAGATTTTTGAGGGGTTTATTTTAATGAAAATTTTGAAATTGCCAAAATGGGAATAAGCTTTCTTTTTCCATAATATAATAAAATCGAGTATTTTTTATTTTATAACTGGTTTGTAGTTTCAAACTGATAACATAAATTTTAATATATTACTAGAATTTTATCCGTGCTTTTAAAACGCGAGACTACTTTTGTTCACGTAAAAATATTTGATAAAATTATAATTTTTATTTAAATTTAAATTTATACATAATTTTTTATGTTTACATTCTATACATAAGTTTTGTACATAAAAGCTTACGTCAGCTACATATATTTAGAGAATCATACATTAATTATAGCTTATTTAGTGATATAAAATTAAAATTAATATGTCAACTTAAAACATATTTCATATTAGTAAATTTTAAATTTATTTTTATAATAGAAATATGTTAATATGTCTATTAGTAATAAAATCTACCAAATATAATCCTTTTAACCGAGATTTATGAACTATGATAATACATAATCAGTAAACAATGATGTTTTAGGTTTACATTTTGATGGGTTATTTCATAAAACATGTAAAACATTTATTTAGTAAAATATCAGTTGAACATAAAAGCCTACATTTACGTTAACTACATATATTTAACCAATCTTACATTAGTTTTAACTTATTTAATGATATAAAACTGTATTATATAATTCAATTTGAAAAATATTTTGCATTAATAAAAGTTTATTTTTATTTTATAATATAAATATGTTAATATGTTTATTCAACCTGTATTTAACTAAATAAATATTTTACATACTTAGAAAATAACTCGTAAAAATGTAAGCGTAGAAATTTCATTATGATGTGGTAACATCTTTAATATATAAAGTAGACTTGTCAGAGGTCTTGTACCTTCCATACAGGCGGAAAGAGTGGGGCAAATTAGGACATGTGTCCATATCTGATTCCCTTTAGCCACTTCTCTTGATTTCTATTTGGGCCGTCTATGTTTGGTTTTGATGACAAGGCCCAATCTCTCTTTTCAACAGAAAAACCCTAACTAACTTCTGTCCTTTTTCGATGGTGGCCGTCCCCCTTTTCGATTCCTCTGTAACGCTTTTCTTCAACATTGAAATTTCTCATTATGATTTGCCATTAACTTTATCATTCAAGCTCTCCCACTTCGTTGAATTTTATTAGCCCTTTCTTTACCTCTATTGCTAATCTCTAATTTGTTCCACTATAAATAGAGATGCAGCAAACTTAGAATCTCACAGGGTCACCTGATTCGACCCTTCTGCTTCCTTACAAAGACAACCTGCAAAAACGGTTCCATCCCATATATTTATTACTGATTTGAAGTCCGGTCATTGTTCTCAGACGGTAGTAACATTTCTTCGGTGTTTCTGGGTATCTCGGAACGTCGAGCAATGAGGGGGAGCTTTTGGAAGTTGACATGCTTCTGCTTGATGAGAAGGTTAGGCTCATATTTTCTCATTGGTTATGTATTATCGTTTTCCTATTCGTCCACATATACTTACAAAGGGCGTTTCATGTTTTCACTCTTCAAAGTCCAGCTTAACACTTTTAGGCACCTTCTCAAAGAGGGCTTCATTCACGAGATCAGTGATTTTGAGTAACACCCACTGCAAGCTGTCAAAAATCTTACTGAAGGTTGTTGAAATCACAACTCCTCCTGCTTCAATACCTCTTGAGTTCTTTAGGTTCCATGACTACGGACAGCTCATTGCATTACTAAATACGAACCATTAGTTGCCAGGTGAATCGATTTACTTTCATTAACTCAAAAAGTATGAGATTTAGCATACAACGGTTAACCAACTCAACCACTTGCTTCCTAGACGTCTTAAGGTTTGTTGGTGTGACCAAGTCTACCTTCGGCGACCATTAGCAGAGTGCTCAACGCATTATGGTTGGCCTCCAGGTTGACAGGTGCGAACCCTATTTCATTTATGCTACTTTTTTTCCTGTTCCATCCTTTTGTTTTAAATCTGTATCTACACTTCAATACAGTTCGACAATTGTGTGTCTAAGTGATTTTGGCACACTTTCCAGCTAAAGCTTAATAATTTCAATTTCTACACGAAGCATCGGACCTTCACTGTGTCCCACATCTTTGATCGCCATCACTGTCCAGCTGCAGCCACGTTTGCAATTCACGGAATGCTTATTTTTCTCATAGTTCCGCTCTTCCAATTTCAAGTTGCATGAAACACCCCAAGAAGAGGCACATAGAGCAATCGATGTGGAGCCGCTACTATTTCTCTGTAGTTTCATTGTAATGTTTTTTCCCAAATATTCTCATTATTTTGTTTCTTGCACCATGTTTTCATCTTCACCTTTTAACAATACGTAATATAACTTATCATAGAGACGTGTTGGTTTCATTTGTACACTATTTATCTGGAGCTTAATTATAATGTTGTTTTTTCTTCTAAAAAATAAACATATGGTTTGCTCGGCCGTTTGCCAAAAAAAAAAAGGTTTGCTCGGCCAGGTCTTAAACTTCAACCATAACTCAAATAGCGTTTACAATCTTTTTTATAAACTATTCAATCGACGTGGAGACACTACTATTTCTCTTTAGTTTCGTTGCAGTGTTTTCTTTGCAAATTAGTATTTTGTTTCTTGGACCACTATTTATAAAGGAGAACTATTTAGTTTACAGTGTTATTTGATAGCTACTTTGCGTTTCTTGATATGGATGCAGTTAAAAAAGATGTGAGCCCATCATATGGAAACCTTGTGGATGGAAGCGGGAGATTTGTCCCCAATAGAAAAGTAATAGATTTAAAGGAAAAGCTGATTACGTTTATGGAACTCACATCTACCCAATGAAAAGAGTGTTCTCCAAACTTACACAATCAGACTAGCGATGGACCGTTCACCCCGAGGATGAATGGTTAAAGGTGGAGGCGAAGAGAGAAGGCATATGGAATTTATTTATTCATGTCCAGGCGGCCAGCGTGGCGGGTTCCGCCGGCCAGGCCGAGTGCCGCCGGCGCCAGGCGACCAGCGTCAGCGTGCACCGGCGAGCCGGCCGTGTGGCAGTGCCGCCCGGCCAGGCGACGTCCAGCGTCGCGCCGGTGCGCGGGCCATCTTGCCGTATGTGGGTTTTCATTGTTCGATCTTTCCCCGTCGGTCGTTTGCGGGAAATCTTTGAGTTTGGGAAGATCTTTAGCCGTAGATTTCGAGATAATCGTTTCTAATCCAACGAGATTCCTCGAGTATCGGGATTTGAGATGGACTTGGATTTGTAGATTTTCCGTCGTCAAGGATGCGAGCAATGTGGCTTCGAGCTTTAGATGTGTTAAAAGATGAATCTTTTAAACAATCGGGAAGGCTTTGCGGAAGAACCATTGTAGATCTCGGACGATCCGGACATGGGTTTTAAGGGACCAAGATGCTGCCATTGCCCGAGATCATGAGATGATTGCACGGATGGGCCAGGACCCTTGCGCTGGTGCGGGCGGGAGTGGGCGAGCCTTCCGTGAGTTTTATCGGCGGCGACCCGTTTCTTGGCTTTGATCGTCGGCGGCTTTTCTTCGAGGATTTTCGGGTGACGATTTCGTCATTGACCGATTTTGACCCCAACAGTTAGCCCCCCAGCTAGCTAGGAACCGTAGTGCCTGTCGGATCCTAGCTTGCGGTATAGCCGTATGGGAAGGTGTTGAGACGTAATCGTTTGCCGAAAGTCGGGGTAAATAGTGATTTTACCTCCTTTATATGGATGGAGTAAGAAATCTCATTCTTACTTCATCACAAGAATTTTACTCTCTCTCTCAAGAATCCTTTCTCTCTCTTTAAGAACAATGTCTTCAAGATCCTCAAAGAGAAACTCTTCTTCCCATTCATCCTCGGATGACTCTCCTGCCCATGTGGCGGTGAAGCGGGAGGAGTTGGTCGAGGAGGAAGCGAAAATCGTATTACCGAGCCCTTGTAGGTTCGCCCCAACACTGCCGAGATCCCTGTTCGAGGAGACCTCTTAGGCAGCCTGGTGCTCCTTTTGCGCCGAGCTCGGTTTCTCGTAAATATCTCAAGGTTCTTCGAGATTTTTACCAGGTTCCTGAAGGAGTCAAATTCCGGATTCCCGTTGGTAACGAGAGTGCAAGGAATCCTCCGCAAGGTTTCTTTACATGTTATGAATCTTTCTTTACGTACTGCCGTATGTGGTTCCCGATCCCTGGTGCCATTGTTCGATGCGCTTCACCGCCGAACTTTCGATCAACCAGCTCAGCGTTCTGCCTTGGAGAGTTGGCTTGGCGTACTGATTGCTAGCTTCTGAACTTCGGGATTGATCTTGGTCCCGATGATTTCGGTCTTTGGGGCACTCGGCGACGGGGAGCGACAGTTACTACTCCATGCTGCCTAAGAAGGATATGGCCATGATTTAGGGGACTACTTCGAATCCCAAATCGTGGCAGGAGCGTTTCTTCTTCGTTCAAATAGATGGTGAGTCTGTCGAGGAGAGCTGCCTCCATCTATTTCCGCAAGCATGGAACTTCAACCGAGGTAATAATGATGAAAACCCTGTTTGTCTATTTCACCTTTTGAGTCGCGACTTTTAGTGAAAAAGTTTTTCTTTGTAGGAACAACCCTATCGGCGCATTTGCGGTGATCTCTTTGTCAAGAGATATCTTCTTCGCCAAAGGCCGCTCGAAGTCCTTCACCCTCGAACGGATTCGAGACGCGGTTAGACTTTATCGGTCAAGAGATCCTGTCCCGTCGTATGATGCCGAACCGGTCATCGAAGCTCCTACTCGGAGGCGTAGACAGAGGTCTCGTAAGGGGAAGGAAATCGATGATGGAGAAGGCTCGGAAGATCCTTCACCGTTGGGAGAAAACCCTAGTTTTGCTCCAACGGAAAAAGGCCGAGCCAGCGGTTTTCCACCCAACAACTTCTTTGATGGCCTTCCTCCGGAGTTTACTACTGATGAGTCGCTGGAGGATGAGGAAAAACAACGGGTTTTTGCCGAGGGCTCCCAACGTGTCAACGAGGTTTGGCCCTTCGAACTTCTTAACCTTATGTTCGAATCTGTATATAAGCATACTTGCTGATCTTGAGTTTATGCAGGGACTAAGGGTGTTTAGCGAGGCGCTTGACTCGAGTTTCCGCAAATATAGGATTGCTAACTTCAAGACCACAGAAGCGGGCGAGCTTTCGGTTCCGACAAGAGGTAAAAGCGCCGAGCGAAGCAATCTGAGCTTCACGCCGAGCTCGCTCGGGCGAAAGGAGAGGAAGAAGGATGGTCGCAGCGGAGGTGGCGAGACGGGCGGAATCGTTTGCTGCTGAGTTTCAATGTTTTAAAGAAGCTCAGGAGTTTGTTGGTGATTTCCGTGAGTGCCGGGGTTCGGTCGTAAACCTTTACAAGTCTCAGAACCCGGATTTCTCTTTCGATTCCGAGATTGCTGAGATGAAGGATTTCATGGCCGAGTGTGCTCATGCTGAGTCCTTGGTTCCTCCGGTAGAAGAAAGAGTCCGGAGACTATGGGAACTATCGAGGTTTCGAGGATCTGATGGAGGCGGAGCCGATGAGAACGCCGAGGGTGGTGGGAACGCTCAAGGCGTGAATGAGGAAGTGGACCAGCCTGCTAGTTCATTTGGGATTTCCGCATCCGGATTTCTCAATGTTGACTTCCTTTTGTGAATCGTATTTTTTTGGCCGTGTGTGGCTGTTTTTAGTAGTTTTATTCTGCGACCGTTGGAGGTTGCATTCTTATGTTTTGGGACTTGCCGTTGGTGGCTTTGAATCCTGCCGTTTTTGCGGCCTTTATGAATATGAAAATTTGCGAGATTTCGTCTTTTGTTTTGATTTATACTTTCGTCAAGTGTAGAGGAAGGATGCGAGTAGTCGCCATTATCCTAACTCTTTTTGTCGCTTGGTCCGTATGCTACTTTTTAGCGAGCGTTTTAGGTGTAAGCGATAAGAGACATGTTTTGGGATCTCGTATACGATACTATGTCTGTGAGATGTCAAGATCCAGCAAGACTGGGTTTAGGGCAAGACCTAGGCTTACTCTCAGCTTTAAGGCTGTGGCGATGACTGATCGGCTTCGTTTTGCCTGTTAGTGATTTCTTCCTGATTCTTTTTGTTTAAAGTCCGCGACTAGTCGCCGGCTTATATGACTTGTGTTAAAAGAATCGAGCTATCTTCGGAGTTTATCCGAGACGCTAAACCAAAATTTTGGGTTTCTTGTATAGCGCGCTATGATATCCTTGTCGGATGTAAGAGGACCTTGTAGGTCTAACTACGAGTTTGTATTGAGTGAAACGTTTCTTGTGTGCGTCCGTCGGAGCCAATCGACGGGCGTGAGTTATTTTTAAGTCGCAGGTGGACTGTCTTTTGCGGATAATACGAGTTTTGTTCTCTTTTAAAGAAGTTGCGACGTCTCGCGTTTCTTTTGAAGATATGATTTTCTTTTTTCCGAAGCGTTGATACGTTAAGTGAGCATAAAAGATAGAAAGAATTTTATTAAAAATTTCGAAAAGTTCGAGTACATGTGCGGATTTTTGGCGTTTTGTGGGAGTATAGGAGCATCGCACCCAGTCCCCCTTTTAGGTGAGGGGATAGCTGAACTTCGCCGGGTTTCGACGAGCTGCCTCGTACCTCTTCGAGGATCAAGCCATCTCGTGGTTCGATAGTTGCCGCAGACGTTTTACTCCCGTCGTCGCCGTTCGATCGTGCTGGTCGGATCGGTGGTTTGTCGAGGGTCGAGCTGTCTGCTTTTACGGCGGTGGACTCGAGGCTTTGTCGCCGTCTTGAATCGTTACTGTTCGGATGATTCGGATCATCTTTCTTCGAGTCCTCGAGAATGTTGTGTGATTTCTTTGCTTTCGTTTGGGTTGGCGCAGGGGCGTTCCGATCTTTTCGCAGTTTGAACTTCGGCTAGGTAACAGAGTCTCGATTGTTTCGACTACCCGGATGGCTGCGGTTCGGTCGGTCGGAAACTTGATACCGAGGTGATATGTGGATGGTACTGCCTTCATGGAGTTGATCCAAGGGTTCCCATGATGGCGTTGTAGATGGCGGGTTGTCGACTACTGCAAACTTCGGCGATCTTTGTAACTTCCTTTGCCATGACCGGAGTTTAATTCTCGAGGGTCATGGTAGTGACGCCAAAACCCGTCAAAGGTTTTGGCTCGGGGCGACTTCCCAAGTGGGATCTTCATCCTGTAGAGGGTGTCGCGGAAGATGATGTTGACCGTGCTTCCTGTATCGATGAGAATGCGGCCGACTTGAGATCTGGATTACCAGGTCGATTACCAAAGGATCGCAGTGAGGTTTGTCGATTCGGCGGTCTCTGTTCCTCAGCGTCGTGTGGTTAGGAACATCGCTGTCACGGGAACCAGTTGGAACTTGTCTCGGCTTTTCGCCCGTAGGCTTTTATCGGCGAGACGAGTCTTGGTAGAACTGTGATCCTCCGATGATCATGTTTACCCTCTGGCGACTGATGTTGTTCCTTGGTCGTCTGTCTTCTTCCGCGTTTTCCCGATTGATGTTCGGTCGCGGTCCTCGGAGACAGTTTTGTTGGTCTTTGGCGGTCGAGTCAGGAGCAAGTCCTTTATACTCTTGACCTTTGATAGTTAGCGGTGAGGAGTTTTGCGGCGAGCGGCGCCGAGAACCTTGCAGTTAGCGATGGAGTGACCTCTGGTTTCGTGGAACTTCGCGGTAGGAATTATCCTTGTACTGGTTCCTGGTCCAGGTGTTTCGGAGGTTCTGCCTTGCTCGAGTTGATGGCGTATTTATGCTGCGCCTTGGCGTCTTCCCATTCGTGATGGGCGTTTTTGTCGTTACGAGAGGTTTTCTTTTGAGGGCGTTTTCGTGGTCCGTGCTTCTGCGACGAAGCTTCATCTCTTCTTCCATGATGATGAAGTCCGTTGCCTTGTGGAAGTATCCTGGATTGTCAGCGGCTTTTCCAGTAGTATCCACTTCGAACTTCGACTTGTACCAGAGAGTTTTCCTCGAGCGTCGATTGCGACATTGTCAGCGATGCCCGTTACTCTGGCCATCACCAGTTTGAACCTTCGCATGAAGTCGCGGAGTGACTCGTCTTCCTTCTGAGCTAGACTCCATAGATCCACATCGGACGTTTTTCTGTCCATGAACATGGAGTATTGTTTGAGAAACACCGAGGCCAGTTGGCGGAAGTTTCCGATGGAGTTCCTTTTGAGCCGGGAGAACCACTCAAGCGCAGCACCTTTGAGGTGCTCGACGAAGAGAAGACAATGACCTGCGTCTCGTTCGCGCTCCGGGAGTTTGCACCTACCCATTGCGATCTGGAAAGACTGAAGGTGCGACTTAGGATCCGTCGTACCGTCATAGGCCGGATTTTGATCTTCCACGGGTCTGAGATCGTGTTTCCGTGATCCGAGCGGTGAATGGCGTTTTCTGTGCTTCCTCGAGAAGTCTATCGATCTCGGGGGCGGAACTGGTCGCCTGATGGATTTTCGATTTCACCGCTTTCACTTCGGCCACGGTCTTTTTGAGAGATTCGCGGAGATCATGGATCTCGCTATTGCTGCCGGCGTTCCTCCGAGCTTGTCGGCGCTGGTCGCGATAGATCCGAGTTTGATCTTCCGCGAGTTCTTCCTGCTCCATCCAGTAGAGTTCTTCTTCCTCTTCTGTCATGGGCCTATCGAAGGATACCGTCTGCCGGCGGACTGGCCGGGTTCTCTGGGATGGATGTCAGCGTCTTCATCGAAGGATCCGATTGGTCGCTGATATCTAGATTGATCTTCGGCGTCGCTTTCCTTGTTTCCGTGGCGAGTGGAAGGTTCTGCGAGGTCGTTTGCTGTCCTTCGAGCCGTTTCCTCGGGTGAGCTCTTCGGGCATCTTTTCTCGTGCTTGGAGATCCAAAGTCGAGTCTTCGCATGGCGTGCCTTGGTGGATCCAGCGGCGGTTTGCTCCTCGCAGTTAAGGTGTCGACCTGTTTTGCGGCGAGGTTATCAGCTTGTCTGTTGTTCGCCCGTGCCTGGCGGAGGTAAACAGTTCCTTCATCTGCTGGCGCCTCGGTGTTTGCATCAGCAGTGACTGCGGATGCATCTCCAGCTGGAGTCTTCTCAGCGTTGGCGTCGGCGGTGTTCCATCTAGCTGGCTGATCTTTGGTGGCGTCGGTAGACATGATCGGCGTGTGCGATTCTGAGATAGATAGATCCGTAACCCTCCTTCTAGCCAAACTGTGGGAACCGAAATTCGCACCGTCAATTTCGATAAAGATTTGTGGAGGAAAATCGAGTTAACCCGATCTTCCTTGAAGGTCCGGATATCTGCTGGGCGCTGCAAGCGATCAATAGAGATAAAAGTTGCGAAAATAGAAATCGTAAAAGTTGGCGAAAGAGATCTTATTTCTGAATTCTCGTTTGGCGTGTACAACAAGAAAAGAAATCGGCTGTAAGAGCTGTCGAGGAGTCCGCTAGTCTGGTCGCCTAAGTCTATCCTAGTTGAGTCGCAGCTCGCTAGTGAAAACAGAAAAGAATGCTAAATCGCTCTAAGTGCTAAGTGCTCACGAAAGTTTGTGATCTGGTTTGCTTCTTGCTCAAAGCACTCCTATATACTCATCTTAAGGCGGTCTATCTTCTCGCGGGCTGAATCGGGCTTTTCCATCTTCGTCCATCTTCGTGTTTATCGGAAACTTGACATTTATCTTCG
The DNA here is from genome assembly GCA_016771965.1 of Brassica carinata. NCBI lineage: Eukaryota > Viridiplantae > Streptophyta > Magnoliopsida > Brassicales > Brassicaceae > Brassica > Brassica carinata. Next base: position 8,516,274 of record CM028692.1, on the reverse strand, counting down.
GAAACTTGACATTTATCTTCGGAAACTTGACATTTAACTTCGGAAACTTGACATTTATCTCTTATGTGAGGATAAAGATAAACCGTCATAGTTATCCTTCCTTTTCGGAAAATCGTAAGTGGGCGTTTTGGCCACGTTAGGCGTTTTGGCCACGTTAGGCGTTTAGGCGTTTTACGGTTTTGAAAAACGATTTTGAAGGTTTGGTGTTTCGAAGGAACCCATTCCTTGTATAGTCGAGATATTGGTGTTCGGAATAACCGTGATCGTACCAAACTTGCGTAGATTGATCGAACAAGCTAAGATGGGATCGAACCGGACGCGATAGGACCGAGACCAGGGCGAGGGCAGCGGACCGACGCCAGGCCGACCAGCGTGATGGGTGCCGCCGGCGCCAGGCGGCCAGCGTCCAGCGTGCCACCGGCGCCAGGCGGCCAGCGTCCAGCGTGCCACCGGCGCCAGGCGGCCAGCGTCCAGCGTGCCACCGGCGCCAGGCGGCCAGCGTCCAGCGTGCCACCGGCGCCAGGCGGCCAGCGTCCAGCGTGCCACCGGCGCCAGGCGGCCAGCGTCCAGCGTGCCACCGGCGCCAGGCGGCCAGCGTCCAGCGCCCGGCTGGCCGACCAGCGTGGCCGCGTTTGCCGGGCGCAGGCCATCTTGCCGTCTGTGGGTTTTCATTGTTCGATCTTTCCCCGTCGGTCGTTTGCGGAAATCTTTGAGTTCGGAAGATCTTTAGCCGTAGATTTCGAGATAATCGTTTCTAATCCAAAGAGATTCCTCGAGTATCGGGATTTGAGATGGACTTGGATTTGTAGATTTTCCGTCGTCGAGGATGCGAGCAATGTGGCTGAGCTTTAGATGTGTTAAAAGATGAATCTTTTAAACAATCGGAAGGCTTTCTTGGAAGAACCATTGTAGATCTCGGACGATCGGACATGGGTTTTAAGGGACCAAGATGCTGCCATTGCCGAGATCATGAGATGATTGCGGATGGGCGGGACCCTTGCGCTGGTACCAGGCGAGTGGGCGAGCCTTCCGTTAGTTTTTCGAGGGCGAGTTAACCCGATCTTCCTTGAAGGTCCGGATATCTGCTGGGCGCTACGAAGCGATCAATAGAGATAAAAGTTGCGAAAATAGAAATCGTAAAAGTTGGCGAAAGAGATCTTATTTCTGAATTCTCGTTTGGCGTGTACAACAAGAAAAGAAATCGGCTGTAAGAGCTGTCGAGGAGTCCGCTAGTCTGGTCGCCTAAGTCTATCCTAGTTGAGTCGCAGCTCGCTAGTGAAAGCAGAAAAGAATGCTAAATCGCTCTAAGTGCTAAGTGCTCGAAAGTTTGTGATCTGGTTTGCTTCTTGCTCAAAGCACTCCTTATATACTCATCTTAAGGCGGTTATCTTCTCGCGGGCTGAATCGGGCTTTTTCCATCTTCGTCCATCTTCGTGTTTATCGGGAAACTTGACATTTATCTTCGGAAAACTGGACATTTATCTCCTGGAAACTTGACATTTAACTTCTGGAAACTTGACATTTATCTCTTATGTGAGGATAAAGATAAACCGTCATAGTTATCCTTCCTTTTCGAAAATCGTAAGTGGGCGTTTTGGCCACGTTAGGCGTTTTGGCCACGTTAGGCGTTTAGGCGTTTTACGGTTTTGAAAAACGATTTTGAAGGTTTCGGTGTTTCGAAGGAACCCATTCCTTGTATAGTCGAGATATTGGTGTTCGGAATAACCGTGATCGTACCAAACTTGCGTAGATTGATCGAACAAGCTAAGATGGGATCGAGCCGGACGCGATAGGACCGAGACCAGGGCGAGGGCAGCGGACCGACGCCAGGCCGACCAGCGTGATGGGTGCCGCCGGCGCCAGGCGGCCAGCGTCCAGCGTGCCGCCGGCGCCAGGCGGCCAGCGTCCAGCGTGCCGCCGGCGCCAGGCGGCCAGCGTCCAGCGTGCCGCCGGCGCCAGGCGGTGCCGCCGGCGCCAGGCGGCCAGCGTCCAGCGTGCCGCCGGCGCCAGGCGGCCAGCGTCCAGCGTGCCGCCGGCGCCAGGCGGCCAGCGTCCAGCGTGCCGCCGGCGCCAGGCGGCCAGCGTGGCAGCGTCTTCGCGTGCCGAGCCATCTTGCCGTCGTGGGTTTTCATTGTTCGATCTTTCCCCCGTCAGTCGTTTGCGGGAAATCTTTGAGTTTCGGAAGATCTTTAGCCGTAGATTTCGAGATAATCGTTTCTAATCCAACGAGATTCCTCGAGTATCGGGATTTGAGATGGACTTGGATTTGTAGATTTTCCGTCGTCAAGGATGCGAGCAATGTGGCTTCGAGCTTTAGATGTGTTAAAAGATGAATCTTTTAAACAATCGGGAAGGCTTTGCGGAAGAACCATTGTAGATCTCGGACGATCCGGACATGGGTTTTAAGGGACCAAGATGCTGCCATTGCCCGAGATCATGAGATGATTGCACGGATGGGCGCCAGGACCCTTGCCGCTGGTACCAGACGGGAGTGGACGAGCCTTCCCGTTAGTTTTTTCGAGGGACGACCCGTTTCTTGGCTGATCGTCGCTTGGCTTTTCTTTCGAGGATTTTCGGGTGACGATTTCGTCATTGACCGATTTTGACCCCAACAATTCTCAAACGATAATATTTGAAAACAATAAACTACTCAGTAAACTAGACATAAATAGAAGGAAAAAAAACTAAATGACCCGTGCGCATGTTCAAAACCTTCCATTCGACAAGTATTTTCATGTTTTCCTATTGGGACCTTTGGTTTTGATAACCGTTACTAATTTAACATTTAGACCAACTGATGAGCTGAAAAACCATTGCTTTCTTCCTAATGCCTCCATCAGTTTAACATTGTCATTGTCCTATGGCTAAATCTAGACTTTACCACCTTTCTAAATCCGACTTTGTTATGCCTTAGTCAAATTAAGGTTCCTTTATTTGCCATTAAGGTTCCCTTTTTTTCCATTAAGGTTACTTAAACCAATTATCCCATTATGAAAAAGAGAAAAATACACTTAGTCAAATTTTTTCTCATAAGGGAAAATTGTAAATATGGAATAAAAAAACTAGTAGATTGTCCCTATGCCATAATATGAACTATAAGTTGTCCATTTACCATAATTTTTTCTGTAAACCCAAGTATACCCCTAATCTAATCTCTTAAACGATTTTTGTTAATTTAATTATTTAACAAGAAAGTAATAAGTAAAAAAAAAGAAATTACAAAATAAACAAAAGGGTAAAATTATGGAATAAAGAGTAAACAAATTACAATTTTGGAAAATAACTTATTGTACACGAAAATTATGGAAAATATAGATTTAGAATATATTCTCAACAAATTTTGGAGAGATTTAAGGAAAATATACATTTCAAATTTGGCAGAATATACATTCTGTCCTCCGTAGAAAGTAGATAAAACTGTAGATTAGATAACCCAGCAGCGGTAGAATAGAGTATATTGGTAGAAAAATAAAGCATATTTCCGTAGATATGTTAGGTAATAATAGTTAATGAAATCTACCTTAATTCAGAAATATGGGAATTGGCGGTGACTTATTCTACAATGGTAGAATTGTATTTATTGGCGGTTGAATTATTCTACGATGGAAGAATTGTATTCAATGGCAGATATGATTGTTCTACCAGCTGTAGATATCTATGTTATTAACGAATTTACAATCTAAACAAGTAGATAGTAGATTATGTTTTACGCCATTAAGTAGATCAAAATATGAAATTTTGATATACTAATATTTAGTCTTAAAAAATATTTTTCATATTATTGTTTCTTGTTTATATACATTTTGAATATTTTTCCATATTTTTCTGAATGTTAAAATAATTGATATGAATTTTTAAAGTTGTCCAGGGGTATCTGAGTCCAAAACGAGCCAAAAAGAGATTTATGGCAAAGGGACAATGTAGTTGTTTTTCTGTTCCGTTTTAGCAATTTTTTCTCATAATAATGATTAAACAAGGTACACATTACTCCTATTCAACTTTCATGTAGGATAAATGTAACCCACATTAAACTAAGAGAAATGTTTATATAAAACAAATAAAAATAACAAAAATAGACATTGTGAGGCCAAATGTATAACCATAAGTTTATTATGAATCACTTAATAAAAGAATAAATTATAAATCTCAACCATTTTGCAAAAATAAATACCCAGCGCAAAATGATGACATACTCCCAAGCAAAAAAACAGTTACTCAACGTACTATGAGTTCCAAAGTTAAACGACCAACACCACAAAGATCTTTGAAAGCCCACAGAGTTTTTGAAATATATCAGCTGAACACTTCTTCTCCTATTCAAATTGTTCATACAAATCAAATTTACCAGTATTGTTTACTTTTTTTTTTGATCAAACAAATACTTCATTAATCAAATAAATCAGTTTCAAAAGCAGATAAACTCACTCACATCACATTTAATTCCTCCTCCAAATGACCTCATGCATTCACTTCCTGGCGCACAACATTTTTAAAAGCTAACATTATTATCACACATGAATTCCAAATGCAAAACTAAGGGCACCATTAGTGGTGTGGTATCTCCACAAAGTAGCGAATCAATTTAATATTCATATTATTTTGTTGTGTAATTAAAATTAAAGAGAAAAAACAGAATATCATACATCATCTGACACCTATGATTTTGAATACCTTACTATCCTTCTCACGTTTCTTCATGAAGAATTTCTTCATGAAGAATCGCTTCTCTTCTTTCTACTCTCTCTTTCTACTTTTTTTAATTTTTAAATGATTTAACTGTTGAGAATTTTGGGGAGAAACCCAACGCTGCGAGTGCTCTAACGCACTACCAACTTATAATTTTTAAAAACTCAAATAAGGTATGATCTTAGAAAAAAAATTATAACAATTGTTCAATGTTAAATATTAACAAAAAAAAGCAAATTACAATATGATCTAAGAAAAAAAATTATTATATTCAATTTAAAGTAATTTTAAAATTTTTTTTATAAAATTAGAATACATTTTACTATAAGGAATTTTATTGTAAACTTACCCGCCCGTAGGCCGGGCCAACCCCTAGTATAATCATATAATATAAACATTATCTAACTTTACTATTATGAAAAATCATACTTTGTTAAGGTATCAGATTAGATTGCAAAATATAAAAATAATTATAATAGAATAGAATACTTTGTACTTATCTCATGTCTATTAGCTTTGTTTGTGTGTGATATATGTAATATGAAAAGGATATGTCGTATGATATAGGAAATATAGTTAGCGTAATATTCTCAGTTAGGAAAATTTTCTTTCTAATTTTCTTTAAATATTAAATTTTGACTGATGATTAAGAAAATTTGATATAAGACATGTTAAGTTTCTAATGGTCAAGGATATAAGGCGGCTTTCATTAATTTTGTCTGCTGCTCCTGATTGATTTATATGGAAACGCAGAGCTGATAACTATGATAACAAATTTGTCTCCTTTGAAACTTGGCACCAAATCAGACATCATAGAGAGAAGGTTCAATGGAGTAAGTTCCTCTGGTTTTGTGATGTCCACTCTCTTAAACGATATGATGTTTGGCTTTTTAGTCATAAAGGTGATATGAAGATATGTGGCATAAAGTAATTAAGACTGAAAGCAGTGACGATGAAGAAGATGATGTTGATGATGAAGTTATTGAAATTGAAAACAGTAGTGACGATAATGGCGATGATGATGAAGATGGCGGTTATGACGATTATGATCATAATAATAACAGTGATGACACTGATAAGGTTTATGATGATTATCATAGTGACCATGATGATTATGATGAGGGTACTATTGAAGATGATAGTGATGCTGATATGATGATGATGTAGGTTATGAAGTTACTGAAATTGAGAACAATAGTAAAGGTAAATGTGATGATGATGAAGATATGGGTTATGATGGTTATGATCATAGTAATAACAATGATGACACCGATGAGGTTTATAACATTTATCATAGTGACCATGATGATGATGATGGTACTATTGAAGATGATGGTGATTATGATGATGATGCTGCTGATGATGATGATGATGATGATGATGTTGTTGTTGATGATGATGATGATGATGATGATGATGATGATGAAAACATACCTAGGTAAAACCATAATTCTTACTAACCTACCAAGGTAAATTTTTTTATCATATTAATGTTTAATTATATATCATTATTGGTTTTGGCTGAAATCTTAATGTCAATACCTAATATTAGTATTGCCTCTCCTTTACCAAGATTTTTTTGACGTGGAATCTTCTGTGATATGTGCAGGGGAAATTGGAGATCAATGTGTTCTTTCTAGAAAGTCTATTTTGGGTTTATTGTCAAATTCAGTTATGTGTTTATATGAACTTTAGGTTACATGTTTTCAGTTTAGTTGGTTGTAGTTGAAGATCTCTCTTAGATATGAGGACTATTTGATAGAAGGAAAAAAATTGTCCACGAGTTCTCATTTCTTAGCTTAGTTTATGAATATCAACAAAAATCAATTCTTTTCTCAACATCAATGGACTTATATTTTGTTTTGACTTACTATGAGAATGCGTTCACTGTTCTGGTAATCTCTATCTCACATTCTTTCATCATAGAAATAGTTATAGTTGTGATGTGCCCATATGTTCTGCTTCCCTCGTTTATCCACATCTGTCATTACTCTCTATTTCTCTCTCAATTATTTTTTTTTATGTTATTGCGGAAAATTTTCGAAGCATTAGTTGCGAATCACTAACAAGCAGAAACTGATTTTTCCAAAAATCATGCTTAATTCAAAAGTTTCCAAAATCATGTTTAATTCAAAAGTTTATGGTAACATAACAGGAAGATAGAACTTGACAACATGAGATATGCCTGAGGCTGGATATCTTTCTGCGATGTCCACTCTCTTAACATGGTGCTTGGCTTTTTAGTCATAAAAGTGGTTTGAAGATATGGAGGAGGGAATAATTGAAATTGAAAGCAATGACGATGAAGATGAAGATGAAAGTCACTACAACAAAAAGGCTATATTGTAACGAAAATTTTCGTCACAATAAAAACAAATTCGTCACAATATCGATATTGTGACGTATTTGTAACTGTTTGTATACGGTTGCAATACAATCGTCACAATTTTTTTTTGGTATTAAAAACGTAACAGTGTTGTGATGTATCAAAATCGTAACAATTCTGACACAAATCGTGACGATACAAGAAAGTGACAAAAGAGCCACAATTACCAACTAATAATCAAGTCACAAAACCGTCATTTTATGTGACCATTACACCGTCTCAGTTTCGTCACTCGGTGTGACGAGAGATTGGTCTCCAATAGTCACAATTGAGGACTAATAGGTCGTCACTAAACAGTATAAATTTGCTACTAACTAGCAGTCTCAAATATGTTACAAAACCGTCATTTTATGTGACCATTATACCGTCTCAGTTTCGTCACTCGGTGTGACGAAAGATTGGTCCCCAATACTCACAATGGAGGAGTAATAGGTCGTCACTAAACAGTCTAAATTTGCAACTAACTGGCAGTTTCAAATATGTTATGTATTATCACTGAAAGTTTGTCCTAATTCCGTCTTAATTAGATACTTATATTTTGTCTCGGATTCGTCACAGTTCTTCCCTAAAAAACCATCACAAATCGGTCTTGATTAGCTACTAATTTAGATGTAAGATTTGTAGTGATTACTTTTATTAAATTAGTCACGATTTTAATATTTTTACTCTTTTAAATGTTCTGTAGTTGTTAGGTATACTAGAATGTGCTTTTGATATTATTAAAAAAAAAATCTGAGAAAGCAAAAAATTATTAAAAATGAAAATTCCATAACATGAAACACTCATAAACATAGTTTAACTTCAACATCAATTAAAACTGAAAATAAATCCTAGTAAGTATCATAAATAAAAGAACTAAACAATAAATAAAAAATAACACCAAAAACCAAAACCAAAATCAAAACCAAAACTAGAAATAGCACCATAAACCAAATTAATTTGTGTTGAAGCAGAAAGACTCCACAGCTTCAAGTTGTTTATTCAGGAGTTCATTCTCCTCACAACTCTTTTGCAATTCAGCTTCACGTTGTTCCAAACGATGAGTTAACGTTCCCCATTGTGCATTACGTAGTGGAGAACCCGTCGAAGACTCTAAAGGCACAGCTCTATGCAGTGATCCAAGTCCAAATATACGACTTTGTTTTGATGTTCCTACAATCCACAAAAGTCACATTTTACAACTCAGATATTATAATACCAGATTTATAGCCACATATAAAAGAAATAAAACCAATGTTCATAACAAAGAAACTATAATATTCTCAAGTGGTGCACTCAGTATACATATCTTATTCCTGCCTAAATGACAAGAGTAGAAAACAATCAACTTCTCTTTTTAATAATTAATAGTTATCGAAAGTGCTTCAGAAGTGGTCTATTAAATAGTTATCTAAGGGAACAATTCTAAAGAATCTTAAATAATTAGATCCAAAGATTATAAAGTTAATTAAGAAATTGGTGAAGAACAAGATTCAAAGCAACCATTGATAAAGAGTCGTAATCTTTCAACCTATACGAGTTTGATGATATATTGCATACAAGTAAACGATAAATAACAAGGATTAACGGTGACATAATACAAACCTTGGAGCACCACTAGATTCGGTAAGAGGAAAAGTTTCAAGAGAAAGTACTTTAGGGTTATAATTTTTAAGGTGATTTGTGAAGGTGTTTATATATCGAGAAAAACATTAAGGCTTTTGACGGCTTAATGATATTTAGTCAATAAAAAAGCCTTAATATTTTACGGGTCTTTTGGCAAAATTTATAGCGGTGTATCTTAGAATTTCAGAATCCCGCCTCTAATGACCAAAAGTTCCAAAGTAAATTTTTCATATGCAGTTTTGTAATAAAATAAGTTAACTACAGTATTCAAAAAAAAAAAACTAAAAACCGAGACATAAAAATACAAAAGAAGTTACAAAATAATTAGACTGATGTAAATATTAAATTTAATCTTAAAAATATTTAAAACATAGCATAGACGTTTCTCAAAGTAGAACTAAGAAAAACAACACTTTATTAGACATAATTTAAAGATAAAATGTGAACTAAAAGTCAAAGAAATATGTACATACGGCAAAGTCTATATCCTCTACCTATTAACGTAATTAAAATTACACGATGCAAAATCATCTAACCAACGTATTAGCAAAGACGATGCAAAATTACATGAAGCAAAGAAAAAAGAACTTTATTTAGATTAAAAACAGAGCACTACCTAACTGGAATAAAAACAGAGCATTATGAACACAAATCAAAACATAGTTTATTAGCGTATATAGGAACTGCAGCTCACTAAAGCTAAAAATAAATTATGCTAGCATTTATAAAATAGCATTATGAACTCAAGTCAAAACAAAAGCCTCAAAAAATAACTGAAAATATATAAGCGGACATAAAAAATATAAGTTTAGTCAAAAGTTATGTATTTACCTGATAGGGTTTCGTGAACAGATTTGTCCAAAAGTTCAGCAAAAGCAATTGGAATCAGCCGCTGCATTAGAACATGATGAATTTTCATTCCAGTTAATTTACCACCTGATAAATCAACACACTTGGATAGACCTTCTTTACATCCATCATAAATTGGGTATTTTGCAGCATCCAAAATATCATAAAACCTTTTAACCTCAACTTTAGGCTCTTCTTCCATATTCTCATTAAAAGAAGCTTCCTCACTACCATCTGCATATGCATCTGAAACCATCTGCACATAAAGATTCACTGGTTCCGCCAAAGCATCTCCACTAGCAGTCGTTATATTAATAAGATTGCTTAGAATATTATAATTCGCACCATGAGAAATCCAAACCCAGTAGTTACGTTGTATGTAAACCCCCTATTATATAGATGACTCCACACAGTGTTTTCTTCCTGTAATTTTCCGTTGTCACACTTACAACATGGACAAAATAGCTTACCATTCTCGAGAAATAGAGGTTGATTTTTTGAAAATTTCATAAAACTCTCTAAACCTTGACAAAGAGTTTCTGAAACTTGATTAGCCGTGTTATTGATTCATTCATACATCCACTGTCTTGTAGTTTTAATATCATTATTCAACGACATTCTTCTCAGTAGGAGATAGCTTATTTTTCCTTCTTCTCGACAGTAGATAGCTTTAGAATCCCTCTTTTTCCTCTCGATGATTATCTATTCGTGCAGTTTTCTTATTTCTATCGTTATTGTAATTGGATTCTTTCTGATATGTTTCTATTGGTCGTATGTTTGCTGTATATTATGATTCTCTCTGATATTATGATTTTAATTAATAATATAAAACAGTAAATAGTAAAGAATATTCTATATTAGATAAGGAATATAGTTCTTAGAAGATTGTTATATACGTAACATTGACATATATTTGTAAAAGAATGTTTCCTTTTTAAATATTTTTTTGTTATTGTGTAACTATTTTTTTATAAACTAAACTTTTAACCAATCATGTAATGCTTGAGTCACAAATCGGAAAAAGAGAAACAACTTTGGTTTATTTAGCTACAAAATTTGCAACGATAATTAGTTTTATTTGGTGTTAATTAGCAACTAAATTTGAGTCACAGTTACGTTAATTGGACTCATATTTCTGTCGCAGTTTCGTATCCAATTTGTGACGCTGCATATAGTCACCATAGTGTCACGACTGTTACGTTTAATACTATAGTAACAATTACGTCTTTAGTTATGAAGAAATCTTGCAACGACTTACATCGTCACAATATTGTGACAAAAAAACTACAGAATTAAGACGAAGTAACATAGTCACAATAACGTAATAAAACCGTAACTAAATTGTGACGAAAACAGTTGGTCTCAAGATGTAGTCACAATATCTCTTTTTTCTTGTAGTGGATGATGATGATGATGATGATTATGATGATGTTGTTGTTGTTGATGATGATGATGATGATGATGATGATGATGATGATGATGATGATGATGATGATGATGATGATGATGATGATGATGATGATGATGATGATGATGATGATGATGATGATGATGATGATGATGTAGGTTATGAAATTATTGAAATTGCAAGCATTAGTGACAATAATGTACAATGATGAAGACATGGATTATGACGGTCATGATCATAGTAATAACAATGATGACACCGATGAGGTTTATGACAGTTATCATAATGACCATGCTGCTGCTGCTGCTGCTGATGATGATGATGATGATGATGATGATGATGATGATGATGATGATGATGATGATGATGATGATGATGATGATGATGATGATGATGATGATGATGATGATGATGATGAAAGTATTTCAGTAGATTACGGGAACTCTCATTTGCTTAGAGATGTGTAAAGAAAAATTCAGAATTTTGTGATAAACAACGGTTGAAAATACCTTTGAGAGACTATATTAAATTCTCCAAATTACAAGCTTGCCTCTGACGAGTTTTTAAACTAATATATAGTTTGCCAAAGTGTTTAAGGAAAAGTGTGCTTTTCTATTCTCTTGTTTACACAGCAAAAAAGGTTTTTAGGGATTTTTAGAGTTGGAGAGAAGATCCAAAGAGATTTGTGATTGGAACCTCATTATTATCTATTTATCTATCTATGCAGTTTTCTTTATACCTGGTTGCTATGAATTTCTTAGCTATGTCTGATTAGTTCCATTGTTAGGTTTAGGGTTTATATAGGTTATGAGGGATTAGCCCCAACTATAGATTGCGAAGTTGTGATATTCATCAATAGGATGCTTCTTAATGCTTGTGCTCTAGAATAGCTAAATAGAACCTTGACCAAGGATTTGTAGGTTCAAGTTATTGCTTGGTCTCATCCTGAATCTATCCTAATTGAGCTAGATAAAGGCGAAAGCTGATCTAGGAGCCCTTAGTGAGCAATTATTCAACTTGTGCCCAAATCTTGCTAGAGCGCGTCGATCGATAGTCCTATAGAATAATCGATCGACGGTGCAAAAGGTGAATCGACCGATATTCCTCTACAATCATCGATCGACACTTTCTAATTGATCAAACCGATTGTTGAGGTCGTTAGATCTAGTAAATAGACGAATCTAAACAAGCGGAAGCTGATCGATTTGTTCTTATAAATTGAGCTATATAATATCATGCAAGCAACTGTTAGGCATCTATAGCATTATAATCCTAATTACTTGAATAGAAACCCTAAGCCTAGCTATATTTTATTAAGTGTCAAAAACCCAATCAAACCAACCGAGCAACTACCTTTCTCAAAACCTGCAATTTAAGTTTAAACATAATCATCCTAGCTTAATCATTCTGATAAGATCTTTTGTGTCCCCTATCTCCTTGTGGATTCGATCCCTAAGTACTACAACTGAACCTCTTATTTGAGAGAGTAATTCACTCCTTAGGGTAATTTGAGTGAGATCGAATTTGGCGCTGTTGCCGGGGAGCTTTGATCGCCATTAGATTTAATCTGATTTAGTCTAGGTTACTTCTTAAAACCACTTTTTCACATTAAATCTTTCTTGTCTTTTCAGGTGTATGTCCAGCAGTACCAAAAGCATCAAGGAAACACAACTGCTATTCTCAGAAGATCCTGCAAGCTTGGAATGTTAAATCCACAAAGAAAGACGCTCCTCATCGATCAACAGCAACACTAGTTTGTCGATCGACACTCGCATACCACCGTCACCCAAGACTCCTATTCCATCGACTGACACTCGCCCATCAATGTCGACCAAGACTACTCTTCCGTTGACCGACATCTTCCAACCCACATCGATTGATACTCCAGACCGAACATCGATCAATACTCAGCCGCGAGATATGGTTGCGACACTGATTCTCAGACAGGACGAGAATGGAGACCTGCATGATCTAGAAGGTCATTTGCGTAATGCAGCAGGTCAGAGGATAGATGCTCAGGGGGCTGTAATCCCAGAGGCTAATACTGAAGCTACAGGAGATGCTCAACCTGTAGATGAGGCTGCTCGACCCAAATCGTTGGCTGATTACAACCGTCCAGATCAGTTCTATGCCAACAGATCAACCTTTCACCCTCCAGCTATCCAGAGAGGCGATTTCGAGTGGAAGCCCCAGTACTACACACTCGTGGGACAGACACCCAACTGTGGGTTATCTGTCCACCTGGATAGGTTCGATGATCTCATATCTGCTATCAAAGCCAATGGAGTCCCTGAGGACTATCATTTCTGCAAGCTCTTCAAGTAATCACTTGCTGGAGAAGCTTTGCAGTGGCTTAAGCAGTTACCACCAGGATCTCTTACACCCTGGGCCGACATCAAGAACGCATTCCTGCGTAACTTCTTTGATGAGGCACATGCTGAAGACTTGAGGAGCAAGATTGCTACATTCACACAGGAGCCTACAGAATCATTCAGAAGCTCATGGATCAGATTCAATTCTAACTAGAGAGATTGTCCACACCACGGATTCAACCAAGTGCAGCTGCTTAACACTTTCTTCAGAGGCATCGCGTTGCAGTATCAGATGCTTCTGGACACAGCTAGTGAAGGGAATCTCAACACTAGGAATCCAGAAAAAGTTGTGAGACTTATAGAGAACTTGGCATCCATCAACAGCACCAAGAACACTGACTTTGAGAGAAGGAAAACTGCAACCATCCTTGGGAAGGAGCAGATGGATAAGGTGAAAGCAAAGCTGGACAGTGTTTACAAGCTTCTTAGGAAGCAGGTTGTTGGGGTCAAAAACGGTTGTCTCGAAATCAACTGTTAAGATCATCGCTCCTTATGAATTTTGACCAAAGAATTAACTCGAAAGAGACGTCAGAACAATGCGAGTGTCGACGGATGACAACGCCGGGAAGACTAGTGTGAAAGGAGACGATCGGGAGGTTCAAGAGCTGGCCAGGCCACCTCGCCCGAGGGCAGGAGAGCTCGACCAAGGTCACCTCGCTCTAGGGCAAGGACAGCTCGACCAAGGTCACCTCGCCCTAGGGCGAGGACGGCTCGACCAAGGTTGGGGCGAGGACGGCTCGACCAAGGTTGCCTCGCACTAGGGCGAGGACGGCCCGACCAAGGTCACCTTGGCCTAGGGCGAAAACGGCCAGACCAAGGTCACCTCGCCCAATGGCGAGGACGGCCCGACCAAGGTCACCTCGCTCTACGGCGAGGATGACCCGACCAAGGTCATATCGCCCTAGGGCGAGGACGGCCCGACCAAGGTCACCTTGCCATAGGGCGAGGACGGCCCGTCCAAGGCCACCTCACCCAAGAGCGAGGACATCCATGTCCAAGGCCACCTCGCCCAAGGGCAAGGACGGCCCGTCCAAGGCCACCTCTCCCAAGGGGGAGGACACCCGTGTCCCGGCCACCTTGCCCTATGGCGAGGACAGTCCCATCCCGGTCAGTCCAACTAGTATCAACTCCCGTGCCCTCCGTATGGTTGTATCATCCAAGCCACGGACCTAGTACCTCTCGATTCGTTTTGATTGGAGTTATTATCGAAGTTTTACGACTAAAACTGTGAAGGTATGTTTTCTCATAAAAAATATATCGTATAAAACAGGAACAGTTAGCTCGAACATAGATTCCTTAAGATATACGATATATTTTTTGGAAACGACGATCTTTCTGAGAAATCGTATAAACGTCTGAAGGCTTTAAAACGGCTCGCAAGGACCTAAAACGTGCCTGGAAGCCCACCTGCGATTTTAAGAAGGAATTCGAGCCCAAGGGGATTATGACTGTTTATCTTATCTCTCGAAATAGGTAAATGTCAAGTTTCCAAAGATAGATGTAAAAGTTTGAAGATAATTATGAATATCGACGAATAATGGAATCTTCCCAAAAAGAGATGAATTTGGGCCCAAAGGCGAAGGAGTAAAAAAGGCCACCAACCTAAAACAGCTATATAAGGAGAGCAGGAGCAGAAGAAAAGGGGGATCCGAGATTTTAGAACTAGAGAACTCTTGTTAGCTTAGAGAACTTAGAGCTTAGGTGGTTAGACTAGCAAGGCAATCCTGAGAACGTTGTGCTGCCCCTTGTTCTATTTTTTATCTTGTTAGCATATCTCTACTTTTCTCGGAGAAATCTTGTATTCATATTATTCAATCAATAAAATACCTCAGAGCGACTTTTTCATCTATATTTTGCTATCTGTTCCTTTTTTGGCTTCATGTGATTACGCAGAGAATCCGGACCTTCAGGGAAAGTCAGGCTCGGTTGACTTTCCTCTATTTCATTCGTTTAAATCGACAGTGTGAGTTTCGGTTCCCACAGTTTGGCGCTAGAAGGAGGGGGGAGGTCGGAAAACGCCCAAGCAGACTCCTTGGCTGCACTCGTGTCGAGCTCGGATCCCAGACTTAAGAGAATAATCCCTGTTGAGTTCATAGAACATCCGAGCATTGGACCGCCAGTAGTCTCCAATCTGATTAGGGCGCAATGGCTGTAACAACCCATGGCTGGAACCGATTCGATCCTATATCGTCGACGGAACACTACCCGCCGAAAAGTGGGCGGCTCACAAGGTAAAGACCCAAGCAGCGCGATACGTGATGATAGAGGGAGAGATCTATAAATGGAGATTCTCTTGTCCACTCATGACCTGTGTGGAAGGAGAAAAAGCGAGGAAAGTTATGGAAGATGTCCACTCAGGATCATGCGGAAATCACTCCGGAGGAAGGTCAGTCCCGGTCAAAATAAAACGCCACGGTTATTACTGGCCGACTATGATCAGAGATTGCGAAAAATTCGCACGAAAATGTGAAAAATGCCAAAGGCACACGCCAACGATTCATCAACCTGCAGAGGTCCTCTCATCCATCTCGTCTCCATATCCCTTTATGCGATGGTCTATGGATATCTTCGGACCTATACACAATTCAAAGCAAAATAAAACGCCACGGTTATTACTGGCCGACTATGATCAAAGATTGCGAAAAATTCGCACGAAAATGTGAAAAATGCCAAAGGCACGCGCCAACAATTCATCAATCTGCAGAGGTTCTCTCATCCATCTCGTCTCCATATCCCTTTATGCGATGGTCTATGGATATCGTCGGAAATTTACACAACTCAAAGCAGAAGCGTTTCCTTTTGTTCCTCACGGATTTCTTCTCAAAGTGGGTAGAGGTAGAATCCTACGCAAGTATCAAAGACGACCAAGTCAAGAACTTCGTATGGAAGAATATTATCATCAGACACGGGGTCCCTTACGAAATCGTAACGGACAACGGATCTCAGTTCATCTCTACTCGGTTCGAAGCATTCTGCGAGAAGTGGAAAATACGACTGACCAAGTCAACTCCCAGATATCCGCAATGTAACGGCCAGGCCGAGACTATTAATAAGACCATCCTCGATGGACTAAAAATCGCTTGGAAGCCAAAAAGGGACGATGGACAGATGAACTTGAAGGAGTTCTCTGGTCTCATCGTACGACCCCAATACGGACTACAGGAGAAACTCCCTTCGCCCTCGTTTACGGGACAGAGTGCATGATTCCGGCGGAAGTAGAATTTCCCGGGGTACGGAGAAGATTCCTCCCCGAACGAGAATATCTCAACAATGCGATGCTGCTGGACGATCTCGATCTTATCAACGAGCGCTGAGACCTGGTGCTCATCCTAATTCAAAATTACCAGAAAATATTACAAGGGGTCGAGGATGAAGGTGTTGCTCCGGGGAGTACACCTAGGGTAACAATCCTTTCGGTGATTTTTTTTTGTATCGGCTGTTGAGGCCATGATGCATGTTTTGGGACTGGCCGTTGGTGGCTTTTAATCCCTGCCCTTTTTAGGGCTTCTTTTTCTTTTTAAAACTTTTGGCTCAATCTATAAAATTTCAGTTATTTTATAACCAAGAGAACTACAGTTTATCGAAGTTAGAGGGAGAGGGTGTGAGTTGTCGTCTCATTCCTCCCCGGATGATCACCGCATCTAACGCTCGCATTAACGCGAGTTGTTGCAGTTCAGTGTTCTATGCAAAGGCTCGTGGAACGTATAGACTTAAGTGAAGAAAAAAAAATTGGGATCTCGTACCGGGGTGTTGATACTATGCCTATGAGATGTCAAGATCCAGCATGGCTGGGTTTAGGGTAAGACCTAGGTTTAATATCGGGGTGCGCCATCGCAGGTTCAAAGAAGGCGATCTGGTTCTACGCAAAGTCTTCCTAAACACTGCCGAACAAAACGCAGGAAAGCAGCGAGCGAACTAGGAAGGACCGTTCAAGGTCATAAAGTTCGTCCGACCAGGTTCATACCAAATCGCAAACATGCAAGGCGTAAAGATCCAAAGAACCTGGAACGCAATGCACCTTAAGAAATACTACCACTAATCGCAACGTGGAAAGTAAAAAGAACTACGAGATGGCTTGATCCCAAAAAGGGGTACGTAGGCAGCTCGCAAACCAGTGAGTTCAGCTATCCCCCCACTCAAAAGGGGGGGGGGACGGTGGGTGCGTATACTCGTATATTCCCAAAACTTTCGAAGATTCAACATTTTTTGAAACTTTTTACAGAAAACGCTGTCTTATAATTATCGCTAATCTCTTATCACAAATCACTACTAACGGCTACGACGGTAAATCCAGTATTTGCCTACAACGCCTTAGCAAAAGCAGATAGCTACCTCACCAAAAAGCGGTCAAATTCTCGGAACGCTCTCGAAGAAGCATTCCTCGATCGAAACGTTCCTTGATCGAAACATTCAATTTGTCCAAAGCCCGCAAACAGAATGCGACATAAGAAAAATACAACTTTCGGCACTGCGAGACGTCGCTACGTGTTCTAATAAACATTTTTCGACGTTTTCAAAACTTAACACAAATCCCGTACGCCTTTAAAAAAACGGTAACATGCCTCTAAAATGGTATTATTTCGTTGTTGCTGATCACAACAAATGAACTCGTACGTCCTAAACAGACATTAGCCGCCCTCGAAAGGATAGGCTCTCTTACATCCGACAAGGATAACATAGCGCTATACAAGAAATCCAAAATTTTGGTTAGCAGCTCCAAACAGCCTTTGGAAGTAGCTCGATTCGTGCCAAGACAAGTCGTATAAGCCGATAACAATTCGCGGACTTTAAATCGGTACGAATCAGGTTAAAATCGCAAACAGGCAAAATGAAAGCCGACTTGTCATCGCAAAGCCTTAGTCCGAGAGTAAACCTAGGTCTTACCTTAAACCCAGCCGTGCTGGATCTTGACATCTCATAGGCATAGTATCAACACCCCGATACGAGATCCCAAAATCAGTCTCTTCTTTTAAGTCTATACGTTCCACGAGCCTTTGCATAGAACACTGAACTGCAACAACTCTGGCATTGTACGAACGTTAGGTACGGTGATCATCTGGGGGGAGGAAAGAGATGACAACTCACACCATCTCCCTCTAACTTCGATAAACTGAAGTTCTCTTGGTTTATAAAATAACTGAAAATTTTATAGATTGAGTCAAAATTTTTAAAAAGAAAAAGAAGCCCTAAAAGGGCAGGGATTCAAAGCCACCAATGGCCAGTCCCAAAACATGCATCATGGCCTCACAACGGCCGAAACAAAAAAATAAATCCCCGAAAGGATTGTTACCCTAGGTACTCCTTGGAGCACCACCTTCATCCTCGACATCATCAGAACTAGGGACCGGAACACCATCGCCTCCCTCAACCACATCACCTTCGCCTCCTTCGACCGCGCCGCCGCCACCTACCTCGTCTGCATCGCCTTCGCCCCTCTCGACCATGCGGCCTTGTCCCACTGGATCACCCGAACACGGCGTAAGGGTGTACTCGGACTTCAGGCCTGCTAGGATCGAATCAAAGTCCCCTTCTGACGCTATCAACTATTCCTTACAAGATGACAGTCTGGCTTCTTCAGAGTCCAGGGTCAAGGCCTCATCACCTTTGAGCAGCTGGATTTCTTAGACCCGCCGATACCGCCAAGGCCAAGTCCTTCTTACGGACGGCCATTAGAGACTCAAATAAAACGGCCATTCTCGATATACGGGCGTGAAATTTGGCCCGAGGGTCAGTGGTCTCCACCGGCTCACAAGCCCTTGAATCCTCTTAACTCTGGATCTGTCGTTGGAGGTGACAAACTTCGGAAGCTTTGGTTCTCTTCTTCTTCTTCATCTTGAGCAACGAACTTGCAGTTTTCCCGAGGTCCCGCTCAAGATTGCTGATTCAGACTTCGAGCTGCGACATCTCGGCAGTGTGAGTTCCCTTCATGGTATTTAGCATAGCCTCGGTACGCCTCAACGTTTCCTGTGATACGGCTAGCTCCTTTGTCAAACGTTCAACCTCTGATCCATAGTCGCTGATCATCCCATCGATCAACGATACAAACTGTCCACAAGAAAAAATGTCGCTTGTAATCAATAAGGAATCATATTCGCAAACGGACCTTGGCACGACGCTGCGACAGTAGTCCCGAAGGCTCGCCTTCCTCGCCCTTGGTACATCTCCTCCTCTTGACCGCCTCTGTCGCGGTACTAGTCCCTTTGCGACCTTTGGGTAACGGTGCAACACTGGGCGCGGAAAGCCCCAAGAAGGTCTCCCTCTTGTCCGGAGGCGGAGGCATAGACTCCGCCGCTTCCTCTTTTTCGACGATGACAATCAGCGTAGTGGAGGAACCTGAGGGATGAGCCAGGACGTCCGGTGCTTGCTCAGATGTGGCATCTCATCCTACAGAAGGGGCAGCACCACATGGGGACTTAGGACCGGCGGCCGAGGCCAAGAACGCGGACGAAGAAGGAACGGCCGATGCCCCAGCATGAGTTTGGATCCACTCCTTCTCGGCACTGCGTCGATATAACTTGTCCTTAAAGGAAAGGAATCCAGCGACAAAGGACAGGATGGCATCGGGAACCTCCAAGGTCGGCAAGTTGGGACTGGCCTCACCCATCTCAACGTCAGAGTTCTTCATTTCGTTTTGAGAGGAAGTCATTTTTGCTTGAGAGAACAAGGGGAGAAAATTTTGAATAAATAAGATGTGTGGAGAATGTGGAATGATGGATTGCTACTTATAGGAGTATGAGGCTGACTTGGATTTCTGTAATAAAATAATCTCGAAAAATATTCTCGAAAAATAATCTGCGAAAAAGCATATCCTTAACCGAAAATTCCGATTAAAAACACTTCATTCGCCCGCAAAACCACCTCGAAGCTTGCAGGCCGGGGGGCTAACTGTTGGGGTCAAAAACGGTTGTCTCGAAATCAACGGTTAAGATCATCGCTCTTTACGAATTCTGTCCGAAGAATTCACTTGAAAGAGACGTCAGAACATTGCGAGTGTCTACGGACGACGACACCGGGAAGACTAGTGTGAAAGGAGACAATCGGAATTTTCAAGAGCCGGCCAGGCTGCCTCGCCCGAGGGCAGGACAGCTCGACCGAGGTCACCTCGCCCTAGGGCGAGGACAGCTCGACCAAGGTCACCTCGCCCTAGGGCGAGGACGGCCCGACCAAGGTCATCTCGCCATAGGGAGAGGACGGCCCGACCAAGGTCACCTCGCCCTAGGGCGAGGACGGCCCGACCAAGGTCACCTCGCCCTAGGGCGAGGACGGCCCGACCATGGTCACCTCGCCCTAGGGCGAGGATGGCCCGTCCAAGGCCACCTCTCTCAAGGGCGAGGACATCCGTGTCCGAGGCCACCTCGCCCAAGGGAGAGGATGGCCCGTCCAAGGGCGAGGACGGCCCGTCCAAGGCCACTTCGCCCATGGGCGAGGACACCCGTGTCCCGGCCACCTCGCCCTAGGGTGAGGACGGTCCCATCCCGGTCAGTCCGACTTGTATCAACTCCCGTGTCCTCCGTATGGTTGTATCATCCAAGCCACGGACCTAGTACCTCTCGATTCGTCTTGATTGGAGTTATTATCGAAGTTTTACGACTAAAACTGTGAAGGTATGTTTTCTCATAAAAAATATATCGTATAAAACAGGAACGGTTAGCTCGAACATCGATTTCTTAAGCTATACGATATATTTTTTGGAAACGATGATCTTTCTGAAAAATCGTATAAACGTCTGAAGGCCTAAAACGGCCCGCAAGGACCTAAAACGTGCCTTGAAGCCCACCTGCAATTTTGAGAAGGAATTCGAGCCCAACGAGATTATGACGGTTTATCTTATCTCTCGAAATAGGATAAATGTCAAGTTTCCGAAGATAGATGTAAAAGTTCAAAGATAATTATGACGATCGACAAATAATGGAATATTCTCAAAAAATAGATGAATTTGGGGCCAAAGGCGAAGGAGTAAATAAGGCCACCGACCTAAAACAGCTATATAAGGAGAGGTGGAGCAGAAGAAAAGGGGGATCCGAGATTTTAGACCTAGAGAACTCATGTTAGCTTAGAGAACTTAGAACTTAGGTGGTTAGACTAGCAAGGCAATTCTGAGAACGTTGTGCTTCCCTTTTTTTTATTTTTTTATCTTGTTAGCATATCTCTTCTTTTCTCGGAGAAATCTTGTATTCATATTATTCAATCAATAAAACGCCTCAGAGCGGCTTTTTCATCTAAATTTTGCTATCTGTTTTTTTTTCGACTTCGTGTGATTACGCAGAGAATATGGACCTTCAGGGAAAGTCAGGCTCGCTTGACTTTCCTCCATTTCATTCGTTTAAATCGACAGTGTGAATTTCGGTTCCCACACCGGTTTGCTCAGCAGAGGATGCAGATGCTGTAGACATAGTGGATAACACATAAGTAGAGGAGGATGTGAACTTCGTCAGTGGAACTAGATTTCAGAGGTCTGGAAATCAGAGTGGAAACAGAAACTTCTTTGGAAAAATGATTAACTTCAACCAGAGTTTGCAATACCAGAAACCTTACAGCAACAACAGCAAGAGTTATGGAAACTCATTTTACCAGAATCCACCACCACAGACCCACGAAAGCAAGATAAAAGGAATGCTTGATCAGGTTCTTGAAGGCCAGCAGAAGCTAACGGTGGATTTCAATGGGAAGATTGATTCTGTCAACACCAACCTGAACACCAAGTTTTAAACTTTGAGCACTCATGTGAAGAAACTGGGGATACATGTAGTTCAGACAGGAAAAGTTGTTAAGAGGCAAAAGCCTTAGAAGGGGGATAGGAGATGAAGCAATGAAACAAGAAAAGGATTGAAAACCAGAACCAAAAATTAACACCTAACGATAACAAAAATTAAAAAAAAAAAGCTGAGAAAATAAAATAAAATATAATATAATAAATAAAACAAAAAAAACATAACACACAAAAATGCGATTTCATAAAGAAAATTCAAGCATAAATTTAATCTTTATATAAAAATAGTACATATTTGCATAGTCTAAATGGAAAACCGCATTATAAAACAATTTGACAAGAAGCACATAAAATATAAATAAAAGTAGATGACTTAACAGAAAATATATTAAAAATCTAATCCATCGAAAAAATAACGTAGCCTTATTAAGCAATTTTAACAACCGCATTAAGAAATTCAACTTTTCTTAATGAAATAATGTTAAATATTTCACCATCAAACAATTCAATCGAAAAAAGTCATGGAAAATAAACAAGAATAATGATTCTATATAAAATACTAATTCAAAATTATGATGCTCTCTTACAAATCCACACTAAATATAAAATTTTAAAGATAATCTTGATAAAACTTAACAAAGGTAAACAAACAATCGGTTCATCACAAACCATTCACTCAAAAGACCTAACGCTTCTGAATTAAATGGCCTTTTATACAAAATGTTCCAAGAAGTTAAAAAAATCAATAATTTAAACTCACCATCTATAAAACATAGCTATAACACCTTACGTTGCTTACAATTTTGAACTCACACAATAACCAAAGAATGAATAACAAACCACTTCTTTCTTATGAGTTCTCACACAAAACAAGACCTTTAGGAGCAAATCCCCGGCGCGCACTCCAAGTCTACATCAACAGGCCAAATACACAACAATCTATCATTGATTTTCAGCTACCATCTATCACCAACCATCAAGGTAATTTTAATGACTCAGCAACTGAGGGCATGGAATTCATGTTAACTCGGCATGAAATCGAACACCCCAACTCAACCTTGCTTATTTAAGAAACAACCTAATATGTGATGAAATTACTAACAGCCGAAGACAATAACATAACTGATGATCTTCAAGTTACCCTTACCATCACATACTACAACCAAAACGCGACTGCAAGACTTGACGTCGACCTTATCATCACCGATCTTGAGGCAACTAATAGGCCTCCAACTATAGAAGAAGAAAACAATACATGCACTGTATGTTTCATAAATTACAACAATATAACCTATCTATGCTCTCTTACTTGCGGCCATACTTTCCATTTCTGCTGCATTGATCAATGGCTTCGTACAAACATAAGATGTCCCATATGTAGGGAAAATCATCTGTGATTCAGCATTATTACAATTTATAAGGGGTTTCTTATGTTCAACTTTTCAGTTTCACTTGCATACTATTTTTGATTTTTTTTTTTAATTTTCAAAAAAAAAACAATAAATGTTTTTCCTCATTTCCTAATATGTTCCATTGCAAGAATTAGTTTATTACCAAAAATCAAATAAAAAGCATATAAGAACAAAACTTCATTACACACATTTAAATTCAGATCAGTCTCTAAAATAAAATTCAAATGCCATTCCATCTATATATTGTCCACATGGTACTTAACAATATAATTCAATATGTTCTCTAAATAAAACATCAACTTTAGTTTATTTTTAAATTCCAACTAAATTAACTTTGTTACGACTATCGGCTTTTTATTCTACTTTTATTGAACTGATTAATCACAACCACTTATGTTATTCCACTTTGAACCAAGAAACTTTAAAATAAAGTAATACACTATGATTGCTAACCAGTATCAAATGGATCAGAGAAAAATATCATTTTCTTTTACATATTTTCTTTACTAAGACCATAAAATAGATTGTAAATTTATGTAAGAATAAAACATACGAATCCGGCGCATGACGCAGGAATACCACTAGTTATAGTATATGATACGGTTATTAACTTATTTGATATCATTTCAATAAAACCGATATTTGTTTACATCGTCTTCAAAAATTGATACAAGATACAACTTTGCATCAATTAAATAAATGATACATTTACTATTTTCTATTAGTATTACTTAGAAAAGGATACAAAGTAACATCATTTGAATAAAATATAAAAAATTTATATTAATGATAAAATGCAACTAACATAATTTTAATTTAACATTAATATGTATGAATTCCTTTGTTCGGTGAATATATTGATCAAGATTTTATTATAAATAATAATATTCAATATTTTTCATGTAATTTTATATAAATAAAAAACTAAATTTTAAATTTCTTATGAAATTTTTTTTCTTGCTTTAATAAATAACTTATAAGAAATTAATTTGATTTTATAAGTAACTAAATACATAATTTATAAGAAATTTTTTATTGCTTTAATAAATAACTTATAAGACAACTTAATATATTTATTGATAAAGAAACTGAAAAATACATTGTTTTAAGTATTTCTATTCTCATAATAATATCTAGTTAATTAAAAGAAATAAAGTGGTAGAATAAAAAGTTTTCTTGTTTACAATTAATATGCCAGATTTTTGTTCTAATTAAATAAAGAAAGTAGCTAGTTTTCTATTTATTACCATAATTTGTTTGTAAATAAAAATGTACAAGTTAAAATATATATTTTTTAAGAATATAGTAATGTCTCCTATTTTTTCTCATCCACTAGATCACAATCTTTTTGTAACATCAAATAAACTGAATATAGACCACGACACTCTACATCTTTTACAAACTCATCTTCTTACACACGCAGCCCCTTAAAAGATTTATTCAACACAGTTACTACACAGATTAAAAATTGTTTCTACACAGTCATTTTAAATCTTCGATTGCTTATTATTGCATATTCTGTTTTCAATTGCTTATTTCTTTTCTTATTATACGGAATGGTTTCTATATTATCATCATTATAGGTTAACAAAGGTGAAGACAGTGAGTTTCAAAATCAATGGAGATACGTAAATAAAGATTAAAAATGTATGCTATTTCTACTTAAAATGATTATCTTTATTTACACAGAGATATCAAGAGTTTCTGACTTTCTAAATGATTTCTGATTTTTTTCTGTTTTGCTTTAAATTTTGTAGAACAAAAGTTTCTTTAAGTATTATGATGATGAATGATTCCTAATTTCCTATCATGTAATGAAGAAACATATAGATTATTTATGAGATAGTTATGATAGATCTCCAAGTATAGACTAAAACTTTTATATGGTTCAGAAGTTGATTGTTCTTTATCTCCACAGCAATTTAGAAATCTTTCAATAGCTTCATATGTGTCCCCTGTTATGCCGTCTTTAAAAAAAACTTTATGTGCATTCAAACTTGCCAGATTTATCTTCACCCGCTGCTAAGTTTGCCAGGGAGTATTAGAGTTAAGGTCCAAGTCAGTTAAGTTAAGCCCAATATTCATGTTACCAGGGTTGTAGCATTATGAATTTCATATATATATATATAGAGAGCAATGTTTTTATGGTAGAGTTACTAGGTCTGCGATTTGTGTAGTCTATCTTCAATTATGAAATATCAATTAAAATTTATTATTTTAGTGATAAAGCTAAAGCTAGGCCTGGAATTATTATCCGAGATCTGGATTCGATCCGAGATCCGATCCCGATCCGCGCCGGAAATTCTGATATCCGGAGGGGCCGAATCCGGATCTGGATGGTAAAATGTTGGATCCGTCAAAACCGGATCCGGATATCTAATTTTTTTAGTCCGGATATCCGGATCCGTAATTTTTATGAATAATTATTTTTAAAATAGTAATATCTATATATAAAAACTAGTTTCATTTATTATATTTTCATTTTTATAATAGTATATGTAGCTTTTATATAAAATTTGTAATGGCATATATAAAAATAATTAAAAACATTGTATACATTTTTATTTTTAAATTATTGTTAATATTTTATATATTTTAATATTATTTTATTTATTTTAAGGTTTCAAATCCGGATCCGGATATCCGCCGGATATTACAATTTTAAGAAGGATATCCGACACCCGGATATCCGAGAACCCCGGATCCGGATAAAGATAGGAAAATCATGGATCCGCCGGATAAGGATCCGGATCCGGATACCTCGAAATTCTCCGGAAACCCGATCCGTCCCACCCCTAGCTAAAGCTTTCTCTTTTATTTTGTTTCATAATAAAGTTCACTAAGTTAGTTCAATAAAGTTCAATTAACCATAAATAAATTTGTCTATATAGCGCTGGTCTAAAGTTGTACAGTGCCTTAATTCATTTTAAAGCTATTTTCTTTAATATATTTTATTTAATATAAAACTATAATATAAAAATATTTTTTTGGTCAAAAACTATATAAGTAATTAAAATTTGAATTAAACAATCAATCACATCAACTATTTATAGTAAACAGTAAATTTATCACACTAAAATATAATTATTGTGCATTTTCAATGTAAAATCATTCATTAAAGGAACGTAATCAAATCTTTAATTGTAACAGTGTCAATTGATTACAAAATCACACTAAATAACAGTCGTAATGCATTACTTAAATAGAATCACTTACTTAAATGATACTAATTTACATTATTATTTATTAATAACGATTCAAAATAGGTGTTAGAACATCAATCTATCTATCTATTATAATAATGTTGCCTGTAGTCTCTCCACAATCATCAACCTCAGCATTCACATAGAGGTAAAACACTCCACGTGTCTATCTCTTTTACGTGATGCAATCTTTCTTTTTATTTGGGCTCTTCTAAATATTCATATCTGGCCCATCCTCTTTTAGGATTTGTATCTGATGCGACCACACATGCACTCGGCTCCTACTTCCTCACTCTTTGTCTCCTTGATATACCAAGGATTTCATCCAAAACATAATTATTATGTTTTGGAGTCTACTTAGTATGTTTTCAGGTTCAGAAGTATTTTGCAATAAAATGATGATTTTGGAGCATTTTAAAGCAGCAAAGAGATTTCACCCGAGCTGACTATTGAACCAGACCGGAAGTCGACATTCAGAGTCAATAATTGATCGATGCACACTTTGTGACATTGATCGACAGCGAAGCAGTCTACGATTAGAGTTAATAATCGATCGATGCACACTCTATACCATCGATCGACAGCGAAGAGCGCATAAGCCAAATTGGTTCCAGCCGACTTAAAGTCCATGGAACAAGAGTTACTGACGTTTACAAGATGGAATGAAAAAAACATAGAAAGAAAGAATAAAAATAGGCATTGAAGTTTATGGTTTTATACGTGATGATTTTTGTGTTTTTTGTAAATAATTGTTTTAATCGTGATGTATTAATATAATTATTATCAACGATAGTGAAATTTTAGTTTGTTTATCAAGATAATCATAGGTATTAGAAAGAAAAAATGTAACAAAGAATATTATTAATCAGTGAAAATATCAATAATTATTTAACGAAATAAATTATTTTAATCAAAAATTTTCTTTAAATTACGTTTCACTAGTAAATGATGAAAAAATTTTAAATCAGTAGTTGTAAATGATACATATTTTTGAAACATTTCTTAAAATTGATAGTAATTTTTGTCAGTTATTTATAAGTGATATAAATTATTAAAATCAACTATTTTAATTGATAGAAATACTTACATCATTTAACATTACTGAAGTCAAAACTAACATCATTTTTTATTATAAATGACACATATTAACATCATTTATATAAATGATGCAAATAATTTATATTTTTACATCATTTATCAAATGAATTGATGTAAATTATTTACAGCACCACTTTAAGAGTCACTTTTTTAAAAGATGTGAAATACTTTTATATCATTTATAAATAATGCAAATATTGAAAATAAATGATGTAAAACTATCTTTATTTTGTAGTGTCAGTTCAGATAATTTCTTGTGTGTTATGTAATCCACACAAAAAAAAAAACTATTTATCAGTTTTAATTTTTAAAAACTATTTTTATTTGTAATGATGTATATTTAAAATATTCAATAATACATACTAAACAATTTATAAACGTTAGATAACAATCCTCCATTTTTAAAATACAAATATTTTAATACTTTTTCTAACTTATTTTGATATTGATTCTCATAAAAATTAGTTTCATAAGTAAATCAATAATTATGTTGAAGGCATATCATTTTCTTAAAAAAAAAAATTTAGATTCAGATATTGACTTCAAATTATCATAACTAAAATGTCTAATAAATATATTTTTAAATAAAAAAATCTTCTTAATTTTATTTATCTGTAATTTTTTTTAAACTTAAAATATACCCCGTTAAATCAAATGATCTAATCGATAGTTTGGATGGCTTTTCCTATGTTTATATTTACTTTCAAAGACAATATATCCCTGCATTCATATCTTACCAAAACGTTTAGTTGGGATCAACTAGTCTTTAGGAAAAAAGACTGATTTCATTTCAGGTAAACATCTTTTAGAATCACTATAGACCCTACCAAATGTTATATTAGGCCACTGATTCATCCCTTCCGTTTCCATAGTATGCCCATCACCAGGCCATGACCGGATGCCGAGAAAAATAGTATAGCCCCAAACACTGAACAGACACAGTTTTAAGGGTGTTTCCACCACAACGCATTTGCACTGATCCAAAAAAAATTATTTTCTTAGCTTAAAAATGGTCTAGTTTTTGTAAAAACATATAGTCACGGGTTAAAAATGAATTTTTGTAACAAAAAATAATATATATATATATATATATATAATTTTGTCTTCTTTTTTTCGAACCACATACAATTGTCTATAAATTACCATAAATCTATTTTATTATTTGTATTAGAAAATCTTGAAGAAGAAAAATATAAACAAAAGTGTTTTGGAAATTTTTTTTTTTTTTGGTCAAACCAAACTTGCATTAATCTTAAAAGAGTTTAAACTCCATTAGAAGAAGATACAGCAAGGCTACAAACAGCCAATCAAAGGGATAAACTGATAAAAGAAGGATAGAATTGATACAAATCACTAAAAGAATCCATAAGAATCGCATGACAACGATTTCATAAGCTTCTTTAATAATCATATCAAGTGTAACCCAAAGGATCACTAACACTGCATCAACAGCAGAGGAGAGCATTAGCTGGGAGGAAGATTCTTTCAGTACCAGCAACGCTTGATCTTCCATTTCACTCCATACAAAAGGAAATATTGGGAAGAGACACAACTCCAAACAGGAGACAATTGGGAGAACAAAACCCGTCAAGATCATATTCAACAGGCAACATATGTCAACAAGTTTTCCTTCCAGCTGCCACAGAGAAGATAAACACAAGATAACAGCACCAAGAACCAGACTTGATACAAAAAGGGAACTGCAAACTGCAGTAGGAGATCGCATTGAGACGACATTGATGCTACTAAAAGGCACAAAGAAAGAACCGAAGGAAGCGCTGTCTATCAGAACATTAACAATTAAAACCACTGACCACAAGTTCAAAGTCACACATACAACTCGCTTTTCAACCCATTCAACATAATAAGGGTAAGCGGAGAGAGACGAGCTACGATGAACCTGGAGGACTGTAACAGGAGGGCCAGGACAAGATCTGAGAATAGACCATTTCACGAGCCGACAATAAAACGACCTGCACACAACAGGAAATCCTCGCCACCACCACAGAGCTTTGTCGCCATAGTTGAACAAGGAAGCTTTAAATCAAGGGTTTGGGTAAGAGCTTGAAGAGAAGGCTTGGCGGAGGTGGCGAGGATTTGAAGAAGAGCAAGGAGATAGACAGCGTATGAAGGGTCTGGAGGTTCCGGTGGAGCGACGGGAGAGAGAACTTCAAGTGGAGGATACTCGTACGGCGGCGAATCTGGAGGAGGTCTGAAAAACAACGGAGCAGCATTCACCATCAGGACTATGGAGGAGGAGCAGAACTACTTGAAAGGGAGTCTGAAGAAACGACGGAACTGGAGCGGAGGAGATACATCCAAAACGGCGCACCTCGGGATGCGGGCCTGAGAGAAATATTTAGGGCTAACTATTTAGACGCTCACATACCAAAAGAAGATCAAAATAGTGTTTTGGAAAATATATAACTATGATTTCAGCGGAAATTGTCTTATAAAAGAAAAGTGGGTTTCCTAAATTGTTGACTATCTAAAAAGCAAATGACCAACCGACAATATCATAGTAATAAACAAATACAAATTTAGTACTTTACTATTCTAGAATTTTGCAGATTTCTATTGTTAAAATAAAATGTAGAGATGTAAAGATCTATAAAAAATTTCAATTTGGTCGAGCTTACGTGGAATTTGTCATTGTATCATTTTCTATTTCATTGAAATTTTAAAGCTAATCCAGTAATTCATCACATTTTCCTTCTGATGATGAGGAAGATTTTGTTTACATCTAGCAAAATTTTAATACGATCTTCTTGAATCACTGTACTTTTTATATATTACTCTCTTGAAAAAAAAAAAAGCTTTATGAATCTCAAATATTGTCCCTATAAAACTTAGTACCAAAAGAGTTTTAGAAGATTAATCTTAGTTAGAATGTTCCCCTGGCCAGTGGCGACCAATCTTCGATCTCGTCTGGCGACTATCTTCATGTTCCTGCTATATTAACTTTTCGTGTCGGCAACGCCCCAAAATGTACTGTTCTAACTTTGGATCGACCTATATTTTTTTCCTTTTACTCTATCATATCTTAGTTTAAAGATGTGCCCGTTGTGTCTCTATATATGATTGGTGTGGGTAAATTCATCTTCAAGACACATTTCTTTTACTTGCCGACGCTTTGTTTCGTGTTTCACATTTTCCACAACATGTGTTAATTTGGTCTTAATTACGTTCAACTAATGTTTCTGTAGAATCCTTATGTTTTTAATTTCTAATCATAACACTCTTCATTTGCTCTTAGAAACATGTAACCTCAGTAAACGCATCTTGCCAAATCATGCTCGTGTTTGGTGCAAAGTATTTATCTCTTAGAAAAGGATTTCGCTCGCGTCTGATAAATCATTAAATTGTATCTCTCTAAGTACATCTAATACATGCTAGTTTTTTTTTTTAATTACATGCTAGTTTTTGGCTACAATTTTAAGAAAGTCTCGTATTATAGCCACTGGAATGAATGTTTGGATGTAATCTACACCTCCGACATTTAATGTGGTGGCATTTATGCCAGAACAGTGGTCTGGTTTCATTTGGTTATCAACCAAACAATATATATCTAAATCATAACATTCTTTTTTGGCTTGTCCTCAGTTTTTTTTTTCTTTAAAGAATGCTAGTTCAGCTTTCAACTTATATGCATAAACGAATAGGAAACGCAAAATAAAATCAACCGCAAATTTCCACAGTCCAACGAACGTCATCAACCGACACAAGCCAACAATCTCCACGACAATTCAATGTCTATTCACTCTCCTTTCCCCATCAACCTTTAACTTTTCATGTCTACCAATTATAAAAACATATGGTTCATCTTAACTTGCTTTTTTGTTACGCAGACATATCATATGTAGCACATTTTCATATACACAATCATGCTCATATCTAGATTATTTCTCCTAATAATGCAATCTAATACCGATATTTTAAGTATGCATATACGACCTCAAGGGAACCGTGCATACATATATAGAGTCGCGAGAGAGAATAATATGTATAAAATCTTATGGGAAATAGAATATCTGTGTATACATAATGTTATGTACAAGTGAGAGAAATACATATATATGAATGATGTTGCTACAAGTTTCACCTCTGTTTCGTTCTTGAGCATGAACATTCCATATGTGAACTCTCTTAACTAAAATGAGAGCTATGCACCAATAATGGAATGGAGGTTTTGCTGTTTGGGTTGCAAAGTGTGTGGGTGAGACTCCACGAGTATAGACCACAAAACATGTACATCTTCATATGGACATGACTTCACGTCCTCGTATAATATGTATATTCCTCTTCCTGCACATTATCCATCTTTCTACTTTAACACAATGCCGCACACACAAATATACATATAGATTCATGATGCAAACAAAACTCATTTTCAAAATAGTTTCCTTCAGAGAGTATATATGAACCATGAAACAAAAAAAAGGAAGAAGTATATCTGATCTACTGGATCATTAATTATAAAGACATACATATATATAGATATAGAATGGGTAGAGAATACATACATAATGCTGGAAAATAGATATAGAATGGGTAGAGAAAAGAGATAGAGAGGGAGAGGGAGAGAGAGAGAACATACTCTTCTTTTGAGCAGAATTGACGCGAAACCATAGTTTCTTCAAGGGAGAGAAGAAGGAATTGAGCCACCCCATTTCTCGTACAGTGCCTGAGGAGGGTCTTGCTAATTATGAATATTAATGCTACTATCTTTATATATATAGTTCTATAGATATATGTGTAACATATATGGACCCAAATCAAGAACAAACCAATCACAGTGCTCCACCGTGGATAGTGGAGAATGAAGGCAGCCAAATCAACGTGTTTTATATGTTCTTTCTTTTAAGTATGGCCCAAGCCACCATCTCCATCTCCATCTATCTTTTCTCTCTTTCTTTTTCTTTCTCTTTTTATTTTTATTTCATCATACAAATTTATTGTTAAATAAGTTTCGTAATACTTTTAACCGTGACACATGGATACCAGCTTGACTAAATATAGTAGTCTATTAGAATTCTGTTCATCAGTTTTGATGAAGTATAACGCAATGTCAAGGAAGAATGATGAACCTGTAACTTAATGTTTTACTGTGATGGGGTCTCTTTGGTATTAGGTGTTTGTCAAACATCTTTCTCTTTCTATCTTTTTAAGCTCACTTGTGCCTCAAGAACAATCCCATTTCACCTATCATGTTTTCTCTTCACACTTCTTCTTTCTAGATGTATTTTTTACATACATGAATTTGCCACCTTATATTTTCTCATTGAATTAGGCTTCATTAATTATATATACGCATGCAAGTTTACTATTGTAATGTATTAGCAAAATATAGTTCTGTTTCTCTAGAGATTTTGAGTACCATTTTTTTCTCTTAATTGCTATATCCATATGTTTGTCTATATGTAATAATATATTTTACTTTGGTTAAGTAAATAAACAAGATTTGGCCGTCCAAAAAAGTCAGTGTAAACTTCTCCAAATATTATGTCATTAATATATGATGAGCTTCATACCAATTGATTCGAGAGAACAATTATTTTTTATGAAAATTTAGGGTTTTCATCTGATATTCTAAGTT
The DNA here is from genome assembly GCA_016771965.1 of Brassica carinata. Taxonomy (NCBI): domain Eukaryota; kingdom Viridiplantae; phylum Streptophyta; class Magnoliopsida; order Brassicales; family Brassicaceae; genus Brassica; species Brassica carinata. Next base: position 8,482,949 of record CM028692.1, on the reverse strand, counting down.
TGGAATTTTCTTAGAGAAATATAATGTTAGTCAACGTAGATTATCTTACTGTCCCTTTGTAAGAAATCAAAGAGAAACAATTTAAATTTGATGTGTAGTTTCATGTATTTCAATGTAATTAATTGAGATGAACATTTTTGTGAAGGTGTATTTGTTATAAAATCATTTGTTCTTACACTGATCAATTAAATGTCTGAATCATGATTTTTGGTGTTGAATACGTCATTTGCTAGGCCTGGGACGGATCCGGATATCCGGTTTCCGATATCCGTCTAGATATCATGATACCCACGAGTATCCGATTCGATCCGATCCGCCGATCCGTAATTTTAGTATCTGGATTTGTGCCTTCCGGATATCCGGGTTTCCGATATCCGTCTAGATATCATGATACCCACGAGTATCCGGATTCGGATCCGGATCCGTCAAAATAATTAAAAAAATAAAAATATATTTTAAAATACAAAAAATCTATAAATATTACATAAATTAAATATTTTTTAACAAAATTTATAAATTTATTTATGCATACAATATTATAAAAATTAATATGGAATATTATAAGACTAATTATATATATAAATATTAATAAATCAACTATAATTATTAATAAAATTTTAAATTTAATATATTTAAAAAAAATCGGATCTGGATATCCGGACCTAAAAATCCAGATATCCAGATCCGGATTCGACGGATCCGACATTTTACTATCCGGATCCGGACGCCCCGGATATCCTATTTTTGGAACGGATTCGAATCGGATCTCGGATCGGATCCGGATCTCGGATAATAATTCCAGCCCTATCATTTGCTCAGTCACCAGGATTATAAACATATCACAGTATTTGCTCAGTTTAAACAATATACTTTCGGTACAGAAAACCATATAACCATTATCAAATTCTTGAATATATAGTACTACATTTTCTTTCTATTATAATAAATTTGAATATAGTGGTCAATGAGGAAATGATATCGAATTATTTATTTTAATTAATATGGTCTTCGGCCCCACAAAATAATTTACATAATCGTAGATTCCTGTTCAAGATACACCAGTGTGGAGTTTGGAGTCTCTGGACCAACATTTAAAGATGATTATAATTATATTTTGCTTAGGAGAAATTGAAATAAAAAAGAAGAAAGAGTAAATATGCAAGTGGAAGCAAATGACATACGTGGAGATATAGCTGTGGTTAGGGTGCCTTTGAAGTCGTCAATCTTCTTTTTTTCTTTCCTTCGTTCAAAATCAATCTCACCAATATCACCATTTCTATACATACATACACGTATATGATAATTTTTTGAATAGTATAAAATAATATACTTTTTGCAGAATTACTTTGGGATACGTTAGTGTTAAAGAAAATTTTGGTACAAATGTTGTGATGAGTTACGGAATGATAGAAAAAAAAAAGATAACATGTTTTTTTTTTTTGAAAAAACGATAACATGTTATATTTTTTTCTCCTATTCTAGTTATTGGTCTACTGTCATATTAGTTTAGACCGATATGTTTTTTATAATTAGTATAGATTAATATATACGTGTTACTGGGGTCGGTCTGCGCTACGCGAGGAATAAATGATATATGTGTGATTTATGTAATTATGTGATTGTATTTTTTGTGTGTTTTATGTAAACTTTTGCAAGAGAAATGTATAACAACATTTAATAATTTTTAAAAATGCTAGGCTTAAGAGAAATTATGTTTGAAGATTAATTATGTTTGATTTTGATGTTTGTGTCTATATTAATAGGTTTCGGTTTATAATATATTATATTGGGTGGATGAGATGTAAGTGGTGTTATTATTGTTATTTTTTGTGATAATTATGAATACATAATTTTTGGTTAATTGTTGTTTGTTATATTTTGAGCTCATTGGAATAAGCTTGTGGTTCTCATAATTATCATTTGTATGAATGGATTGGGTTCAACATGATTGCATTTTGTTAAGGTTTATGTTAAGTTAAATATGATATTCAAGAATTGTGTAAAATACTGGAATCGCAATTTAATTGTTAATATTATAAATTAACACTTAATTATAGGCCTGGAATTATTATCCGGAATCCGGATTCGATCCGAGATCCGATCCGGATCCGCTCCGAAAATCCGGATATCCGGAGAGACCGAATCCAGATCCGGATAGTAAAATGTTGGATCCGTCAAAATCGAATATGGATCCGGATATCTCAATTTTTTAGTCCGGATATCCGGATCCGTAATTTTTATTAATATTATTTTAAAATAGTAATATATATTTATAAAAACTAATTTTATTTATTATATTTTCATTTTTATAATAGTATATATAATTTTCATATAAAATTAGTAATATCATACATAAAATAATTAAAAATATTATATAAATTTTTTATTTTTAAATATCTGTTAATATTTTCTATATTTTAATATTATTTTTTATTTATTTTAAAGTTTCAAATCCGGATCCGAAATCTGCCAGATATTACAATTTTTAGAAGGATATCCGACACCCGGATACCCGAAAACCCCGGATCCGGATAAGGATAGTAAAATCATAGATCCACCGGATAAGGATCCGGATCCGGATACCTCGAAATTCTCCGGATATCCGATCCGTCCCACCCCTACTTAATTATATAATAAATTTTCATTTCAAATATTTCAATTTGTTTAAGGTGGGGGTTTTAGATAAATATTTTTTTAATGTTTTTTCCAATTTAGCTAATTTTTATATTTTATAGAAGGCTATATTTTATGAAACCAAAAACAAATACTCAACTAAAGATAGATATAGGGCTGTTCAATACGGTAAAACCGAACCGTACCGAACCAAACCGAACCGAAATAGACAATATGGTTTGGTTTTGGTATATACCATATAAACCGAATGGATGTGATTTTATAAAAACTGTAGGATTTGGATATGGTTTGGTTTATAACCGATTAAACTGAATAAACCGAACAAAACCGATCAAAAGTAGAAACATGTAAATATATATATCTATTTTATAATGACACATGAAAATATGTTTGTTATATAAGTTAATTTTTGTTAATAACAATTACCATATTTTTATAGTAATAAAGAAACTCTAATTTGTAAAACACTTGAACTATAATTAAATAACAATACATCGCGATTGTGGCTTTTTATTTTCTTAGTCTTCCTTTTTTAGTTTTTTTTTGCTTTATTTTAGCATTGACTAGATTGAAGTGAAGGTTATAAATTTGATGTATAATAATTAGTGAAAATTTCACAATTTTTTCTTATCAATAAACGAACAAATTTTCGTGTTCAATCGAAGAAGCATGAATTTGATGAACAATAAATATGGAAGAGTGGAAAAACTTTTCTTTCGTGCTTCTGTTTTGTTTCTTATTTTTACTTTCAAATTATTGAGCTTTGATTCTAATTCTAAATTTGTTTATTTTATATGATGGTAGAAGCGTTTTTTTACTTTTTTTGTTCATTTATTTGAATTTAATAAATGACTGCATTGATAACATGACTCTAAAATTCATATAATATGATCTCAAACTAAATAGTTAGGTTTTTGGTATAAAACCGAAAACCGACAGTATATAAACCGAACCGAACCGAAGTAAATATGGATTTAGAATGGTAGTTATATTTTAGTAACCGAAATACCGAAATACCGAAAAACCGAAAAAACCGAACCGAAACCGAACCGATATCCGTATTGAACACCCCTAGATAGATATATTCCAATGCTTTTTAATTAATTTTTAAAATTTTAATATTTTTTTAAAAAGTAGTTGTTTTGTATGAAAATATAATGTCACGATAATATTTTAATGTTTTTACTTAAAATTAACTATTTTGAAATCTATAAAAGAGTGTAAATTCCAAGACATACTTTATTTTATTTTAACATATTTTCAAACGATCATTTATATAATTCTGATCAATACTTTTAAGTGGTTATAATATGTTTTTCATATTGATTTTTATTTTATGTTTACTAACTCGTATATCAAGCTATGTGACATTGTGACTGATGTTCTTTCTATATAAAATAAAGTTTGAGAATTATTAACTCATTATGATACTCTTTTCCTATATATCATAAACGAATGGAAAGATGTATCACATACATTAGTAACTAGATTTCACTTCTTAGAGTTACAACTCCAAAACGTTAGTAAGATGAATCACCACATTCCATTCCGAATATTGGATCAAGTTTGCTTGTCTATTAACAGCTTTTTCTGATAGTATTTTATAACATTTATCTTAAAAATTTAATTTTTGTTGCTTATAATCTTAATCTTTTAATATCCAAAGAAACTTCTAAATTTACTGATGGAGTTAACAAAATAATTTAAAACCAAATGTTAAAAGAATATATAATATGAATTTTTAATATTTTTATTAGAATTTATATTCTAAATTAACCGTTCGAGTGGCTGCTCAAAGGGAACAAGAGTCAAGTGTTCATCATGGAAGAAGCTGTGGGAACAGAAATTCATACTGTCGATTTTAGTTGATTTGGAGGAAAGCCAAGTGAACCTAGCCTTCCCTGAAGGTCCCGGTTATCTGCTGGACCACACACGACACAATCAATATAACGGAGAAATAGTAAATCAGAAAAAAATCGTAAGAACAAAAGATAGAGCAAAAGGTCTTATTTCTGAATTCGCGTTTAAGCGTGAACAACAGGAAAGAGATCGGCTACAAGAGCTGTCGATGAGTTCGCTAGTCTAGCCACCTATATCTAACCTAGTTGAGTCGCAGCTCGCTAGTAAAAACGGAAAAAAGTGCCTAAGTTGCTCTAAGTGCTATTTTGCTCTCAAAAGTTCTTTCTTTGCTCCTCGCCCCAAGCTCTCCTTATATACTCCTCTTAGGACGGTCTATTCCTCCTTTGGGCCGAATCTGTCGTGAATCGGGCTTCTTCCATTTTCGTCGGTCTTCATGTTTATCGGGAAACTTGACATTTATTGTCAAGAAACTTGACATTTATCTTCGGGAAACTTGACATTTATCTCTTTATGTAAAGATAAACATGGGCCGTCACGTCCATTTCGACTTGATCTCCTGGAAAGTCGTAAGTGGACCACTTGGTCGCGTTTGGGCTTTCTGGGCCTTTGTTTCGTCCGTGAACATTTTACGATTTCCCGAGAGACTAGCCTGCCATGGTGCTTGTTTTGCCGAAAGAACCCCAACTCCTCGTATAGTCTAGATGACTGGTGTTCTTTAGAATAACCGTGATCGTTTTACACGATGAATCGAAATCCATTCGAACTTTTGGTGGTCTTCCGAAGCCTTCCCAATTTATTTCGACCAGAACGAAATGGGGTTCTCAGGTTTCATGTCTTCGAGGAGTTTGATCGGTGAGTCTTCGAGCAAAGATATAAAATGTAGAGTTGGACTAGTTGTCGAGACGGTTTCGCGGGGGGAAGGTCGCACCTGTCGAGTAGTCCGTACGCGGGCGCTCAGGACTTGGACATGGACGCTGGCGCTGGCGCCCGGCGCCCAGGGCCAGCACGGGCGAGCTAACGCCGGGACCAGCACGGCGAGCCGGCGCCGGCGCCGGGACCAGCACGGCGAGCCGGCGCCGGGACCAGCACGGCGAGCCGGCGCCGGGACCAGCACGGCGAGCTAACGCCGACCAGCACGGCGAGCCGGCGCCGGGACCAGCACGGCGAAGCCGGCGCCGGGACCAGCACGGCGAAGCCGGCGCCGGTGCCAGCATCGGGCGAAGCCGGCGCCGGGACCAGCACGGCGAGCCGGCGCCGGGACCAGCACGGCGAGCCGGCGCCCGGTGCTCGGTGCCAGCATCGGGCGAAGCCGGCGCCGGTGCCCGGCCAGGCTTGTCGTGCGGCGCCGGGGCTGGGCTGTGGCCGCTCCTGCTGGTGTCCGGGACTACGATGCGATCATCCCCTTCGACGTTTCGTCGAGTAACTAGTTTTTCTTGGTTTTATTCGTTACTTGATTCCTTCCGAGGACTTTCGGGTGTTGATTGCGTCTTTGACCGATTTTGACCCTAACAGAAGCCGCTCCTGAGAACAGTGCTGTAGATGTCACGCCTGAATCAGATAAAATTGGGGACGATAAACAGGAGGTGAGCTATGTCAATGGGCAAGGATGGCAGTTCAAGAACTACCACCCGAACCCCAATGTGAGGAACAACATCCAATTTTTTTGGCCCAAACAGGATAAACCAGTTGATAATGCGCAGAACTGTCAGGGGGACAGTACGCGGGACAACTGAAGAGCTACCAGCCTCGGACCTTTGTTCTAAGCCAAGCGCAGAACAACCAATACCAGAAACAACAGACCACTCAACCAGCTGCTCCTGCTTCTACAGCCGCTCCGTAGGAAGATACACAGAGTTTGATGACGATGCTCCAGCAGCTGCTTTAGGGACAACAAATCCAAGGAAAATCATTGAACTAGGTCAAGGCGGACATAAACAACAGAATGAACCATATGTTCAATGACCTAAGTACTAAGTATGACAATGATGCGAGCCACATGAGACAGATGAACATTCAGATTGCTCAGAATGCTGAGAACGTCAAGAGGCAGCAAGGTACTCTCCCTGGGAAGACCGATAAGAATCTCAATGAATGTAATGCAGTGCAACTAAGAAGTGGAAGGAATTTACCAGATGTTGCTCCTAAGAAGCTAACAGCAGCTGAGAAGGGTAAGCAAAAGTAAGGGGAGCAACCGCGATCGGAAGCTGCTCCCCTCTCAGACGACGAAACAGAACAGCCAGCTGTGACTGATCCGGCACCTAAGGCCACACCTTCTGAGCCTGTTCCTGCACGTGAATACATCCCTAAGGTCCCATATCCTGTTCCAGCAAAGAAATCTCGAAAAGATTGTGAGGAGATGAAATGCAAGAAGATGTTGGAGGAACTGACTATCAAATTACCTCTAATTGATGCGATCCAGATGATACCTTCTATGGGTAGTTTGATGAAGGGGTTGATCTCGGGAAAAATATATGGAGATAGCGAAATCATGATGGTCTCAAAGGAGTGCAGTGCAGTGCTACAGAACAAACCAATCAAGAAGCTGGGTGATCCAGGGAGATTTGTTCTCTCGGTACAGATTGGGAAGACAGTGTTCACCTGTTCTCTCTGCGATGTTGGTTCTAGTGTGAATCTCAGACCCTACTCTGTGGTAAGGCGACTGAATTTCACCAACTTTAAGCCGACAAGAATTTCCCTGGTATTTGTAGACAGGTCAGTTAAGTCGCCAATGGGTATTCTGGAGGATCTCCAAGTCAGAGTTGGAAACACCCTTGTTCCAGCAGATTTTGTGGTTCTCGAGGTTGACGAAGAACCAAGAGACCCACTCATTATGGGCCGTCCTTTCCTATGCACAGCTGGTGCAATTATAGATGTCTGACAGGGAAGGATTGACCTGCATCTCGAGGACATTGCAATGAAGTTTGAAATGAAAAAGTTGCTGAAGAAGCCAATGATCGATGGACAGACCTACGCAGTTGAAGACGACGATCAGGCATTGTTCCCTCAGGAAGGAATGATTGAGGAAATCCTAACTGACGACCCACTCGAACTAGCCTTGGCTCGAGCTGAGACCGAACATAACATGATGAGCGTGGACGCGGATGGCTACAATAAGATGCTTAACACTGCCATAAGCATGGAGAAGCTAGTCGCTTATCTAAGTCGGGGGAAAAGGACGAGAGCAAGTAGAGCAGTCCAGCCGGAACAGTTGTTCCCAAGCGAACACTTGCGACGAACAGCCAACTTGACGACCCATGGAGCGAGCTGAAAGCTCCGAAGGTTAAACTCAAATCCCTTCCAGCAGGGCTCAGGTATGCGTTTCTAGGGCCTAATTCCACTTATCCTATCATAGTGAACTCTGAACTGAACAATGTTGAAACTGCTAAGCTTTTGTGTGAATTGAGAAAATATCGTAAGGCATTAGGGTGTTCCCTATCTGACATTCCTGGCATATCACCTGACTTGTGCATGCATAGAATACATCTAGAAGATGAATCAATAACTTCTGTCGAACATTAGAGGAGGTTAAACCCAAATCTAAAAAATGTTGTCAAGAAAGAGATAATGAAACTTCTAGAAGCTGGTGTGATTTATGTGATCTCTGATAGCAAATGGATTAGCCATGTTCATGTAGTTCCTATAAAGGGTGGAATCACTGTGATAACAAATGAAAAGAACGAACTGATCCCTACTAGAATAGTAACTGGACATCGCATGTGCATTGATTTTCGCAAATTGAATGTTGCTAACACGCAAGGATCATTTTCCACTCCCTTTCTTTGATCAAATGCTTGAAAGATTGGCTAACCACCCTTAATACTGTTTCTTAGATGACTATTCAGGTTTCTTTCAGATCCCTATCCACCCAGATGATCAGAAGAAGACGTTCACATGCCCATATGGCACGTTTGCCTATAGGAAAATGCCATTTGGCCTGTGCAATGCTCCTGCGACCTTTCGGCGTTGCATGATGTCTATTTTTACTGACTTGATTGAGGACATAATGAAAGTTTTCATGGATGACCTTTTTCTGTTTGTTTGAATAATTTGTGCAGGGTGTTGCAGCGATGCGAGGAGAAGGATCTGGTGCTGAACTGGGAGAAGCCATTTCATGGTCAAGGATGGGATTGTTCTAGGACACAAAATCTCGGAAAAGGGGATAGAGGTCTACAAGGCAAAGATCGAGATGATGATGAACTTGCAGTAACCAACTACAGTCAAGGGCATCACAAGTTTCTTGGGACACTCAGGGTTCTACAGGCGGTTCATCAAGGATTTCTCAAAGATCGCGAGACCACTCACCAGGTTGCTCTGTAAGGACACCAAGTTCGAATAGCGACTGCTTGGCTGCTTTCCACACGATAAAAGGAGCTTTGATCAGTGCTCTGATTGTACAACCTTCAGACTGGGACCTTCCGTTTGAAATCATGACTGACGCAAGTGATTTCGCAGTGGGAGCAGTGTTGGGACAACGAAAGGATAAGAAGCTGCACGTGATCTACTATGCGAGCAGGACAATGGACGAGCAAGAAAATTTTGATACTCCCAAATCGAGCAAGAAAATTTTGAAATCAGACATTTTCATCTTCTGCAATTTCGATATCTAGAAGTAGAACTTCTCTTCCAAGTTCAATTGGTGCATCGAGTTCACACTCATCCTCAATTATCATGTTATGTAAAATTATACATGTAGTCATGATGTCATGTAACACATTTTTTTTCCAAAAACAAACAGGTCCTTTCACAATAGCAAAGCGCGACTGTAGAACTCCAAATGCACGTTCAACATCTTTCCTGCATGCTTCTTGTTGCGTTTCAAAATATATTTTTTTGACTCACTGGCTCTTGAATAGTTTGCACTATGGTCGACCATTTTGGATAAATACCATCCGCTAAATAGTAACCCATATAATATCCTTTTCCTTGAATAAAATAATGAGCAGGAGGAGCAATACCTTGAGCAAGATTGGAAAAAATGAGAAGAGTCCAACACATTGATGTCGTTTAGTGCCTGGCATTCCAAAATATGTTTTTTATTATGTTTTGCATTTTTATGTCAAATTATTAAATAATGAAATTTTTTATGTTATTGTATCTTTTTAAATAATATTTAAGCAATAAATAAGAACATTAAAGAGTTAAAGGACTATTTCATAAATAAAAAAAATTCAACTCCAAAATGGAGTAATGTGTAAGATTACTCCATAAATGAAGTAACCCTAGCCATTATTCTATTTTGGAGTTGAAAATGGAGTGGGGTTGGAGAGGATTTTACTCCAAAATGATGTTTGGAGAAGAAAATGGAGTACGATTAAAGATGCCCTTAGTAAAAAAAATCATTATTAAATATTTGTGTTTGCCAGACGCGGATCAAAATCTAATTTTGATTAAAATTATCAAAAATTACTAAATTAAAGATGTCAATCGAACTGATTTGGTCTAGCCTAAAACCTGAAAATCCATAAATATTTGAGCATAGTCTGGTCTGACCCAAAAAATATATTTTAAATTATATTATAAAGACGCCTGGGGTATGAACGGTTACGGTGTGTTTTTGTGTACTTTTAGTTCGTCTCTTAATAGCCTCGCTGTGTTGGCTGTTCTCCTTGCATGTCTATTGGTGTGTTTTAAGTTTTTTGTGTTTTAAGTTTTTGTACCAACATTTTGCCAACTTTGCCTTGGTGCCTTTATTTCATTCAGCATTAAAAAAAAGACGCCTGGTCTTAATAAGTTTTTAGAAACTTTTTGAATTATTGTACTATAATGTTATGTCTCACACTTCACCATTTTAAAACATCCAAGTCTTCATACACTATCAGTTTTAACCTTTTGTCTTCCAAATATAAGGTTAGTTTCATTTTTTTCTTTGTCAAGACGGTGTTTCTTAAAAGCTTTGAAATTCTATAATAAGCAAAAGCAAACCAATTATAATAAGAATTGAATAATTAATTGATGTAAACTGAAATTAAGTATATCTTTATATATAAAATTGAATTTTCTCACTTCTGAGGCATGCCACCTATGATTCCACGTCATAAAATCGTGCTCTGTGGTGATGATACGTGTCTCTCTCATAAAATCTTTATTGCGTTTTTGTTTATATACGAGATGGACCTAAAATTGAGTTCTCTCACTTTTGAGGCATGCCACCTATGATTCCACGTCATAAAATCGTGCTCCATGGTGATGACACGTGTCTCTCTCATAAAATCTTTGTTGCGTTTTTGTTTATATACGAGATGGGCCTTGCAAATATTAGGTTTTTGTCTTAGGTTATTTAAGTTTTAATGTACAAAAGCCCAACCCGTTTGTGAACTAATCTTCTTCACGCAGCTACCGTTTAGGTTTCACCTCTTCTTCGATATCTGGAAAACTTCAGCAACAATGGTGACTTCCGATGGGGTTTTTTTTTGCGGCAGGTCTTCATGGAAAATCTTTTCATCGAGTTCAGTTCGTTTCATTTCTACTAGGATTCTTCTCTTCTGAACTGTTATGAAATGCATTGAATCATCACCATTAATGACCATCTTAACTCTTCGATCCACTCTTCTTCATTCAATGTATCTGCACTCTTTTACAAGAGGTGCATCTCCAACTATAAAAGGTAAACCTTCATCCCGTAAACATCATCCTCAAAAAATCTTTCTTTGAGTTCTTATCAGGTTTTCAGTCTAAAAAAAGTTAGATTTTTATTGGTTTCTTGCTATTCTCCTTCAGTTAAATTTGTTTGTTTCTAATTTATATTCTTATGCTCTTTGAGTTACTATTGATTTTTTATAACTCGATCGTTTATGGTTTTTCAAGATCTTCCAACTCTTATGCCAAAAGATACAGTTTTGGATGTTCTCAAAATCTTAGTTGGTAAGGAATCCATCACCTTACACGGTCTTTTTGATTTCTATAGGCTCTTCTTATATGCTGTTTCATAAAATTAAATATTTCCTTTTCGCTGTGATGTAAAAATCCATCCGATTCTCATACATTGCAAAGCAGGAAATGTAATATACAGACATCAAAAGTTCAGAGCTGAGTTTTATTATCGGTGAGTATAACAAGTTGCTTAGCTTCAAGATCTTTCTTGAAAGCACTCTGCTTTGTTCATCATCGTTAAATCCTATATTAACATTTCAAACTTTCTCTTTAAGGTGAGATTGTTATAGACATGGTTGTTAGAGGTGAAGTAACCACTCTCAAAGGCTTTGAAGAAATCAGCAGCATTATCATCACAGAGATGCTAATCAATGTATAGTAGATTTAATCCATGTTAAAGCAAAAGTCTGTTTTCTAATCTCTGTTGACTGGCTTAGAATATGTTTTCATTGTGCAGATTTCTGAGAACTTACAAAAATTTAAATACTCCTACGATCCGAGGAAAACCATCAAAATTTGTTTGATGTCTCTTGAACTTCAAATTATATGTTACCTGACCTTCTCTGTAGAATCAATCATTTGTGATAAGCTACAGAAGATGTTTCCCTGTCTCTCTGCTGCACTTAGCCATTAAGTTGATCACTATGGTCTACAAGTCTGCGTGTTTTAAATTGGAAGTGGAGACAAAGGGAATTAAATTTATATAAAGATTTTGATATCGTGCTCTCATTCCTAATCATCTAAAGCAAATTTAACTAATAAAGAACTTTCTAGTTCTCTCACTCAAAACCTTTCTAAACAGAAAAGTGAGAGTTTAAATAATGTACTAACTGTTTTTATTTTTTTTCACTTCTTATAAAAGAAAATAATCAGAAAATATCATAACACAAACAAATGCATGAGTTATTTGTCTTTGTTAAACGTATACAAAAATTCTTAATATTAACTTCAAAACATCTTATAGTCTGAAGAGTTAACTTATTTGGTTAGATGATAGTGATTCTTTTTGACTTTTCTATTCCACAAAGGTTAAAACAATAGTTGTGTAATATTTTTTTATAGTATAAAACAATTATCGTTGCAATAATTATTTTTTCAACTTCGTCAAATTCAAGCCAAAGAAAAAATATAATAAATGAAAAAAAAATCATCTAAAATCTTTTAACAACAAAAAACAATTTCAAAAGTAGCAGATAATATTAATTTTTAAAAAAATAATAACTAATTATACATAAAGCATGGTTTATTTATTATTCAAATACAATAACATGTACAAAATTTAACTAATAAATTTATTCTTATATGATAAAAATTTATATTAAACATTTACTCTAATTGTTTAAAATTATTTTTTAATTTTCATCCCGCCCGTAGGACGGGCTGGCCCTAGTAAGAGATAAAATTTAGGTTAAGCACAGTCAAGCATCCAACATTTTGGGCTTTTGTGAAAAATACATGTTCTATATGATAGCAATGACTTGTGGTCCAAGCTTGAGAACAATGATATTAAGCAAGTTAAAAGAAAATAAGAACACAATACTTTTTTGGGCAATTGATATTGCCTCTTTTTGGTTTTTTCATTGATTTATAAAGAAACGAAACAGAGGTTGGAATCATTGATTCCTACAACACTGGAAGTGGGAAAAGTGGGAGTTAAGGTTCCTAACTAGAGGATGACTTAGTCTCCCTTATTAACAACTAAATGAAACGATAACAACTAGAACAAAGACTTAAAACAAATAACAATAAAATAGAAATAAATTAAACTTCATCTTCACGTCACCTACTTGCGATTAGGTATTCCGATCATGTTCAGCACTCGCCGGCTCGGTTCTGCAACTCCATCATTACTCCCCTCGCCAAGATGAATCTTGTCCCCAAGATTCAGTTTCTGAAAACTTTCCGTCTCATCATCATCTTCCTCCTCTTCATCTTCACCTATCATAAGTAACAGTTGAGATGTCTTACACATATGTCCAGGGGTATACCTCTCATCACAGCTGAAGCATAGACCTAAGCTTCTTTTGCGCTTCATGTCATCCCAGCTCAGTTTTTTTGGAACCGGTGTGCTTGAAGTGATACCTTGTCCATTTGCTGGCTGCGAGTATGAACGTTGTGGGAAAACCTTTTGTTGTTTCTGCAACTGCTCATCTCGGAGTCTAGACAACTTGATGACTTCACGTAATGTCATTGGAGAAAACATACGAACATTATCAGCAATGGCGTCCGTCTATCCACCAAGAAAAGTCCCTACAAGAGCCACCTCCTACCAATTTTCGACCTTGTTCATAAGCCGCTCGAACTTTTTTAGGTAGTCTCGAAAGGATTCTGTTTGGCGGATATAAGATAGTGCTTCATGAAAGATTTCGCCTTCAGTAGGATCAAAACGAACCCACAACTCTTCTTCAAATGTTTCCCAAGCAGTAGCGTTTGGATCAAGACCAAGTGCCTTAGCAGTGGCTAACCACCATTCGTTTGCCTCCTGTGTAAGGTTATACGAGGTGAAACTGACTTGATTAGCTCTCGGGGATTCCCTGGTATGCAAAGTATTGTTTTGCTTTGCTTAACCATTCAGTAGGGTCACCTCCATGAAAGCGTGGAAAATCAAGTTTGATGTGTCTGTGTGGTTGTGGATTTTGTGGAGCAAGTTGCTGTTGTTGATATGGCTGTGGATCCGGTGGAAACTTATGAGGGTACGGTGGTTTCATTTGTGGTGGGTGTAACGGCGGTGGTGGAAACTGATGAGGGTACGGTGGTTGCATTTGTGGTGGGTGTAACGGCGGCGGTGGTGGAAACTGATGAGGGTACAGTGGCTGCATTTGTGGTGGGTGTAACGGCGGTGGTGGTGGTATGACGTGAGGTGGGAACGGTGGAGGTGGTGCGTTGTTTCCCGGCTGTGGGTTTGTAGCAGATGAATGTGTTGCGGTGGCTAGTGGTATCGATGGTGATGTAGGTTGAAGTGGTTGGGTGGCTGAGGTTGTGTTGGATTCTCCGAGACGGTTATGAGTAGCAAGTACCTCGAGGATTCGAGCCAGGGATGTCTCCAAGGTCTGGTATCTTGTTTCCAAGGTATGGTTAAGATTGACCTCCATGGTCTGTTTTCTTGTTTCCATGCCTTGGAACTTATCGTTCATTCCCGTGGAGAGTTTTTGCAACTCATCTTGCACAAGTCCCAGCCCAGTTTCCAAATCTTCGAGACGTTCTTTGGTGGTGCTCATGATCCGAGAAAAAAAATTGGAACCTAGAACCGAGCTCTGATACCAATTGATAGCAATGACTTGTGGTCAAAGCTTGAGAACAATGATATTAAGCAAGTTAAAAGAAATAAGAACACAATACTTTTTTGGGCAATTGATATGGCCTCTTTTTGGGTTTTTCATTGATTTATAAAGAAACGAAACAGAGGTTCATTAATTCCTACAATACTGGAAGTGGGAAAAGTGGGAGTTAAGGTTCCTAAACTATAGGATGACTTAGTCTCCCTTATTAACAACTAAATGAAATGATAACAACTAGAACATAGACTTAAAACAAATAACAATAAAATAGAAATAAACTAAACTTCATCTTCACGTCACCTACTTGCGATTAGGTATTCAGGTCCGGTTCAGCACTCGCCGGTTCGGTTCTGCAACTCCATCACTATATAAAACACATTTGTCGAATTTGGAATGTAACTCTCGTAATGATCAAAGAGTAAAGTATGTTCACAATTTTCATGTTTATTTTATTAGCGTTTGGATCAGAATATTGAAAACATCTTAATATCTCTAGTTTTATTATCAATGAAGAATGACTTTGACAGTAAGAATGACAATATGTACATTAAAAATTGTAAAATCTGAGTTTTTCCAACCGGTCCTATACAAATGAACTTCAGCCAAAATATTAACAGCTCAAATGAGTTTGGCCAAAAAAAAATTGTTTCTGTAACTCTGCAAACCTAGTAATTTATAGGATTGGGAGGGTTTGGCATGAGATTCGGCTATTGATGTCTCTCAAAAATCAATGCAATAAAAACACAAGTCTCTCTCCAGGGATTGAAACATAGATTTTTAGAAGCGTATGAGAGTGACATGTCAATAAATGAAAAAATGTTGAAAAACCAATCAAACATTTTAAAAATACATATCATCTTACACATCATTTTCAACAATTTGTTGTTTCGTCTACTGCGTCTGTGTTTAACTCTTTGACAATTCCATTCTTGAAATTACCAATAACTCATTAGCCATAAATTTGACTTATGGAGTTCTATCTTATTTTTGCTCCTACTTTATTAGTGGTCTTATCATCAACTACGAGAAAAAATATGTATACAAGTTTTGTAAGCTTGATTTTTGAATCAAAGTTGGGAAGTTACTTAGGTTGGGTGGTGTTGTGCAGTGGTGTATCTACTGATTCTCAAGATTTCATGAATTATTGTTCTAGCTTGTGTTTTGTTAGATTGATTTTTTTTAGAGAGAACCTCTTTCTGATCAGAGCCTCTTACTAATTGTTTATTTTGCGAGATTCCGGCTAAGTTCTTCATGTTTGTTCGTGTTTAATTTTAGTTTCTCCAGAAATTTAAAGTTCTTTGTTATATTTTTGATTAGGTTTATTTATTAGAAATAAAACCTCTTATTGATTGTTGAATTTGCGAAATACTACCGAACCCCTTCATGTTTGTTTGTTTTGTATTTAATTTTTTATGATTTATGCTTTATGTGTGATGATGAGGGAGTCTAGATCCTGCGAAAATGAGCAACAAGAAGAATGACTTTGACGTCTTCATAGCAATGGACGTTACTTTGAGGATTATCTCTGCATTTGTACTTGAATGTTATTTTTAGTTTTGAAAGTTTTTGTAACTTTAAGTAGAGGTTTGTGCTTTTTTGCTGATTCGATGTCACTAAAATGATTTAGAGCAACGGTCTTTGGTTTGAGGATTGTCTCTGAAACTCGAGATTGTTATAATTTTTGTTTGTGCTGATTTTGTCTCTTTGTGCTGAACAAGATGTACTCTTTGGTTGTCCAACGTTTGGCTATCCTTGAGAACTTGAGTCTCACTGTAAGGAAGTGAGGTTCTCAGAGAGATTCAGGCGAATCCATCTTCCACCTAGATGAAATGAAACTTCTATTTCATTTGGGATCATGGATTTTGGTGGACTTCCAAATATTATCTGTGATATACCATGGATTTTACCCGTTTTTACCCATGGTATATGAGTGTTTTTACTACTATTATCTATGTTTTGGAGTCTATTAGGTATGTTTTCAGGTTCAGAAGCATTTTGGAGAAAAGTGATGTTTTAGGTGCCTTTTTGGAGCTTAAAGAAGAGTTCACCCGAGATCAAGACCAGAGGTCGACACCAGAGTTACACATCGATCGATGCATACTCTGTGCAATCGATCGACACACATTAGCCGAAGGACGATACATCGAGACTATAATCAATCGATGTACACCATGTACTATCGATCGATACTGAGGCGGCAGAAAGACAAGTTGGACCTGGCCGAACTTGAAGCCCAAGATATCACATTTTACAAGAATGCCCCTGACGAGTTTTTTAACCTAATGAACTCATATATTTATATGCCTAAGTGTTTTGGCATTACATACAAGCTTTTTACACAATATACACAATACAAGCTTTTTTACAAACAAGTCTTACATACAAGTTATACAAGTTTTCTAAGAGTTTCTTTTACTTCTACTTATTTCTTTTAGTTCTTTATTTGTTAACAAAGGTTATAGAATTCTAGACCTATAGGAGAGATCCAAAGATATTTGTGATTGGAACCTAAGTGTTCACCCTCTAATAGGTCTATGAATTTCTATTATTACCTTGTTGCTATGAACTACTTAGCCATGTCTTAGTAGATTCATTTGTTAGATTTAGGGTTTAAATAGGATATGAGGGATTAGCCTCAACCTATAATTGCTATAGTTGTGATATTTATTGTTAGGATTGTTCACTAATGCTTTTTCTAGCTTAGCTACCTAGAACATGAACTTGGATTGCATTGTTCATTACATGCAATACCTGACAACATCCTAAACATGCTATGACCCTCTTGAGATATGCGAAAGCTGATCTAAGATCATGGTGAGCATTGTATCAACTCGCGCATAAAGCTTGCTTAAAGCCGTATCGATCGATACTCCTATAGAGTAATCGATCGACGTAGCTAGAGGTGTATCGGTCGATATTCCTATCGAACCATTGATCGATACCATCGGCAGAGTAGCCGACCGCAACACCATTTAGCATCTAAGTAATAGATGGTCTAAATAATGCGAGAGCTGATGAATTCATTTAATAAGTGTTGAGCTCTGACATATCATGCAAGCAACTTGTTAGCCTTTATAGTATTTATAATCCTGAATCCTGAATACTTACCCTGAATCTAACTACTTTTCTTTACTGTTTCAAAACCAAATCCCTTCAACTGAGTAATATTATCCTTACTCAGGAAACCTGCACTTTACTTTAAACTATTTTCAACCTAGCATAGTCATTAAGATTGCATCTTATTTGTACACTAGCTCTCTGTGGATTCGATCCCTAAGTACTACAACTGAACCTCTTATTTGAGAGAGTAAAGTCACTCCTTAGGGTAATTTGAGTGATATTTGAGTGATAAGGATCCCTAAGTAGTACAACTTGCGGAAGGTCAACAAGGTGAGAGGCCATTGGAGAGTAAGAAACAGTGAGTAAAATTCTTCTGCAGTATAGAAAGTGCCTTATTTGTGAAGAAGAGTCGGGTCTTTCTGTTTCTGAAGATGTAGAATCGTTGTCCGGTTGATACGATATATCAAGTTTTGTCGGGTGGTTTGCTAAAAAAATTGGTTATTTGGTTTGGTGTGGTTTGTGTCTGATTTTTCATTTGTAACGTGTTTCTAATCATGAACTGGTTTGAACTAATAGTATTTGTCGTTTTGTTCACAATTCATATTGCCAGTTTCCTACCATATATTATTAAGAGTTCTTTCAGTTCGTAAAGAGAAAAAAATGTGTACTGTGTCCATCTAACAATTCAGGATCCAAAACAAGTAAAATTACCTGAATCTTTTAAAATCTTTTAAAAAAATCTTTATACTTAGGATAAATTACATAAGGCATCGCATGATATATCTCATCGCCGACAATCATGTATGATAAAATATTTATCAACATATTATTTTATACTTATAAATTAACCAAATCTTTAAACCCACAAAACAAATATTTTGTATCATTTATTAATAAGTGTCTGAAATTGATATCATTTGTTTTTCTGATACTATTTATGTAATATAATATGATCTTTTTTAGTACATTGTACACATCTCTTGCAAAATCAAACATAAAATACAAACCACAAAATCATATTAAAAAAATAATAACTTATATCACAAGTAGGATATATCCAGCCCGTAGGACGGACCGATCCTAGTTTACTATATATTTAAGTTTTGGTTTTATCCATTTTAATAGCTATTTTAAAATTGTAATTATATCTATAGTTTATTTAGATATATATGTATATATATATATTTTTTATTTATTTTTTTTTTAAGAAAAACTGAAAGATACGAAAGATCCCGCCGCGTAGCACTGGTTATTATCTAGTATATAATGTCGTAAGTTCTTATGTGCAATCCCATACGGTGCTTTTGTTTAAAACTGTAACAAGCAGATTCCATAAGCAGGCCCAGTAAAGGCCTTACTAACTTAAGTTATCTCATTTGTGAGAAACCATGAATGATTTCAGTTTTACCAAGGTTTGGACAGATTTTTGGAGTGGAAGTCTGTTCTGGACATGGGCTTCTTTTATAGTACAAATACAAACTGTTTGGTTGAATCCTTCGTAGCGGCAAGCTACCATGATTGGTTTGAAGTCTTTTTGTTAATCAAAGAATCTTGTATATGAAAAAAGAAAACAAGATTTCAATTTTACTAAGGCATCGCAGGATTAAACCTTTTTCCAACTTTCATTTTACTACACAACCAAATGAAAAGCTTCCATTTTACTAACATAACCTCACTTATAAATTTGAAATTGTTTCTTAAGAAAAATATCGGGATTCACTGGCGGCTGGCCCATTTTATCACACTGTGACAAGTTGGAGTCAGAATCCCATTTCTACATGCTCAAGATTTGCAGAGATGGGCATACCTTTCCGCAAGGCACTTGGCTGTCGTTTCTTTCTTGTAACTTCATGTTTTTGCTTTTTGATATATTTTGTTGTTAGATTGTCATATTATGTATAATTTGTAATTGTTAGTTTTTTCTTTCCCTTTTTAATTTAGGGATACGGATGCATGATTGCAGGAATGTGAAATACGCAGAACTGGTCGGTTTGATTGTTGTTTGTGTTATCAAGTATAAAGAGCAAACGGTAACATTTGAAATATCAATGGTAAATTTTTTTGTTTATCTTGTCATAAGTTTTGGGACGAAACTTGGTAAAAGAAATTTTGCCAAGAAACTGATCACGCCATCAAACTGCTAATAACTAAATCATTTTTAATTATCATTTCAAATTGTATGTTAAAATAATAAAACCTATCATAAAATTCATTTTTCATCTTATTAAATATAGAAAATTAGGGTAACTGCACCATTGTTAACTTCTTAAAACGAATCATCATTCACCCAAAAATTCTCCTTATGATTAAGCATCATGATTACATAATCACTTTGCATTATCCCCATTCCCCACCACTTCCACATTGTATATAGGATAGTGAGCACCATCGATGCAAAAAAATTATATATTTATATTTTAAATTTTGAAAAGCAGGTGAAAAACCGATATGTTTTTTAAAAAAAAAAAGGTTGTTATAAATCATACGGTGGACGGCCTATAACCAAGTCCGGTCCATGATCGGTCCATGAAGAAGGAAGGAGGCGTCCAGTCCATTAGGAGATTGGCGGCCAACTTTACTTTTCTTATACGTATCTACATTGTACTTTTCCATATTTGTATTTATCATTTTCCTAAATAGACTAGGAATTTGTATGTTTCCATTTATCTTATGACGGTCTATTTATGACGGTCTAAATACTTGTATATATATGAGCCTTTGGCTATGGAATAAAATAAGCATTCACAGCATCTTATTTACAACACGTTATCAGCACGAGATTGCTCTAAACCCTAGCTAAATCCGACCACCACAAAAATCCTAAACACAAAGGAATCTGCCTCGAAACTTCAAAAAGGTCGTTATCTCAAACCGTGAGGACCCAGAAAACGATCAAGATATCAAATCGAAGCCCTCGCCGAGACGAATCCGAAAGTTCTAACCGCTTGTCGATCTGACCACCGACGAGCCCTCACGCACAGATACAGTACGCGCCGATTTGCTTTAGAAACCAAATCCGATTCCGTTCGCGACCGACGATCTCAAGCTCGTTCCAGCTCGCGACTTCAGCAACAATCAACTCGCGGTTCTTCTTTCTCGGTGGTCTATTCAACCCTACTTGAGGTTAAGGTAAAATCGAAACCATAATTGAGAACCCATATTGAATCCGGTTAATTGATAAAGTCTTGAGCCATTAAAATTTTGATGAACCCTAATCTATGATAATAGAAACCCTAAATTGTGGAACTAGGTTTTGGTTTAGATTAATCTCCTATTAGGTTGATAGATCAATAGCCATTAGGTTGCTAGAAGCACATATTATATTCCATATTGAGATTGTTTTAACAATTAAAATCAAAACCATAATGGTTTTGAATCTCAAAACCTATGATCTAATGATCAAATCGTGTGCTTAAACCTCCCTTGATCTATTGATCAATCTAAAAATCCTAAAAACATAAAACCCTAAACCACATGGATGCAATCCGCATGCCATGCATGGAACAATTCAAAACCCTAAAAATCAAAATTGTTTGATTGATTGATATTGCTTGAATGAAATCGTATTGTTTCATATTGATTAAGGTTAAAATATTTTGAATCTGAAACTGATTAGGATTGTTTCTAGATTAATTGTTTTGCATTAATCCAAACCTGATCATGACTATTTTTTTTAATATTCAAATCCGAACTTGGTTGAATTATCACCTAGAAACTGTTTTGCTAGGATGATTAAAATCGGATTGATTGATTGCTTGAATAGAACCGGTTGCATCATGATCACTCAAAAATCTGATTGCTAAGATGTTCAAAATCTGATTAAAGATCATATAGAATTGATTCATCTTTTAGCCGTATGGCTTTGCATTGATATTGCTAGATAAGTAATCACCTGAGATGGTCGTGTGACCTTGCTTGCATACTGGTGGCCGTTTGGAATTCATATTTGAGATTACTTGTTTTGATTGATGCATTGATCGCATTCACATATAAAATCTCAACTTGTCTCGCACCATGGTCGAGTAGTAAATTGTTTTGGTCGAGAGACTTGTGAAACCGTATGCATTGATTATTTCAATTGGTTGCATGAATTCTATGAATCTATGAAATCTTGAATTGATTGAATTGATTATTTCTTCGGATTATAATGCCCTAAATCTCTCTAGAGATAATTGGTTGGAATGGGCAATGAACACTTCAGTTGTCCTGAAATAAAGAGGACTCGGTAGGAGTATCATTCAGGGTGATTATGCAACTGAAAGTGAAAAGTATAGAGCCATAACAATTATGCGCCATCATCTCACTGAGGAACTGAGAAATCAGTATCTACATATTGAGAATCCTCGTGACCTTTGGACAGAATTAAAGTCCAGATACACAATGGTGTTATTACCAAAGGTCAGGCATGAATGGATGAGTCTCAGATTCCAAGACTTTGAGTCTGTGGACGATTATTACTTGGCTTTGTCCAAAGTTGTTTACAAACTGAGACTATGTGGTGAAGTGGTAACAGAGGAGGATTTACTGGAAAAGACCTTCCTCACAGCCGATCCAATTGATCTATTGTTACAATATACCTTAAGAGAAAAAGGCTTCACCACCTATAATGATATGCTTTCATGCCTATTGATAATTGAGCAGAAAAAATTGCTAAAGAAAAGCAGTGAGATGCATGAGGAATCCGAAGTAGCCGTGTCCAAAATAATGAATGGTGTGGCCGGTTTGTCTATTGACTAAGAAAATAAGATTTTCGACATTCTGATTTTTGTGTTTCATGATTTGGTGTTTGCTTTATTTAAATAAAAGTGTTTCTTAGAATTTATTATATGAATGAAAAGTAGATATTAAAATCTTATCTTTGAAATTTTCTTCGAAAATTATATCTATAAATCTGAAATTAATGATATATACAAAATCATCTGAAATTAATGATATATACAAAGAATGAATGAATGGTTTCATAGTGAAACCATGAGCAAAGGAAAAGAGTTACTTTTAATTGTCCAAAGAGATAAGAGATAAAATTGCGGGTATGGTACACGTTAAGGGCTAAGGCCAGATATGTATAAGGGCAAGCATTCAAATACTTTATATCTACCCAGAGAAACCCATTGAGATTATAAAATACAGAGATATAAGAATGGTTTCCACAATGATACAATGGGCAAAAGAAAACAAAAGATTCCTTCAAAGTTATGAGAATCGCCCAAAGGCCACACCTGCATTCTCTATTGATTTAAATTATGCTAAGATCAGAATGATAAAGGCAAAAGGCCTAGGTAACCAGATTGGTTGATCCACGAAATTTACACACTTTATGGCATGACCGGATTAGCCATCCTGGTCTAAACTTGATACAAAGATTGATATTGCAAAAGGCACAAAGAGTTATCCCATAAAATCTCACGTTGTGTAACATGTACACAAAGGAAACTCATTAGGCTATAATGTCCCAAGCATCTTAAGATTATAGCATGTTCATGAGGGGGAGTGAAGACACACCCGTGGTCCATGACCATACTATTGAACATGAATATGACAGCTTGGCCGTACAGGACATTACCTATAAGGTTCAGACTCTAAAAGTCTATAAGCTTGGGGACATCACGAGTTTTACATGTATATAAGGTTAATATGCATCAGGCCATATAAGTGAGCATAGATATTCTCATCTCAGATTGAATACGGGTCATGATTCAGACAGACACCATCTTAAGAGACTTTGAATAAACCACCACAAAACATATGTGCCGTCTAAGATGGAACCTCAGAAGAGGATTGGAAATATATGTTGGATATAAGTATGTCTTTCTCCCACTGTTTTAAGAGATCTTGAGCCAAATATGGGTGATCAAATTATGGCCAGGTACACAGATTGCATGACTAATGAATCCGACTATCCAACATCAGGGGGAGAAAGTAATAAGCTGGTAAAAGATTAATAAGAGAAATGGAATGGTATTAACCATCTTTGTCTTGGCAAGATCCTCGGACCAGAGAATATGATTTAAAGACGTCCAAAGAAAGAAAGAGATTATACAAAGCTAGTTAATTGAATGCCAGACAGATTAGATCCGAAAGGAAAAGAATGACTAAGTCATACCAGCTTGCACCAACGAATTTGATGTCCTAGAAGAGATATAATCAAGTTGCTACAGAGTCTATTAAAGATAGACCAATATGTTCCATAAGATAAGGAACCTCGGAAAGAAAGAGAAAGGTGCATAGAATGACAGATCCGAGGTCATAAGGAAACCAGACCAGACATTGAGATAAGGCTGCGCAGCTGAACATCTAAGGTACCAAACCATGTAGCTTGAGACACCAAGCTGCAAGGTAATAAAGTTCCTTGATAAGAGTGAGATCTCAAATCGATTGGATCATGTCTGGAACACAATGGAACAATATACATAAGAGTGTTGACACAAAATGATAAAGATGCATAAGAAAACAGCACTTGAGTTTTAAAGATATAAGCGAGGATCATAACCCACATGAATACAATAATGCATTCATAGATTAAAAGAAGACGTGGGGTTTAAAGAAGGATTTAAACAATCTATAGAAGAGATGGGTGTATTGGCCATATATATAGAAACGCCATCTGATAAGATAAAACCAGTGAAAAATGGATCTTGTGAGGAAAAAAAAAACGTGAGATATAGTACATGATCACGTGGACTAAGGTGTTCATGTTACTACTTACAGTATTCAAAGAATGGCTTGTTACACAAGGATACTCACAGAGACCATGGAACAGATTATAAGGAGATATATTCCTATGTGGTGGATGCTACTACATAAATTCGAAATTGATAAAGGTCTGGTCATAAGTAAGAAATAATGATGTAGTAAGCAGCATATTGATCACTGGATAAAGGTGATAAAGGTACCTGGAAGATGAGAAAAGAAGTTCTCATAGAACAGCGTTGTTCCTAAGCTGTTTATGAACTGATGCAAAAGCAGATGCATATGATATGATAGACTAAGTAATACTTAGTAAAGGAGTTCTATAAAGAACAATCCAAATCAGCCCATATATCATTATGAAAGAAGTTCCTTGTGTTTATAGTAAACCAACTTAAAGAAAAGTTAATTGGTTTCGATGATACAATTTATCGATTGATTCTTGGACAGACTATGTTTTACATATGATGGGACTACAATGATTTGTAGTAGAGATCATAGCTGTGTGTGTGTATATTGAGATCAGCACGCCACAAATACATAGTGTAATGTGAGATGGTCATAAGAAAAGGCAAAGGGAACCATTAAGGTTCACGCCAAAGTCCATACCAATCAAAGACCATGTCCAGCCATGTTCCGGCCCAATCGTCCATGTGAGACAACCAACATGTTAACTCAAAAAACGTGGTATGGCCTTGAGGTACCAACTATCAGCATGCATATCAATATGCATAGTTTAATATATAGCTGATGGTAAAGAAGGTCCTTAGGAACCAACAACAATGTATAATGACATTGTAGTAACATAATCGCAGCACACTGATCATGTCATTGCAGCAACATTGGGCTACAATATATTAGCCATTCATGGGCAAGTTATAGGCATGTGTGGACAAGGTCCATGACCTAACATATATGTTTCAGCACGTGGTGTAGTCTACAACAAGAAGGTCATGAAACGCCATCAAAATATAAGTATGGGTTGCGATGTTTAACTAACAAAGTTTATGTATGAAATTGCAATACAAGTATGAGCCATTATGTGTATCAGTGGGTAATGAGGAACCACAATGACCCAAGAGAGCGATCAGGTGTATGTCTGGTCGCGGTCTGATAAATATGGCATTGCTGAAGGCAAGAAAGATCAAAAGCCATGAACTTATTAAAACATAACGCGCAATGGTCGACAGGATGATAAATTACATCCACATGGACCATGAGGCAATCCGTAAGCGTTTATGATCGATGTCTATCCAAGTTAGATGGACGATAACAAAAGAGACACTTCCATGTGTAGAGTGTCCATGTCTGTAAGTATATTTTGGTCGAGAACCATAAAACATGCCCGACTAGATTATGGAGTGGACGACAACAAAGAAGCACAAGAACTTCAAGTTCACTGAAGCAACATTGAAGCTCATACAAGAAGATCTTGATTGATGCATTCATCGAGGGAGTAGTGTGTGTTGTACTTTTTTTCCTTCACCAAGGTTTTGTCCCACTGGATTTTCCTGGTAAGGTTTTAGTGAGGCAACATGAAGCACACTACGAACTCTGAACGGTTACGGCGTCCAAGGGAGAGTGTGATAAATCATATGGTGGACGGTCCATAACCAAGTCCGGTCCATGACCGGCCCATGAAAAAGTAAGGAGGCGTCCAGCCCATTAGGAGATTGGCGGTAAGCTTTACTTTCCTTATATTTATCTACTTTGTACTTTTCCATATTTGTATTTATTCTTTTCTTAGATAGACTAGAAATTGGTATGTTTTCATTTATCTTATGACGGTCTAAATACTTGTATATATATAAACCTTTGGCTATGGAATAAAATAAGCTTTCACGGCATTTTATTTACAACACAGATTAAAATTTCCGTTCTAATAAACGATTCTAAATATAATTATCTGATATGTATTAAAAGTGGGATTAAGCTGTATATCACCTCCAATTAATCTAATTGAAAAATATTGAACGAAAATTTAGAGTTTGATTTTAACATTTAAAACTTTGAAGCAGACATAAATTTTTGAAATCTTCTGTTATTCATAATAAGAAAATGATTCAAACACTATCGCTGATTTTTGTCATTGTTCCTATTCCCTAGTAGCTTCATTGTTGTTCTTTGTCACTGTTTCTAATAACTCAGAGAATACAATGAATATTGAGTATATTTTTTCAGAACCTATATAGAGTGAAACTATCAATGTTTTAGTCGTCTCACTGATCATTATAATAAATCTAGCTGTCCAGGTAAACTTATTTTATTCGTCACATTCTTTAATGATTTCTTGTTGCATTTTATATGACATTTGTAGTTAATACAGAAGAGATCATCAATTGTCTTTTGACTTTCTTTGTCGGTGTGTGGACATTAGACATAAAGCATTATAAACGAGCACGTGAACTCGCTTTTGTATTATCTTTGCCTTTGACACTTGGATATAGTATGGAGTATTGTTACTGGATATTTCTGTAATTTACAAACCACATAAGATACTTCGACCAAAAAAAAAACCACATAAGATACGAGCTAGTCGCCGCCGTGACGACAACGGTCTCTTTTCTTCAAGAATATTTACTCTCACGAATTGTCTTTTGGTTTTGACCATTAAAACTAGAGTTTAGAGTTAATAAAAATGGTTTAGAAAAACTAACCAACTATTATACAATGTGATGTTTTTCTTTTTTTTTTAACACAACAATGTGATGTTTATATTAATAAATCCAATTGATGTTGTATGGACTCAATAAACTAAAAAGATACCCGTTTGAATGGGGGAAATAATGGTGTAGTAATATCAACACTAGTATGAGTAACTTACAAAACAAATATGTACCAGTGATTCTTCTCCTCTGTGAGATCACAAGTGTTTATCTTTTATTTTAAACCACCACAAAAAAATATTATAGTATATGGTGGTTTTGATAAAATGAAAGTATATGGTGGTTTTTTAACTTTTTTTTATATGGTGGTTTTGTAACTTAACCTGGTTAAGTGTTAGAGCATTTTAATTTATAATTTTTAAATAGGGTTTAAAATAATACTAGTAATAATTATAATAAATTATAAACAAAGAAAGATAGTACATTGTTATTTCAAAACTTAAAAAATTATGTAAAATCATATTAGTATCTCAAATTTTGAAATGTTCTTATATTATTTATTATTCTGTATTTATGAATTATTATCTTACTTTTGTTTGTATATTTTTATTTTGAGAGTTCTATTGAGATAAGATGTTAGTATAGAAAAAGAAACAAATTATCTTTATTTTAACCGGATGAAAATTTAACCTGGAAGAGATGGGTACCTAAAGTTCAAAAAGAACAAGACATGGGTACAACAGTTTGGAACTTGCAGGCTATACATTGCACCTACAATGGAGTAAGGGTAAAAATAATAGTAACATTTAGTCACATCAACAATTTCTGTTCAATGTTAAATTTGGAAAAATTAAATACAGGGGATTCTCGTTTTTCAACTAGATGAGGACTTGAATATATTATCTTATTGTATGGAACTATATATTCTCACTAGGGAATTATATGATTTGTATGAATCAAAAACATGTTTTAAACTGAAAATATAAGTGTTAAGGAAATCATAATTAAGTCACAGTCTCTTCAAGATGTCAAAGTAGATGACGGTGTTTAATCACACGTTACGTTGCAGTTGCAATGGACATTGGACAGGACTTCACTAATGGAATTTGGCGTCATTCTTCTTACCGAGTTGTCGCAACTATTAGTGCATAATTGTTAATAGAAAACCAGTTAAATCACTAATAACGGTTCATTTTATTTGATCAGAATTCTTATTGCGGCAAAAGCATTTAATTGGCTAACGTCACTGTCGATCATTGTAAGTACGTGAGCTAGGTTATATATAGACGTTGACTATATTAAGATCTATGTATTATTATTTTAGTAATCTACGAGCTCCATTCATTATGATGGATCAAGGAGAAACCGACTAATTCATGTAACATAAATTAAAATTCGATTACAAGGAAGTTCTGATAGAAGACACTGAACAAATTGGTTAGTACTCAACTTACTGCAAGAGAATTATTAGAATAAAACTATATTTTCAAAAGCTTAAACCATCTCTGTGAGAAAGATTTAGCTCAATTATTTGTACTACTAAATGGAAATAAACAAACATTTGACTCACCCAGGCATTATAATTTTTCTGTAAAGTTAGTTGATAGAGTTAAAATTTTTACAAGCGGAGCCAATTAACGGCGTTAGATAACGTCACTGGCGGCCAACGGTTTGTAAACACATCAAACGTCCGCAAAACGACATAACGGCGTCATCAGCCAATAACTTCTCCGACATTTGTAAGGATTTGGCAGAAACCGTTTCCATAACACAACATACTCTCTCTGTTTCTTCTCTCTATAGAGAGAGACATACAAAGGTTTTTGCTCCACGAAACAAACTTTTGGTTTTGCTCCAAGAAAGAAACTTGCGGTACACACACACATATCTACAATCATCGTCAGCTTCCTCTCCACAGAAAAAAAAAATACAATCTTTTTGCTTCTTTATTGAGTCCTCTGTTTCGTTCATCATCAACAAATGGGCAAGAGAGATGAGAAAGCCGAAGCTGTTCTTCGTTTACTCAGGAAACAAACTCCACTCACTCTTAAACAAGTACGTTTAGTTAATATCTCTTTAGAAAAAAACAGATATCTGCATGTTTATCGTATATTTCATGAATAAAGCTTCCACCTTTATGTATGTTTAGGAGAAGTTCTGTAGCAGAGAGTGCGTGGAGAGATTCTTGAAAGGGAAAGGAGACAACGTGAAAAAAGCTGCGAAGCAGCTAACTTCATGCCTTTCGTGGAGACAAAACTTTGATATTGGTATATATATATTTCGATTTTACATGTATAAGATATGTTTGTTTTGTTACATCGAACACTTTTCTTTTGGTGTTTATTTTGTTTGTTCTTTATAACTTAAGAGCGAATGGGGGCAGAGGAGTTCTCGGCGGAGTTAACCGACGGCGCAGCTTACATCGCCGGCCACGACGGAGAGTCCAGACCCGTTATCGTAATTTTTTCAAAACCCATTTATTACCCGCTTGTTTTCACCTAATGTAAGTATTAATGTTAAGTAATAATCACAAAGTGAGGTTTGTTTACAGATGTTCCGTTTCAAGCATGATTATCAGAAGCTGCGTAGCCAGAAACAGTAAGTTCTGATCATTTTAATTTTAAATACAATATATATAGTGAGCTTTTCTTATTTAATATGTATATACATATTTGCTGTGTATATATATATATTTGTTTCTTATGTTGAACTTTGTGTTTTTGGTTTGTAGATTTACGCGTTTAGTGGCGTTCACGATGGAGACTGCGATCTCGAGCATGTCCAGAAACGCGGAACAGAGCGTTGTTCTACTCTTCGATGCGAGTAAGCAACTGTCTTCTCCAATTTACTTTTTTCTCCCTGCTAACCTTACAAATCTCCGTGAGTGGGGTCTGTACTAATCCGTAATTTGCTCGCCGTATTCTGGGTTTTGTTGTGGTTTTGGTTCTTATTTTGGATTGAGGCGTGTCAGGGACCGGGTTTTCGGACATCTATTATGCATTTAATTTCATGTCCGAATTGTCCCTTTTATGTGTCAACGTCAGCTTAAACTACCCACAAAGCGTTAATCGTGTGGCAATTATGACTAATCACGTATCTCTTTTTTAAATAGTTTCAAATATATTTTGAAAAACATAAGACATTATGTTTTCTTCTCATCAAAAAGGAATTGAAATCTTTTTTCGATAAAAAAAAGAATGGAAATCTCTTCTATTATTAGTAATCTACCGAACCAAAGAGAAAAAATATCAGGTTAGAAATTTATTTCTTATATTTTTTAAAACACTCAGTCTGATCACTAGTGATCACAATACAATATATTATCTACCCTTTTTTGAAACGCAAAATCTTATAGAACTTTTTACTCGTGTTGTATGTTTTTTAAAAGTAACGTACTTTTATTTGAAAACAAAATGTATACCTAGTTTACAAAGACCAATATTTTTACAATATAAATAAATAGTATATTCGCTTAAAACCAAAAGAACTAATATTTCTTCGCATCACGCTCATAAAGATTATGCTTTTTTTACCTGCGTATAAGTTTTTTAAAATTCCTCCTTTTTCGATTTTTATTCTTTTGAAGGAAATTGAAGTACAGTTTATTCTCTGCAAATAAATGTTTAAACTTATTTTCAAACCTGATTAGACAATTAATTATTAGTGCCACTTGATTAATATTCTCTTTGTTTTTTGTTTTTTGTTTTTTGTTAATAACAGGCTTTTTCAGATCATCATCTGCTTTTGCAAATCTGCTTTTGGCAACCCTAAAAATTATCGCAGATAATTACCCATGCCGACTTTACAAGGCCTTTATCATCGACCCTCCCTCCTTTTTCTCTTACATCTGGAAGGTAAATAATGATTAATGATCCTATAATTAAACTCATTAAATTTAACGATCATAATTAAGATGGATAAAGCTCAAAAATTCATACTAATCGACAGGGTGTACGTCCTTTCGTGGAGCTATCTACTGTCACGATGTTAATCTCGTCGCTAGACTACGACGAGCAGCTAGATATTAGCCACGTGTCATCAACGTCATGTCTTAGATCAGCTTCCCTCCGTTTCGATCCATCATCGATCAAGTCAACGTCTAAGATTGGTTCAGCTTCTTCAAGATTCGCCTTCACCGCATCTCACAACTCGATGAAGCCGTGGTACCTTTCCTTAACCGACACGTCACCGTTTCACGCCGCCGTCGACTCTACCGCCTCTAAAGTTTCTCCTCTCAGTGCACGGTCTCTATCTTTTGCGTCTCCGGCGGCGCGTGGTTTAAAAGACCCGAAACAAGCCGCTTGCAGAAAGAGTTTGTTTCCTTCAACGCCGTTGCCGGAGAAGACAAAAACCGTCTCGCACCAGAAAACTCCACGTCCGTCGTTTTTTCAGTCTCCGGCGATGTTCTTTCGCGGGGATAAAAATGTCGGCGGAGGCGAGCAGTCGTCACGTGAAGCGTTCGTGCCGTATCTGAAGTTTTATCGGAGACCGTACGATGAGACGGCCTATAGGTCTAAACTGCGGGGTCCACGTGGATTTGTGTCAGTCGTGTCTTCACACAGAAGATTTCGCCACGTGTCTTTATCTCAACGGTTCTAGCTATGACGTTAAAAAGACCAGATTGGAGAAGAAAGTGTATATACTAGTTTATATTTATCTGTTCCGACCTCTCTCTTGTAGAGTAGCAGTTATATTACGCTGGAGTATTATGATTGAACGAACTTGTTTTAAATTTCTTTTTAGAATCTCTCAAAATGATGCTTAACATTCTCTCCTTTTCTAATAAATGCATGCATTTTTTTCTTTTCCATATCCAATTATGTAGCTGGACGCAGCAAGACCACGAATCCGTGTCAAATCCGCGATAGAATTGAAAATTTGAAATTTTCTTATGAAGTAGCGCTTAGCAGAACTATGTTGGCAGACAAAATATGGTAAAACACATGCATATATCTTGACTTAAATGAAACCTAGACTTTATGATTATCCTAGTTCCGCCCTATGAAATGACAAATGACAAATGACATTATCAACATTTCATTTTGAACCACTTATACGACTTGATTGACACTACTTTGGATCCATTGAAAGTTAACAAATAGCGTTAGGCCACCCGCATTAGAGAGTTTAGTAAAAAGTTCACACGCTTTTCGAAAAA
This sequence comes from Brassica carinata, assembly GCA_016771965.1. NCBI lineage: Eukaryota > Viridiplantae > Streptophyta > Magnoliopsida > Brassicales > Brassicaceae > Brassica > Brassica carinata. The sequence goes on along the minus strand of CM028692.1, from coordinate 8,450,796 downwards.
GAAAAATAATATAATAATGAAAATGTAATGAACCAGGGTCGTCGGGTATCATGGGTAAGGGGCGATTCATCACTGTTCTGCAGGCCCCACACCACGTGGCGGCCTGCAATTGGCCAATTTTTTTTTTTGTCAAACCGAAAACAAATTAAAAAAAATTAATAAAAATACAAATTTAGAACTTATGAACCGCATCACTGATGCGGATGGCCTTAGCTCCAGAAGGTCACACGGAGGAAATCTTTGTATCTTACATCGCTTTAGGACAGTAAAACCTCTATAAATTAATAATATTGGGACTTTGAAATTTTATTAATTTATAGGGATATTCATTTTAAAAAAGTTTATTTATTTAGATTTTTTAATTTAAAATATATTTATTATAAGATAAAGAAAATGTTTGATTTTAGCGTATAGACATTATATGTCTTTTTTTGAAATTTAACATTAATATTATTTATATTATATTATTTGGTGTATATAATATATATTGCATAGAACTTAAATGTGGTTTTAGATATAATATTACTAAATCTCATCAAAAATATATTAAGTGTTATGAAAATATAAAGAAAATTTCATTGTGAATATAAATAATAATAATAGGTTTTTACTTATATAAAATATGAATACATAGAAATTATTAATTTATAATTTTAATGGGACCATATAGTTACATGAAATTTTCTAAAAAATTGTTATCTTATTATTTTATTGATTTGTGTCAAATTTTGAACCGGCCTAACTTGGGACCGAAATTTTTTATTAATTTATAGAGATTATTAATTTATTGTGTATTAATTTATAGAAGTTCTACTGTATATAGTATGTTTCCAAAATGCTTGATTAAATGCTTAAATTTTCCGTGTAGTTGTATTTATATGCACTTATTATTAACCGATACTAAGAGACATACGAGGAATATATTTTATATCAATCTTATTGACTTGGTTTGACAAATTAAGCGAGTTTTAAGTAAAGGTGAAAACAAAATAAAAAGATCCTTCTGTATTCTGGTCCCAACGATCATTAACTTCATGTAGAATCCCAGCTTTCAAAAACAAAACCTAAAAGATCCACGTGCGACTTTTGTAGGAATACGAAGTCAATTGGTACATAAAAAGACAGCGTGGTCGTGACGTTGAACAGCTTATCTAGCAATATTTATATGCTACATATTTGATGAAGTTGATTATATTAGCGCTCATATTATTAAAATTGTCACTACCGTTCTTGAGTTAATGTGATTGGCACTTTAAAAAAAAATATTATGTTAACAATACAATATTATGGAACGAAGGAAATATATTTTATCTGGACGTTTAGATTAAACGCATTATTATAACTTGTTTAAAATGCATGAGATACATATGTGTGAGGCAGGATCACATATTCACATATATAAGCCTTGAAACTGACAAACATTACGGGCAAAAAGATTAATTAACTAGCATACTCTCTCATCTTATCAACAGTGACATCTTTAATGTTTAACTACATTTTGATCCGCTCTTGAAATGGCGGATTTATTTTCGAAAAACTGAATATATTTGATATAAATTTTTTATTATGTATCTATATTTAAATATTAAAAAACAACATTATACTGTGCAAATTATTACATGTGTAATGTAATGATAAAAATAATTATGACTATAAAATATGTAAACAGATTTTAGAATGTACACAAATATAGGTGATATAATTTTAAAATATGTAATTAGGTTTGAATAAATTCAGTTATATTTTCTTATATTTATTAGTATTTTGAGGTATTAACAACATTAGTTAATAATATATTCATCCGAAAATGACCTGGAAACGACTCGAAAATCAGGATCTTGACCCGTTTAGACATGGCCTATATACTCAATCTGGTCTTAAATTTCTATATTAAAAAAACCGATATCAAATCCGACCCGCACCAAGAACCGGATGAGTATCCAAATAATATTGATATCTAAAATTTAAAAGAACGATTTGAAACATATTTAATGAATATGTTTTGATTATTTTAATTATTTTGGATAACTTTTCACAATATGGATATAAAATAGCCATTCGAGTTGGGTAGTTTTGTTATTTTGGTTAAAATATTCAAACCGAACCACATATAAGGGGTATCTGAAAAAACTTCAATTCTTTTACATGAGAATCATACCAACCCAGATTTGGGAGGAGCCAACTCCAATCCGACCTGGTTTTCTATAATACACGAATGAGAGTTTTCGAAACGTAAAAAAAATCAATGTCTAAAAAAATCGATCCGCACCCGAATAAATATTCGAATACCAATGCTTAATCTCAACTAAATCACTGTAATAATTGCTAACAATTATATATATGTCAGTCAAAATATTTTTTATTCGAATATCCAAAACCATAAATAAATTAAAATATTCTTCAAGTTGCTAGGTATTTAAATCAGTGCAGTTAGCCATTTCACAATATATATCAAACATATTTGACAAAATAACTTGATGGTGAAATTTATCAATATTATTATTTATGTGTTACCAGTCAATTGCATTTTATATATTGTAATGGAACATGTCATATGCCATGGTCATATTTTTTATAGAATATATTGCATGGTGTTGTAGTCAAACATTTTGTTTTTGGCGAAATATGTTACGGATTGTAGTCGAACATGTCTTTTTTTTTGGTAAACATGTTAAATAAAAAATGTTTATTTCACATGCTCAAATCTATTATCTAACCGTAGACTTTACTTAGTAAAGATGAGAGTAATGGAAAAAAAAAGATAAAAGTAATGGATACATGAATATAGGAACCGAAAGGAGAAGTTATGATATATCAGTCTTCGTAGTAAGTATATACATGTAGAATAATGTGGCAGTTAATATTTTAAAAGTAGGTCTAGTGGCAAAAAAGTAATATTCCATGTAGTTGCAGGGGCAAATATTAACAATGATTCTCTGTTAATAATACTGATTTAGATAATTTTTTATTTTATTCTTCTCTTAAAGCTCATTTTCTTTGGTTTCAAATCATTATCATCTAACCCAATAATAAACTTAATAAAAATTATTTTATGTGTGAAATATGTCAAAATGTAACATTGGGAAACTGTGTAATGGAAAAAGGATTAGTTTTTTTTATAAAGAATGATTAGGTATTGTTAATTCATTATGGAATTTGGAAACAATGCATGCAAATGCTTTCTAAGGCAATCTTTTTTAAAAAATGATAATTTTGTAAAAAAATAAAGCTAAGGCAATTTAATGATAATTAATTAATTCTTATTCGGTTGACAAAAAAATTAATTTTTATTCTTTTTGTGCAACCAATGATAACTAATTAATTATGTACAGATAAGTTGTGTTTAAATACATGATAAGGGTTTCGTGGGCCGTTACACAAACCCAGCTTTTGGTATATACTACTAATTGTTATGGAATTGTACAGTTGTCATATTAATACGAATCTTACATACCAATTAGTAAATTACCACAAGCACACAAAACCAATAGAAATATAATCACGTTAAACTACCAGGTGATTGGTATATGACATATGAAGTTATGAACAATGGATAATAACATTAAAAGTCAGAAAAATGACGCAAATCCAAACACATAATTTGTGCACTGAAAAAATATAAATAAAGAAAGAAGAGTATTAATCTCTAAATAGAAACACTGTTTGGAATCCCTTTACCAGTAAGCCCACCCTCTCGTGTAATCCGTAGTATTCGGGTACAAGAGAGTATATGTATGTTAACCGGACCGGTCCGGTTCTTGAACTTCTTATCATTGTTTCTCCTTATAATATTGTTCTCAATCAGCTCCAAACTCTTCCCAAACCGCTTGAACGCCTCCAAAGGCTCATCATCTGCCGTCCAATTCGGTGAGTCTCTCTGCCCTAAGTATATCTCATCCGTCGAATGCATAGACAAGATCTCTATGATGGAGATACCAAGCAGGGTCTGCAGCTGCGGCGTGATCGTTTTCAAAAACGCCACCTCCTCGTTTTCCTCCAGTTCAGTGTACTCTTCCGTACCCGGCTCAGGCATAAAACGACGACTGACGGTAGGCCGGTTTGGGAGAAAACCAGCATAAGGGTATTGCCCAAAATTGACTGCTGCGTGAAGAGCAGAGGCGACCCATATGATGATGGTGCATGTTTCGATGAGGTCGTCGCACGTTTGCATACACGGCCACCATGACTCGTGTTGTAAATCGCCGTGCCCTTCGGTTCTAAGCTCGGTCCACCATGCTCGGATCTCAGTATCGTTTTCCACAGCTTTGTCATTCTTGTAGTAGAATGAGCAGTACTCTGTCACCCACGTCTTAATCGCTGACCATATCTCTAAACCGTCGACCGCAAATGGGTAGTCCTCGATTAGAAGCTCGACCCCGTTATCGTTGTTTGGATTTTCAATTGCAACTCCACTGAGAAAACAAGGGTTTTAAATGTTACTTGTTAAACAAGGAATTTAAGGTTTGCTTGTGTTGCAAGAAATATAGAAAGAGACTTGTGATATGCATACCGTTTGAGGAGATCTTTGGGAGAGCTTGATCAGTGAAAACCAGCTCTTGTAGATTGAAGACATCTCCATGGCGTATCGACCAGGAACACCGTTCTCTCCAGAACTCCATCAGAATTTATGAGGACATGTCTCGCCAATGCGTTGATGTTCATGGTGTCACGGAAATGAGGATGAAGGAGCTTATAGATCGGATGAATCACACTGAGTTGCCTATTCGACGCGATTATGAACGGTTCAATCACTGCATGCGTCTTTAACCTGCAAAAACCAGGAAACATAACCGGTCACTTTGAAACCAAAAATCATCTTTAGGTCCTAATTAAACCAAACACTAACTGTTCTAACAATGTCATTCTTTTTCTCTTACCAGTGGCTTATAAGCTGGTGATAACCGGAATCATTAACCGCGGCGTAAGCCTTAGCAAGCTGCCAAACCGATCCCTCGACGCCTTTCTCTGCTGGTGTAAAATCTTGCTCACGGATCCGTGTGATTCACCTTGTGCGTGAGGAAGACTCAGCTCTATGGCTAGTGGCTTCAGTGTTCCGTCTTCTTGAAGCAACAGAAGCGTTCGGGTCGCATATGTTTTAGTGTTTGTTGAGTTAATCCTTGTCAAGTATGGCATCAATGCATCGTGGTGATCTAATATGTATAGCTTGTTCTGCTTCAAAGCCTGAAACAAAAATAGTTGATAGTTATGATATGATAATGAAACTGTTACTTGTTAAACAAGGAATTTAAGGTTTGCTTGTGTTGCAAGAAATATAGAAAGAGACTTGTGATATGCATACCGTTTGAGGAGATCTTTGGGAGAGCTTGATCAGTGAAAACCAGCTCTTGTAGATTGAAGACATCTCCATGGCGTATCGACCAGGAACACCGTTCTCTCCAGAACTCCATCAGAATTTATGAGGACATGTCTCGCCAATGCGTTGATGTTCATGGTGTCACGGAAATGAGGATGAAGGAGCTTATAGATCGGATGAATCACACTGAGTTGCCTATTCGACGCGATTATGAACGGTTCAATCACTGCATGCGTCTTTAACCTGCAAAACCAGGAAACATAACCGGTCACTTTGAAACCAAAAATCATCTTTAGGTCCTAATTAAACCAAACACTAACTGTTCTAACAATGTCATTCTTTTTCTCTTACCAGTGGCTTATAAGCTGGTGATAACCGGAATCATTAACCGCGGCGTAAGCCTTAGCAAGCTGCCAAACCGATCCCTCGACGCCTTTCTCTGCTGGTGTAAAATCTTGCTCACGGATCCGTGTGATTCACCTTGTGCGTGAGGAAGACTCAGCTCTATGGCTAGTGGCTTCAGTGTTCCGTCTTCTTGAAGCAACAGAAGCGTTCGGGTCGCATATGTTTTAGTGTTTGTTGAGTTAATCCTTGTCAAGTATGGCATCAATGCATCGTGGTGATCTAATATGTATAGCTTGTTCTGCTTCAAAGCCTGAAACAAAAATAGTTGATAGTTATGATATGATAATGAAACTGTTACTTGTTAAACAAGGAATTTAAGGTTTGCTTGTGTTGCAAGAAATATAGAAAGAGACTTGTGATATGCATACCGTTTGAGGAGATCTTTGGGAGAGCTTGATCAGTGAAAACCAGCTCTTGTAGATTGAAGACATCTCCATGGCGTATCGACCAGGAACACCGTTCTCTCCAGAACTCCATCAGAATTTATGAGGACATGTCTCGCCAATGCGTTGATGTTCATGGTGTCACGGAAATGAGGATGAAGGAGCTTATAGATCGGATGAATCACACTGAGTTGCCTATTCGACGCGATTATGAACGGTTCAATCACTGCATGCGTCTTTAACCTGCAAAACCAGGAAACATAACCGGTCACTTTGAAACCAAAAATCATCTTTAGGTCCTAATTAAACCAAACACTAACTGTTCTAACAATGTCATTCTTTTTCTCTTACCAGTGGCTTATAAGCTGGTGATAACCGGAATCATTAACCGCGGCGTAAGCCTTAGCAAGCTGCCAAACCGATCCCTCGACGCCTTTCTCTGCTGGTGTAAAATCTTGCTCACGGATCCGTGTGATTCACCTTGTGCGTGAGGAAGACTCAGCTCTATGGCTAGTGGCTTCAGTGTTCCGTCTTCTTGAAGCAACAGAAGCGTTCGGGTCGCATATGTTTTAGTGTTTGTTGAGTTAATCCTTGTCAAGTATGGCATCAATGCATCGTGGTGATCTAATATGTATAGCTTGTTCTGCTTCAAAGCCTGAAACAAAAATAGTTGATAGTTATGATATGATAATGAAACTGTTACTTGTTAAACAAGGAATTTAAGGTTTGCTTGTGTTGCAAGAAATATAGAAAGAGACTTGTGATATGCATACCGTTTGAGGAGATCTTTGGGAGAGCTTGATCAGTGAAAACCAGCTCTTGTAGATTGAAGACATCTCCATGGCGTATCGACCAGGGAACACCGTTCTCTCCAGAACTCCATCAGAATTTATGAGGACATGTCTCGCCAATGCGTTGATGTTCATGGTGTCACGGAAATGAGGATGAAGGAGCTTATAGATCGGATGAATCACACTGAGTTGCCTATTCGACGCGATTATGAACGGTTCAATCACTGCATGCGTCTTTAACCTGCAAAACCAGGAAACATAACCGGTCACTTTGAAACCAAAAATCATCTTTAGGTCCTAATTAAACCAAACACTAACTGTTCTAACAATGTCATTCTTTTTCTCTTACCAGTGGCTTATAAGCTGGTGATAACCGGAATCATTAACCGCGGCGTAAGCCTTAGCAAGCTGCCAAACCGATCCCTCGACGCCTTTCTCTGCTGGTGTAAAATCTTGCTCACGGATCCGTGTGATTCACCTTGTGCGTGAGGAAGACTCAGCTCTATGGCTAGTGGCTTCAGTGTTCCGTCTTCTTGAAGCAACAGAAGCGTTCGGGTCGCATATGTTTTAGTGTTTGTTGAGTTAATCCTTGTCAAGTATGGCATCAATGCATCGTGGTGATCTAATATGTATAGCTTGTTCTGCTTCAAAGCCTGAAACAAAAATAGTTGATAGTTATGATATGATAATGAAACTGTTACTTGTTAAACAAGGAATTTAAGGTTTGCTTGTGTTGCAAGAAATATAGAAAGAGACTTGTGATATGCATACCGTTTGAGGAGATCTTTGGGAGAGCTTGATCAGTGAAAACCAGCTCTTGTAGATTGAAGACATCTCCATGGCGTATCGACCAGGAACACCGTTCTCTCCAGAACTCCATCAGAATTTATGAGGACATGTCTCGCCAATGCGTTGATGTTCATGGTGTCACGGAAATGAGGATGAAGGAGCTTATAGATCGGATGAATCACACTGAGTTGCCTATTCGACGCGATTATGAACGGTTCAATCACTGCATGCGTCTTTAACCTGCAAAACCAGGAAACATAACCGGTCACTTTGAAACCAAAAATCATCTTTAGGTCCTAATTAAACCAAACACTAACTGTTCTAACAATGTCATTCTTTTTTCTCTTACCAGTGGCTTATAAGCTGGTGATAACCGGAATCATTAACCGCGGCGTAAGCCTTAGCAAGCTGCCAAACCGATCCCTCGACGCCTTTCTCTGCTGGTGTAAAAATCTTGCTCACGGATCCGTGTGATTCACCTTGTGCGTGAGGAAGACTCAGCTCTATGGCTAGTGGCTTCAGTGTTCCGTCTTCTTGAAGCAACAGAAGCGTTCGGGTCGCATATGTTTTAGTGTTTGTTGAGTTAATCCTTGTCAAGTATGGCATCAATGCATCGTGGTGATCTAATATGTATAGCTTGTTCTGCTTCAAAGCCTGAAACAAAAATAGTTGATAGTTATGATATGATAATGAAACTGTTACTTGTTAAACAAGGAAACGTGTATTATATACTTACTTCTTGGACACTGAGACCGTTCATGTGTGGTTTTATGTGCTCTTCTCTTATGGAACTGTGTTGGTTTCCATACCTTGTAGAGTCTAAATTGCTCTTGGGAGGAAACTCCTGCAATTTGTTTTGTATAATCACATTGTGACAAACCATAAAATGATATAATTGAAAGAAAAAATTTGATTAATATTATAAACCTGGAGACGGCTTATAACCACTGGATTGAGTCCAGCGAGCATTTCTCTCGCAAACTCTTCGTCGGTCCTCCAAGCTGATCTACTCTCTGTAACAACATACGATCATCTATGTCAGAATATATATAAATTGTTGGTTAAAATCGAATCTCTAACAATATTTAGTTAGACTATTTCTAGGTTACCTTTGAGGACGTCAGGCAAGGGGAACTTCAAGAACCGTTCACCATCGTTGCGAACGAGCTCACGAAACATCTCCCATGGGATAACATCACGTAGCTTAGATATGGTGTGACCACTGGCGAGCTTTATACTACCGTCATAGAGGTGAAAAACGTCTTCGAACGAGTCAAACTCGTTGATGGTCTTGTCGCAAACAGATGCTATTTCAGGGACGAGCACTTGAGTCACCGATTTGAGTGCGTACGCGAGGAAGTCAGAGAACTTCACGTGGCTAAACCGCTCGTCCCTCGGCACGTAGATGTTTAGGTTTAGTAATGCCAGTCTGCTCTCAGACTTGGTGTCTGACAAAAACGGTGACGTGGATGTCAAGTAACCGTTGAGTTTTGTAATTATTGTGATGGTTTTGAATGTTGAGTTTACTAACCGGATTTGGTGTGTTTACGACCGGTTTTGCCGCGGCGAGGATAAGGAAATTCAGGTGAACCGCCGAGAACAGGACGGGCTGAGTCAGGACCTTTGTCGGGTGCACCCAAGTCGTTGTAATAAGCGTAGTCGTAAACTCTGTCCCATTCTTTGAGTTCTCCTCCTTCTCGTTGCCTCTTAGATTGTTTAGCTCTTCTTCTCTTAGCTCTTTAACCAGCTCCGGGGTTTCGCTTGGCAGACAAGCCTTTTGTATTTGCATAAGAAAAATGAAAAAAGCAGAATTTAAAATTAGTAGATAATCACCGTCTATACATTAATCGTCGGTTTAAATTTGGGTTAGGTACTAAAGAATGTTTAAGGCATTATGCTTTTTGAATTTGACCATTAGGTGGTCCTACTCCTACCTAATGCATAGTGTAAGAAATTAAAGTTGTTGTAAAAATTAATAATGGTAATTAAACTTTAATAGTTGTCCCTATCAAGTTATAGAAAGATTCTCTAAATTATACACGCACACGAATATTCCAATCCTCTATAATAATTAATAAACATTTATAAAGATCATGTCATGTGGATTACGAATATGTTTCCTATACTATACAGTAACTACTAATCAGTACCCATTAATAATTGAAAGTATTACTTACTCCCTTCTAACTATCCAGACAAAAATAAAACCAAAACAAACTACGATCTCAATATTGAAAGTTTAAGGATGACCTGGGGTCAAAGATTACTTTTGACAACTTTTATGCACATGGGCAATCAGATCAATGCAGATTAGTTATAAAGCATTACATAAAATGCCAAGTAGGATATTAAAAAACCATTAACTAGTATCTCCAATTCGTTTATAGCGTTTTACCTTGTTAGAGAAGAAAACGCGGTCAGAGCGGTACCGATGGCTTGGATAGATCCAAGAATTGCAAACGAAGTGTATCTGACCCCCTTCACCGCCAGGGAAGTTGCGGAGAGTGAGAGACTTAAGGTAGAATTGGCTGTGGTGGTGGTTCTTGATCACAAACGCAGCCGGTGGTCCCATTGACTCGTCCCAATCAAACGTCACCGCAAACGTGGTTTCCTCAGCGGTTACAGACGTTTTATTTTTGTCACCCATTTTTCCAGATGTGCTGCTTTTCCAAGTCTTCCTCTCTTCTCATTGGCTGTTTTACATTATAACAAAAAACATTACTTTCTTTAAAATAAAACATTTTTTAAAAGTAAACAGAGTATCCTCTGTTTCGTTAATGAAAGATGCAGACTGTAGTGGCATCAGGTGGATCTGATGTAAAAAAAAAAATGCTAAACGGGTCGGGTTAAAGAGTGAATACCAGGGTCGGGTTGGAGAGAACTGATGAGGTGGAGAGAGACGCGACGACCAAGAAGCTCATGGACTCGATCGAGAAAAGAAGCCATGGCGTCTTTGAAGTCGAGAAGGTTCTTCTTCATCACAACCACTTCTCCTTCTATCTTCATCGTCTTCTTGGTCTTCTTCTTCTTGACGTCTTCCTCCATCGTCTTTGTCCTCTTTTTCGTCTTGGGTTTGACGCATAAGATCTCTGCGATGTCGGTGTGGATCATGGCGTTATATATTGCAGAATTTTCTCAGAGTGAGAATGAAGAAAAGGGAGAGAGAGAGAGAGAGAGAGAGAGAGAGAGAGATTCTATGCTTGGAGAACAAAGAGAGAGATGTGTGATTATAGAATGTTCTTTTTCATCTCTTTTGCATATATATATATAGGTATATAACACAAATCTGATGTGAATGTCATATTTATATTAGATCTAAACAACAAGCAGTAATTAGTTTCAGAATAAAAAACAACAACAAACAATAATATTGGCGACGTAACATATTTAAATTGACGGTAGATTTCGTGTGAATATACTTTTGTTTAAATTAATATTCTTTCCATTTTTATTACAACTTTTAGAATTAAACACATACGTTAAAAACACTAGAAGCATTGCCTCCGCGCAAACGCGGAGTTATGGATAGAGTTTCATCTCAATATTTGCTAAGGTTATTGTAGTTGTGAATTTTGCGTTTTCGGTTGATCATTGTTATAGGGTTAGAGTTGTGATGATGAACTGTGTATGCATTGTTCTCCACTTATGAAGGACTAAACTGTATTAGTAATGTGATTGATATAGTTCGTAGTGTTGCTTGATATGTCATTGAGACTTATTATTTGTTTGTCTTTTTAATTTGTTTTTTTGTACTGTTGAGAGTACATAAATTATATTAAAGTTGTTGAGAATACATAAATTATATTAAAGTTGTTGAGAATACCTTTGTTTCGGAGATTTTTCTCGGTTTAGTTAATGTAAGTTGTGTGTATTAAATAATAATTTTATTATTTTTGTTATGCTTGTTATATGTTTTTATTTTATTTTTAAACATGTTGCTTTTACCGAACCTTTAAAACAAATACATGAAGATTTGTAGAAATAACTATAAAATGAGTGACAATTCTGAGTATTTGGGTCTTAATGGGTTTTAAACAAATTTATGCATTTCTCATAAGAAGATAATAGCATTGGCATGTTGACATTGAGCATGTAAGCTATTTTCATAAGACAAGAGGAATGAGCAGCCGGAGATGTTGTTGCCGCCTTTGTGTCTGTCGGGATTGTCTCTTGTATCTCTTGGTGGGCTGTGTTTGTTTATTTTTATTTGATGGGTAATATGTAAACAAAATAGTTGTTAGTTGTATTTATCGAGTTCATAACTTACTCTGCTTTTTTGTTTAGGTGATTTCACTGATCTTGGTTGTCTTCTTTATAAGCATCTGCGAAAGTATGTTTGTAAATTGTTAAATAGCTGGTCGTGTAGTTGTATTTGTTTAGTTAACTCGATGTATATGTCGTTGAGTTTTAGTTAAGGTGCTTGGTTTGATATATTTGGTTTGAAGTTTATTTGTAAGATTAGACAAGAAAAATGAGAGGTGATCATTAATGATTCGTCTTTTTTTTGGATTCTAGTTTTTGGTGTTGTGATTATTTGGGTTGTTATGGTTTCTTTAAGCTGTAAAATAAAGATTTGTGCGAAATTAGTTTGATAAGTAAGGGAGATAAAGAGACGACCACAGATGGGTAGGAAATATTTTGATCATTGATGTTAGCACAATATAAAAAGTAATTGTGTGTTGAGTTTTTCTTATGGGTCAATGAAGAGACGGATAATGACTCGAGTTGTTTCTTTGGTGAGGTCGAGCCACAGACGAACGGATTTGCCCAACTACATGCGAGTTTAAATATCGTTATGATATTGAAACATAATATAAACCATATGTAATATGATAATTAATTAATTCTTATTCGGTTGACAAAAAATTAATTTTTATTCTTTTTGTGCAACCAATGATAACTAATTAATTATGTACAGATAAGTTGTGTTTAAATACATGATAAGGGTTTCGTGGGCCGTTACACAAACCCAGCTTTTGGTATATACTACTAATTGTTATGGAATTGTACAGTTGTCATGTCAGATTTCAAACGCGATAAAATGATTGAAAACAAAATGCGATTAAAAATGATTACTAAGAACTACTTTTTTGTACGTGTGCCTTATAATAGTCCTCTTCGTTTGATTTTTTTTCTCGAAAATAAAAACTTTATTAGACTTTAGTAGAGATTCGTAAGTTTTAGCTTTACTATCTTATCTTGGGAGATTTTATTCCTTGAGGATACTACATGATAAGACTTAACCCTTTTTGTATAAAAACATATATTATACTTTATACCCTGACATTATAAAGTTGTTATATTAATACGAATCTTACATACCAATTAGTAAATTACCACAAGCACACAAAACCAATAGAAATATAATCACGTTAAACTACCAGGTGATTGGTATATGACATATGAAGTTATGAACAATGGATAATAACATTAAAAAGTCAGAAAAATGACGCAAATCCAAACACATAATTTGTGCACTGAAAAAAATATAAATAAAGAAAGAAGAGTATTAATCTCTAAATAGAAACACTGTTTGGAATCCCTTTACCAGTAAGCCCACCCTCTCTCGTGTAATCCGTAGTATTCGGGTACAAGAGAGTATATGGCATGTTAACCGGACCGGTCCGGTTCTTGAACTTCTTATCATTGTTTCTCCTTATAATATTGTTCTCAATCAGCTCCAAACTCTTCCCAAACCGCTTGAACGCCTCCAAAGGCTCATCATCTGCCGTCCAATTCGGTGAGTCTCTCTGCCCTAAGTATATCTCATCCGTCGAATGCATAGACAAGATCTCTATGATGGAGATACCAAGCAGGGTCTGCAGCTGCGGCGTGATCGTTTTCAAAAACGCCACCTCCTCGTTTTCCTCCAGTTCAGTGTACTCTTCCGTACCCGGCTCAGGCATAAAACGACGACTGACGGTAGGCCGGTTTGGGAGAAAACCAGCATAAGGGTATTGCCCAAAATTGACTGCTGCGTGAAGAGCAGAGGCGACCCATATGATGATGGTGCATGTTTCGATGAGGTCGTCGCACGTTTGCATACACGGCCACCATGACTCGTGTTGTAAATCGCCGTGCCCTTCGGTTCTAAGCTCGGTCCACCATGCTCGGATCTCAGTATCGTTTTCCACAGCTTTGTCATTCTTGTAGTAGAATGAGCAGTACTCTGTCACCCACGTCTTAATCGCTGACCATATCTCTAAACCGTCGACCGCAAATGGGTAGTCCTCGATTAGAAGCTCGACCCCGTTATCGTTGTTTGGATTTTCAATTGCAACTCCACTGAGAAAACAAGGGTTTTAAATGTTACTTGTTAAACAAGGAATTTAAGGTTTGCTTGTGTTGCAAGAAATATAGAAAGAGACTTGTGATATGCATACCGTTTGAGGAGATCTTTGGGGAGAGCTTGATCAGTGAAAACCCAGCTCTTGTAGATTGAAGAAGACATCTCCATGGCGTATCGACCAGGGAACACCGTTCTCTCCAGAACTCCATCAGAATTTATGAGGACATGTCTCGCCAATGCGTTGATGTTCATGGTGTCACGGAAATGAGGATGAAGGAGCTTATAGATCGGATGAATCACACTGAGTTGCCTATTCGACGCGATTATGAACGGTTCAATCACTGCATGCGTCTTTAACCTGCAAAAACCAGGAAACATAACCGGTCACTTTGAAACCAAAAATCATCTTTAGGTCCTAATTAAACCAAACACTAACTGTTCTAACAATGTCATTCTTTTTTCTCTTACCAGTGGCTTATAAGCTGGTGATAACCGGAATCATTAACCGCGGCGTAAGCCTTAGCAAGCTGCCAAACCGATCCCTCGACGCCTTTCTCTGCTGGTGTAAAAATCTTGCTCACGGATCCGTGTGATTCACCTTGTGCGTGAGGAAGACTCAGCTCTATGGCTAGTGGCTTCAGTGTTCCGTCTTCTTGAAGCAACAGAAGCGTTCGGGTCGCATATGTTTTAGTGTTTGTTGAGTTAATCCTTGTCAAGTATGGCATCAATGCATCGTGGTGATCTAATATGTATAGCTTGTTCTGCTTCAAAGCCTGAAACAAAAATAGTTGATAGTTATGATATGATAATGAAACTGTTACTTGTTAAACAAGGAAACGTGTATTATATACTTACTTCTTGGACACTGAGACCGTTCATGTGTGGTTTTATGTGCTCTTCTCTTATGGAACTGTGTTGGTTTCCATACCTTGTAGAGTCTAAATTGCTCTTGGGAGGAAACTCCTGCAATTTGTTTTGTATAATCACATTGTGACAAACCATAAAATGATATAATTGAAAGAAAAAATTTGATTAATATTATAAACCTGGAGACGGCTTATAACCACTGGATTGAGTCCAGCGAGCATTTCTCTCGCAAACTCTTCGTCGGTCCTCCAAGCTGATCTACTCTCTGTAACAACATACGATCATCTATGTCAGAATATATATAAATTGTTGGTTAAAATCGAATCTCTAACAATATTTAGTTAGACTATTTCTAGGTTACCTTTGAGGACGTCAGGCAAGGGGAACTTCAAGAACCGTTCACCATCGTTGCGAACGAGCTCACGAAACATCTCCCATGGGATAACATCACGTAGCTTAGATATGGTGTGACCACTGGCGAGCTTTATACTACCGTCATAGAGGTGAAAAACGTCTTCGAACGAGTCAAACTCGTTGATGGTCTTGTCGCAAACAGATGCTATTTCAGGGACGAGCACTTGAGTCACCGATTTGAGTGCGTACGCGAGGAAGTCAGAGAACTTCACGTGGCTAAACCGCTCGTCCCTCGGCACGTAGATGTTTAGGTTTAGTAATGCCAGTCTGCTCTCAGACTTGGTGTCTGACAAAAAAAAACGGTGACGTGGATGTCAAGTAACCGTTGAGTTTTGTAATTATTGTGATGGTTTTGAATGTTGAGTTTACTAACCGGATTTGGTGTGTTTACGACCGGTTTTGCCGCGGCGAGGATAAGGAAATTCAGGTGAACCGCCGAGAACAGGACGGGCTGAGTCAGGACCTTTGTCGGGTGCACCCAAGTCGTTGTAATAAGCGTAGTCGTAAACTCTGTCCCATTCTTTGAGTTCTCCTCCCTTCTCGTTGCCTCTTAGATTGTTTAGCTCTTCTTCTCTTAGCTCTTTGATTAGCTCTGGTGTTTCGCTTGGAAGATATGCC
The DNA here is from genome assembly GCA_016771965.1 of Brassica carinata. Classification (NCBI taxonomy): domain Eukaryota; kingdom Viridiplantae; phylum Streptophyta; class Magnoliopsida; order Brassicales; family Brassicaceae; genus Brassica; species Brassica carinata. The sequence goes on along the minus strand of CM028692.1, from coordinate 8,434,926 downwards.
TTTTGTGTTTACATAAGAAAAATGAAAAAAAAGCAGAATTTAAAATTAGTAGATAATCACCGTCTATACATTAATCGTCGGTTTAAATTTGGGTTAGGTACTAAAGAATGTTTAAGGCATTATGCTTTTTGAATTTGACCATTAGGTGGTCCTACTCCTACCTAATGCATAGTGTAAGAAATTAAAGTTGTTGTAAAAATTAATAATGGTAATTAAACTTTAATAGTTGTCCCTATCAAGTTATAGAAAGATTCTCTAAATTATACACGCACACGAATATTCCAATCCTCTATAATAATTAATAAACATTTATAAAGATCATGTCATGTGGATTACGAATATGTTTCCTATACTATACAGTAACTACTAATCAGTACCCATTAATAATTGAAAGTATTACTTACTCCCTTCTAACTATCCAGACAAAAATAAAACCAAAACAAACTACGATCTCAATATTGAAAGTTTAAGGATGACCTGGGGTCAAAGATTACTTTTGACAACTTTTATGCACATGGGCAATCAGATCAATGCAGATTAGTTATAAAGCATTACATAAAATGCCAAGTAGGATATTAAAAAACCATTAACTAGTATCTCCAATTCGTTTATAGCGTTTTACCTTGTTAGAGAAGAAAACGCGGTCAGAGCGGTACCGATGGCTTGGATAGATCCAAGAATTGCAAACGAAGTGTATCTGACCCCCTTCACCGCCAGGGAAGTTGCGGAGAGTGAGAGACTTAAGGTAGAATTGGCTGTGGTGGTGGTTCTTGATCACAAACGCAGCCGGTGGTCCCATTGACTCGTCCCAATCAAACGTCACCGCAAACGTGGTTTCCTCAGCGGTTACAGACGTTTTTATTTTTGTCACCCATTTTTCCAGATGTGCTGCTTTTCCAAGTCTTCCTCTCTTCTCATTGGCTGATTTAGATTATAACAAAAAAACATTACTTTCTTTAAAATAAAACATTTTTTAAAAGTAAACAGAGTATCCTCTGTTTCGTTAATGAAAGATGCAGACTGTAGTGGCATCAGGTGGATCTGATGTAAAAAAAAAAATGCTAAACGGGTCGGGTTAAAGAGTGAATACCAGGGTCGGGTTGGAGAGAACTGATGAGGTGGAGAGAGACGCGACGACCAAGAAGCTCATGGACTCGATCGAGAAAAGAAGCCATGGCGTCTTTGAAGTCGAGAAGGTTCTTCTTCATCACAACCACTTCTCCTTCTATCTTCATCGTCTTCTTGGTCTTCTTCTTCTTGACGTCTTCCTCCATCGTCTTTGTCCTCTTTTCGTCTTGGGTTTGACGCATAAGATCTCTGCGATGTCGGTGTGGATCATGGCGTTATATATTGCAGAATTTTCTCAGAGTGAGAATGAAGAAAAGAGAGAGAGAGATTCTATGCTTGGAGAACAAAGAGAGATGTGTGATTATAGAATGTTCTTTTTCATCTCTTTGCATATATATATATAGGTATATAACACAAATCTGATGTGAATGTCATATTTATATTAGATCTAAACAACAAGCAGTAATTAGTTTCAGAATAAAAACAACAACAAACAATAATATTGGCGACGTAACATATTTAAATTGACGGTAGATTTCGTGTGAATATACTTTTGTTTAAATTAATATTCTTTCCATTTTATTACAACTTTTAGAATTAAACACATACGTTAAAAACACTAGAAGCATTGCCTCCGCGCAAAAGCGGAGTTATGGATAGAGTTTCATCTCAATATTTGCTAAGGTTATTGTAGTTGTGAATTTTCGTTTTCGGTTGATCATTGTTATAGGGTTAGAGTTGTGATGATGAACTGTATGCATTGTTCTCCACTTATGAAGGACTAAACTGTATTAGTAATGTGATTGATATAGTTAGTAGTGTTGCTTGATATGTCATTGAGACTTATTATTTGTTTGTCTTTTTAATTTGTTTTTTTGTACTGTTGAGAGTACATAAATTATATTAAAGTTGTTGAGAATACCTTTGTTTCTGGAGATTTTTTCTCCAGTTTAGTTGTGTAAGTTGTGTGTATTAAATAATAATTTTTATTATTTTTGTTATGCTTGTTATATGTTTTTATTTTATTTTTAAACATGTTGCTTTTACCGAACCTTTAAAACAAATACATGAAGATTTGTAGAAATAACTATAAAATGAGTGACAATTCTGAGTATTTGGGTCTTAATGGGTTTTAAACAAATTTATGCATTTCTCATAAGAAGATAATAGCATTGGCATGTTGACATTGAGCATGTAAGCTATTTTCATAAGACAAGAGGAATGAGCAGCCGGAGATGTTGTTGCCGCCTTTGTGTCTGTCGGGATTGTCTCTTGTATCTCTTGGTGGGCCTGTGTTTGTTTATTTTTTATTTGATGGGTAATATGTAAACAAAAATAGTTGTTAGTTGTATTTATCAGAGTTCATAACTTACTCTGCTTTTTTGTTTAGGTGATTTCACTGATCTTGGTTGTCTTCTTTATAAGCATCTGCGAAAGTATGTTTGTAAATTGTTAAATAGCTGGTCGTGTAGTTGTATTTGTTTAGTTAACTCGATGTATATGTCGTTGAGTTTTAGTTAAGGTGCTTGGTTTGATATATTTGGTTTGAAGTTTATTTGTAAGATTAGACAAGAAAAATGAGAGGTGATCATTAATGATTCGTCTTTTTTTTGGATTCTAGTTTTTGGTGTTGTGATTATTTGGGTTGTTATGGTTTCTTTAAGCTGTAAAATAAAGATTTGTGCGAAATTAGTTTGATAAGTAAGGGAGATAAAGAGACGACCACAGATGGGTAGGAAATATTTTTGATCATTGATGTTAGCACAATATAAAAAGTAATTGTGTGTTGAGTTTTTCTTATGGGTCAATGAAGAGACGGATAATGACTCGAGTTGTTTCTTTGGTGAGGTCAGAGCCCTGGACAGAACGGATTTGCCCAACTACATGCGAGTTTAAATATCAGTTATGATATTGAAACATAATATAAACCCATATGTAATATGATAATATACCTGAGAGTTTTAGGTTTGTGTTTGCAATCAATTGGAGATTGTCGAACAACCTAATCATGACTGGAGATTGATCTCGGGAGCACCTGTGATGGCTTCATCAATAATGGTTGGTGGGATGAAACGAATGAGGAATGAATGATCAGTTATCTTGTACATGCTCGAGCACCTAGCAACCTCAAAACGATCGACTTTCACGAACCGGCTTTCAAAGATGGCCAGTAATGATTAGCACATCTGGCGGGAATGAATCCATGAATCACGGAATCTGCAAACAATATTATTCAAAAAAGAATCAGGAAATCAATTAAAAACAATTATGTTAAATAAATGTGATAGATCAAAGATTAACTTACCATAAACTCACTGTCTTTCTTGAAAGTTCAGGGAATCCCAGAAGTGGAGGAGGCCAACGACTATGCTCTGACTACTACGACTAAGACGGAAAGACTTGAAGGTTGAGTGACGGACGCCCATGACACTGATTTAAGAAACTGGAGAAGCAGAGAGAGACATTTTCTAGAAGATGGTTAAAGATAAGAGGAATCAATGAGTTTGTGGAGATGCAGATTGGGTTCATCAAAGATGAGAACCATATACATAGGATTTACAGAGGGGCTACAAATCATGAACATTTATGATCAAGCGATTTAAGATGGGGAGATGAAGAGTTCACCGGTGAAAAAAATAGATTACGAATAGACAAACGGCGCAACTCTATAACTCAGACCTGTCTGATACAATGATGAAAAGAATCCTAACTCATGTTAAATGACGACGGTTTACAATATGGAAAAACTATAATTGTTGCAAACATGAGCTTTTCTTAATATAACATGATAAAACTCATTTAAAAATGAAACCCATAATACAGTTGTAGGCCCGACCCTCAGAGAAAGCCCAAGAAGTAAGGACTTCCAACATTTATAAATATATATTAGTTTCGGCCATCAACGTACAAATTATCCTTTAGTTTAGTGGTATAAATGTTGGTGGTTATATCTCAATAACCCGGATTCAAATCATGAATATAACATTTTTTACATTTTTTAAATGGGTCCCACAAAAATGCTGACGTGTCACATCAAGAATGATGCAACTACCTCATTATATTATAGATTTATTTTTACCATTTAAAAAAATATAATTAGTTATGAACTATACATATTTTGCAAAATAATAAACAAAAGGTAACTTGATCATAAAACATAGAATTTATGAATTTTTATTAAATGTTAAAAAAGTCGTCTAATTTTAAATAACATATAATTTCAAAAACATCAAACTAAAAAGAATGGTTAGAGTAATATAATTGAAACTAGAAAGTTTTTTTTTTGTCATCAAGTTTATTTAAAGTCTTTTTTTTATTATTGTAAAGAATAACTATAAAAAATTATACATAGGTAAAATACAAAGTTGATAAATAATTATCAGTTTTTAGAATTTGTTTTTTTTTAAAAAATTTGAACTTCTAGCTATTTTTAATTTTCATGTATTTACGGGTTCGATTTTTGTTTTATATTAGACTCCACATATTTTAAAACTGACATGGCTTTTCCCTCGACTCTAATTTAGTAAGAAAGCAGCAGGATACAATAATTACAAATGAGAAACATGCGTATATATTGTATATAACTAATGGTGTTGGAATCAATTAATGAATGCATGTTATACACACATATATAAATATCATACATAATTTAGAACATCATGATCCTCTAGAGCGAAATAACATCCGTGGTTGCCTATATTTCCTTGCGGTTTTGATGTATTTGAGGTGAAGGAGAACACCGCTTACAAAACAAAATGGTTGAGAACATGCACTTGTCGAAAGTGGGAGATGTCGGGATTGCCTTGCCGTCATGCCTTGAAGATTATTTCTGTAAGAAGCAAAGCAAAGGATTATATGGCTGACTGTTACCTCACCTCGACATGGAGAAAGCAGTATGAAACACCCATTGAAGCTGTCCGTGGGATAACCTTTGGGAAAAATCAGCGAATCTGAGAGATAGTTCCACCAGGAGAACCGGAGCAATCAAGAGGAAGAAAGAAAATTTCTAAGCATAAAAGGGAGGAGCGAGTCTCCAAGTAAGAAAAAGACTAAGGCTAGGAATGAGTCACCTACAAAGGTTTCAAGAGAGAAAGGACCATTTATTGTGGCGATGTGGAGAAAAGGACACAATGCAAGGCGTGCAGCGGTGTTGAGCTTCGGCTTCAAAGACCACCAAAGAAGAAGAATGTCACACAAGGTGAAGGATCTAGTCAAGTGATAGACTGAAAGTTTTAGATTAACTTATGGCTTATTTTGGATCGTTTTAAGGCTTCTTATGTGATGTCTTTGGATTTTAATGTTTCAGATTGACTTATGGCTTGTTTTGGATCATTTTAAGATGTTATGTGATGACTTAATGTTTCTCGGATATTATCTATTTTGTTTTGTGGCAATTACATGTTGTAGATGTTATTATGTGTTCTTAAACATATATATCACAACACCAAAATAAGCTTCAAACAGCCTTAGCCAACTAATATTACACAAAACACACCATCCATCAAAGCAACCATATCAGTCTGAAATTTCACAAACAACAAATTAGCATTCTCTTCAACACCTACATTATAAACTTAGAAACGAACAAGAACAACAACACAAACTATCATGTTCTTTATCCCTTTCACCTCCATCTTGAATCTTGAAGTTCCTTCTCCAAACCTCGTAACTCTTTCTCTATACCAGTCACAACTGATTCTAAACGAGTCACACCTGATTCACAAGCACGGTGTCCATTATAAGAATCTCCAACTCTGAATTAAAACTCTCATTATCCTTTACTAAGCTGCTTGACTTTTTCAAGATCACAAATTTTCATCTTAATATCCTCAATCTCTTCAAGAGCTGATCTATCCGCACTTGAACAAATGAAACCGATTGTTCTACATCAAACAAACAACAATTTCAATTACAGGTTTGATTTTATATGATAAACAAACAATTTCAATTGTAGCCAGCACAAAAGCATACTATTTTGTTAACAAACAGAACGATTTTGTTCCCAAACAGACAATAAGTATAATTTTCTTCACAAACCTCATCTCCATATCGACAAGAATGAAAAGCCTCCTGGATTTTTCCTTTGTTTTTCAGTAAACAACTCCACACGTTCTCCACATCTACAATGCGTGGGATTCCTCTTCCGTTGAAGTTCATTCTCGAGTCGTCGTCTTGATTTCCTCTGTTTCACTCTCTCCTCGATATCCACCTGCTCTAACCCTAATTTCGATTTAATCCCAAAGTGAGGAAGAAGAGAAAACGATTACTCTTTATTAAACGAAATTAAATGGTTAAGTAAACCGTTAACGGCTTAATAACACCGTTTGGTTTTGTGGCAAAGTGGTTTAAAATCATTAGTTCGTGTATGTAATTCAAATATTTGAGTTATTTGTGGGGTTTTGGCATGGTAAAAAGTTCGTGTGTGAAAAAGACAGATCAATTAGTGTTTCAAAAAAATGATTTTGTTATATTATTTAATTTTCAAGCAATGTTTTTATATCCGATATAGGATGTGGTTGAACCGATATATCTGGTGACCTATATATAATTCGGTTAGGATTTAATAAAAATATATTAATTAAAATTCATATAATTTGGTTAGGATTTAATAAAAATTTATTAATTAAAATTCAGCAAAACCTGTAAAATTCAAAACTCGCTATTAACCCACAATTCAATATCAGATGATCCGCTAAACCCCCCTCCCCCCCAAAATATGATAATATTTTTGAAAATTTTTGGTTAAATAACTCATGCTTTTTAGTATCATATAAATTTTAAAACATTAATTTCTTAGACTTTGATAAACAACTGAATATGTCATTTGAAAAAATGTTAATAAAAGAGCAAAATTTATTAATGTGACAATATTAGTTTATTTTCATTATCAATAACTTATGATAAAATTTTATTTATATTTATTTTAGATATAAAATTTAATTTTATGATAAGCTTTAAAATATTTTGAACATTCAAAATTAGCATATATATATATTAAGTACAAAATGATAGAGTAAATAATATATATTTTTAAAATTTTCATGTATATATTTATATTCGATCATTAAATAACACATATACACAAAAACTTTTATTCAAATTAAATGAAGAATATAATTTGTATAAAATCAGAATTAATATTATTTACAAAATATGAATAGTAATAGTTACCATAAATATAGGGAATATTTTTGAGTTTAATTTAAATAAATAATATCTATTATAGAATTAAATGTTAGTAGCATGACAATGTAATTTTTTTAAAAGTTAAGGGTAGAATTCTACAGGGGTGAAGCCACCTTATGTACTATGGGTGCATGTGCACCCCTGATAATATTTATGTGTCAAATTTTGTGAGGCAAATCATTAAGAATTTAGTAGATCAGATTCTCAAACTTAGATTGTGCACCCCCAATTAATTTAGGTTCGAACCTCTCTCATGTCTTATTATCTTTTCTTATTAATAGTGCACCCCCTGACTAAACTTCCTGCCTTCGCCCCTGGAATCGTACGATGGATTCCGATTTAATGGTATAAATGGTATATATAACATACATTTCAAGGACTTTAAACAAGAGTTGTGAGGAATGGGAGCATTGTACTGTGGTGGTTTTCAGCTTTAGCTAATGAGTCAATAAAATCATGAATTCAGCTTGCTCAGTGTGGCAGAATAACAATATTACTGTGAAGTTATAAACCATGTCTTGGTTGAATTATCATCATCTGGGGATCGCGATGAGATATCATCTGATTCAAACGAAAAAGTTATAAATAAGAATGTGCATATATATTTAGAACCATTTCATATTCTTATACGTTGGCAATAGGCACCATTTGCTAATAATATAGAGTTATGGAGATTTATTGACACACGAATAGCTGACTATCCTACTTTTAGTCATCTTGAATCAAGCTATGAACTACCCTTATACTTTAGTTTCACAAGATTCTCATCCATAATCACTTTTACATTATCTATATAGTATATTTGATATGTGTGGATATACGTATACGTATACGAAATATGTTTTTGAACCAATTAAAATAGGTATAGACCATTATTTATTTGTTTCTTTTGCTTATACGTTCACGTTTGTTTTGTTTTTCTAATAATTCACTAATCAAGATGCATTTAATACTAAACCCAGTTGTAATCTGTAAAGCATGACCAAATAAAACTTAAACCATAAGAAGAATACAAGAAGAAAAAAATTGATCTAGAGAGATCACCTTACTAAAAGGATTTGAATTTGAAGTTTCTAATTATATTATCAAAAAGAACATATACATATAGTGATATTATCGAAAATTTTCATCCATATCTTATAATATTTGTCGGTTATAGTCTTTACTCTCCACAAGATATCAATTAAATATTAATCTACTTAATTAGGTGGAAATATTATCCTTTTACGTGTTAACCGTGTTTGGAATCAAGACACCCACAACACGTTTGAAAAGTCCAATACTCCAATATATAAATAAAGAAATCCCACAAAAATGGTTTAGCTGATGCTTATCTCTGTCTTCAGAGAGGTGTATTCATTGCTCGCACACATAGAAAGCTAATAGTAATGGATAACAACTTTGAAAAGACACGAAAGGAATATTGGATTTTTAATTATCGTGGAAATGTTAGGTGTTCGCTCTTAATTGCATTGAAATCAAATGAAACTTCCTTTTTGATGAAGATTAAAGTGAAATGTGAATCACATGCACCTTGATAAGGACTGATGGTTTGGATGCTGTTTGCATTTGTACTTTATTTATTTATTATCGCATAGTTGTGTTGTAAGAGTACAATACATCAATACCGTCTGTTTGTTGTTTCCTCCGTAAATTGTCGTTCATCAGTTCATGTGTTACGAGAACGTGGTTCAATCAGTTAGGTACAGTTTGTAACTTAAAAAACATATCTAAATACCACTAAACATCTTGTAAAGAAATACATGTATACATAAATGCAATGTACATATGGACTCGAATGAAAACATATATTTTTCTCTGCATATTTATTTTAACTTTTTTTTTGTATTTAGGAAAAGTTACGATCTTCGACCTTAGTTTACATGTGGCATGGAATTAACATGCATTAGTATCATAAACATGAAATAAAACATTTCTTTGACCGTATTTCAAACTAATATACGCTCCACATTGGTTGTATGTTTATTTAAGTATTGATTGTTTTGAACCCCTTAAACTGTTAGGATGAAAATTCTTGTTACTAGAATCTTCATTTATACAATGATTTTCTCCAAATGATTTTTATCTACTGTAGTACTTTTTGAAACCCAAATTTATTTACCACCAAAAATATGACGGCATTCTTGAACTATAAGCTTATTGATGAATGGTTACGTATAACTTTTCTTTGGAGTTTCTTTTCGGTTAATCTGAAAATGATATATGTCCACAAGAGAATGAGTGATCAAAGAAGTCCATCAATGATTTATTAGATAGATTGCATGCTTATCATCATGATCTAATATTAATCCCTGCTCAACAAAACATGATGATAATGATGACTTCTCAACAAAGAGCCTTCTGAGCAAAATCCCCAAAGTCTGTTATATCTGCTCGATTTAATTCAATACAGCCCATAATACCGCACTGTCACGTAAAACAACACAATTACTAAAATCCATGCTTCTTTCTTTTCCTGCCGAATTAAGCCAGATATGTTTAAAGCCCATCTCTAATTCTACTCGACCCATGTTCCAATATCCCTTGCATCTCTAAATTTCTCAACTTTGAGTTCTATATTAGTTATTATTAGTATTTCACATAATTTAAATATGTGATTTAATTTAAATGCTATTAGAAAACTAAAACAAGTAAAAACATACATGTGTACAGAGATATTCGTATGATCTGAGATATTTTTACTTTTTTCTACGGGTGGGCGTTCGGATACCCGTTCGGATTCGAATCGGGTATTTCAGCTTTTCTAGTATTTCGATATAGGAGTATAGAACCCGTTCGGGTATTTATGTACTTTGGGTCGGGTTCGGGTATTTTTAGTTCGGGTTCAGTTATTTTGGATCAGATTTTCGGATATTTAGATTTTAGAAAAAAATTAAATTCTTCATTTCTCAAGTTTTTTGTATTTAAAAATATAACTTTCACTTAACTGATTTTTATTTTTAATAGATTGAACGGTTAATAGGTTTGAAGATAACATTTTTAAAATAAAGATACTAATTTGATTATTGTTTTTAAATTTGTATGTAATTTTTATTAATGCATGAAACAAAAAATTTGACATGCATTTTAAACATTTTAAGTAAGTAAAAATTCACTTTTATTGCATCTATATGTATATTGTCTAATTTTGAACCATATACATAATCAATATAAATATTTTGAATAAAATTAGAAAAATAAAACAAGGAATATAGAGTTAATGATATATATGTTCGGTAAATTTCGGATATCCATTCGGGTTCGGGTTCCGAGGTTGGTTCTTCTTTTGTAACTTATGGAGGTTGGTTCTTGCAAGTATTACACTACTTGCATTTGGTGTTTCGCGTCTGATTGTTGATGGACCTCATGGGAAGGTATAAACTATATGACTTCTTCATTTGTAATTCTTATATAGATATGCGTTATGTTTTATATATATATAGATATGCGTTGTGTTCATTCTGTGATATATCAATAGAATGAACAGAGTACAGTTTGTAAAGATAGCAACTTGATGTCACGTCTTCGACTGGTCTTAGTTAGCGTCAACAGTTCTTTCCAAAATAAATTTATGTAATTTCTCCAAGTTGCTTTTACTAGTAATTATCTTTTCGTTTGTTGGATCTTTTCTCAGTTCATGTTTCCTCTATTTAGAGGATCAACATCATCACCCCGTTCACCATAAAAGCAACCGCAATGTGCACCGAGCATGTGATACAATATAACAGTTGAAACGGATTCCATCCTGGCTTGATAATGTAGTGGTTCATAAATCGGACCTCCATTAAGTAGATGATGCGTGGCATGCACTAGTATAGTGCCACATATACATTTAGTGGCTATTCTGTGAGGTATAGAGATAGCTCTAAGAGAGCTTCCTCCATATTGTTTTATCTCAGAAACTGAATCCGGTACTTAACCATTTACCCCGTTTAGTTTTTATGTTCCGTGAACTCACTGCCAAAGACCACATCATCAAAGGGAAAGGTCTTGAGACTCCACCTCATGCTCCTTCACATATCATTAAGGTAAAACATAACAAAACCAAGCTATAGCTAGCGGCTGATCGGTTAATGTATGCTTATGTATAAACTAGAATAAATTACTGGTTGATAATGGTCTTCTTACTGGGATATGAGGAGTCTCATAGAGAGAAGAATTTTAGTATAACAAATGCAAAAGCTAAAAATAGTTTATACTTGCAATCAGTGAAGCAGCTGTAATTAGAATGTAAATATAACTAAACCTTGGAGATTGAAGAATATATATATATATGTGTGTGTGTGTGACAATTGTGCTTTCTCCTTACATGTCTTATTTCCTCACACAATTTTTTTTTTTTTGAATTTTCAGTATATATATGGAAATGTTAAAACTTCAAGCTACCACCTAAAATCCTTATGTTTGTAATCAGCCACCGAGGAAACATATTTTCACAGAAAAAGAAAAGAAAATAATTGTTTTTTCTTTGGTGTAGTGGCAGAAAAAACAATAGTATTATCTCTGTCTTATTGGAGGAAGGAATTGTTAGTGACAATTTATTAGAAATAAGATATTTGTTAATACGAGATATTTTGTGATAAAATAATATATATGTGTATTCGGTATACTGTAAGTGGGCCACAAACCAGGAGACAAATATTAGTTAAGTCTGAGCCCACAAAGATTAATAATGGACCACTGGCTAGTTTGGATTTTGCTAGGTGGGTCCCTTTTGTTTTCAAGATTTCGAAGTTGAACCCCATACGTTTTTAATTATTAGCTAGGGGACCCACACTTGGGATTGTGTGGCTCTTTGCCATGGAATCCAGACAAAAAATAAATTATAAAGAGAAAACAATAAGGATCAAAAGAAAAGGAAAAGAGAAAAATAAAGAAGAAATACAAGCTGTAAAGTTTGACAATAGGAGAATTTGAGAGCATATAATCCAAAATTTTGTGATGGTTAAGAAAAAAGGTAATGATTGGTTGCCTTAGACTTTTGTAAATAATTATATACATGTTTAACGTCATGATATAGACACAATGCGTATTAGAAAAAGACATCCTTTATATATTCATAAACTAGCTCAGAAAATAGGTATATAAATATATTCTGTAGGAATAATATGCCATTTATTTATTAATCTATTATGAAATGTAAATCCACATATAGAGTAGAAGATAGTTGTGTCTAAAAAATTGTTTAGTCTAGAAGCTGCTCAACTGTATGATAAATCGATTGTAAACCAAACAACTTTTAAATGTCTTTATACCCAAAGCTTGTAAAGGCACTGATATGAGATACAAGTACAAGTACAACTGTCAAATAAATCATCGTTAAACACACTGCACGGTAAGCAAGTCCTAAATGGTGTTGTTATCTTTGGCTTTGACAAAATACCATTTCTGCATAAAAAGAACGACCGACAGAAAAATCGAAAGAAAAAGGGAGATGGTTAAAAAAATGTAGTGGTGCTAATATGGCAAAGGTTGTACGTTTTTTAAGAAAGTTCGCACGCGTTGGGCCCTTAACTTCCTTCGACCATTTCCATCTGTCTCAACATTCTTTCCATTTTCACATTTTTAACAAACTTTGTTACATTCGTTCACTTAGTAATTACATTTTTCCACTGCGACTCTGACCGACACGAATCATAAGTTCATCATACTGTTTCTTTCTTCTTATAATTTTTTTAAAAAAACAGAGCCTAACTACATAGTCCACTAACTGATAATCCGACCAAACACAAGAACATATCACTAGTTTACATACTACATTCGCTAGCTCTTGCTATTTTCCCCTAAAATAAATTCACCACCAAAAGCACTAAAAACAAGAACGAATAATTTTTTCTTTTTGAAAATTAGAACTTCAGTGGTTTTGCTTTTTTTTTGGATTTTGGAAGTGAACCTGTCAGAATAATATAAACACTAATTGTACACAATGCTTTAAAGCACCTCCCAAAAAATTGTCATCACTTGTGAGTGGCTCATCCCGTCTCCTTTCTTCCGACTTTGAAATCTTTCGTATCGCCAACACAAGCTATAAACCGGACTTCCCCAACCATTCAGTGTCTTTTTTTTTTTTTTTTGCTTTTTAAGTTTAAAAATGGTTTTTAGGGGGGTTCTTTCACTCACCCGCTTGTTGTTTCTGATCTGCGGGTTTAACCTGAACCGCAGAGGGAACCGCGTGTACATACGTGAACCCTGGAGGCCCCAGCTGATGTTGCGGCGTCTTCCCCATTCCACCTCCTCCTCCTTTCACGTTATTCGCTGCTGCTGCTGCAGCTGCGATGGCTTTCGCTGGATCTGAAGTGGCAGTTACCGCTCCTGTTGTACAGCCGGAGAGGGTGACAGGAGTACATGTGGCGCCAGCAGCAGCTGTGGAGCCTGGTTGTTGCTGATGTCTTTGAATGTAATAGCCACCGGAAGGAGATATTGTGATCTGCTGCTGCTGATGTTGAGATTGCATGTAAGGATTAGAAAAGAAGAGCTGGGCTTGCTGCTGCAACCCATGCTTTGACAACTGTTGCTGTTGTTGTTGTTGGGACTTGGATCCAGAGCTCGTGGTGGGGTTTCCGAGAACTGAAGGACCATTATTTCTTCCACCAGTAGATGAAGCCACGGATGCAGACTGCAAGTTCTTGGACGGCTGAGATGACGAGTGGGTAGTAGAGGAAGCTTGTCCAGCTTTGTTCACCGCTGAGGAAGCGGAAGCAGTTGTTCTTGGGCTTCCGCCGGCGTTTTTGGAGACCGAAGATGCAGAAGGTGATCCAACTAACATTGGTGGAGACGGAGCTCGGTTATTGGCACCTCCTTGCATCTGCTGCATTGGTGAACCGGAAGCCATAGGTTTCGAGTTTGCCGCAAAAGATATCTGCGATTGCTGAGGACGGCTTTGCTGTTTATGCGAGACGTTTCTAAGGGACGATGCAGCAGCAGATGATGATGGGGACAGTATGGAAGGAGACTGAGCTTGGGCAGTGTTTGTTGTCCTTGGTGAATTGGTTTTCCACTGAGTTGACTGCACCTGATTACTGCCTGACTGGACAAGGTTCTGAGGAAATCCTGAGTTGGCATTTGGAAACTTAACGGCTCCCGCGGGTGATACGGTGATGCTATGATCAGGGAAACCACTCCCATTATTCGCCACTGACCCTTTGGTTCTAGCAGCAGATGCAGCCACTGAAGTTGCATATCTTTGCTGCTTCTGGAGATACATGGTGGGATAAGGTTGCTGCGATTGACTCCGTTGCATATGCTGCTGCTGTTGCTGCATAAGCTGCTGCTGCTGTTGCTGCATAAGCTGCTGCTGCTGTTGCTGCATAAGCTGCTGCTGATGAGACGTCGGCATAGAACTGGAACTCTGTGGCAGAGCAGAACCAAGGTTGAGTAAACGGGATGTATCAACGATGCTACCACTCGGTACAGCAGAAACAGATGCATCAGCAAGGTCGTGTTTGTTGGAGAAAGCAATTGACTGCCCACCATTCACACCACTCGTTTTCCCTGTTGCTCCTCCTCCCGTCTTCCTTTGTTCTTCCATCGTATTAGTAGCATTAGACCCAGACTTTCCATCATCTGAAGGAGCACCGTAGTTCATTTTCTGTTGGGCTGCTTGAGCTGCGGCAACATTCGCTGCCATCATTTGATAACCTTGCCTTGCTGCTTCCGGATTACTGTGGAACATAGGGTGATTCTGAGGAATTGATGACATGTTCAGGGAAGGAGCAGTACTAGCCCCATTGAATGTCGCAAAGGTCATAGCATAACCCTGGGACTGAAACGATTCCATACCAGCCTT
This sequence comes from Brassica carinata, assembly GCA_016771965.1. Classification (NCBI taxonomy): domain Eukaryota; kingdom Viridiplantae; phylum Streptophyta; class Magnoliopsida; order Brassicales; family Brassicaceae; genus Brassica; species Brassica carinata. Next base: position 8,419,886 of record CM028692.1, on the reverse strand, counting down.
TGAACCCTGCTGCTGTGATTTCTTTTCACCATGTTTGCTCGAAGATACGACCACTCCACCTCCTGGGGCTGCTGAACTCATCAAACCCAAGTTTGTTGGCTGCATCTGCATACCATAGTTTTGCCCATAGGCAATACTGGAACGAGAAGACCGGCTATCAGCAGTTGATGGGCTATCTTCTCCTACAGTCTCGCTATGTTGAGGCGTATTTTCTCTAGGTTGATGCCTCTGCTGAAAACTCAAAGGCTGAGACTGGACTTTGTGAGTTGGAAATCCTTGAGAGTTCCCATGATTTATCGGTGGCCTCAGCTGTTGGTTCTGCAGATGCTTTTGAGCTGCAGAGGAACTAGTGGAAACGCTTCCATTCTGGTTGCTTGGAGAATGGCTCTGGGGCATTTGACCAGCTTGCTGCTGCTGCGATTGCTGCTTCTGTGGCTGAGAAAACGGAGGCTGGATCATTTGGGAGGAGTAGAACGAACCATTAAAAAATGGCATCGGCTGTCCAGGAGCTCCTCTAAAAGCAGGTTGTGCACCAACATGTGCTGGGACTGGAAACGGATAGCCATTATTCTGCAAAATGGCCAGGTACTGCGTTTCACTGCCTGGCATGCCGGGATAACTGAAGGTCATTGTTGGGGCACCAGCTGGAGTAGCTGATGCAGGGCCATTCATGGTGTTTGCAGTCGCTGTCGCACCAGAAGAAGCTGTGTTGGAACTATTAGGAGGTCTTACAGATGCGGCAGCTGCAGGCGGCTGTTGGCCCACGGGGATAATGAATGTCGGACCATGCTTTACAATAAAAGAAAAAAAACAATGAGCTTGCAAGGACGATCAAAACTTGGGATGATAAACATGCTTAGATGGACGACAAAGAAAAACTAACCATCATGTTATTAGCTGCTCCTAGAGGCAGAGCTTGTTGGAGCAATATTTGATTTCTCTGAGCTGTATCTGAGCTCGTGGTAGTAGATTGAGAGTTCTTATCGGGAACAGGGTTGGAACTTCTTCCCAAAACAGTCCCCTGCAGTTCTGTAGGGGGCATGAGACTGAGATTGCATGCCTTGGACCCGTACAATGGAGCTGAGCCTGCTGCTGCAGGCCAGAACGGATTCATCTTTGTAAATTGCTGATGGGATTGAATATTACGAGCGATGTAGCAGTGTGTTGCACATCTCTTAGGCCTCGGTTGATTAAAAAGTAAATGCGGAGGAGGCTGAAAGAGAAAAAATTAGTAATGAAATGTAGAGAAGACTCTTCGAATACACCAGAAAGCTATCAAAATTACCTGCATTGCCGACGATGATAAGGAGCTAGTATCCGTAGGCACAACTCCTTGTGTAGGTGGCATGTATCTGTTTCATCCAAAGTTTCTCTATTAATTCAAGTTAAACAAAACAGAGACATTCACAAAGTTTCACTTGCTTAAGTTACAAAACGCATACCCCATTGTAGGAAGACCTCCAGGCCAGCCAGGCATTGACATATGCAGAGGCATAGGGGTAGCTTGAGCTGAGAATTCAGGAAAAGAATGAATTAAACAACCAAAAAACATACGCAAGAGTAGGAAACTCAAGAAATAAGAAAATACTTATTTACCTGTTTTATCTTGAGCAGATAGTTGTTGTTGTTGTGGGGGTGGCTGTTTCTGAACATGATGCTTGTTTACTACACCCACATGATCAGATTTCTCCAAGTCGAGTTTAAGTTCACAACTCCTCTCTGACTTATGAGGTTCGGTTTCAGCCACTGCTCTAGGTCTCTTCTTCTCCTCAGTCTCAATAATCGGCGCATTACCTCCATCCTCCTTCAGCAGAGGCTTTGCTTCCTGCTTGATCATATGCATGAGAGAATTAAAAAAAGGGGGCAAAAGGGAACAAGATAAGAAAGGAGGGCCAAAAGTAAAAGAAATAGAAAAGTAATGATGGATATCCGCAATTATGACAAAATTACCAAACAAAAAGTAGGTCCCACTCACCGTTTCCACTTCCGTGACTTTAGGGTTAGCTTCTGCTGCCACACATTCCATCTCACCGCCTCTCTCCGATGTCGATCTAACCGGCGGTGGCGCCTACCCCAATTAAAAAATTGGGAAAATAAACAATTTCTTTAAGTAATTATTTTTTTTAAAGGAAAAAATCTTACAATTAAAACAAAACAAAAAAAAAAAGAGAATATTTTTTAAGAAAATGGAAAAAAAAATCTTAGAATTAAAACATAAAAGAAAACTGAAACTTACCATCAGATCTATCTCAAACTTCTTCTCCTTTTCCGGCGAACTTCTGCATGATTAAAAGGAGACTTTTTCTGAACACCAGAATTAAGGAGAAAAAATCGGGGGGAAAAACGTATAGATTGTATGCTTACGTTTTAGCGCCATCGCCATCGGATCTAAATCCTGGGGAAGTTTCCACTTTTGGCGATACTGTTTCCTCTTTCGGCGGATTATTTTCTTTTTTGTCCGCTGATTTCGAATCTAACGCCGCGTGGCTTTCTCTAGGCTGTGGATAGGTCGAATCCAACACAGAGCTGTTTTCTTCGCCGGATCCAGATCTCTTTAGCTGATCACCCAACGGAACTTGACTTTTGGACGGAGCTTCGGCTTCGGATTTAACGGCGCGTGACGGTAAACTAGAACTGTTGTCGTCGTCGTATTTGATAATCCTCGGTTTCTTTCGTTTAGGAGCTGAGAAAAATAAAATTTTAAAAAAATGAGCGAAAAGGACAAATCATCGACAGATCGTTAAAGGACTTACCGATGGCGGAAACATTAGAGGAGCTCGAATTTGCAGCAAGTGTGATGGTGGAAGACTGAAGAACAGTTTGGGAATTAGAGATCGGTGAAGCTACTCTCGATTTGACATCCAACGCTGTTTTCGATCCTTCCTCACCGGCCGATTCTTGTTTCGACGTCGCAAGAGGCATCCGCATCATTCCGTACAGAACCTCCGCGATCTCAATCTCGATCTCGTCTTGAACAGCCGCCGGAGATGATGTTGATGATAACTTGCACGACGCTGACTTCGGCGGTAGAGGCTTTTGTTTTGTCCCCGACGGCTTCAAATCCAAAGAGAAAAAAATTAGTCAAACAAAAGAGAAGATGAAGAAGAGATTTGAGTCAAATCCTGAGAGACGAACCATCTTTTTCCGTGCAGAAACGTTAGATGAAGAGGGTGACGTAGGAGCGGGAGGAGACGGAGACGCTAGATTAGAAGCCGGAGACACTTGGCGGTGGATTTGCTCTCCGGAAGCAAATACACCACCGCCGGTAGTACTTGATGCCCATGATTCATGCGGTCTCTTTGTACAAGCTGTAACCAGAAAAGTAAAAAGAAATTAGATTTACAAATGAAAAGAGATTTGATCTGCATAAACAATATATTCACCTCTCTACCTGACCGAGCTTTTCTAGGAACGGCTACACCGATCATCTCATCGGCAGCCTTCCAAGACGAGACGAGAGGTGTCACCGGCGCCGGAGAAGGAGGCGATCTGAAAATTTTCGACGTCGGCGGAAAGTTTTTTCTCTGGTGGTTGTGGCTGTGGTGGTGGTGGTGATTTGAATGAGACGATGAAAACGAAGCCGGTGAGATATTACTCGACGGAGGAGGAAGCATCTTTAACGAAGACAGTGGTCCGACGCCTCCGTCCTCGTATTCTTCATCGTCGTTGACACTCTCTTCCGAGCTGTCGTCGCCACCGTCGTCTAAATTACCACGAACCATAACCAACCGTTCTCCTCGCCGTCTTTTGCTCCGGCTATGCAACCGATCTCTCTCTCTGTTATCCCGTTCTCTTTCCCTCTCCCTGTCTCTGTCACGTTCCCGATCTCGTTCTTTCTTCGAACTCCCTCCTCGATCTCTCAGCCTCGCCGCCTCCGGTAACTCCACCGGGACATCCTCCTCTGAAACCAAAAAAAGATAACATAAGAATCATACCTTTAATCCCAGATCTGAAGAAGAAAATGATTAATACAAACCTGGAGAATCTCTGAAGCTTCCGGCTCTATGTCTCCGCCGTGACAAGCCATTTCCGGCAGCCGCCATGGGTACTCTTCTAGCTTCCCTATTTCTATCCATCTCTCTTTCTTTCTCTCTCTTTCTTCTATCTCTCTAATTGCTTCCCATTATCTCCTCTCCTTTATTTGTGCTCCTCATAATAAAAGCAGTAGCGACCCGAATAAATCCACGGCTCATATCTCCTGCCGTATAACCTTTTCTTAATCTACACCGTCGGTGTGGATGCATCCAACGGTCCCAAATTCCTTTCAACCAGCGTGACTACATCTTGGCCCTCCATTATTCAGATCTCACATCAATAACCGATATTTCCTCTTTTATTATTAGCAAAAACGTATTCTTTTATTATTTTAATAATCAGCATCTAATGTGGGACCCACTCAAAAAATAATAGTATAAAATATATTAACATTTACATTTGATAACATATACTTTAATTTCGATATTTCAATAATACTATTCCCGGGTTCATGTGAAAAATAAATTATTAGGACTGTTACCAAAGTTATTAAACATAAACTGCCACGTGTCAAACTTTGACATCGCACACTTCCGTGTATGTTATCACTACCAATTTTTTAATTGACTTTATTGTGTCGAGAATTAAAAGAAATGAAAAGAAACAATATAGATATTGAGAGTCTCGAACAAAGAAGATAATAATATTTAAACTCAAGTAAATATACTATTCAATAAAATATTTATTAAAAGGCTCCTGGGGTAGTGTACTGTTGTCCACTAATCGCGATGACTCGTGTGATAAAGAAAACAAAACACTGACATATACACGCACAAAGATGATATTTTTTAATTCAAAATGTGTCTTGAGAAGATGTATCACCGGCTACTACCGGTACACAAAGACCTTGGTAAAGGCAATCTGACGATCAGAATGGAATCTTTGTGACCACCAATTCACACCGATCCAACCGGTAAAATTAATCATATCAGGTTCCACCTCTCACCCTCTCTTTTCCATTTGCTGTCCTTGAAAAAAATCCAATGGCAAATAGTTTTTTTTTTAATTGGTGGCAGTAACTAAATATTATTTTGGAACTGCAGTAAATAAAAGGTTCTTATTTACTTTTTCTATAGCTGATTTGTTAATACTCTTTAATTATTTTCTGTATTCTGCACTCATTATTCATCCATGTAATAAAGTTCCCACATCATAATAGGATGTCAAAGATGGGTTTGGAAGAATAAATACCATTTATCTTTTGAACTTTTATAGTTTTAGAATTTTGATACATAAAGTCAAATAGATTATGCCAGGAAATCTCTTATTTCAACTATCAAAAACTTTATTTATCATGTTTTCAACAAAATAAATAAATCAAATTGGGAAAGATAACAATCCATATATTATTCATGGATTAGATAGCAAAATTATGTCTAATTAACAAAACTACACATCAAATAATTAAATATATGGTCATATGGATATTTCTAAATTGAACAAATGATATAATAGTCTCTGGATTTTTAATTAAACTAGGGAAGAAAACCTATAAAGTAAGTAAATCGGTCCCACTTTAGTCTAAAATATAATTCAACTAATATTATACGAATCGACGGCTGCAACCATTTGAGCCAAAAACGAAATGCTCATTCGGCCGTTGGATTATTTTCAGTTTATTGTTTCCATAAAAAATATAAAAACAGTCTGACCTGGCAGAAAGCGTCATCCCGTATAAACCTAAAAAAGGTGTTGAGTTGGCACCAAACCGGTTGATCTTAGTCGTTCATTGAAGCAAACCCTAAACGGCTCCGATGAGAGGAACTTCACTCAAGTCACGGTCACGGAACTTCAGAGAAGTGTGGGGCCCGTAGTTAGCTACCAATGTAAAATTGCTTTTCTCCTCCCTTTTTATAATTTTTTCACACATTAGTTATTTTAATTATTTTTTCCTCTCTTTTGTCTTGTTTATTTTCCAAAATAATGAATTTGAATTCAAAATTCTATATAATACACTGGAAATCTTAGATCTAAATTGCTTATAGTTCTAATTTTTTTATCTTTTATGTTTGATAATTTGTATTGATACTATTATATATGCCTAAGAAAGTAAAAAGATAACAAATGCTTCGAATGAAAAAGAATGTTGTTTAATTTGATGTATAATATTTTTAATTATTTATAATGTGTATTAGTTTAGCATCCTAAATTATTTGGTGTACCCCTTCAATAAAAAAAAAAGAAACTATGTGGTGTATGATAGTTAATACATTATTTTCATATTCTGACATGGTCCAAAACGTCATCTTCTAAAGATGTATGAGTACAGCAAATCGTCCGTGGGAATAAAAAGGAAATTAGAAATACGGAAAGATTTCTACTTTTAACTTGACAATCCAATAACGTTATTTTCAATGTATATAATATCTATTTTTAATGACTAAGTATTAAATTTTAGCAATTATTTTAAAATTTTATAATCAGCGATGAATGACTGTGACGTGTACCCGGGGCCACGTAAGATATTAGATTTTATAATTAAACACAGAGCAATGTTTTTTGGTCAATGGTCAGGATCGAAATAAATTACAGTGGAGTAACAAGACTAAAACAGTAGATCCAGATATGTTTTATGACAAACATCACGCGCTATGAAGCGCGTTGCACGACAAATAAATAATACACTTGTTTTACTACTTATTCCACGTGGCAGATTACAAGAACGACACGTGGACAACTGCTCTCTTTTGATTCGTCTGCTTGGATCTTGTTCTGTCTATGCTATTCCTCTTCCGCTATAATCAAGGACAGAGTTAAAGTGAGAAAGCTAAGCTCACGGCCGTTCACGCTTGATATATGCAACAGCTGCGCTAACTGCTTACGTGGTAGATTGAGAGTGGTGTGATTACGTTATCTTGTAGATGAGCGGTCATTTATGCCTTTACGATTTTAAATATTAAAATAATATGAACTTAAAATGCCACGTTGGAATATTGGATCCTGCCAAATGAATTTGTCGGGTTTTCTTTTTTAAATTTATTTTCTTATGTTAAAAAAACTTCTCAATGAAGGAACCTAAAAACGATATATTTAAAATTATGATTCTGAAAAATAACTTACCAAATATTGACGAGTTTAGGTAACACGTGGTGACTTTTGGAGTTATTGCTTTTTGCCAACGTGGCAACTACTTTGATCGTTCGCTTAACCCTAGCCGTCAGAGGAAAATTTCTCCATCAGACCATTAACCATTCATTACATAAATTTAATAGTTTTAATAAAAAAGTAACATATTAAATGGTGTAATTTAGTAAAAAACATTTCAAATTTCTATTAATGGAGTATATTGTTTATGCTTTGTCGTATGCCAAGATACTTAGATATATGTAAAAAATCCCTTTATTAACGCACTAAGGCACATCGAAATTTTGAATTAATTATTTTATACTTAGCCACACTATAATATAGTATAGGTAATTGAATCGTATCTTTTGTTTAAAATATTACTGGATCATAGATCATGATAGAGGCCTTCAAAATAATATACAACGAACATGGCACCATGACTGTTTCTACTATTTTATAATCATGTACTATCATTCAAATCTAGAAAATGCAGGAAAGTACACAATGCCACAATTACAATATATTATACTAAGAAACGAGATTAATTAAGTATAAAACATTACTTTATTTTAGAAACAGTTGACAGATAGAGGATAGGCAACTGACTAGGACGTATTTGTATTTATTTCATATACATATAATTCGATAGTTAGATAAAGAAAAGTCAAAATATTGAAAATATTTTAGACCAACATATAGTGTTAGACATAATTTATTATTTGTGTTTAATAATTGATGAGGGAAGAAGAATGTGGAAGCCCTTTTGCTTTTCCTCTACCATTTCACTGATGAAGAAATAAAATAAATAATTAAGGTTATTGGTGACTAATGGCTAATGCTATTATTTGACCTAAACTGCCATGAAAAACTGAAAACAATAGCCATGATAGATACTCTTATTTTAATGGACACAACTTATATAATATTTTGGTGGCTTTAGAGAGAGTCTCTGATACGTTTGAAAGAAAGTGGTTAAGTACACATAATCACCTAAATATAATACGATTTAATTAAAAAGTTTTATATTATAATTTGACTATTTTTCTTGATGTTTTTATTAATAATGTGTTTGCTTTATATTTGAAATGTACGGGCTCGAAAAGAAAATAAAGGCCCATACCCTATTTAAAGGATCCACTCGGTTCGCTCTCTTTATTAAACTTTTTTTTTTTTGAATAAAATGTTAAATTTGATTCAAAAGAAAATGTACTTTTTACAGCAGTAGGTACTTTGTTTATAACTTGTTTAGCAACATAGGAATTAGAAAATTAAGTCCCCACGGATGCGATCCATGCTTGGAAAGCATTAGCCAGGTTCTTGTCTTGTGTCTTTACCGTACTCGTTCTGTTTTTAACTTGTCTATCAATGATCCTGAAGAGAGTTTCGTGTGGGCGTGGTTTCTCTCCATGCTTCTGAGAGTTACGTTCCCGCCATAGCATGTAGAGAGTGGTCTGGAGCACATATCGCGCAAGAAACATATGGGTTCGAGATAGCTGAGACTACGACATGAAGAGAATGATATTACTCCACTCTTCCGTATAATGAGTGCCCATGAGTTGACGCATGAGCCTGGACCACAAAGATGAACTGTATATGCACCTGAAGAAAGGTGATCCCGAGTTTCAAGCTGCTGCTGTTTTATTAAACTTTTTTTTGAATAAAATGTTAAATTTGATTCAAAAGAAAATGTACTACAGCAGTAGGTACTTTGTTTATAACTTGTTTAGCAACATAGGAATTAGAAAATTAAGTCCCCACGGATGCGATCCATGCTTGGAAAGCATTAGCCAGGTTCTTGTCTTGTGTCTTTACCGTACTCGTTCGTTTTAACTTGTCTATCAATGATCCTGAAGAGAGTTTCGTGTGGGCGTGGTTTCTCTCCATGCTTCTGAGAGTTACGTTCCGCCATAGCATGTAGAGAGTGGTCTGGAGCACATATCGCGCAAGAAACATATGGGTTCGAGATAGCTGAGACTACGACATGAAGAGAATGATATTACTCCACTCTTCCGTATAATGAGTGCCCATGAGTTGACGCATGAGCCTGGACCACAAAGATGAACTGTATATGCACCTGAAGAAAGGTGATCCCGAGTTTCAAGCTGCTGCTGTTTTATTAAACTTTTTTTTGAATAAAATGTTAAATTTGATTCAAAAGAAAATGTACTACAGCAGTAGGTACTTTGTTTATAACTTGTTTAGCAACATAGGAATTAGAAAATTAAGTCCCCACGGATGCGATCCATGCTTGGAAAGCATTAGCCAGGTTCTTGTCTTGTGTCTTTACCGTACTCGTTCTGTTTTTAACTTGTCTATCAATGATCCTGAAGAGAGTTTCGTGTGGGCGTGGTTTCTCTCCATGCTTCTGAGAGTTACGTTCCCGCCATAGCATGTAGAGAGTGGTCTGGAGCACATATCGCGCAAGAAACATATGGGTTCGAGATAGCTGAGACTACGACATGAAGAGAATGATATTACTCCACTCTTCCGTATAATGAGTGCCCATGAGTTGACGCATGAGCCTGGACCACAAAGATGAACTGTATATGCACCTGAAGAAAGGTGATCCCGAGTTTCAAGCTGCTGCTGTTTTATTAAACTTTTCATGTGTAAAGAAAGAATAAAAGAAAAGTCGTCTCAGACAAATCTTTTTTGAACAATTGTATCAAACAATTTAAACGTCCTAATTTTTATTGATATTGGTTCATAAGAGGTACATACAGCCAATTATCTCTTGATAGTATCAAAATCCCCTTCCTATTATTTGAGGAGCACTTTTAATTTCTAACCTTCACTTGATGTGTGATTATCAAAAATGTCATTTCTTAAATGGCAACACCACAATATCTCTCACAATGATTATTGAATAACCCGTTCTTTCTTAGACTAATTACATGTCATACCATTGTCAATTATTCATCTACAAAATTATGTCATATTATGTATTTTTATAATCATCTACAAATGGAAACGGTGATGGCCGCATCGTATAAGTTTATATCAATCGTGACTTTCTATATATCTTGACTATTAGATACTTCCAAGGTTTGTTAGTATTTTTAGGATCACGTTATTTATATAGCTTATGATCACGTCTTATAAATCTGTAACAGGAAGTGTAGCATTCATTTTAAAATTATGATCACGACATATTATATAATGTTATAGGCAAATAAAAACACAAACATGAAATACTTCTAGGCAGATACAAATACTGAATTATTTCTATGATCGGATTTATAATTTGCATATGTCACTAATTTATAAGCACATTGGTATTTCTATGATCAGGTTATATATATATAGACATATATAGTATATTATGTATTTTTATGATCGGGTCTTAAAGATGTGTATCTCAATCTATATGTTATAATTATAGTACATCCCAATCTCTTTCTAACTAAATTTGGTATGTAATTGAACATGTTTGACCATGCATAAAGAAGACTTTTATTGTTTCATATAATATGTGGGGGATCATAACCATGTCATTATGATAATGGCCATCATCGATATAAATGGTAAATAAACAGAAATTAAAAAAGAGATTAAACATTCAAAAGTATTTTATTCCAAAAAACTTAGTCATTGATTAATGGTTTTGAACACGGTTTCAATACCTCAACTTTATATTTGTCAAGTAAATAAATGAAAAGTTTTCTAATTTTCATAAAAATCCAGGAGTATTACTCGGTAATTAAAGGCAAATCATGGAGTATTTTACTAAGTTTGACTAATGATATAAAGAAAGTTTGCCTAATCTGCTTGGTGACAATATTCATTTAGATATCAATTCATAATTTTCGTTGATTGATTTTTTAAAATCATTAAGTTTGATTCTTTTTGCTAATTTTACGAAAGACCATAATTTATGAGAATTTAATTGAGTCGATGCAGTATATTTGATTGACTCAATAAGACGTAGCTATATTTTTCAGATGTTCACGAAAATAATGTTATCAAAACCTCAACTTGTTAAAACACATTTTTTACTTGAGGTTTTGGTCAGTATTGTATTAACATATTAACATGTATCATTTTTCTAAAGATATATAATTCAAGTAAATATAATAAACATATATATAATCTTATTATATATGACAAAGTTATATAATTCAAGTAAATAAATAGGGAATCAATCCGTGAATTTAAATTAATGGGGGATTGATGGCATCTATTAATATCAAATCCAATAATATTCTTTTCTATAATTTGACCATAATTTATGAGAATTTAATTGAGTCGATATAAGATATTTGATTGACTCAATTAGATGTAGCTACATTTTTCGGATGTTCACGAAAATAATGTTATCAAAACTTTGACTTATTAAAACACAAATTTTTTAGTTGAGTTTTTGGTTAATATAGTATTGTATTAACATATATCATTTGTCTAAAGATATATAATTCAAGTAAATATAATAAACATATATATAATCTTATTATATATGACAAAGTTATATAATTCAAGTAAATAAATAGGGGATCAACCCGTGAATTTAAATTAGTGGGGGATTTGATGTTTCTATTACTATCAAATCCAATAGTATTGTTTTTATATATTTACTTGATTCATTTTGCTAATTTTACGTTTGACCATACTTTATGAGAATTTAATTGAATCGATGTAATATATTTGATTGACTCAATTAGACGTAGCTACATTTTTTCAGATGTTCACGAAAATAATGTTATCAAAAGCTCCACTTATTAAAACACATTTTTAGTTGAGGTTTTTTGTCAGTATTGTATTAACATATTAACATATATCATTTTTCTAAAGATATATAATTCGAGTAAATATAATAAACATATATATAATTTTATTATATATGGAAAAGTTATATAATTCAAGTAAATAAATAGGAAATGAGCCCGTGAATTTAAATTAATGGGGGATTTGATCGCATCTATTAATATCAAATCCAATAATATTATTTTCCTATATTTACTTGATTCCTTTTTCTAATTTTACGTTGAACATAATTTAGAAGAATATTTTATTGACTCAATTAGAGGTAGCTATATTTTTCGGATGTTCACGAAAATAATGTTATCAAAACTTTGACTTATTAAAACACATCTTTTAGTAGAGTTTTTGGTTAGTATAATATTTTATTAATATATTAACATGTATCATTTGTCTAAAGATATATAATTCCAATACATATAATAAACATATATATCTATATTATTAAAGCAGAAGTACATTTCAGTTTTGTTTGGATACTTGGATAGTTTTAAGTTAAATTGTTGTGTTTGGAAACAGGTTTAGGTGTTTTTAAAAAAATTAATTTAATTAATCCGAGATTAGTGTGTTTGGAAACATGGATTGCAGTTAAAAAAAGGTTTGTTTGGAAACATGGATAACAATATTAAATGAGAATTGTTTGGAAACATGGATAACAATATATTTACTTTCTTTTATTTACATATTTAGTCATTGAATTTATAATAAATCAAGTATTTCCTTTTTGTAATTCTTTTTATTTACAGATTCTACCACTGCATTTAAAATCAATTTAAACTAAGTAATTACAATTCCAACTTATCTAAAAAAAATCGATATTCATATATTAATCATTATTAATATTGTAAAAATATCACTAAATAATTTTTTCTATTTCACTTAATTTAGCCAAACACTTAAGTTCACTATATTCTTTATTTATAATATTTTGATAAAATATAATTAATATTGGTAATATGTAGATATATATAAAACTAAAATTTAAATAAATAAATGAATCCATGCTATTATTTTGTACCTTAATATATTATTTAGCTATTATTTTGTACCTTAATATATTATTTAGCTATGTATTGTGTAGGTATCGTAAAAATATAAATTTTGATTAGTAGACTTAATAAACCGTTTTATTGGTTTGGCATTAAACCGTATTTTTCTAATTCTAATCTGGTATGCATTTATTTTATTGTATATACTACGTCGTTTAAACAATTTTCTAATAAAAAATATCTTTTGATCATTGAACACATTGCCCGATTTTATTGTGATTTGTTTCCCTATTAATCTATAACAATAAATGTAAATGCATCCATCCGAGATTAAAGCAGATTTCAGTCATCATTAAACCCAATTCTCAATCTAATAGTATATTCTTTCCAAATTATTTTTAGTGTATCAAACAAGTATTCCTTATAATAATATTTGATTCGATATCACAGAGAATAGAATATTCTTAGAGAATGTAGCACTATTTTAATTGAATTTTGTAAGTATGGAAATTAGAGAGTGTATCTTCAATATTTTTCAACTTGGCAAGTACGTTTTATTTTCATAGAGCATATCCTAAATAGATTCCAAATTTTGAATCGTAACTACTAACTTTAAAATCCACTGAAAAAGCAATCAAATATATGAAGATCTTTTATGCATATCCTAAACTAGATTTTTTGGTCATTGTTTAATGAGAATAAAATATAAGATCAGTTATTTAACCTGCGTGTGTTTGACCTATAAATACTACCATCTACATATCAAACTTTCACACAACTTTCGCAACTTTTCTAGAGTTACAATGGCGGCCAGAAGAAGATAACCTATCTTGCTGATGTTAAAACCATATACTGATGTGTTACCAAGGTATGTTATTACAAACACGTCATCTGACATGAATTAAAAGCTATATATGAGTTGTATTATTTCTTAATTTTAGATTCATATAAGTATATAGTCAAAGCAATGCTGACTTATTCTCATGTTTAGTTTTGTAAGTTTTGCGAGGAGGCTATGTTACGGAGTGAAAGTTTGCGTCGACAATGACGTACGGTAGCTTCAGGTGTACTATATTTAGCTCTTCATTTCTATAAAATCTGTAAGGTATTTGGATTTTTCCGTGCAGTTTTTCAACTAACATTGCTAATATTTTGGTTTGTATCAGGTACCTCGATATTGACACATGTGAAAGGTGAACCCAAGTTCTGAGATCTTACCACTGCAATAAAAGGTTGCTCTTTTTGTGATGCTTCCTTTCTATCTATTTCCTGCTTATTTCGTGTGTATATGTTAATTAGCTAGCTATTTTTTATTAATCTTGAAATTTAATTTTAATATATTTTACAAGGTTTTCCTTTATACCGAGGGTGAAGAAATCTTGGTCAAAAACACCTTCTCTTCTCTTAGAAGAAGTGATTGATGATGTTCCTGACCTGTCTTTAACTCTTAAAGAACAACCAGTGTATGGATTTTTTTCTGTGTTTTTTTTTTTGGTGTTTGTTTCTGTTTCTTTTTTTAAATTTAATTAATAAGTGTATTTGATACACATGTTATTTTGTTCTTCATACATTAGTTTCGCCTTAATAATAATATGATTGTTGCTGTATCATTTTATAGTAATTTTTGCAAAATATTAACCCAACGATAGTATAATTTATACCTAATTTTATAAATATTTAAATGTTATATTGTTATTGACATAAGTTGGTGAACTCAACCATAATATACTATAATGATTTATAGTATTGATGGACTGTGCATTATATAATAATTGTATTTTTTTTCTTTTTTTACATTATGCACATCCTATGATTGAGATATACTTCAGAAGATAATAGTTAACATTCATTATAATACTAGAACGAAGCCTAAAGTTAAATCTAAGTTCCGACATATATATTTTCTTGAGATTTTTTTTTTCTTTAGGTTTTGAGATTGCTTAAAGATCTTTTCATAGAAGTTACACACTTGTCTTTTCAAGAAAAAACAAAGACAATGAAGAAAAAAAAAAGAAAAAAGGATTGATGGTGATGGCATTTCGACGTAGATAACAAAAATCTTAATTATGAATATCAAAACAATCAACAGTAAATACCCGTGCTTTAAAAAAAATTAATTTTATTTGGAAACAAAGATAATATTATTAAGAAAAAAAAGTAATGGGCTTATATTATTAAGAAAAATTAAAAGTCCATCATATTATAAGAAACTATCTATGTAGACCAAATTTTAAATATATGAAAAATGGATCAATCTAATTGGGTAAAATATATTTTTTTCTAAACTAACCATAAAACAAAATTTATATACATATTTCAAATCAAAATAATAATTTAAAGTTGATTTATATCAAAAATTGATTCAAAAATATACATATATTCAAAAATGGATTTTTACTAAACTATTTCCAATAGCCATTATCAAAAAATGTTTTCAATATATATAAGAAAAATACAATACAAAACTCAATTTCAAATACCAAGTCAAATTATGGTTTTTATATAATATACGTAATTATTTATATGATGATATGTATAAAATACTATTAGTTATATGATTACTTATATGATGGTATGTATAAAATACGATTAATTATATGATGACACATATACCATATATAATAATGAATAGGGATGGGCTTTCAAATTTGAATAACATATGTCAGAATATCTAAGCTTAACATATAAATTGGCTTGGTTTGAAATTTTCGATAGAGAATAAATAATTATTTTAAGTATTTTTGGTGATTTGAGTATATTTTAACTATTTCACATATTTACTTTTTGACTATATGTATATATTTTCAAGTTTTTAAACCAATTTAACAGTATCATTCTAGATTTTTTATATACATTAAATTTAAAAATAATTAATATATATAAGTATATAAATCTATTTTCAGATAAATTCGGATACCCAAATATTTATGTTTGGATCGGATTTGGTTCGGATCGGATTCGGTATCGGTTCTCTAAATAACAAAATTTTGAATTATTCGTATATTTAATCAATTTATGTTCGGAATTGGTAATATATTTTAGGATCGGAATCAGTTATGTTCCTCGGGTTTAGTACAAAATTAGAGTGTTTGGAGACTTGAATAAGACTATTAAAAAATTTGGAGTGATTGGAAACATAGATTGTAGTTTTTTTTAAATATAATTTTGTTTGGAAACAAGGATAATAGTATTAAGAAAAAAAATAATGGGCTTATATTATCAATAAAAATTTAAAGTTCATCATGTTATAAGAAACTATTTATTTGGACCAGTTTAAAATATACGAAAATGGGCCAATCTAATTGTCTAAAACATTTTTTTTATAAACTAATCATAAAACAAAATTTAAACTTTATATACATATTTTAAATCAAAATAATATTTCAAAGTGGATTTATATCAAAAATTGATTCAAAAATATACATATATTAAAAATGGATTTTTACTAAACTATTTTCCAGTTACCCTTATAAAAATGTCTTCAATATATACAAGAAAAATACAATACAAAGCCCAATTTCAAATACCAACTCAAATTATGGTTTTTATATTTCATATTAAGTTTTTAAAAAATATATATATATAATTATTTATATGATGGTACATATAAAATATTATTAATTATAAGATTACTTATATGATGGTACATATAAAATACGATTAATTATATGATGACACATATACGATATATAATAATGACTAGGGATGAGCTTTCGGGTATCCATACGGGTTTGGTTCTGATCGGTTTGCGTTTCGGGTTTTCGGGATCAAAGAGTTGAGCCTTATTAAAATATTTCTAAATTTTGGTTGTAGTTCGATTCAGATCTTTGTGGGTTTGGTTCGGGTTCAGATAAACTACTTAAATAATTTTTAAAGTTTTAAATCATTATATAGTTTAAATTGGCTTGGTTTAAAATTTTGGATGGAAAATCAATAATTATTTTAAGTATTTTTGGTGATTTGAATATACTTTAACTATTTCAGATATTTACTTTTGACTATATATATATATATATATTTTTTCAAATATTTAAACCAATTTAAAAGTATCATTCTAGATGTTTTATATACATTAAATCTAAAAATAATTAATATATATATATATATATATATATATATATATATATATATAAGTATATAAATCTATTTTCAGATAAATTCGGGTACCTGAATATTTCGGTTTGGATCGGGTACGGTTCGGGTCGATTTCGGTATCGGTTCTCTAAATAACAAAATTTTGAATAATTTGGATATTTAATCCATTTATGTTTGGGTTCGTTACTATATTATTGGATCGGAATCAGTTCTGTTCCTCGAATTCACTTTGCCAAACCCTAATAATTACATGAAAAAACAAATATTAACATATTTTTTTCAAAATATACATTAAAAAATTGATTAAAGTGCATATATTAAAATTTTGATTTTTACTAAAATATTTCCCAATAACCATTTTAAAAATGTTTTAATATATATATGAAAATGCAATTAAAAACCCAATTTCTAACACAAACTTAAATTATGGTTTTATATTTTACATTAGACTTTAAAATATAATATATATGATTATCTATATGATGGTACATATAAAAGACTATTAATTATATAATTAATTATATGATGGTATGTATAAAATATAATTAATTATATGATGACACGTATATGATATATAATAATGACATGAAAAATAAATAGCAACATATTTTAAAAAATAATATGTCTAATATTATATTATATTTATAAAAATAACATTGTCTAATATTATATTATATTTATAAAAATAACATTTAATACAAAATTATAATATAGCATTGTCTACTTACAAAGAATGTTTACAAAATTTTAGAATATATTTAGAACAGATTCTAAAGCATTATTAAAAATTAAAAAAAATTATATATTGGTTCAACCAGTGATTCAACTGGTACCAGGTTCCGGATTTTAGTGATTTTTGCGGGTTTTATTGCATTTTAAATTCTGTTTTTTTTTTTCACAAACCGAACGAAATTTATCTTGGTTCAACGTGGATACGGATCGGGTTTCAAAATACTGCTTACAACAAATATATATTTATTTTAAAAAGAAAGTAAACACCCATGCGGACGCACGGATCAAAACTCACAATTTTGCAATTTTACAATGCCTGCCCTTTTTAAAAAATGCATGAAAAATAATTATTGTAGTTTAATCTTCTTTTATTCACAATTTTAAAAATATGATTTAATAAATCCGACAAAAATTCTTAAATCGAAATAAGATCAAACAAATGAAAAAGCCAAACCTTTAATTGAATCGCTCGAGTATTTAGAAGATTATGCTTATATTTAAGTTCACAGAATAGTAGTATTTAGAAGATTAGGCTTTCAAACAAATGAACCAAAACTAACCTAAAAAGTATACTATTTAAACCTAATTAAAAATAAAATTCAGAACCCGTGCGGGACGCACGGGTCAAAGTCTAGTATAGTATTATTATATATGCCAAAATTACATAATTCAAGTAAATAAATAGTGAATTAACCAGTGAAATTAAATTAATGGATGATTTGATGGCGTCTATTAATGTCGAATCCAATAATATATTTTTCTATATTTACATGATTTCTTTTGCCAAATTTAATTGAGTTGATGTAATATATTTGATTGACTCAATTATTGTGTCATTAATCTCGCAATATAATATATTTGATTGACTTAATTATTGTGGTCTAAATTCTATTAGTTATTATTATATATAATATACTAAATTTTATCTACCGTTTCACAATCTACAAACTTCAAAACACGCAAAGACAATGAGTGCTATGAATTTCATCTCTGGTTTGAAGTCAAAGAATGAAGATTAAGATGAAGTCATTAGACTTTGTTAAATACATGTGTTTATTTTGGTAAGTTGATATCATTTGTTATTGTTATTTAAGGGATTGCAAACAAAGAGTTTTTAATTGAATACACTTTTCACAAGAGTTGTGATTTTATCATTTTTTCTAATTTCTTCTTTATTTTTTTTTATTGCTTATGTTTCGTTTCATCTTATATTCATAATTTATATTATAAATCAATAATTTTATTACCTATGTTTCGTTTTATCTTAAATTCATAAACAATTTTATATAAGTCTTTGTTTAATCTTATAGATTTACTTCCACAAAATATACTTCAATTACACCTAACTAATTACACAAGTTTTTCAAAAAAAAATTGAAGCTTATCTTATATAAATATGTATAATTTCGTTTAATATTTCATTTTGTAACATATAATATTTGTGATTATGATTTTTATCTTTCTAATATCTATAAATTAAAAATTATAATCTATTTTAATCAATTCATTCTGCGCAGGGCGCATGTTATCACCTAGTATTTATTATTTACGTTGTCTTTAAAATGGCAGTTAGAGATTATAAAGTTACTAGCAGCTTTTCTTGTCGACCAAACTTTCATCAAGTTAGAGCCCATTGGGCAACAATACAACTAAACCGGTTCTAAAATCAAGGCCCAATAACATTACATTTATAATTAAAACCCATAAATAAAACAACCGATTCAACACTCAATTCAAGTGACACGTAGTAATCAAGATGCATCTAGTTGACGGGTATTGTAACACGTGATCTTCATGCAAACTTCGTCGCTTGATGTTCCTCCACCGCACTGCTCCGCCGTACTCGATCCTAACAACTCTTTCGAACCTTGCTTTTTGTAGATGATTTTCATCGATTTCGCTCTTAGCAACCTTTTTAATTGTATTTCTCTATTTTAAACCAGTTTCATTGACTAATTATGAGAAACACATCTCCGTCTTCAGCATATTCAAACTAAAGATCTTTCTTGCATCGTACTAAGAACTGACACCTAAGAAAGTGTGAAGTTACTTCACAGAACTTGGTAGATTCCCTCGCTTGAAATAAAAAGAGATAGAAATTGGATTGATTGGTAGAGAGTCGCCGTTATCTCAATTGAAACAACTTAAAAACCTACAAAAACCGATCAAAAAGTAGGAGATTTTATTAAAACCAAACAATGTCGAATATAGTTTAAGACATGAAGAACAATTTTCAAAATAGTTTGCAATCACAACAAAAATGACTTAAGCGAAACTAAATCCAACAAAGTAGAAATGAAAATTGATAAATGATATATTTACACAAAATAAAGATGGAAAGAGAGTTCTCTTTCTAGAGAGAAGAGACTGAAAGTTAGTTACTTACTAACAGCTTTTGTTTTCACATATTTTTTTCAACCATTTTTTGTTAAAACCTTGTGGATCACACTAAATACAAGTGGTTTATATAGATTATAACCCAAAATATTATAATTCATGCCCAAACAATAACGAAACAAGATAAGGATAAGGATGAAGCTGACTGAAAAGCATGTTTCCTCTATGTGTTGTTTGATGGGTCACATTTTGGAATAGACGGTAACTGGCTAGAGCACCATCGAAGTTGAATCTGATGAATCCGATTAAGATGAAACAAAAACCAGCCATCTCCATGAAACCACATGTTTACTCCTTCCTCTATGTTCACCGAGATTGATTTGAATCTATAACCTTATCAACGGAGATGAATTGAAAAGATAGCTTAAGGAGATTTAGTAACAAATACTTTGTTGAAACATTTTCCTATAGTGGGACTTCAACTTTACTAAATTTGCACCAATATTAACTAAACTTACTCTAAAAACTTGATTCTTTATTTGGATTCGTGACTTTGTTGAAGCGTAGTACAATGGCTCATTTATAGAATAAAGATTGATATCCACCAAATAAAGTGACCAGTATGATCGATGAAATGAAGAAACCATGAAAATCAGTTGGTATAAATATTTGACCGAAGGACGGAAACAAACGAAACTATAACATCTATTATTATCAAAAAGGGTTTTCTCCCTCCTTAGCTATGCCACGTCGCCATCCAGCGCAAAAAATTCACGCTTGCTCCTGCTGACATGTGTCCCCGTTGTTAGTGATACGGTGCGTTTGATTTGTCTGGCGGATGGGTTAGTGAATTGGGCTTGAGGATGCGCGATGTTTACAGCCCAAATACCACTTAGCCTTGAAGAAACCCTAATCGATGGCGAAAAGCACATTTGAGTCCTGCGTCTCTCATTGTTCGGCGGAGACGATGACGTTCCAGTTCTGTAACGGGGGAGTTGTGGTTTCACGTCTTTACTGTTATTGTCTTTAATCCCATTTAATCGGACGCCCACTACGATCTCTTCAGTTGCCTTGTTCATTAAGCGAATCCGTGGACGATGCCCCTGACCCTGTGGTAGAGTTTCTTGATCGCATAAGCGTAGTGAAGACTGAAACTCAAAATAAGGTTGCTTTGGTATTGACGACACTCATTGATTTTGGTGACAGATAAACACATGCAACGGTTTCTATTGTGATTCATTTGCTCCGAACAAGCCATACAAGCCATTAATATGGACAGAGGCATGGAGTGGCTGGTACATATATTCATTTCCTTTCACTTCATATGTCTACATGGACTTATCATCATCAAATCAATAATCTTATATATTCTTTGAACTGATGTATCTTAAGGTTCACTGAATTCGGTGGGCCAAGCAACAGGTTTTAATGGATTTAGTTTGATAGTTATGGTTAGGTTTTGGCTGTGGAAACTTCTTTTGATTTTTTTAATTTGTTTTCCCCAGGCTCATGTATACTCTGTGGTTTCCTCAGATTACGTTTGTGAATTTCTCTCTTGATTGGTTTCAGGACGGAGTTCAAACATCTCAGATGGAAATGTTGCCGACAAACACACCGAACTTCCAGTGGCACAGGTACTTGGAAGATCTTTCTTCTCTAGATGACAGCTCCATATTCACCACTCAAGGCCTCTTGGAGCAGATAAATGTCACCCGTGACACTAGTGAATATCTTTGGTATATGACCAGGTAAATTTAAAAAAAAAACATTTTCCATAGCTTCAATATTGTTTCGCAGAACTTTGCAAAACCAACATTTGGAATTTGTATGTAGTGTTGATATTGGCGAAACTGAATCATTCCATCATGGAGGAAAGCTACCAACTCTCATTATCCTGTCCACATGCCATGCCGTGCATATCTTTGTCAGTGGACAGCTTTCAGGTATATGATGACACATCCAATAGTTTTACCTCATTAGCTTACATTCAGAGAGTTTCTGATATGCAAAATTCAATATACATAAACTGCAGGTTCTGCCTTTGGAACAAGGCAAAACAAGAGATTCACTTATAGGGGAAAGATCAATCTACATTCTGGAACTAACAGAATTGCTTTGCTTAGTGTTGCTGTTGGATTACCAGTTAGTATTCTTTTTTTTTCTCATCTGCTTAATTTTTATGAATCCTTTTTCTCTTGTCCTGATGATCCCTTTTGGGTTCCAACTCCGAAGAATGTGGGTGGACACTTTGAGTCTTGGAACACTGGAATCTTGGGTCCGGTTGCACTGCACGGTTTGTCTCAAGGGGAGCAAGATTTGTCATGGCAAAAATGGACATACCAAGTGGGGTTAAAAGGTGAAGCTATGAATCTTGCGTATCCAACCAACACTTTCGCTAATGGATGGATGGATGCGTCCTTAATTGTCCAAAAGCCTCAGCCTTTGACATGGCACAAGGTATTTCGATTTGAATCAAACACAACTCCATAAAGCCTTTTATAACTTAGAATCTGAGCTAATGGGTGAATACTTCTTTTGTTCTTTCAGACTTACTTTGATGCACCTGAAGGAAACGAGCCGCTTGCTTTGGACATGGAAGGAATGGGAAAATGTCAGATATGGGTAAACGGTGAGAGCATTGGGAGATACTGGACAGCGTTTGCCACTGGTGAGTGTGGTCACTGCAGCTACACCGAAACATACAAACCGAACAAGTGCCTATCCGGCTGTGGTCAGCCTACACAGAGATACTACCATGTCCCTAGATCATGGTTAAAACCGAGCCAGAACCTTTTGGTGATATTCGAGGAGCTTGGAAGAAACCCATCAGCTGTTTCTTTGGTCAAAAGATCGGTCTCTGGAGTCTGTGCTGAAGTTTCTGAATACCATCCCAATATCAAGAACTGGCAAATCGAAAGCTCGGGAAAGGACAAATGTAGGTGATGGATTTCATCTTTTTTTTGGCATATCAAGATTGAGCTTCTGTGGAGACAAACAAAAGTTGATTAAGGAAGTAAGTTTTTTTTTTTTAATTTTCATTATTGGGTTGTTCATTGATATGGTTCTACTACGTGTTGTTTTGGTAAAAAAAATTGTTGCTTCTTATAATATAAGACCATCGTATGTTCAAAATTTTTTATAAAAACATAAAACTTAGAGGATAACTAACACTTCTATGCATATCGAATTATCTCACCTTCATATGTATTGTACTATATGATTTGGAATTTGATGTATAATTTAACCATTGGTTTGCATGCAAACGTAATATATTTATCATATTCTGATAACCAACACACAACTATATAAACTACTAGGATAAGCCCGCGCTTCGCACAGAAATTTGTCTCATTTTTTAACATATGTTTTTAGTTTAATTTTTTTTTATTTGGTGTGAATCACTATTTTTAAAGTTTTTTTTTAAAAAAGATTAACATCTCTAATCTGTTAAATTTGTTTGTTGTAAAAGACTCGATATTTATTGTGATTATTAGTGAAGTTGTGTTATATTTATGTGATATCGGTAAAGATATTTTAACTTGTCCATTGAGTATAAATTATTTAATTTTAATTATAATTTCTTTGTTTGTTGTCCAATTATTTTATATTTTATGTTAACTGGACTATGTAGAGACATATTTGTATTTTCATATCAATGTTAAAATAATGGTTGAAAATTTTCTATTGGTACATGATATTTTTATTTTTTTATTTTGAATACAATAACCTTACATTTCGTCATCACAATATTTACAAAGTATTAAAGATTAGTTTAATGAAAATTGATAAATATTTATTTTATTCTTAATTATATGTAACGTTAATTTTTACTATTTTCTAAAACAACTTCCACTATTTGTTTCAGTATTGACTTTATAAATTACATATATATGTGACTATTAAAACAATTCATGAAAATGTAGTTGTCTAGATTGAACACATAAACATAGATAATTTCTTTTGATATGTAAATTGAATTCAGTTTTATTTTATAATTTTTATTAAATGATTTTTATATGATCCCGAAAAAGGAATAGCTGATTCAATATAACAAAAAAATATTTCAATTAGGTACGCAGCACAAAAGACTAATACTAATTGTTTCTAATTAGAACAATCGTTTGGACTTTGACCAAGCGTCCTTCGCTGCAATCTGATCTATTGTGTCTGTGGAGACTTTTACCAAGCCTCACATCCTCACATCAATCAGAATACATCTAAGAAGCACCACACTTGATCTGTTAAACATTTATATTGTCTTTTGCCCTTTTAAGCCTAAATAGTGAACATTCTTGAGCAGGAAAAACATTTGAACCTCAGTCAGCTAAAGCCAAATCTGCACAAAAACAGAGAAGACGCAACTCTGACCCAATTAAACAGAGGCATGTAGAGCCCTACCAGAGCCTCAGAGAACTGTCAGCCCAAATCTATCTCCCATCGTTCCTGTACATAAACAGAAAGGAAAAGACAATATCATGAGAGAACATAATGGGTTTCAGACTTGATAAGAGTAATCAAGGAAGGGGGATTACATATAATGAGAATGAAAAAAAAAGAGTGAATTAGGGGAATATACCCATTACCGGCCCAAATAGAGGAAGGGGGAAGCGATTAACATAATGAGCCCAATTTCTACCACTTCTCCTGCGAGAAGCAAAAAACACCCTCACGCCTTGAGGAGAGAATACGGCGGCATGCAGAGAAGTCTGACAGAGGAAGATATGTTCAGCGATATCCTATAGGCTTCTATTCACATCAGTAGAGCTGCAGCTAAGATGATCTCAGCCCTTCATTTTACACGGGAGATCGTGAGACAAAAAGGAAGATAAACGAGGCTTTGCCTCGGAAAAGTAAAAGAGAAGCTCAACTTGAGAAATATCTCTTAAATAAATAGGTAGAGAGGACTACACATTTTATCGGTTCGATCTTCTTTTGGAGAGAAAAAAGAGAGAGAACGAGAGCTGTGACTTGAAGATCTGTAGATCGTTGTTCGCTTGACAGAGATCGTTGTCTCTCTAAACTCAGGTTAGTTTCTCAAAGGCCTCAGGAAGATGATGTATATAACAAGATTGTATGTATATATTATAAAACCCTAATAACACTATTATGGCACAAAGGGACGGATAGGCGATGGTTCAGCTAGTGCGATTGGTTGTTGGGGATTGGGAGAGAGGAGCCCAAGGGAGGTGGAGATTCATGCGAAACCACGTTGAGGCCAAGTTCGATGTTCAGCTGAAAGAGAACGAGAACTACGGTTCGATTGTCTCAAC
This sequence comes from Brassica carinata, assembly GCA_016771965.1. NCBI lineage: Eukaryota > Viridiplantae > Streptophyta > Magnoliopsida > Brassicales > Brassicaceae > Brassica > Brassica carinata. Next base: position 8,394,607 of record CM028692.1, on the reverse strand, counting down.
TGTGAAAGAGAAATACAGGCTCGATCAGTTTCTCTTACCCACAGAGCCTGTACTACTGACTTACGAGTTACCGGACTGGATGAAAGAACCAAAGGAGTACACATCTCCGCCACTGGAGATCAAGGACGACGATGACGTTGGTGTTTTCATGGCCGTAAGAGTTGACTGTGTGTGGCTGGAGCTGTACGTGACTTACGGTGATGCTGACGTTAGCCGTTACCGTCGGTTAACGGCAATGGAGGAGGACTGATACTTACCCCAAGACCTAAACCGGCTCGTCTACCGTTGACTCACTGGAAAGGTAAACATAGAATAAAGGATGATAGAATATAACTATTTAACCTCTAAAGCCACCAAGTTAGAGATAAACCAACACTTAGATATTCATATATATATTAGAAAATATAATGATTGTTATTGGCTAAAATGATATTTACCTGACATATGTCGGTAGGGGTTGCCGAGAAAGGTTACTTTTTAATCAGCGAAGACATCTTGATGGAGCTTTGCACTACGGAGGAGATGTGAAAAGTGAAAAGGCAATATAAGGCTATTGCTCAGGAACTTGAGGAGGAGGGCGAATTCTACATTGGAAGCGATTTCGGTTCGTCACATGACTCCTCTCACAATCGGGATCCTGATGATGAGCCCCCTGCTCAAGGAGGTGTGATTAGTCTAGAGGACGTTACCGAGACCTATGATAGAGGAGTAGATGATGTGGTGGACAAGGGAAAAGGAAAAATGCGCGAGGACGGTGTCGATGCCTCACGAAGCATAGTAGGGCCAGTGGAGGGGCAGTCTTTTGCGGGGGGCATAGGGCCAAGCTCAGGTACTCTGGCTTTAATTTTAGGTAATTTAACCGACACATTAACCTGTAGCGGTAACAATTTGTTGTTCAACATCGCGTTTAGAGCCTAAAACTATTCGTAAATGTTAATATGTTTCAGGTAACACGGGAGTTGTCAGTGGCATAAACTGTAGCATGTGTATGGGAGAGGAGACACCAGGTGATTGCGAACTCAGCGTGATTAGGAATCTGGCAAAGGAGTTCGAGGACCCTTTAAACATGAATGTCCCACCCATTGTTAGGGGGTGCCCATTTGAAGGAAACTCTGACGATTGCCAAATAATAGGTTAGATGAAAAAGTAGTGATGCAGAATATTATTTATAAGGTTCTAATCAGGTTAGCAGAAACAAATAAGCGCAAATAAAAAAAATTAACTATTTTCCCCCTCTTTGCCTTAGCAGAATGGCTGCAAAGGATAACCTACGTGTTGGACAAGTATTTGAGAATAAGGAAACGTTCAAGCTGCATATGACACTGTATGCTATCGCTCACAAATTCAGGTACCTGATAAAGAGATCCGAACCCGGAAAAATGCTACTTGAATGTGTTGGGAGTTTATGTGGATGGCGTGTCTATGCAACCAAAATGGGTGGGTGTCCAAGGTTCGAGATAAGGACTGTCGAGGACAATCACACTTGTTCTGTGGCGGACCGTTGGGCATTTAGAAATCATGCAACTGCGTTCGTGATTGGAGGACTTATGAGACAACGATATGGTGGTGGAAGGGGTACTGGTCCACGCCCAGGGGCGGTAAGGGAGCTAATGCGTACTGATCATAGGGTCCCAATCTCTTACTGGAAGGCTTGGAAGTCCAGAGAGTTGGTGGTAGAGCAAGGGTCAGGAAGCACCGAAGCTGCCTATCTATCTTTGCCATCATACCTGGAGCAGGTTGCGATTGCCAACCCGGGTTCAGCCGTGGCTCTAGAAACAATTCCTGTACCAGATGGAGCACAACGTTTCAAATATCTCTTCATTGCATTCTCCGCAAGCATCACAGGCTTTCCTTACATGCGGAAGGTGGTGATCATCGACGGGACACACCTGAAAGGCAAATACTCTGGATGTCTACTGACTGCGAGCGCACAGGACGGCAATTTCCAAATTTTCCCCATCGGATTTGGAATTGTAGACTCAGAAAACGACCAGTCGTGGGCTTGGTTCTTCAACAAGCTTCAGACCGTAGTGTCGGACTCCTACGATTTTGGTTTCGTGTCTGACCGCCACACATCCATCTACTCGGGAATACGAAGGGTAATTCACTCAATTTTTAGACTTGATTAAAGTCACATAATATTGTTTACAGTCATACGTAATCGTTAAGTCATAAAGGTCGGTTTTACAGATATGATTATCAACTAAACAGTGTTTTAACGCATAAAAGCAGGCAACAACTTGATGGCAAAGTAATGAATGTTTGTAATGTTGAAAAACAGATTTACCCCCAGGCACAACACTGCGCCTGCCTCATGCATCTCCAGCGTAATGTTCAGACAATCTTCAAGAAGAAACACCTCCTCTACCTCATAGCAAGAGCAGCAAGGGCTTACCGTGTAGAAGACTTCTACACCCATTTCAACGAGATCAAGGTGATCGACATAGCTTGCGCCAACTACCTAGTGAGGATAGGCTTCGAGCACTGGACGAGATCCCATTTCGAGGGAGCAAGATACAACATCATGACTAGCAACCTGGCTGAGTCTCTGAACAATGCTCTTTCAACAGCACGAGAGTATCCTATTGTGGGTCTAGTCGAGTACATCAGAACGATGCTTATGGGATGGTTCTCAAGCAGGCGCACAACTGCTAACAGTAATGGTAACATGTTAACCCCAAAGGTAGCAGCTATTGTTTCAAGAAACTTCACCGTCTCAACAGGCTATGCTATCCGCCACATCATAAACAGCAAATATGAAGTACGTGATGATGAGGGCGTCTTCTACATAGTTGATCTTGAGGGGAGGAGGTGCTCTTGCAAGGAGTTCGATAAACTGGCAATACCTTGCACTCATGCTGTTGCTGCTGCAGTTAATGGGCATCATGATGTGGAAGGCCTGGTGGCTAGGGAGTACACAACTTCATACTGGGGATTAGCCTATGCGGGAAGCATAAATCCAGTGACCACAAATGTCACCACCAACCATGAGGGGATAAGGATTCTACCACCAAACACTCGTAGGCCAGCGGGGAGGCCAAGAAAGAGTAGAATCCCATCGGCCGGGGAGATCAGGGTAAGTAATATACTTTGTCATCTAAATAAATAGTCGACTGAAAATATTAACGTTAGCCGTTAAAATAAAAATATACGTAGGACAAGGGGATTTTCAAGAAGGGAAGGGCATGTATCAGGTGCGGCGGTTTCGATCACAATCGCGCAACCTGTAAAATGCCTATCTGATCGGTTAGAAGCAAGAAGTAGGAGTGACAACGGATGGTGGGCTGGGCTTTTGAAGGTCAGAGCAGGGGCGACCTTATCTTTCTATGTAATATGTTATGTTTATTCCCCTAGACTATTCTCTTGTTGACAACTATGTAAGATACAAGAAGAGGATGGAATAATGTTGCACTCCATTGTAAGACTCAGACAAAAAATGTTGTTGTGTTTAATGAATATCTTAACACTTCCATTAAAATTTGGCTGCAACTAATTAGGTTAACAGAACAAATTTCAAGCTTAGTAATATCGTATCATATGGGTAAACCAGTATGATACACAATAATAGTACTCTAATCAATAAGAAAAATATAAAATATTAAGTTTCATACAATATGAAAAAAGCCAGCATTCGAAAATGTAGCCATGTTGGCGAGGAATTGAGATATTATCGTATACGTGAAAGTTTACACTAAAAAAACTAAGAAATGAACATGTGAAAAGATATGAAAGTGAAGTACGTGCAGTGATATTACGAAATAATGCCAAAGGGTGGGTGAATATAAAGAGAACGTTCCAATAGCTTTAGTTTATATGAACTTTAGCAAATTATCAAAGTGGTGGTGTTTAATGAATCTCGTAGCTTGTCCCTTAATATTTAACTGCCACTGATTGGGTTAACTGATAAAGTCCTCCGCAAAGTAATATCGTTTCATATTGGTTAACCAATTAGGTAAACCTTAATATTACACAAGTAGATAAGAAAAAAAGGAAATAAATTAGAGATATATAATATGAAAACCCTACATTTGAAAATGTAACATTGTTAGCGGGGAATTGAATAATTAGCAGATACGGGCCATATTAGACTCTAAATTTTTAAGAACTGTGCATATGAAAAGATCTAAAAGGAAAGTTCAAGCAGTTGATATTACGAAAAAGCCAAAGGGTTGGGTGGATATAAAGAGAAAATGAGCCTGAAATATAGTTCAATGGTAATTAAACAGATCAAGTAAATAAATTGTAGCTGATACATTTGACAATATCATATAATTAAGCGACCACATTGATAAATTGTTGAAGTTCAGATAAACGAAAGCAAGAATTTAGTACGGGTAGAAGATGCAAACGACGAGACATTGAGAAACACGCAATGATTACGAGTCAACATCTTCACTGACATGGGTTGCCCTATTCTGAAGGTGCCTAAAAAATCTGACAACAAGCTGCTTCGAGGCACCCAGTAGGACTCTTGGTGTTATTGTCTTGCACGCATCAACGCCCCCATCCTTGTGGTACTCAATAAGAAGAACAGTCATCACGGCTGTGTCTGTAAGGACTGACGTCTGTGGGATCCCTTTGCACCTAGAGACTGTGAAAGCCTTCACCGGTGCACTTGTCTCGCCTTTACTACCATCGTGTGAGAGGTATGGAAGCATATTCGCGAGGGGTGACAACTCTTTCCTCATACGGCTATCAGTCATCATGGCCGTGTTGCAGTCAATCACATGGAGAATCCCAGACTTAAAATCAACACAGACACCGATCCAGTGCTGCTGGTCAATGTTGAACGGGAAATACAGCCTTCCTTTGTAACCAGGTTTGATACAGCTAAGCACGTTACCCGTGAACTTCAGCCTCGTACGATCTTTAACGGCAGTCTTAACAAACCTGGAATGCTGGGACAGTAGAGTTGCGGGAAGTTTCGAATCCGAAACAATTGGAATGTTCTCTTCCCCGACTGTCTGGCTGTTGATAAATGCCATTAAAGAGTTCATGACCTACTCAAAAAAAAAAAACAAAGTCATACCCAGAGTATTAAAAAACGTTTGAATTGAGGGAAATACCTTTGGGGACATTTGGGTTGACCTAAGGGCGATGTCCAGGAAGTCGAAGTTGCTAACGGAATGGTCCCCCCCCCCCCAACATTAATTAACCTGTGTAATTGACATTAAACCAAATGTATGGTAAACAAAAAAATAACTGATACAATGTAAATTCTATATGTTGAGAAGGGACTTACGTCAACCCAGTAACCTTCTCCAAGACCGACATATAATGACGTTCAAGATCCTTCATAAAGGTTAGTCCCCCAACAACAGTAGCATCGCATTTGAAATCTTCTAGGTTTACTGGAGGAACCCGTGTTCTTTTGCTTTTGCGGAGCTCAATAGGGTCGGCATCAGCTTCAGAAGCAGGGAGAACATACTCCAGTGGTTTAGCAATCACAACAGCTGGGTAGTAGATGCCGTTGAAACACCAACTCCGAGCGAAAATGAAGGTTCACACACCTATCACACGCGTTACAAATGAAAACATGTGTAAACATGCATTACCACAACTACTAGCACATGCCTGAGTGTATTACAATAGTGGTTAAATTGTCACCTGGTTGAGAATGGTGAGAGGACCCTTCCCGGAAGGCAAGTCCTCCGGTACACTATCACTCGTAACCTGGTCCGTGTTTTCATTGTTAGATATGTTAATCTCATCCATCTGATCACCGCTGGCCTGTCGATACCAATGGTTAGTAAAGGTGACGGTAATTACCTATCAACAACAAATTTAGCAGGTACATCAGACGTTACATGTGACTGCTCTATATCATCGATAACTTTCCTGATAGCTGCTCTAGTATCAACAGTTGTGGCAGCAGAATCTGGCACGCTACTACTAGGACACTTGGTATGGAGAGGCGGTTGTGGCCGGGTTGCATAGACTTTGGACCTGTGAAAACGCTGCTCGGCTTCGACATTCGTAACAGTTACAGGCATCCGTAGCCGTGAACAGACTGAAGAAACAACAGCATCCTGCATTTTTTCCATCTTATCAGCCACCATAGTGATTACCCTCAAATCCAAGCCTAACACAGGGTTAATGGAAACCTCCAGGCGATTAATCCTCTGATCCAGATTCAGACCCAACAACGCATTCTTCACCTGAAGACCTACACCTGCAGACACTTTATCAACAATGCCACTAATTTCCTTTTTCAAGCGAGAAGTCACCATATTATCAATGGTGTTGCTAGCTTCTTCATCCATAGTTTCAGGACCTGAGGAATAATCCGAGCTATCGTCGCCGTTCCTAACCCTCGACACTTTCGCCTTACGCTTCCGACTCCTCAAGCGCGCAATGTCTGAGATACTCAATCCTCCCTTGAACATCTTCTTCTTGAAACGAAAATCTTCTACAAGGTTATCAACGAAAGGATCTTCCAACTCGTCAGGGCACCCTACGTCAACGACCTTATACCAATCCTCGTATGGCGCAGGGAGAACAGACGTACCACGAACCTAGTCAACAAATGATACTATTTCAGGTACAAAGAAAATTATCATTTACAAAACTATTGATTATTATCTACAAGTGTAATTAACTGTAACTATCATCGATGACATATAATTGGTGCGGTAACGTTTACCTTGCATTCAGAGTCCATGGTCTTTGCATGAGCCGGTATCAGAACTATTCATGATGCAAGCGATGGTTCAGACGCTTGTTGGTCTGAGTCTTCCGAATGATCTTCGTCGTCATCATCAAAGTTAGGTACCATCATCGGAGCATTTGGCGTGACCTCTTCCTTCAGCCCTGGCACAGCAGCAATCATCACAAGTTGAATGGCTTCAACATACCCTCTTAGACAGCAAACGAATCCTGTGCAAGCGCAATATCGTCTTTCTTAAGCAACGAGGACATTAACTCGGTGAAAGACAAACGCCCCCAAGGATACTTCATGAAGTCGTCTAAGTTACGAATCAACTCCACATGCTTGGGGTTGACCTTCGGATTGTGCGAAGACGGAACAAGCACCAATGTAACAATGGCGAGGCATGCAAACTTAATTCTTTTCTCTCTGTCCTTCATCTTCTTGTTCTTCGGCATTTCCACAATCATTCCCACAGAAACAGATTTAAGGGACCCAAACAACTCGTTCCAGTAGGGTTTCTCGTGTAGGGGGTTCTTCTTTTTGAGGATCTTCGAATCAGGGAACTTCCCACAGTTAAGCCCAGTAACAATTGAAAATTCTCTGAGAGAGATCCTTTATGGGGTACCGGCGAAAATTACCTAAATCTCGTATTTCTTGTTGGTCTTGAGCCTCCTAGCGAGGATAAAGTAGCAAAACGCCCCCAAGAAAGGTGGATTATCTTCAAAGCGAGAACCTTGGCAAACGAAGAATCTCTGAAAAAATCAACTTCATCTTCTTTGAGTGCCTCGAGTATCGACTGCGTGATTTTCACTTTGTGATACGAATTTACACGATACCCAGAAGGTTCTTCGCCGGCGGCGAAGATTCGCGGAGGAAGTTCCAACTTCGACATCAGAATTTCCGGTGACCACTTATATCGTCGACGCAAAATAAAGAAGACGGTTTTGATAAAATGTTAAAGGGGACTCCGAGAAGTACCCCTAAATAAAAACACAAGAAAATTATGAAAGTATGCCACTGGGAAAAAGGAGCCGTCGGCTCAGTTTGAAAAAGTTCTCTACCCTTACGTCTTGAATCAACCACGCACCTCTATAACAGTGATTATAGCTCGTTTCGAGGACCATAACCGACAGGATCTTCAGTCTATCTGCATGCCTAAGATCTCAATACGTTAGTTCGTATAGGGGTAAATAAGTCACGAATTCATATGGTATGTTTAAGGGGTATAAGCCTAATTAAACGCCGGTTTAGGTGCATGTAATCCAATTATCTCAAAAAAAAAACAACCATGTAAACATTTGCTAGGTTTTAAGAAAAAAAATTAATATATAGCAAAACAGATGATAATGTCAAATCAGACATAACCATTGTCATTCCTCAACAGATTTCATGCTTTAGAGTTTATAAACATTTAGATTTTATAACAAACACTCCCTCTGTTTTAATACATAAACAGTTTTGAAGATTTTTTTGTTTCAGTGTGAAAGTTATTTTCAGAATCCAATATAAAACTTAAAGTAATTAAAAATATTTGATTAAAAAAAGGTTAGAAATATGATTTATCATTGGCCACGTTTACTATTTAATCAAATGCTAAAGATATAAAAATATTTTTTAATATTCTACTTTTAACCAAAAATACTAATAAATTCTAAACAAAAGAAATATCAGCTACTTATCAAAATACAAATTAAATCAAACGATATATCAAACTTGCAAACATGCCTCACAAAAACAAACTTAAAAAACATAAAGCATTAAAACAAACAGTGTCTATTAAACGATATATCATAGTATCATACATGCCTCACAAGAAGAAGAACAAAAAAAATTTAAAAAAAAAATAAATATGCAATATTTAATACCGTTACCTATAATTTTTAAACTATTTTATAATTCACATCCCGCCTGTAGGGCAGATCGACCCTAGTAACCAATATTTGAAAGAAATGAAACATGAAAATCCACCCAGATTTAAGCTGAAAATACTACAAATTTCGTCAAACGAAAACAAAAATCCGACAAAGCAGAAGAGAAAATTGATCTTTCGATATAGTTTACACAAAAATAGAAACTCCTCTTCACTCCAAAGGATTTAAATGAGTTAAAAGGGAGAAGAAGAGAAAGTTTTTGTTGCACTTTCCTTCTGTTTTCCAAATTATTGCATTCTATTATATTATAACTTTAAATAAATAAATGGAAATATAGCAAAAAAATCCAATAGCCCAAAAAGCTCATAAATCATAACGAAAATCGAACTACATCCCACAACATATAGTATTCGTAGCAGATTATAACATTCAAGGACGCCGATTCCGAAGTATGGCTCTAGTATGCATTTATATACAAGTGAAATAACAAGAGGCAACAAGACTTCCTCAAGTTCTTTTTTTTTTTTAAACCTTCAGTAAGCAAACAAAGCTCTTCTTATTCAACGAAATGGTAACTAACATTAATGATAACCAATTGGAGCTGGAGCTTCCTTTAGCTCACGACCTTGGTAGTGAATGTCCTGCAAAGTAAACAACTTTCATTAGTCACACAGACAATGCAAGGGTTTATGTTTTGTCAACTCTCAAAAACTGAACACACTTACAGATGCAAAGTGGTTGACATCACGGTGATGAGCCTCGTCGGCACGGACCACCATCACCACATCACGAAGCGTCGCATCAGCAGGGAGCCTCCAGTAATCAATAGCGATAGCCGGAGCAGGAACGTTCTCGATGTTACCCTTGTCAAGTTCCTTGAGAAACTCAGTGTACGAGTGGATAGCTTCTTCCTCAAGGTACCCAACCATACGGTGAGCAAACTTGGGGGAGATCAAGTAACCGAGGAAATAGGCGTTGAAGAAGACTCCTTGGACAGTGATGACAAGAGCCCTCTCGTACCATTTGGGTTTAGCGACTTCCATGAACGTCATGAGATGCATCCTCTCGTTCTCTGCTTCCTCGAGAAGAGCTTTGATCCAACCTCCGCTTTGCTCAAAGCGTCTGAGAGATTTGCAGTGGAGTAACATTCCTCCTACCATTCCGGGCACTGCTGCTACGGTTTCCAGCATCATAGCTCGGCATCCATATCGCCTCTGCGTTAGTGGATGTAATAAATCAAATACAACGAATCATAGCACATATGATCTTATAGCTCATTTGATATATAGAATAATATAGGAAATATAATGATTTACAAATTTATATTATATATTATTAAAATTCTAGATGGTTTAAACAAACAAATAAATGCTATAATCACAACCGAAATAACACGTGGACATAATACAAACGCACAACAACATGATATAAATGAAAAATTCCAAAAGAGAGATAAAAATATTGAATAATTGCATAAAAGAGGTTTATACGCAATCAGTGACGACATCGGATTAGGAACGTTTCCAATTTTAAAAACCAAAACATTAAACCGGAGATGGTGGTAGAATGTGTACCTGGAAGAAGAGATCGGTAGGCCAACGAAGAGATTTAACAGTCCAATAAGCTATTTTGTCAAGAAACGTCGTCGGAACATGATGCTTCGACAGATCAATCGTCAAATCAGCTTTATACGTCTCCCATGGCTGCCACAACAACGCCAAGAAACTTCAATTAAACATGATCATATTATATATTCATGAACATGTAACGATTATATTCTATATATATAAACGCACCCTGAAGCAATTCCACTTCCATTCAGTACCATCCTCTTTAGTGATCTTACTCGGCTCAACACCCCAATAGCTAGCGATACCTTTCTCTCCCTTGTCACCTCCGGCGTCTCCACCGGTGGACGATTCCTTCTCCGCCTTCTTCGGATCCGCATCCTCCGTCGTCGTCGTTTTCTCTCCCAGAGTAACCGTGCTGGCGAACCGCGCGCCTCCAATCGCCGGAGCCCTAGTAGTCCAGATCCAACCGCTCATGCCGGAGGGTGAGGCTAAATCCGCGACCGCCGGTCGCAGAAGATGGCTCGTCTCGTGAGACATGGAACGGATCGTGCTCGTAGTGGCGGTTGAGAACAACCGTGGCCTAGCAGCCTTCAACAGCGACGACGCCACCTTGGCTCCACCGCGACTCATCATCGTTTATGCAGATCGGAAACAAGTAATTCAAGAATATAGCAAGATTGCAAGAGAAATCTTTTTTTTTTTCTCAACGTTTGCGTCTTATGGGTTTAGACCCTTAGCGAGGGTTAGTATATATACTATAGAAATCAACGGTCTGCGATCGAGATCATTTACGTGTGTCTCAGGAGATTATGACACGTGTCCGTTTCTGGTTTTGGTATTTTTTAGAATGACGAAGTTGACCCTGTAGGACGGGAGATGGACTTTGTGTTGTACTTTGCTTTGACTGAGGGTATATATGTAAATTAAAAGGCGGTGAAGATTTTTTTCTTGGAGACCAAGATGTTTGGAGAAGGCTGGAAGATTCTTGAGTGGTGAACAAGAGCTAGAATCTCATTGGTCGGATTTAATGCTATCGTGTGGGTATTGTTAGGCGTTGCGATGGTTTTTATCACTTTCTCCACTAAAAAAAAACAAATTGGCATTTTAAAATAAAACAAATTGCATATTTTGTTATTAGTTTGTGGGCATATTTGACTACGAAAAACAGCAGATGAGGTATGATTTGTTGTGATGATTTTTATCATTTTCTCCATAAAAAAAAAAACAAAATGGCATTTTAAAATAAAACAAATTGCATATTTTGTTATTAGTTTGTGGACATATTTGACAACGAAAAAGAGCAGATGAGATGAGGTATGTTTTGTTTCAACGTCCAAGTCAAAATTAGACCATATTTCTTATTAATATCACTCAAAAGTACAAATTTATTGTAGAAAATAGAAATATATATATTTTGTTATTACGTAAATAATGTCTGAAACATCTATATAATTAAAAGAAAAGTAACCATATAAAATGACCCTAAAATTTTCAACTTATTTACAACGACATGCCACTGAAATAATTAAATGAACCTATTTTTAAGTAATCATTGTATTTTTCTATTTATTAAACTATTTCCTAAATCAAATTTAGCTTAATTTTTTGTATTTAATATATTTCCTAAGAAAAAAATAACAATTTTTTAAGAATATTTGAAATTAAAATTGATTTTAACTTGGATGATGTTACCATTAATTATTTTGAACAAAATTCAAGTTTAAATTTGATATTTAACAATATTATGAATAGTCCTAAAATATATGTTTAACTTACCATTAATTATTTTGAACAATAAAATCTATATATGATAAGATTTAAATATCTTTAAACTACTTATGAAACAAAATGAAATATTTGTAACTGAATATTATTTTTAATATAATTAAATCTCGCCTAAGATTATACATATTTCAAAAATTTCAAAAATATATGTTTAACCATTTCGGTTACTTTTAATTATTTTTAACAAGAAATTTTAATACTGAAATTTAAATATTTTTGAATTACTTGTAAAACAATGTTTAATGTTTATAACCAAATATTTTCTTTTCTAACGTATCTAAATCTCACCATTTGGTTCAAATCTGTTCAAAATATTTAATTCTTATTACATTTGGAGAACAATTTCATGTTAAAAGAAATATTACTCAAATATCAACAGGTCAATATTAATTTGTCAAAAGTTTTGTAGCGGGCACGGGCAAGGGTCGCTATTTTTTACCGCACATAAACTATTTGATTATTATGTTTATAAAATTTTAAAAATATGAGAAATATTTAAAATATAAACCAATAAAAATTTAGATAGTACTCATTTATATAAGAACGAAAAATAAGTACCCGCGCGGGCGGATAGGTCAAGCTCTAGTTTGATATTATGGCAATGAATGTTTATAATTTTCTATCAGTCAAATTGAAAATATTAACAAAACACGTTATGTACTTATGTTGTATGACTGTCAAGAATAATTAAAACTGATAGAAAGGATTTAGAACTTTAACAAAATGTCAAGACCTTTTTTGTTTCAGCATGTTTACTAAGAATGTATTTGGATTTATGATAAAAAAAGAGAGAGGACAGAGAAGTAGTTCTCTCTTTAACTCTCTACTCTTAACGTCGTCAAATCCTAGTTTTCGTTTCGCGTTTTTCAGTTATGGTGACCGTGGGCTATTCTAGCTCCGATTGCCACCCCGTCCGTTCGTTACTTCATCTAGCATTTTCCTTTAGCCTGTCCTCCATACCTCTTTTTCTTCTTGTTGGGTGTTTAGAATTTTATCCATGTGGATTTAAATCGGAGCTTCATGTGTATGATGTTCCCCTGGAGTATCGGCAATGGGTGGTTTTGTTAGAGAGTCTAAAGAGTCTTCGATTCACCTTCAACTAATCAATCAGAGAAGAGCTGGGTCAAATATGAACTTGATTTTGCCGGAAAGGATGGTTGAGCGTCGCTGCCTCCTCCTCCTCTCCTCAGTCTTGATTGTACCCGTGCAACTTTGTTGTGTTCGTCTCAAAATCTCTTTGCACTTCTCATCTCTGATTAGAACAAAGGTGGTATTAAGGCTGACTGCTCAGAGAACCTCAGCCTAGTTCAGTCGACGACATCCAAGGTGTATCAACGACGTCTGCTCGAGGTTCTTCTTCTCGCTCCCTGGTATGTAATCCAAGGGTTTTGAGGACGACCGCCTTGTTTAATACTTGTTGTTCGAAGATGGAACCGTCGACCGTTGTTGTCTCATTTGTGTCTCTCCTCCATCACTTTCACCCTCACTTTTGTAGTTTCGGCGAAGTTCTATGTGTTGTCTCTTATTATATCTACTGAATGTTTGTGTCGCGTGGCCGGATGAGGAGTCAAACTACTGCCTATGCTTGACCTGCCATGTTCTTCATGTCCCACGCATGACATCGGGCAGCTCATTATGTCTTATGCCGAGTTAGCTTAAGTATGCTTGTTCACGTCCTCCTTTTATGGTGTTCCGGAGCTGTTTGCATGCCGCCTCCGTCGAAGCCGCTTGGAGCATCTCTTGGGTGTGTTTTCGTGTCTGCTGTCTAAGCTATTTCTTTTGTCTTTTCTGGTCATTCAGAGGGTCAAGAAGTGCAATATTTGGGACTTGTATGTTGTCAATTGCACTGTTGTTTATTATCTCCAAGAACATCATTTATGGTAGACTTAGGTTTAATATCTAGTGTTTCATAGGGGTTTTTTACAGTTCATATAGTATTTTCAAATTATTGTTTAGTTCATTATGGAATACACACTAATATAAAGTTCAGGGTGGAAAAAACAAAAGGTTGAAATAGACTCCTTTTTCGTAACCAAACCTTCATTCATGTAATGACATTTATAATTTATCAAAACATAAGAATATACTTTGAGATATTTGTATGAATTCGGTTCTGGTTTTCGGAATTTTCTATAGTCCATCTATAATTTTTAATACTCAGATTATTTCAGTTCATGTGTTTTAAATATCATATTTAAGTAAAAACAAAAATGAGTATTTAAAGTGATTATTTTAATTTTAAATAATAAATTAAATATGTAATTAAGTACTCAAAGTGTTTATTTAAGTTTCAAATACTTGCTTGAGATACTAATTCAAATCTTTGAACCATGGTTTTTGATTATTTGGATATTTATTTAGGTTTAATAATAATGCTTTTGAGGTTTTATTAACCATGTAAGATGTTCTTACATTTTAGATCAAATATAGTTTTTTTTTGTTTGGATTCTGTTCGGATCTTGGGTTCCATGATTTTTCTTCTTTGGGCTAATAGGTCGGTCGCCCAATTCATAACCCGCGCGTATAAGCCCATTTAAGTATGGATAATTTAACTGGGTTTGAAAGTAGAAAATACAATAAAGTTCAGGGATGAAAAAACAAAATTTTATAGGTTGGGGCCAAACTTCATATGCTATAAATATTGCATCTAATAGAAGAGATAAAGGGTTGGGAGATTTGAAGGAAAGCTCGAACGCCTGCCGCTTCTTCTTCTTCCTCGCTCTGTCCCTTTCACTCTGTAAATCGCTTATTCAATCCTTCTCCCACGGTTTTATCTCTCAACGTAAGTTTTTGTTGATCTATGTTTATCAAAGTTTCCCTCTTTCCAATGACATAGCCTAGCTTTGTATCGATCTCAGAGCAACGAGATTGATGGAAACCTAAACTGTTCCCGCCAAATTCTTGATTTTTCTTTCTTTTTTTTTGACAGATGGGTCTAACGGAAGAAGAAATCAGAAGAATGTACAGAATCCAGAAGACGTTGATGCAGATGCTCAAGGACCGTGGCTACTTTATCGCCGATTCAGAAATCACGATGAACCTATCACAGTTTGTTAGGAAGTATGGTGACAACATGAAAAGGGAGGATCTTGTTACTCTCAAAGCCAAGAGAAACGATAGCAGTGATCAGGTATTGCGTGCGTCTCTCTCAATGTGCATTGATTATGAGTCATTAAGAGACAGCATGTGATCTGGCTTACTCTCAAAGTTTTGCCCTTTTTGCATGGAATAACTGCCAAAAAGCATGTTGTATTGCGATATTGGTTTCTTTTTCTTAGTCTATGATTCATGCATGCTCCTCTTGTCCTGTTGTTAGCTGTATATCTTCTTCCCTGATGAGGCGAAAGTTGGAGTTAACACCATGAAAGTGTACACAAACCGGATGAAGTCTGAGAATGTTTACAGAGCTATCTTGGTGGTGCAACAGAACCTGACTCCTCTTGCTCGAAATTGCATTAGTCAGATCTCTTCCATATTCCATTTGGAAGTTTTCCAGGTACTAACCAATAGTAACCCACACTACTTTCGTTGCTCGGTTATTTGCTCTCTTGATGATATATGATATTGTAACATCACCTATTTGTTGTGTGTTGTGTGCAGGAGGCGGAAATGCTAGTGAACGTTAAAGAGCATGTTCTTGTTCCTGAGCACCAAGTTCTTACCACTGAAGAGAAGAAAACTTTACTTGACAGATACACTGTCAAGGAGACACAGGTTGGTAGTTTCTATTGTTTTGTACAAAGATCATTGTTCTCGGTGATTAATTCTTAGTTCTGTGTAATTAAAGTTTGAAACTTGTGCTGTGTAGCTTCCAAGGATTCAAGTGACTGATCCAATCGCAAGATACTTTGGACTAAAACGTGGCCAAGTCGTCAAGATCATACGTCCCAGTGAAACCGCTGGTCGTTATGTTACCTATCGTTATGTTGTTTAAGCAACATAGCTTTTTGTGAAGGATTAGAGAATAATTGTTTTTGTACCAAACTCTTGACAATGTTCTTTCTACTTAATTTTGTTGCAATTGGCAAGTTGCGATGATTTAATGGTTCAGACCGTAATTCTGGTTCACCACTTAAGATAGGTCGACGATATAACCAAAATTAAGTAAAATCACGTGTTGCTTTGGTTCATACTCTTCTCTTCCTGATGGACGAGAGAATCGTTTATGTTTTAATGAACGTGGCCAAGTACAAATAGAAAGGAACAATTCTTCTACCCATGTAGAAAATAAATGATGACAAAAACTTCAAAATAAAATATGTTTTGTTTATGAGACAGGAAGCTAAATATAGCTTTGACTCATTGCAACTAAACTCTACTTAAGACACCAAGCTCTCCATTATTGCCGTTTCGGATCAATAACTCACGCAGCAACACTTATCAGTAAGAAGATCTGTTAGGATCCTTTAATCCAAACCCACCAAAGCTGCTCCTTCCACTTGACTGTGAAGAACGGTCTGAACCAAATCCACCAAAACCTCCTGATGAACGGTTGTTTGAACCTCCTGAACCAAATCCCCCGTAACTGGAAGAACGGTCTGAACCGCCAGAGTAACGGTTCCCTGATCCTTCTGAACGATCGCCACCATATCTACCACTACCACCACCACCACCATAACCACCTGAACGACCACCATAGCTTGGACTGCGATCCCTCATACCTCCCCAAGAGGATCCACCAGATCGACCACCTATTCCTTCAAACATGTTTCCACTTCCACGTTCCACAGGAATGCTAGGAAGCTGCATTTAACCCCCAATACCGAAGTTTAGTCCAAGCAATGAAGAAACAAAAAAGAGAAGGTAAGTAAGTCATAGATTCATTACCTCAGTGAATTTGCTTCCCACTTCTCTCTCAATCATTTTAACAGCTCTTGATTGCTCCGGACCGTGGATGAGAATCGCATTTCCTTTCTTTCCAGCACGACCCGTTCTCCCCGTTCGGTGAACAAACGTCTCCGTGTTATTAGGAAGCTCATAATGAATTACCTATCCAACACAATCAAAACATTGGCTTAATAAACACAACTCGTTAAGAACAAGAAAAAGAGTGTAGTTTTGGACTCACCAAATCGACATTAGGGACATCAAGTCCACGAGCAGCAACATCAGTTGCAACAAGGATATTGAAATTCCCATCCCTGAAACCAGCAAGTGTTCTTTCTCTCTGGCTCTGGGATATGTCCCCGTGTAAAGCTTCGCATTTGAAGGTTTTAGCCAATCCATATGAAAGACGATCAGCATCACGTTTCGTCTGTGTAAAAACAATGCATTTTCCTCCTTTACCATGCGCCTGCAAAGAGAAAAAAAAGTAACATAAAGCCTTCCCAGTACACACGATAAGTAACAAGATATATATAATGGAGTTTTAAAACAAAGCACATACCTCTACAAGAGGACCAATAATGGATGCTTTTCCATAAGAATCTGCTGAGATAGAGTACATTGTAATCCCATCTGCAAGTTTCTGATCAGAATCTCCAACCTAGAACACACACACACAACCATCACCTCATGAACTAACAACTCTGCCAAACCCTCAAGATCAATATATTCACAAAGCAGGTATGAGATTACTCACAAGATCAATCGTCAAAGGATTATTCAAATACTTTTTGGTGAGAGATCTGATCCAACTCGGCATAGTAGCAGAAAACATCATGCTCTGACGTTTCTCAGGCAACTTCTGCAAAATGACTTCAACATCCTCCGCAAATCCAACCTGAAGCATCTGATCAGCTTCGTCGAGAACAATAAACTGAACCTCAGATAGATTCAAAGCTCCCCTTTTCATCAGATCGATGATACGACCCGGAGTCCCAACGGCTACATCGACACCGTAGTTGAGCTCCCTCATCTGCTGTCCGATGGGTGTACCTCCGTAAAGACAGATAGTATCCAAGCTTGGAGCAGATTCTCTGAACTCCTTCTCAACCTGACGAGCAAGCTCTCTCGTCGGAGCCAGAACCAAACAAAGAGGGTTCTTCCCACGCCTGTCACACACACATCAAAGGAAAACACATAAGAAGCAAACGAAGAGATACTGTAAACACAAAGTACAATAAAGTAAACCACAAACCCGTGTTTAGCGTTGAATTTGATGATTTTGTCGATAACA
This sequence comes from Brassica carinata, assembly GCA_016771965.1. NCBI lineage: Eukaryota > Viridiplantae > Streptophyta > Magnoliopsida > Brassicales > Brassicaceae > Brassica > Brassica carinata. Next base: position 8,376,613 of record CM028692.1, on the reverse strand, counting down.
GGAATCCCGAAAGCAAGAGTCTTTCCTGTTCCTGTCCTAGCACGACCGATCATGTCCCGACCTTGCATCGCTGGCTCAAGCACAGCTTTCTATACAACCAACAACAAAGGAGAGAACTTTCAATCGATCCGAACGCAGTAATTCGATAACAAAAGTGGGAAGAGAAGAAGTTACCTGAATAGGAAAGAGTTTATCGATTCCTCGACCACTCAAAGCTTTGACGATCTCCGGTGAGATCCCAAGGTCAGATATCGCTAACCCATCACTGCTGCAACCAACAGTCTCTGAATCTCCTCCGTCGCTGCTCTCATACGAAGCGGCGTAATCTTGAGCCGCGAATCCAGCGGAAGAAACCACGGACGATCTGAACTCGGATGGTCCGGATTGGAAATGAAAGTCTCTCGCTTTAACACCAAACGGGTTCGTAGTCTGAGGGAGAGGGACGCTAGGTTGAACATTTACGGCCAGATCGGAGACTGGAGCAAGGTGGTGGAATAGAGCGGCGTTGATGGAGGTGAGAGAGGCGGAGAGAGTCTGAGTTCGCCTTGACGAAGCAAGGACGGATCGGCGGAGGACTGTGCTGATCATTTTCAGATCCGGAGAGAGATAGAGAGAGGCTTAGATGAGAAGGGGAAATGTTAACGAAGAAACCCTCAGTGTGAGAATTAGGGTTTTAGAGAGAAGACGGCAAAGGGTTTAGAGGACGGCTTTAAAGGAAAAGGGAGATGGCAACTTGAAAGTATCTAGGCGGCCTTATAAAAGATATTTTGTTTTTATCCCCTGCGGGCAAGTGTATGATATTACTCTTGTACCTGCGTGGGTTTGCTTCTTCATTTTTTCTTGAGCCCAAAGAAAAGGTGTATACTTGATTTCATTTGTGAATGCATCAAGGGCTGAGTTATTTACTGCGTAAATCATTTCTGATTTTGAAAATACAACTTTGAAAATGTCGACTCTCCGTCATAATTTGAATTGGTTATTTTCACTTTTAACTAAAGTTAATTTTGAAAATATTCGTTTGATTCTTTAACAAAAAAAGAAAGAAAATATTCGTTTGATGTGCATATCTGCATGTCTTACCAACTTCTCGGCTGTGAAATAAGAATCATCTTACTGACAAAATAAGCATAGTTCACTCTTTTTTTTTTTCCAGTTGAGAACCAGAGACTTCTCCTCTCCTCTCCGAACCAAAGCAAACCAAATTCTCAAAGCTGTAAATTACTAATAAAAGCTTATGAAGATCTTTCATGGCGGCTTCAACAATAGGACTCTGTACATGGATCCTGTGGAGACTGATAACAAGTCTTGCTTGCACTGAATAAGCGTCCATTATAGGATTGAGGTAATTGTCCCAAGGGCATTGCTCAACTTACTGGATAGTGTTTTTCCAACTCTCTGCTTCACAACATGAGAATCATATGGAAGAATAATATGGTACTTATTAATGAATATATTGAAGACTAACTATAATCGATTGGAAGCCAAATTAGACCCAAGTGCATCTGTCTATTTTGTTTTGTCAAAGCAATTTTCAATAGAAAACAAACAAAAACATATCTTCTTACTGGCCTCTAATGAATTGGCATAAACCAGAATGCACTGTGACACTAAAATTCAGTCTAAAACCATGTCTCTCAAAACATTAGTCCTGAAAAAGAAACAAGAACAAAAGCTAAAGAATATTGATGTATAGCTGAATTCTTTACTGAATCCGTAAGATTCAGACATTATTACAGGATCGGATCAAACCCCCAACTTCTCAAAAAAAACGATCTCTTTAAGCCCGGTCCTCACTGACCACCAATGGTGGAGCCATTGATGCTGGCTAACACTGGAGACATGTCCAACCGGGTCTTGCAATGGAACTGTAGCTCGTACTGAGCTCCGAGGATGCGGTAACGCTTCAACCAAAACAGCTTCTTGCTCAGCTCGTGACTCTGCGCTTTGATGACGAGAAACCGTTTCTTGAACCTCATCTCGAACTGCTCTCTCGACTTCTTGTCGACGTGAGGGGAACGAAGCACCGTGTACAGGGTCCTCGTGTCGGGCATCGCGGCGTAACGACTGTGAGGAGGAAGACACCAAGCTTCCTTCTCCGGGTTATCGAACGAACGGATCGCAATGCAGATCCTCGTCCCTTTGATCTTTGATGTGCTTTCTTCTCCTTGTTTCTTCTAATTCCAAATCCACACAACACACAAAGAAACAACGGTTCGTAACTGTAGGTGAATCTACGAACAAGATTTAGAGATTGAATGAGAAGGAAATGCATACCTTCTTGCTCAATGGTTTGACATTCTCTGGAGTGGTTTTGATCTTAGCAACACTGCTTTCAGTCCCTGTGGCGTAGCCTTGGAACGAGATCCTCGCGGGGGACGCCATAGAAGGATTAGATCTAATGTGGAAATCCCTCGCTATGTTAGACGATGCGGAGGAGAGATTTGATCCATTTCCAACCAGGGAGGCTCCGGTGGTGGCTGAAGTGAAATGGTGGGAGAGACTCGAATCAAAACAGTTAACTGCGGCGGAGAGAGTCTGTCTCGACGGCAAGGAAGATCTGCGGAATACTCCGGTGATCATTTCGAATTCGACGGCGATGCAGACGAGAGATGAGACCGAGAGAGAAGAAAGTGTTTTTTTTTTTTTTTTTTAAAAAGAACCTTGTTCCCCCAACTAGGGTTTCAGTCAGGATCCACTGCGACGAGTGCACGCTTTTCAAATGCACGCGCGGCACGTTTGATAAGTTACAAGGCTGTTTATTTCTTTTATTACCTCTGAGAAGTTGTTAATCATGGCAATTTTCACAGTGAAGTTAAGAAGATGCTAAAAGGCCAAGATGCAATAAGTGTATAAAAATTACATATAATTCTCTACTAGATGATCATCATAGTAGTAATACATAAGAGAGAGAGAAAAGCGATCAAAAAGACTTGCAAAACTACATCATCCATGTATCAAATGCCCTGGAGTTTCTTGGAATCTCTGGTGGGTCTTCTTGTTGTTGAATACATGAATTGGGGTTTGTGAGATTTCTTCTTTCTTCCTTCCTCACTTTGCTCTTTGTATCACCTCTCTGTTTCACTTGTTTATGCTCTGGTACTCGGTTTCTTGGTGAATGATTCTATCAAACGGAACATCCAACGATCTAGCATTCCTGTTTTAAGACCGTGACATAACACACTATATTAGTCAAATTTTTTTAGAGAAGTGACTATTGAGATGTGACACGAACCTGTCAAAGCAAAGGTACCCCCTAATACAGCGCAAAGCCGTGTGATCAAGTGGAGAAAACTACGGCGTTCTTCCTTGATGGTCACAGTAATAGGTGAAAGATCATACAAGAAGTAGACAGCTGCAAAATGAAAGAATGAAGATGCCATCAAGAGACAGAAACAGAGTAATGAGAACCAAGGGGATTACTGGAAATGAAGTTTGATCAACCAACCTGGCCATGTCCGGTCAAATTCGTTCATAGGTGTGTAATATTCAGTTACAGAGTACTGGTTCGTTGTCAGTATGTCTTTTGAAAGATATCTATATTCTGTCGGAACAATCTGCGCGCCATACCAGAAAGAAAATTAGTGATCCTAAACTACAAATAATGTTCATATCTTTACCAAATGGATCATAAAACTACTAGCCAGACCAGTAACAAATAATGAAGTATTTTGAAATATACAGCAAGCAGAGAGAGAGAGAGAGAGAGATGAGTGCAATAACAGAGACAGGTTTAGATAAACACCTTAATATAGTATTTGAATGTTCCACTGGTGTCATGCAGGATTCGGTTTGTGTCATCAAGTGGGTTATGGATTCCAGGGTACTTCGGCCCAAACGACAGATCATGAATCATATGGCTCACGTTTACGTTTTTCGAACCACCAAATATCTGTGCAGAGAGTAAACGAGAGATTAGTTAGATACTATAGCAATGATCTTGGTAAATCAAAATAGGCAATACGAGCTTGGGATATCAAATAGTAAGCCAGTGAATGAGAGTAATTTAGCGATTGTCAACCTTTCTATGTAAAAGTCTGGCTTTCATATTGTCATATCAATGGAATTCAACATCAATCACGGTTACATGGTACTTCATCAAAGTAAAGTAACGAATCTTGGGTTGTATGTTCTTGGTTAGTGGTTTCAGACACTTTTGCACTTAGATGGTTTTATAAAGCAGTGAGACAATGATACCAACCATTTGAGCAACGTAGATGTTCAGCCCGTGAACTGAAACGTGGAAGTTTCCAGCAACCCGTTGTACATCTAGGACACCATAAACCTGGGGGAAAAACAGCCAAACATATATTAGTCTCTGGTTTCAATGCAAATAAGGCAGTATTTGTAATTTGTCTATTGCCAAAGGGATGAGGTTAATACCCGACATCCTTCTCCATCTGCCAATGCTTGCTTCACCTTTTTAATCATCGTCTCAGCAGCTTCGTCAAACCCAAGTATATTTAATGCTTCCGTCTCATTCTTGTGTTCATCTTCAGCAAACAACAAAAGAAAACAAATTTAAGTCTTTATCCTTAATACACAAAGAAGATGTCAGCTATCACTGGGATTCTCACATAAGCCGCTTCCATTAAACTTGTGAGATTCTAATCAAGTATTTGAGAAACTACACATACTTATTTTACATGTCCAAGTTAATTACATGCTGTTCTTCCAAAAGATTCAAGACAAAGACATTCAAACGATAACTAAGGGAAATGAAGCTAAAAACTCGAACAAGGCTCATTAAGTTAAAAATGTTTACCGTGCTTGTGAGATGAGTGATCATGCTCCATTTCAACAAGATCAGATATATATTCTGTGCCAATGATATGACCATCGCTGTTGAGACGGAGCTGCATATATTCTTAGTTAGCGAACAATTATAAACCAGTATACTAGAGAAAATGCCATCTAAAGTGTGAGAGATAAAGATGCTAAGAAAAATATCCATACATCTCCCTTCAAATGGTGGGTTAAACCTAAAAATGTTTCAATTGTGCAATCTAAACAAATAATCTACAGTAATTCCTTAAGGTGGAAAAGAAAACATGTAAAAAATACTTTGTGATTTTTGCATTAGCATCTTGATTCATCTTACCTTCCAAATGTTTGTATCAAGATCCACTTCATGCTTCCCTGACATGTCGATAGCATCCATGCTCAATACTACAAAACCAATAAAGATGAAATGATCAAAGTTTACAACCACTAGTATTCATGAAGGTATGGAGATATGAAATATGTGATCAATGGATTCCACTTGGTTACCATCACAAGGCAAAGATGGGAACGTCATATTTACATGAATTGGAAGAGTCTCTCCACGCTTTAAGTCCACTGACATCTACAGAAACATTGATCCAGATTTCATTTTGATTACAATGGTTACATATATATATAAGGAGAAAACTCCCTACAAGCCAATCAAATGGATAGAAAACGACTTGGGTATCAATGAAGTTGAATCAACAGAGACACTTTAAAGATGAAAGAGTTTTACTTATTTTGATTATTTCACAGAATACATCTACAGAGTTTCACTAACAGACGATATTTATAGGAATATATCCATAGCAGTTTGAAGGCTAGAGCAAGAGAAAATAAACAGAAAATCAACCAGGTTCTGATGGAACCAAAATACATACCTGATGCACGGTAAGTGTGTTAAGATAGAAACTCAGCTCGCTCAAGAACAACGTAACCATTATAAGGAGCCCAACAATGGATACTACAAATAACCAAAGATGTTTAAAAATAAGCAAACACACACAGTCAAGCATGCATTAAAGGAGAAGGGATGAAAAAGAAAGCATTACCAACGGCACCAGATTGAGTTTTCTGCAGGAGATGATCCTCTGCTCTTGGGAACGCATCGATGCTCCTTAGAGCCTGCTTCACACCCATCCTAGCAACTCAATGCTCCTCGAGTTCCAAAACTATAAACCAACATCAGATAACCAAACAATGTCGCACTAAATAGACCAATTCAACCATAAAAAACTTGTCTTTTCCAACCCAATTCTCTTTCTCTTTAATATATTTATCGATCTAAACAAACACATAAGAGAGCTTCTATAGCGGTTTTAAACTTAAAAGGGGTCTAGCTCAAAATCAACCAAGCAGATGCAGGGTAAGATTATAGAGGATGGCTTTTCGAGAATTAAGCTCGAAACCCACAATTAAATTAATCGAAATTAAGAATTATAGATGTGAAAGTTCTCCTCTTTTTTTGAAGGGGGTGAAAGAAACGAACGTATGCTTACAACGGCAATACCAATGGCACGAATCTCAGGTATTCTAAAAGGAAGATAATTTTGAATCGGAGATCGAACCTTGATGCGAGGCTGATGAGGATGAAGCGCGTGCGTGCGTGCGACGAGAGAAAGGATTTGGGAAGAAGAAGGGAGAAGAGAGATCTCCAGGTCCGGAGAGACAAAATCGATGTTTGAACGGCGTTGCTCTTTTTCCGTCTCTCTATATTTATTAATTGCTCCCTCAACTTCTTACAAATTTTATTTTTGCATTCATAAGCTTACTATTTACGAAACAACCCTCATATTCTCATAAGTGATCATTTTGGGACAAGGAAAATGTTTTCGATCATAAGATGCATATTTTAATGAGTTCCCTATCTCATTTTTTCTTTATGGTTAGCCTGAGGTTTTCAATCTGTTTCGTAATTCGTTCTTAGGTAAGATTATTATAAAGGGAGATAACGATACTGTTTGTTTTGTAATAGCTTACGTTCTTAACACATATTTGCTGAACTATAGCAACTACAAGATAAACAAAAATTTAATCATCACCGTTGGTCGTTGGTGACTGCAAAACTAGCAACACCATCAAATTTTTAAAATTGAATATGATTTAATGACTGCTGTTGCCCATTATTGAACAAAATATTCCCATTACAACGTTTTGTGTATCTTAAAAGTGGGTTAAGAAATCATATGAAGCATTGTGATCTAGTTTCCTTGGTTTAAGTCTAGACTTGATATATGTGCAAGTGATGGAAAGTGTACCAGCTTCAACCAACACTATAAAGCAAGTCTTAAAGACAATCATCTTGCTAACATTAATCATGATGTGCGATTTCCACATGGTGGAGTTTTGGTTGTTGTGAGAGCTAGAGGCTGACAAGAAAAAAACAAAAACAAAACTAACTGGGCCGTGTTATTAACGCCATTTGGTTTGAGCAATTGGGACCCATGAGCCCAATCACAAACTCTCCGCATGAACTTAACATCCACAGTCAGGCGGAACCATTGTTGCCTGATGGGAAAGGATGCTTTGTTATACAAAGCAACTTCACGTTTTACATATGACTTCCAGACAACAAAACAATTGCTCTAATTGCATTGGTACATCACCAAACAAATTGATTGATGGAATCGGTTATGAAGTTTTTTTTTTTAGTAAAATGGTTATGAAGTTTTGTGCATGAACATCTTTAATAACAAGATCTAAAACTCTTTTTCAGAAAACAAATTATTTACAATGTGAACTGAATCGAACATGCGATCTCCAAAACTTTTTCATTTTTGAGAACCAAGGAGTTTATCCATTAAACCAACTGGCTGTTAGTAGATTGGTGGAATTACTTTCATTGCACCGGTTCATCTATATAGATATCCCCTATTATTAATAGAGAAACATTAAAAAAATTGTAATCTTAAGCTTGTAATAATTACAAAAGAGTCTTGCTGAGTTGTCACTTAATTAAGATGTCAATTTATCCTATGTGGCAGCTTAAGAATCAATCGAAAAAAATGTTGGTCCAAAATATAATTGCTAGGAAACATTATATTAACCCAAACTATTAAAAACAAGTATACCTTCTTTATTTAAAAGTTACGGAATTATCTAATATGATTACATATTAATGACAATTAATGATTATAGAAAATAAATATTTGATAACAATTTGTGTATCATTTTTTATTTTTGTTTAATTTTATATTATTAAAAGAAATTAAATAATCATATTAACCATATAACAAAAAAATCAGATTTTTTCTTACATGTTATATTTTGAAATTTTAAAACAGTTATAAATTACTTTGAAAATTTTGTGATCAGTGGCTTAATTTTTTTTATTATAACAAGATACAAATGATCATAAAATCGTATTAATATGAATTTTTATGTAATAGACATTCACATTAAATAATATATATATATATATCAATTTTAATACCGTTTATATGTACAATTTAAAAATACATAAATATGTTAATTTTGGAATTTGCATTGAAAAAGTATTGAGACCTTAATATTTAATTTTGAAATTTTCATCAAAAAAATATCACATCAAAAATTCTGAGATCAATGGTTAAAATTTTTTGTTACATAGAATATACAAATGTTAATAAAACCATATGAGTAGGAAGTCTCAATAATAAATTTTTATATTCAAATATACTATATATTTATGTTAAATCATTGAAATTTAATTATATACCATATAAAATAAATAAAATGATTATTTTGATTTATTTACCATAAAAATATTGTAAATAAGCAAGATGTATTGTTTTGATTTATGTGATTACTCTAATCTCCTATATATTAATTGAGAAACAATTGATTACTCTAGCAAGTGTAAGATTTTATTAATTAATATTGTTCAAAAATCTTACAAGAGATCGATACAACGAAGATTTATTTATAAGCTATTGAAATCACCTAACAAGACATGGAGTGCATATCAAATTTTATTTCCTAACCCTAACCCTCTTTCTATTCATCACAACACCAAAATGGAATATTTGGAAGTGTCGATTTACAATCTGAAATGATAATGTTTTTTAAGTTCAGTCCATTGTTTTACTCAAATGGACATAGAACAGTTTTTAGTGATTAACTAAATGAGTCACGTACATAGTAAAATGTGTTTTAGTTTAAAAGTTGTTGCATACCCAAAATCAATATGAACCATCGTCATTTTCGTTTAAAATTTTGTTACAGTAAAAATATAGGGTTGGGCAAAAAATCTAAATCTAAAAAACGAACCAAGCCTGATCCAAAAAATAGTACTGAACTTTAACCAAAACTGGTTAGATATCCGAATGGGTTCAAAATTTTGGTATATAAAGAACCGGAACTGAACCTGATCCGAACAGAAATACTCCGGGTATTCGAATATATTTGAACCAGATTTATAAACTTAAATATATTAATTATTTTAAATTTAATATCTAAAAGAATATACACAAAATATAAGATGTTTTAAGTTGTCTAAAATACTTGGAAATATATAAAATAGTTATAAGTACATGTTTAAAATAACTAATTGTTACTTAAAATACCAAAATACTTAGATTATCTGTTGATTTTCTATCTAAAAATTTAAGTTAAACCAATTTTTATGTTAACTTTAAGTATTTTGGCATACATTATTCAAATTTATATAATATATTATTTTGATTTTTAGACTTTGAAAAATTTAAAACATATATGAACTTTACTTTTGAAATTTTTTAAATAGGTTATGAACACAAAACCAACCAAATTCACAAAAATCTGAACCGAACCAAAACCACAATGATCGGACCGAACCAAATCAAATGGTGCTCAAATATCCACATCTAATCAAATGTAAAGAATGTTACTGATAACAAAATATAAATTCTTTATAACATTTAAATATAATATTTTTTTAAAAAAATATTCATTCCGCGCAGGGCGCGGGTGATCATCTAGTGAAACAAGTATATACTCAAGTCCACAAAGTTTGTTAAGGGTAAATCAACAGCTCTGAACAACTGTGGTTTCACCATTGGAGCTTCTTTGGCAAGTCCTTGGTCTTACAACCTAATTTGCCTTCTTCTTATTCCTACTTTCCCGAGTGATATTTTTCCTCTGTGACCTCTTCCATCTTTCTCTGTTTCTTGTTTTTAAAAAAATTTATATCCTGCAGGCTTTGTATTTTCTTTCCTTTGTCCACCTCTATAAACTCTTTTCTAAAATTTTAATTATGAAAGCCAGTTAACAAACTTTCTAAAAGCTCTTTCTCTCACACACACTTAACCATATGTAACACTTGCTGTAAAAGGACTTTTTGAGATGAATAACTTAACATTCGTTTTAAAAAGAATGCCAGTTAAAAAATTCCATAAAGATTATATGTTAATAAATATAGCCGAGAGTAAGCACACTGATAATATATACAGATAAACTCTTGCTAATTACATCCCTCTAGTTAATATTTTGGGGTTAATAACCTTTCCGAAATTGTAACTCTTAGATTAATCATGATAGAAAAATTGTTTAAATAATCTTCTCTTAATACATAAATTAGTATTGTGTACTTCCTCATAGGGTCATGCCATAATGTCGTGGGCCAAATGGTCTGTGTCGTAAAAGTAGATAAACATCAAAACACTTGCCACATCTTTTCACTAAATATTTCGATCAAACTCACATTAATGTCCCATGCGTCCACTTCCAAGTTAAGAATCATGTTCTTGTCTTTTATCCTATCTTTTCATTTTTGATTACGAAAATAAAGAAAAAGAAGAGCACGTGACTTGTGAACAGTTTGCAAAACTTGCAAAATGCATGATTCACATGTCTTAATTCATCCACTAATGTCAACTTCTCTATACCTACCTTTAACTTTAGTCTTGCTTTTCCCACTTCAATCCTCACTAGCAGTCAGTTATGCACATTTTCTCCTAAATTTTGTTTTCATTTATTTTTAGCCATTTTCAATTAAACCAGCTCATGTTTGATGTGTGAACCATGAACTACATACAAAGATGAATTATGTTATAGATTTTTGGGTGGTACTGGTAAACTAGCTAGTGAGATATGGTAAACTGAGTCCATTAATTAACATAAACTATACAATTTTCCAGTTATCAAAATAAATAAGTGAGCAAAAAAAAAGAAATGATTTCTGTAATGCAATAAAGTGATAAACAAAATAAAAAGAAAGGAACTGATCACCAGCCTCTTTTAGGAATCGACTTTCTATTTATGGGAAGTGTATTAAACCAAACTTCTCCAAACTCCACATGGTACAAACACTGCATGTGGCCAATATTTCTACGAACCTAAAAGTCGAGCTCTTAGTTTTACCTTGATATTCTTTTGAACAATTTATATACACTGATAGTTCAGAAGCATCATTTTAATTTGATAGAACACAACACTGAGGCAATTTTATGTGTATCAGTGTATATGCTATGCATTTGGATAAACGTGTATATATACTACATTACTAGTTGATGACTGCAGCAATGCGGACTAATATATATATACCTAATAAAATTTAGTTTTAATATTTGTTTTAATCCAATAGGTCAGATTTGTCGTTTATATAATATTTACTGTTTTAGTTTTAAATAAATTATTTTTATAATATTTGTCATTTCTGAATAAATTCATTATTAACATAAATTCATTTGTGATTTTCATATATAATTACAAAGTAATTTATTTTAGGTTAGAAATATGGTTTTTAATATTATATATAATATTTAACATAAATATACAATATATATTTTACAATGTATTTTCAATGATGTTTTATTTTTAATCTTAACTTTAATATTGTAATAATTTGTATTTGGACCAATATTTCTAATCAAAATTAGAAACTGACTATAATTTTAGTCACTAGATCATAAATCATAACTAAATATAAGATAAAGTAATTATTATATCATCGACAAATATTGTTAATATTTTATAAACAATAGTATATATATTGTAGAACAGATTAATGTTTATTGATTATCTTAAATATATATAAATAAATAAATATATATATGTATATATCAAAATAATAATTTAGATTATAATGTTAATTGAAATAATTACTTATCCTAAAATCATGGAAAATATAAATAAGCAAAATCCTAAAATCATGGAGAATATGACAAGTAAGCAATTTCACTTCTCAAATAATAGTATAGATGCCATATAATTTTTTTGTTAATCAGAAGTGTTTGGGCCTTCGACCCAAATAATCCCCTTAGATCCGTACCACCAGCGAACACTATAAAATCAATGAAAAGAGTAAAGCATCCTTTTCAGGGAATCGAACTAGAGACACAATAGAACCAATTCCAAGCACTAAACAATTAGCCCAACACACCGTTGGTAAAAGTTATAATGATGTTATCGGTGAGAATTGAAGATGTTTATGGGTGTCAAATGGGATATATCATATCCTTTATAATTAAATAGACAAGAAACATACAGAGGTACATGTTTTGAATATTCAGAGCAGCACAATATACAGAGGTTGCGACCCTGCCATCTATTCGAGGATGTTGGTGTTTTACATATGATTCTTGGAAAGAAAATGACATTTTCTCTGGACAAGGCTGGTATAGTATTCTAGAAGGTTTTGATGGCTTGCTGAGGGCAAGAAATGTCGGGCTAGTCTTTCTCCTCTTCATGAGGTGAAGCCTTATTTTGGGCAATAGAATGTATGAGAAACTTACGTCGGTTTAAGGTCACATTTGCAGCGGATTGTTCTCAATTGGTGAAGATGGTTTGAACGAGAAGAATGACCAACTTTGCAAGTTATTTAGAAGATATCAAAACCTAAACGAAAGTTTCCTCGTTCGAGAGATCATGTTCCACGAACACGGTGTCGAGAATCAGCCGTCTTTTCGTCGTTCATATGGATCTGCGAAATTACTCGTTTGGTTTATAGAGTCGGTTTGAGCCTGTTTAAGTTGATTACAAAAAAAAATAGACAAGAAACATGGATATATTGAACAGTTATACCTTATAAAACAGATATAAACTTAATTCGAAGCACACAATATTAATACACAGAATTATGTAAATAAAATTATTAATGCATACAAACCTGACGATCAACTAATAGAATTATTAAAAAACAAGTAGAATTATTAATTCATTCAATACACAAAATATAAGATGTTTTAAGTTGTCTAAAATACTTGGAAATATATAAAAATAGTTATAAGTACATGTTTAAAATAACTAATTGTTACTTAAAATACCAAAATACTTAGATTATCTGTTGATTTTCTATCTAAAAATTTAAGTTAAACCAATTTTTATGTTAACTTTAAGTATTTTGGCATACATTATTCAAATTTATATAATATATTATTTTGATTTTTAGACTTTGAAAAATTTAAAACATATATGAACTTTACTTTTGAAATTTTTTAAATAGGTTATGAACACAAAACCAACCAAATTCACAAAAATCTGAACCGAACCAAAACCACAATGATCCGGACCGAACCAAATCAAATGGTGCTCAAATATCCACATCTAATCAAATGTAAAGAATGTTACTGATAACAAAATATAAATTCTTTATAACATTTAAATATAATATTTTTTTAAAAAAATATTCATTCCGCGCTAGGCGCTGGTGATCATCTAGTGAAACAAGTATATACTCAAGTCCACAAAGTTTGTTAAGGGTAAATCAACAGCTCTGAACAACTGTGGTTTCACCATTGAGCTTCTTTGGCAAGTCCTTGGTCTTACAACCTAATTTGCCTTCTTCTTATTCCTACTTTCCCGAGTGATATTTTTCCTCTGTGACCTCTTCCATCTTTCTCTGTTTCTTGTTTTTAAAAAATTTATATCCTGCAGGCTTTGTATTTTCCCTTTGTCCACCTCTATAAACTCTTTTCTAAAATTTTAATTATGAAAGCCAGTTAACAAACTTTCTAAAAGCTCTTTCTCTCACACACACTTAACCATATGTAACACTTGCTGTAAAAGGACTTTTTGAGATGAATAACTTAACATTCGTTTTAAAAAGAATGCCAGTTAAAAAAATTCCATAAAGATTATATGTTAATAAATATAGCCGAGAGTAAGCACACTGATAATATATACAGATAAACTCTTGCTAATTACATCCCTCTAGTTAATATTTTGGGGTTAATAACCTTTCCGAAATTGTAACTCTTAGATTAATCATGATAGAAAAATTGTTTAAATAATCTTCTCTTAATACATAAATTAGTGATTCCTTAGAATTTGATGAAATTTTATTATGTCATCCAAATAAAAAATGATAATATAAGAAAACTTATTGATATGACAACATTAGTTTATTTTCTATTAATAACCTATTATAAGTTTATGTTTTATTTTAGATTTAAAATTTTATTTTAAGATAGTTTTTAAAAATATTATTGAACACTGTAATTGCCATATCAATATTATGTATAAAATGACATTATACATGAAAAAATGATATTCAAATATGTATATGATATATGATTTAGGATAAAAGATTTTGGTTTGTATTGAAAATCTGTATAATATTCAAATGATCTATTTTAAATATTGATATGTATATTTAAGAAAATAATATTTTCATGTTTGTTAATTTATTTATAGTTCATAATATATTTATACTTATATTAAATTTAAAGTTAGTATATATTTTAAATATATATATATATATATATATATATATATATATATATCAATTTTAATACCGTTTATATGTACAATTTAAAAATACATAAATATGTTAATTTTGGAATTTGCATTGAAAAAGTATTGAGACCTTAATATTTAATTTTGAAATTTTAAAACAGTTATAAATTACTTTGAAAATTTTGTGATCAGTGGCTTAATTTTTTTATTATAACAAGATACAAATGATCATAAAATCGTATTAATATGAATTTTTATGTAATAGACATTCACATTAAATAATATATATATATATATATATATATCAATTTTAATACCGTTTATATGTACAATTTAAAAATACATAAATATGTTAATTTTGGAATTTGCATTGAAAAAGTATTGAGACCTTAATATTTAATTTTGAAATTTTAAAACAGTTATAAATTACTTTGAAAATTTTGTGATCAGTGGCTTAATTTTTTTATTATAACAAGATACAAATGATCATAAAATCGTATTAATATGAATTTTTATGTAATAGACATTCACATTAAATAATATATATATATATATCAATTTTAATACCGTTTATATGTACAATTTAAAAATACATAAATATGTTAATTTTGGAATTTGCATTGAAAAAGTATTGAGACCTTAATATTTAATTTTGAAATTTTAAAACAGTTATAAATTACTTTGAAAATTTTGTGATCAGTGTCTTAATTGTTTTTATATAACAAGATACAAATGATCATAAAATCCTATTGATATGAATTTTTATGTAATAGACATTCACATGCTATATATATCAATTTTAATACCGTTTATATGTACCATTTAAAAATACATAAATATGTTAATTTTGGAATTTTCATTGAAAAAGTATTGAGACCTTAATATTTAATTTTGAAATTTTCATCGAAAAGTTATCACATCAAAAATTCTGAAATCAATGGTTTAAATTTTTTGTTACATAGAATGTACAAATGTTAATAAAACCATATGAGTAGGAAGTCTCAATAATAAATTTTTATATTCAAATATACTATATATTTATGTTAATATCATTGAAATTTAATTATATACCACATAAAATAAACAAAATTATTATTTTGATTTATTTACCATAAAATATTGTAAATAAGCAAGATGTATTGTTTTGATTTATGTGATTACTCTAATCTCCTATATATTAACTGAAAAACAATTGATTACTCAAGCAAGTGTAAGATTTTATTAATTAATATTTTTCAAAAATCTTACAAGAGATCGATACAACGAAGATTTATTTATAAGCTATTGAAATCACCTAACAAGACATGGAGTGCATATCAAATTTTATTTCCTAACCCTAACCCTCTTTCTATTCATCACAACACCAAAATGGAATATTTGGAAGTGTCGATTTACAATCTGAAATGATAATGTTTTTTAAGTTCAGTCCATTGTTTTACTCAAATGGACATAGAACAGTTTTTAGTGATTAACTAAATGAGTCACGTACATAGTAAAATGTGTTTTAGTTTAAAAGTTGTTGCATACCCAAAATCAATATGAACCATCGTCATTTTCGTTTAAAATTTTGTTACAGTAAAAATATAGGGTTGGGCAAAAAATCTAAATCTAAAAAACGAACCAAGCCTGATCCAAAAATAGTCTTGAACTTTAACCAAAACTGGTTAGATATCCGAATGGGTTCAAAATTTTGGTATATAAAGAACCGAACTGAACCTGATCGAACAGAAATACTCGGGTATTGAATATATTTGAACCAGATTTATAAACTTAAATATATTAATTATTTTAAATTTAATATCTAAAAGAATATACACAAAATATAAGATGTTTTTAAGTTGTCTAAAATACTTGGAAATATATAAAAATAGTTATAAGTACATGTTTAAAATAACTAATTGTTACTTAAAATACCAAAATACTTAGATTATCTGTTGATTTTCTATCTAAAAATTTAAGTTAAACCAATTTTTATGTTAACTTTAAGTATTTTGGCATACATTATTCAAATTTATATAATATATTATTTTGATTTTTAGACTTTGAAAAATTTAAAACATATATGAACTTTACTTTTTGAAATTTTTTTTAAATAGGTTATGAACACAAAACCGAACCAAATTCACAAAAATCTGAACCGAACCAAAACCACAATGATCCGGACCGAACCAAATCAAATGGTGCTCAAATATCCACATCTAATCAAATGTAAAGAATGTTACTGATAACAAAATATAAATTCTTTATAACATTTAAATATAATATTTTTTTAAAAAAATATTCATTCCGCGCAGGGCGCGGGTGATCATCTAGTGAAACAAGTATATACTCAAGTCCACAAAGTTTGTTAAGGGTAAATCAACAGCTCTGAACAACTGTGGTTTCACCATTGGAGCTTCTTTGGCAAGTCCTTGGTCTTACAACCTAATTTGCCTTCTTCTTATTCCTACTTTCCCGAGTGATATTTTTCCTCTGTGACCTCTTCCATCTTTCTCTGTTTCTTGTTTTTAAAAAAATTTATATCCTGCAGGCTTTGTATTTTCTTTCCTTTGTCCACCTCTATAAACTCTTTTCTAAAATTTTAATTATGAAAGCCAGTTAACAAACTTTCTAAAAGCTCTTTCTCTCACACACACTTAACCATATGTAACACTTGCTGTAAAAGGACTTTTTTGAGATGAATAACTTAACATTCGTTTTAAAAAAGAATGCCAGTTAAAAAAAATTCCATAAAGATTATATGTTAATAAATATAGCCGAGAGTAAGCACACTGATAATATATACAGATAAACTCTTGCTAATTACATCCCTCTAGTTAATATTTTGGGGTTAATAACCTTTCCGAAATTGTAACTCTTAGATTAATCATGATAGAAAAATTGTTTAAATAATCTTCTCTTAATACATAAATTAGTATTGTGTACTTCCTCATAGGGTCATGCCATAATGTCGTGGGCCAAATGGTCTGTGTCGTAAAAGTAGATAAACATCAAAACACTTGCCACATCTTTTCACTAAATATTTCGATCAAACTCACATTAATGTCCCATGCGTCCACTTCCAAGTTAAGAATCATGTTCTTGTCTTTTATCCTATCTTTTCATTTTGATTACGAAAATAAAGAAAAGAAGAGCACGTGACTTGTGAACAGTTTGCAAAACTTGCAAAATGCATGATTCACATGTCTTAATTCATCCACTAATGTCAACTTCTCTATACCTACCTTTAACTTTAGTCTTGCTTTTCCCACTTCAATCCTCACTAGCAGTCAGTTATGCACATTTTCTCCTAAATTTTGTTTTCATTTATTTTTAGCCATTTTCAATTAAACCAGCTCATGTTTGATGTGTGAACCATGAACTACATACAAAGATGAATTATGTTATAGATTTTTGGGTGGTACTGGTAAACTAGCTAGTGAGATATGGTAAACTGAGTCCATTAATTAACATAAACTATACAATTTTCCAGTTATCAAAATAAATAAGTGAGCAAAAAAAAAGAAATGATTTCTGTAATGCAATAAAGTGATAAACAAAATAAAAAGAAAGGAACTGATCACCAGCCTCTTTTAGGAATCGACTTTCTATTTATGGGAAGTGTATTAAACCAAACTTCTCCAAACTCCACATGGTACAAACACTGCATGTGGCCAATATTTCTACGAACCTAAAAGTCGAGCTCTTAGTTTTACCTTGATATTCTTTTTGAACAATTTATATACACTGATAGTTCAGAAGCATCATTTTAATTTGATAGAACACAACACTGAGGCAATTTTATGTGTATCAGTGTATATGCTATGCATTTGGATAAACGTGTATATATACTACATTACTAGTTGATGACTGCAGCTTGTGCGGACTAATATATATATACCTAATAAAATTTAGTTTTAATATTTGTTTTAATCCAATAGGTCAGATTTGTCGTTTATATAATATTTACTGTTTTAGTTTTAAATAAATTATTTTTATAATATTTGTCATTTTACGAATAAATTCATTATTAACATAAATTCATTTGTGATTTTCATATATAATTACAAAGTAATTTATTTTAGGTTAGAAATATGGTTTTTTAATATTATATATAATATTTAACATAAATATACAATATATATTTTACAATGTATTTTCAATGATGTTTTATTTTTAATCTTAACTTTAATATTGTAATAATTTGTATTTGGACCAATATTTCTAATCAAAATTAGAGAAACTGACTATAATTTTAGTCACTAGATCATAAATCATAACTAAATATAAGATAAAGTAATTATTATATCATCGACAAATATTGTTAATATTTTATAAACAATAGTATATATATTGTAGAACAGATTAATGTTTATTGATTATCTTAAATATATATAAATAAATAAATATATATATGTATATATCAAAATAATAATTTAGATTATAATGTTAATTGAAATAATTACTTATCCTAAAATCATGGAAAATATAAATAAGCAAAATCCTAAAATCATGGAGAATATGACAAGTAAGCAATTTCACTTCTCAAATAATAGTATAGATGCCATATAATTTTTTTTTTGTTAATCAGGAAGTGTTTGGGCCTTCGACCCAAATAATCCCCTTAGATCCGGTACCACCAGCGAACACTATAAAATCAATGAAAAAGAGTAAAGCATCCTTTTCAACGGGAATCGAACTAGAGACACAATAGAACCAATTCCAAGCACTAAACAATTAGCCCAACACACCGTTGGTAAAAAGTTATAATGATGTTATCGGTGAGAATTGAAGATGTTTATGGGTGTCAAATGGGATATATCATATCCTTTATAATTAAATAGACAAGAAACATACAGAGGTACATGTTTTGAATATTCAGAGAGCAGCACAATATACAGAGGTTGCGACCCTGCCATCTATTCCAGGATGTTGGTGTTTTACATATGATTCTTGGAAAGAAAATGACATTTTCTCTGGACAAGGCTGGTATAGTATTCTAGAAGGTTTTGATGGCTTGCTGAGGGCAAGAAATGTCAGGGCTAGTCTTTCTCCTCTTCATGCGGAGGCGGAAGCCTTATTTTGGGCAATAGAATGTATGAGAAACTTACGTCAGTTTAAGGTCACATTTGCAACGGATTGTTCTCAATTGGTGAAGATGGTTTCGGAACGAGAAGAATGACCAACTTTTGCAAGTTATTTAGAAGATATCAAAAACCTAAACGAAAGTTTCCTCAGTTCAGAGATCATGTTCCACGAACACAGTGTCAGGAATCAGCCGTCTTTCGTCGTTCATATGGATGCGAAGCTACTCGTTTGGTTTATAGAGTCAGTTTGAGCCTGTTTAAGTTGATTACAAAAAAAAAAATAGACAAGAAACATGGATATATTGAACAGTTATACCTTATAAAAACAGATATAAACTTAATTCGAAGCACACAATATTAATACACAGAATTATGTAAATAAAATTATTAATGCATACAAACCTGACGATCAACTAATAGAATTATTAATTCATTCAATACACAAAACGGTGTAAGATATATTTCAGTAACATAAATTTATAATTGAATATACATTAAGAAATTCAGTACAACAGGTCTAAATCCCGTACGTATAAAATTAATTACAAACACTAAAACACACCACAGACGACCAAATTACAAAGTTATGTCGGCATCGCTTTGGTCAGATGAAACCTTTAGATAAAACTTGTGATGTGCTAAAACATTTTTTTCAGAAATTCAAATCACTCTTTTTTTTTCTTTTTTTTTGTCATCATTCAAATCACTCTTAAAACAAAAATTACAACTACATCAAAAGTTTGGGTTTGAATTTCAGTTCATACAATTACATGATAGTTCGGTAATACATGATCCAACTCCGAATATTAATCGGAAAGTATTCTACTCAACTAAGACGACATGACAGTCATTCGAAAAGAAATCCACATCATACCACTAAACGTATTTCTGGTCGAATCAGCTGATAAAAATATTTAAAAAAAACTTCAAAGTTATTACCTTGTACGTAACTCAAGACACTTCCTCAGACACTTATGATTGATATATATGCATTCTTACCGATCCCCCCTACTTTTTTTCCTTTAATTAAAATACCTTTTCCTTTCGTGTTGAAAACATGAAGCACGTGACCAGATTTGCAGATATTTGTTTTTTTTTTCCCTCAGAAAAAAAGAAAAAAGAGTTTATAGCACGTTCTTAATTATACTTTATATGCAAGTTCTTCTGTAACTTGACTTCCATCAACTGACCAAAGCAAGAAGAATCTTTACGCAGAGAGGATCATATGGAGAATAGCAGCTTAGATCTCTGCCTCTCTCCACTGACCTCTTCACTTCAATCGTTTCATCGAGATTCAAAGTGAGTTTTTTTCTTGTTCTGTTCCAGCTTCACTATATTGCCTCCTATCTAAACCTCTTCTTAACTCGTTACAGGGCTAGTGAATCTTTAGCCACAAGAACTAATAAGAAGATCAATGCATTCTATAACGGGGAAGTACGGGAATACGATCTTGTGGAGACCAAGGTAGATTTTCTATTTGCACTTTGTATTATATGTTGTTGAGTTTACTTGATTAATAAATTATAAAATACAACAATAATCATGAATATACGAAGATAAGGGCGGTAATAGAGATGGCGAGCAAGGAGCGTGACATAACGGCGTTAGAGTTAGCACCGGTTAGATTGGAATCGCCGTTAGTGTTTTCGGTGAAGAGATCCGTGGAGAGGTTTTTGAAGAGGAGGAAGAAAAGAAGCAAATGTGTTACACCTTACACTTACACTTGCAGCTCCACGTCTTCCTCCTCTTCCCATCATCATTTCTAAACCCATTCTATTTAGTTTACGTTTTTGGTCATTTTTTTCCGTATACTCGACGATGAACTTCGAGTTTTTTTTTTTTAAGTCTTGTTTTTAAATCAAAAGGTTACATTTGTATAAACTAGGATCATTTGGATCGCTTTGTGTTAGTTTTTTTTTTTGTTTTTCTCGATCATCATCTACGTTTTATTAGCAAAATAAGAAAATGCAAAATTTAACAAACAAAATATTACTAATGAGAAAATGCCAACATGAAACTAGGTGGATACACCAACGATTAGCACTAACAGAGTATACAACTAGCATAGTAACGTTGTAGTACTACACGTCGCTCACAATCTGCGCTTAGTCATTTACCATTACAGAAACTTTTATAGTATTATAAAAAACGAGAAAGTCATTTCTAATAAGATAGTACTTTCAATATTGTCTATACCAAACAATACTTGGTAAAAACCAAAGAAAATACTAAACCATCTAGATATATATGTGTGTACACTCAACTCCCATCACAAAAAGTAAGAGAAGAGCCCATAAAACGAAATCTTGAAACGACCAAGCGAGAGAGGCGACAAGAGATACAAGAAAGAGAGAAATCGGATCCAAGAGTTTTAAAAAGAGGGTTTAGTGGGAAACATGTCAGAATAACAAACTTCTAACTCCTTTTCCCAGCTGCTTCCGCAACATAAACATGTTAATCCAAGAGATGGCTACCGCCTAATCCTGCTCTAGCTCCAATCTCACCGGATACAGGGTTCATCATCATTCTATACACAAACACTAATATCATTCCCCCAAACTTCTAAATTACCCTACTTGTTCCCTAACAATATGGAGTTTTCAACATAAAGAGCACCAACATATGGCTCCCTACTCCATGTTTCACATTCTTTCCAGTCATCATAAATACACAAACCAAGCAGAGTTTGCATTTGTCCACCATTATAACAATAAAAAGAGTTCAAAGTAAAAAAAGAAGAAAGAGATCAGAATCTAAAAGAACTTGTCATCACCAGGAACCCTTGTGAAAAAAGATTCCTACACCACCAAGTTACTTACAAGTTTGACTCCTGAGTCCACACACACATCCCTTCACTGTTTCACACTTGTCTCTCTCTCTCCTTTTGATCAACCCATTACAGACTCAGAGTTGATCTGACCACCCCTTGCATGCGACGCAGACTCACTAACAGCCGACGGTTTACGACCAAAGTTCAACAAATAGTTCCTCTGGTCGTCATTGGTGTGACGCAGGCTTGCACGTAAAAGCTCAGCGGGCATTTCCCTCTTTATCGCCAGCTCCAAAACATCCGCTGCACTCCCTTGGTTCTGGCTGCGGATCGTCTCATACTTGCTCCTGCAGTATTTCGTAAGAAGGTTGAAGAATTCATTAAACGAGGCTCTCCATAGACCATCATTAGAGCTCCCATGGATGCCTCGAGGAACCACCACCACGTCAGCAGCTCTCTCGAGAAGAGATATCAAGACAACCGAAGCACCATCCCCTGAAGAACTTCCAATAGGACGCAGAGGCGGCTGCTCTGAGGAACAAACTACAGCTGCGAGGCAAGCACTCAGCGCTCGGAGGTCCATAGCTTGAACGCAGACCGTGACTGCTTTGGCGAGACTAGCAACCGTCTCTGCTGCTACAGCATCCGAAGGCAAGCCGCCGAATAGAAATCTCAAGTGGCGGTATATAGCCATACAGACAACACGAGCAGTCTCAGTACCTGGAACTAGAAGCTGTATGTACTTTGTAAGCATTTTCCGACCCTTTGGAAGAGTCGCTATACGGAGAAAGACAACATCATCCTTAGCAGTCAACCCTGACTTCTGACCGGTTTTGCTGAACGGATCAGCGAGCTGAAGTGCTGTCGCTAGCCCTTCTAGGAGGACCTGGCGTTTTCTCTTGACCTGAGCACCTCCGTCCTGTGGCCTTGTGGATTGGAGAGTCCTGTCAATGTCAACTATGTCGATAAGAACTCCAAGAGCATCTTCAATTGTAACCCTAGCTGCCACAAGTGGCTCCTGCTCCAAATGTTTTCCTGAGCCCTTGTGATCCCCGTTTCCATCATTGAAACCAGGAGAAGAAGAGTCAACCTCAAGCAAGGCACGTGGCCTGCGAATATAAGGAAGCGTGATCTTTCCAAGAGCATCTACATGAACTTGTTGATGCTGTTCAGAGCTATTACGGGACTTAGGTTGGTGGTGGTGGTCTTTCAACTGAGCAGGGTAGAAGTGAGTGATTGCTCTAGATCCGGAAGACTGCTTGGCAAGCCGAGCTTGGTGGTAATAATCATTGACGTAAGGATCGTTGCTGTGTGAATTAGAGTGCTGCATCTTGAGTATACTCTCTATTTCTTCTGAAGTCATGTACTTTGATCTAAACTGCAATCCACTTTCGCTTTTCTGACTAGCTGCGTCTGATGCCTGTTGAGAGATGCCTTTGTTCTTTCGACTCCTATGAGAAGACTTATGCTTGTGTTGCTCCCTAACTTCGCCACTCCCAAAAGAGACTTTACGCGATGGTGAAGGATAGGACCTGTACAGCTGAGACTGTAGCGCTGCAAGCTGAGCATACGATTGTCTCTGCTGGAGGGCCATCATATGCTGCGACATAAGATCATTTCGAGGAGGCAGTTGTTGTTGTTGAACCAGACTATGTAATAAACCAGAATGATCACCGTGGAGAAGACCAGGATCAGTGAGCCAATGAGGTTGCACCATGTTACCAAGCGTAGGACCACACGAAGCATATCTAGTCAGATTACCACCATAGTGGGGCCCGTGTGACGATCCTGAGAGATGAAATCTAGAGTTTGACAGCGGGGAAGGTGCGGTGAAATTCAACTGAGAACCACTGGGAAGAGAAGGAGCACGGTGGAGGTTTCCAGGTGAAGTCTGATGAGATCTGCTACCTGGAGGAGGAAAGGAGGTGAAAGTTGATTCTGGTACGATGATCGGCTCACTGTTGTAGTGCTGCAGCGGTGGTGGCTGCTGAGGATAAGAGGATGTCCTGTACAAAGGTGTTGAATGAGCAGATGACTGTGGCTGCGAGGACCATCTGTTAGCCTCTTGATCTTGCTCGTCCAACCAGCTTGTGAGCTCTGTATCGTGAGTCCAATCCGTAGCAGAAGAGCCTAAAGATAAAGTACATTCAGAAAAAGAACTATAAAGGTATACAGTAGGAAACAAGTTAAAAGAGTTTTAACTCACTCTCTCTTGAAAAGGAACCAGATCCTCTGTCACCAATAACTCCAAGGTGTTTGGGTCCCGTGACGTTTCTATTTAGCTACACAAAGAAAACAGGTAGGTTTTAGAATCACTAACAAACAACAGTTCAAAACTAAGAGAAGAAACTGAAGAACAAGAACAGGTATATATGACCATATAACATGGTAGTTGAAGATATAGCAGTGTTTGCAAATAAAAATTAAGATAACCACCACCTTTGCAAAAGTCGTCGCAAGATCATCCATGTCAGATAATGATCCTAAAGCTCCACCCTGTAATCATCAACATGTATGTATTAGTAAAACATCTTCACCATATTTTACTACTACACGTGTTAGCTTTCAGCAGAGAAAACAAATTTACCTCTGCTTTATCAAACAAGTGGTACTCATCATCATCATCAGCAGTAGCATGTCCAAGAACAGGAGCGACCGCTTCGTCATCGTCAATACCTCCCAATGACATTTCGTCAAGATTTTGACCAAAAAACTCATACTGAGATGCATCAAAGAGGTTACTTTTTGAATCTGCAGATACAAACACATGCAATTCAGCAACCAATGCTACAAACACATGGACTTAGAGCTCTAACCCTGCGGACCATAACCAAATCTCTAAAATAAGCTTTTCAGTATTCAAATTGGATTTATCAATTATGCAATTGGAGCACAAGAAGAACAACTACACAAACATCAGATCACATACACACATGTTTTACAGAGAAACAAGACATAAGCTCGGTGTCGTAAACAACACACAATTAGCATAAAATTTAATCTCTTTATGTGCTTTCCTCACTCGTAAAACGAACCACGAAGCAATACAGAAAAGACGGATCTCAGCTAAAGCAGCTAGCATCACAAAGAGAAGAAAGAAACATCCTTTCGATGAGATAAAAGGAGGGAGGGGGGGGAGTGACCTGAGGAAGAGCGAACAAAGTTGTACAAATCCCTGGAATCGGATCTCTCCATGATCGACAATTAGACACGAAGAGGTTCCGACCAAAAAAAAGAACGAAACTTTAGAGATTAGAGGAGACGAGAGAAGGAAGAAGGCAAAGGAGAAATCGTCTTCCCTCAACTAGGGTTTTCCCTGATCTTCAGATGGGGGTGGGTGTGGCCTTTCAACGACAGAGAGAGAGAGAGAGATGAGATGAGATTGGTTTAGGGTTTTCAATTTGAAGAGATAAACACAAGTAAAGCTGGAAGAAAGAAGATCTCTCTCTCTCTCCGCGTTAAAAAGAGAAGAGATGGAGATGAAATGAAATGAAGAAGAAAGAAAGATGTGGCCTTTGTTGTTGATATGTTTTGTTTCCTTCCTTCCCCGTGTGTTGTTTCATCGACACATATATGACCTTGCCCCGACCCAAATCCACACTCTTTTTTTTATAACATTTATTTTATTTCACTTTTGTGACAAAATAGTCTTAGATGGTTGTTAAGAAAATCAGTTTACTGTATAAAAAAAAACATAAATCCGATATTAGTATTACTAAATCTTGAAAGAGAGTTTTCTTGTTGTTTTTCTAAACATATCTCTAGGTTTTTAATTTTGATTTTCATATATTGATGAATACACAATCTCTTAGTAATCATATATCAAAGTAAATAAATACCTCCGGATTGGTAAATACTTTGGTTGGTCACGGCCTCCGGATTACTCCTGATTAATCAAAAAAAAAAAAAACCAGCGCAAGTTGGCCTATTGGTCTTGAGGGAGCAAAAGCCCAATCTGAACCCGGTTCAATCTTGTACCCGCAGAATGATTTAGGCCCCGGAAGTCTGATCTGGTAGTTCGGGCTCATGGGGATTAGTCGGTTGGTCACGGCCGCCGGATTACCTCCTGATTAATCAAAAAAAAAAAAGTAAATAAATACCCACAGATTTTTTTATTTATTTTACAATAAATATTAAAATGAATTTTCCAGATAATTAGAAATAATTTTTAATAATAATTATTAGAAACACATTTTAATCGTTTAATTCATCATATATCATAAATCGTACAGTTTTACCACTGTTTTTTTTTGGTAAATGAGTTTTACCACTGTTAGAGAGTAATAATCTTTTAACCAAAAGCAAAACACACGAGACCACAATCATCGACACATCTCAGCATTATAGATCTTGAATCAAGTCGAAGAGGGCTAAATAGAGCACTCATCACTTTGGTTATGTCTTAGTGATGCTTCTATGAGTAACAAAAGATGCTCTCTGTCCGATCCCACTGATTCTTATATTCCTTGTGATTTAAGGGCCACTGCGTAACTTGTATGAAACTCAACCAAATATTAAACATTTAAATTATCGAATGCATATAGATATATTATATATATATATATATATCAAATTTTAAAACTATACGACACGTTATCTGTTGGTCCCATGTGAATGTATTTCAGCCGGGCCGTTCAAATTGATCGACTCATTATGGTCCACCTCTTTAAACTATTAACACTATTTGCTGTTACTTAGTTGTTTATGATCCAGACTATTACAAGTGAACTTTGGAAAAATATCTGTCAAAAAATCAAATGATTATATAAATAACATACATATCTACGTTTACTCTTTCTTTTGCGATGCAAATGTTGAGAGGGAACCAAATAAAGCATGTAACAGAGTGAGGTTCTTACAAAGTTCACACACAAACTGGGGAATACACTATACATGCATATGAATCCAATCCTAGAAGAGCCAATGCTTCTTCCTGGCTTGTCTTGTGGGAACATCTGGAAGAGTAAGGATTCAGAGAGGTGGAGATTTAAGATCCAATGAAGCCATGGAGATAACTAAATATGATAAAATAACTTCAAAACGTAGAGTTGACAGAAGAGTCTTGAGTTTACCTCCACTAGAGTATAGGGAATTGTAATGCACTTCGCTCCAGAAGCTAAGCCAAGCCTCTGCAGAACAGCAGAAGGATTCATGACACCGGGTAAAGTTGGCTTAGAGAGCGAACAAGGTAGAAAGAGAGGTTTTCTGTACCTTTAAGAGGATTCTTGTTATGGGGAAGTATCTCGATGTAGGATTGTTCCCGAAATGATGTGACTAAGCAGATCTTGACTTCAAACTACAGTAATGCTGAATCAGCAGCCAGTCATTCAAGTAAAAAAGAACGAAAAATGTGAGTGAATCAAAAAACATGATTCCTCAAGATGCAGTTGCTGACAGAATCTCTGAGGTGTATTTACAAACTGATGCTGTAGTCTTATAGTAAGCTCAAAACGTGAAATTTCTTCTCAAAAAAAAATATATATATATATACTTACACGATCTGCAGCAGCTTGAAGAGTAACGTGATCTCCCCATTCACCCGTCCTAATCGCATCCAAAATTTATTGTAATGTGAATCAGAGAATAATTTTATTCGCTCGGTGATACAAATACAAAAGCAAAGACAAAATATGACTCACTTTTTCATCTTCCTGGTGTAGTGTCTGTATTTCATCGGCACATATTCTTCGTATAACTTTCGCTGCTTTTTCAACTGCAAAAATGCACAATGCTAAACTCAGAACTCAGAAGAATGGAAGTATTAACTATTAAGTAGTATGCGGCCAACAAGTTTGGGAGAAACGAAGTTCAGAGGAGTTCACAACAAATAAGAATATTGTTTTGAAAACAACTTCGGGACATGAGTCTTGAGTGCTAAAGCCAAAACAAAAAAAAGTTTCAGAGACTGAAAACCAAGTCACCAGAGACAAAACACAGCTTGAGCGGTGAAGAAGCAAGAGTCTATGAACAATGCAAATACATAAAATTAGCCATTCATCCCTGGAGGCACTACGAACAAGAAACAGAGTTGCGCTATGGTCCTCAGACAGTACCTGTTTTACAATATGCTTCCTAACATGCTTATGATAATCTGGATTGCGGAAAAGCTGGTCTGCTAGAGCTCGGAACTGGCAAACATGTATAACATATGATAGATCAAAAACAATTTTTCAAAATAAAAAACTGAACGAGTCCAAACAAACTCTATATGGATGTTCCTTCCAGCGTACCTGGCAATTTCCATCCCCCACCATTTGTAGTTCAGCCAAACCATATGTGGCCAACCTGAAGAAAAAGGAGAGGACCATCAAAGAGAACCAATATTTTTACAGCTACAAATTGAAGACAACTAACAATCCGTCTAAGGCGTTTGGCAAATGAATAATAATCACCATCAAATGGAAATTGCAATGAAGTATATGAAAGAGAACAAGGTTAATAAGAAAAATAAGAACCTCCCAGAGAGAAGCTCATGGTCTAATGTTGCATCATTTATATCGGGTATTTGCCTGTTAATCCGAGGAGTGTGCTGCCAAATACGAAATTCAAAGAATTCAACTAGAATTTAACATAAACTATGAATAGCTCAACCGGAATAAATTCATCCTTATACATATGAAATAGTATGAGTAGGGAAAAAAAAGCTTATCATACAGGGATAGAATCTAAATGAGAGAGTCTCCTCCCAAGCATGCCCTCTCTTCTCAAGCTCTCGTCTTCTGCTAGTATACGCGCAATGGTCTGATCATCCTCTGTATCCGCCACACTGCTACTAAAACTGGAGTTTGAGCTCGCACTTGTACTTCCTCCTGCTCCTCCACTTCCACTTGCACTTGCAAATGGATTCCTATTGCGTTCATTCATGGTGTTTGGATTCTACACTAAAATACAACCTAGGAAGCAATATACAAAGAGAGATTATCAAAAACATATCTTTAATAGCTCATAAGCGGATCAAAACAAAACGAAAACCCTAATCGTGAGAGAGTAGCATCAAGTAACCAACCAAAATCCAAATGCTAATACACCTTAAATGTTGAAATCCGTGACGAAAGATGATACTTTCCCATTTCAATCGCACGGGATTACAGCATCATGGACCCCAAGATCACACCCAAAATTCAAATTGATCCGACGTCGATCGAACAGCAAACAATAAAAAAATTCAGAAAAATTACCGAGAATTCAGAAAGCTTAATCCGTTGGCTTGACTTGGCAAAGCTCGATTCGATCAGATAAATAAGATTCTCTGATTCGTCTTCTCTCAGGAGAGGTTTTCGTCTTCTTTCTTATTCGTGAGTTCTCCTCTCAAAGACTCGTTTTCGTCTTCTTTGGCGGTCAAAGGATACGTCAGCCTCTTTTTTGGCTGAGTCGTACGGTACGTGTACCGCGCGTGTGTCTTTACGTTTTTTTTTTTTTAAATTTGTTTTTATTGTTTGACATTGTTAATCTCGGTTAATATTATTTGGTATGTCTCTGGTTTTTATATTTATATTCTATTTTGTGCTTAAGTTCTAATTATATACTAGATTTTGATCCGCGCTTCGAAGCGCATGTTTTTTTTTGGATTATAGACAAAAATTTACATGAATTAGTATTTTATGACTGTTGTACATTATTATGTTATAAAATTATATTGAAGAAGAGAATTTGTTAAAAAATTATATAATTTATAAATTAGTTTATTTGAGATTTTGTATATATATATTTATATAAAATTATCTCTTAAACCTAGACATTTACTCGAATCTGAAAAAAAACCCGATCGTGTCCAAGTCCAGGAAAATGCACATATTGGGTATTCTTTTGGACCAGCGGATCTTGGTTCGGACGGATCCTACCAAAAAATTGGACGAATACTTAAAGTATATGAAATATTTTGTATATATTAGGTATATTTAAGTATTTTGGATATGCTTCGTTTTTACCGATGTTCTTTTTTTTGGGTTAAGCTTTCAGTTATACTTTCAGATTTCATGTAAAATTTCAAACTTTTAAAAATAAATTTTCTATAGTTTTGGTTTTCCGGATTATAGGGTGTGATTGGTAGTTGCTGTAGGTGTTCTCCACATCCCCATTTATTTCTACCGCACAAAATTCAGGGCAATCAAGCTTTATTTTTTTTTTTTTTGAAACCACAACTCTTAAAATAATCTACAGCTGTATAAGTACTCTGCAGGGCCAAATATCCAAAGCAATTTCTTAGGACTTTTCATAAAATTCTACAGCAATAAAATCTAAAACCACAGCAAAAAGTCTACATGTTTTTTTATACAGCAAAAGTCTTAAAGCTACAGTCATTACCAATCGGACCCATATTTCGGGAAGCATTTTAGATCTTTTAGGGTATTTAAATATATTTTGGGCATTTGTTAGGTTTTTGATTATTTTTCAAGTTTCAAATCATTTTCAAGTTTTCAGGTATTTCTTATCTTTTTAGATATTAATATCTGAATCAACCTAGACCTGCTACGTACCCACATATTACATGTATGTTACATGTATTTGAATTATTATTCCTGAACCGATCAGGACATGGAACTACCTAAACACAATTTAAAAAAAAAATCAAATATTTATTGGGGCAAATGATTAGGACCAAAAGAACCCAGATAAAAATGACTTAACTCGGATACCTGAATACCCAGACTTATTTTCTCACTATACTTTGTGTATCTTATAAAAGTTACATTTTTTAAATTGATATGAATTAAGTTTTACTTGGTAAATTTTTAACTAATTCAATAGAATATATTTCTATATTTTTAATAGTTTGTAAACTCTCTTAATAATTTCTTTTATTATAATACTTTTATAAAAATTAAGTTGATGTAATATATATAATTTTGTTTTAACATATGATTTGCAAAACTATTTTATTAAATTTGATTTTGTAAATATGTGAAACTGTATAATGTAAAATGATATAGTACAACATCTTAGTGATACAATAAATAAAAATATTGTAGATCCTGAGCATAAAGCTAATTTATAGAAAAAATGTATCATATAAAATGAAGAGTAGTAATAATAAAAAATTTAAATAAGATTTTGAACCATGTTTTTAGTTGGATGATTGTAGACGTCCATCACAGAAAGATTATATATAATATATATTGTACTAAATTAAATATGTAGTTCATTTTAATCAAGAAGTATAAATAATAAACAATAAAATAGCATATATGGATGACAAAAAAAATGGAGAGATTGCGATGACAAAAAAAAATGGACAGACTGCATATAGGAATGCACAATAGGTGCAACAAACTAACAATATTAATTTGATTCTCATAATTTGATTTCTTTTGACTCTAAAGTTTTAGGAAAGTCTCCATAATTTGAATTCCTCTAATTTTGGTAACAAACTAATGATATTAATTAATAAAATCGCACATATTGTTAGAGGAAAGAATAAAAATGGGGTAAATATATGGTATTGATTAATATATTGTTACAAATATATAAAGTAAGATCAATAAAAATTAACTTTTATGAATAGGTGCAACAACTTTGCATAAGTAGATTTTTTAAGTCTCTTTCTCTTTTAACAGTATAGATTTTTGTATGATTGTATTTTATGGTTAGTTGCAAGTAGGGCTATACAAGTATACCGAATTTAAAAGTTGGAATCACCGAATCCAAAAATTCGAGCCAACTTGAAACGATAAAAGTGAATCTGAACCGATCCAAACATGATATAAATATCTAATGGATCTCGTTCTATAGTATTTTAGATTAAAGGCTTTACTTGAACCAAATCTGAATTTAAATGAATATTTTAAAAACCTGAAATTTTCAAAATAAAAAAAAAAACAATTTGAACCAAATCCAATTTTAATTTCTAATATGTATCCAAAATACAATAAGATATTATTAAATACCTAAGGAATTATCTATTACATGAATAATTAACTTTAATACTTAGCTTAATATATATTTTTAGTATTTGATCAATATTGATGTTTTTTTATGTTTTGACAATTGCATTTGAAATTCAATCATAAATAAGTATGCTTCTAAAGTTTAAAAAATATTGTTTTATTTTAAAGTGTAAATAATGTTTCTTACGTATATAGAGTTGCTAGTTATCAATTTTAATTTTCTTACGTTTCTTCATGTATGATTCTCAAATGTACAAGGCTTTAGTATGTCATGATATGTATAATGTTGTCATGTATAGTTCAAGTACGAGTCTCATATGGTTGATATACGAGTTTCCAATGGTATTTTGAAGAAAAACAATATGGTTTGAGGAAACCACATACACAAATTTATTGAAAAGATTGGAAATTTATTGTGTTTAATCAAGTGCAAATCAGTATTTTTGGAATCGATAATTTGATTAATATCCAAAATCGAAACTACTTTGGGTTCCATTGGATCTTGGATATGTAACTAAACCCGAACAAAACCCGATTAAACCCAAATCGAATCTGATCCGAATTTTATAATATCCAAATAAAGCTAAAATATTTGAATTCTAAACTCAAATGAACCCAAACCAAAACCAAATTGAATTTGTCAAGCTTTAGCTGCAACACATATTTAGATAGAATGGAAATAATATAATACTTTTATATTTAAAAAAAACTACAAGATAACCCTAAATCTAAAAAGTTAAAAAAATATTTGAGGATATAAATCCAACTATTATTTATCATATAACATTCCTGTATTAGTTTAAAAACTAGGTTAGATCAATTCTAAATAACTTAACGTATCTTGTAACATTATTTTTCTAAATCTAATAGTAATTATTTCTTAACATGTTATTCTCATCAGCTTATCATTTTTTGGCTAAGTATATGCTATTACACACAAACTAATCATTTGAAATCATTTATTTGAGGGTTAACAATATTTTTTTGGTGATTTGAACATTTTAAATGATTATTGACTTGCTTATGAAAAAATGCAATGGTTCAGTCAAAACGATAAATCAAATCATGTATCCAGAAATACCATCCTTGAAAATGGTAAAACTATTATCCAAACACACACGAGATTCATTCCCCATTGCTTTATCTCTCAACTTCTTCAATCTCTCACCCATCTCTTCATCCTCCATTACTTTCCTCAACCCATCCTCAACCTCTTTCTCTTCAAAACCGCTTATCCTCACACCGATCTTCCACACATCCACAATGTATCTACAGTTCACAAACTGGTCTCCGGCTACGGGATAACACACTAGCCTCCGGCAACTTGCCACCGCCTATTGTACAAATAACTCATGACTCAAAACTATACACATTGTATATGGATGTATACTACATACGTCTTAGATATATTATATATATATATATATTAGGTTTAAGGTACCTCCATGGTTGAGTTCCACCCACAATGAGTCACGTAACAACCAACTGAGTCGTTTTTAAGAACTTCCACCTGCGGGGCCCATGGCACGATCCTTCCTTGGTTCTTGACTCTATGGACGAACCCTGGTGGCAGTCCCTCCTGCCAAACCCGGTTTAGCGCCCAAATGAACGGCCTTCCCGACGCTTCCAAGGCTAATGCCAACGTTCTAATCTTTGATTCTCCTATTGGAGAAACCCAGCTTCCAAATGAGATATAAATGACAGAGTTTGGCTTCTGTTCTTGTAGCCAACCAAGACAAGATCTGTCTTCTTCCCAGAAACTAGGGTTCTTGGTTAAAGTTTTATCAATTGTTGCTCCTTGGTTATGTAACGGACCAACGTAAAGAATTTGAGGGTTTCGATTGTTATTGTCTTTATTAATGAGCTCACGTTCATATTCGTCTTTGAATGAGTTTACCAGGATCCACCGGAGACTTTCTGCTCGTTCTAGGGTTCTTTGCCAGAACTCGAACCGTCCTTTTTGAGCCGATGGAGTACCGATCAGCCACAATAGATCTCCAGCGTATAGGAGCGGTTGCTCCGGTAGGAGTAATGTTTTTTCTGGTTGACGAGGACAGCCTGCACAAAAATGTTACAACTATTAACTTACTATGCAATCATTTAGTAAGCAAATTAAACAAATATATTGTATATCGTGTCTAACGTGTTCAATATACACTAATAATTAATTGGGCATAACCTGTTTTTGTATATTAAGTTACATGTGTACCTACGTTATTATTTATTTGCTATTCTCTAACGTTGATAAAAAGAGATCGGCGTAAGCTTCGTGAAACCACCTAGATATTAACACGTACGTATAAAATCGACTGATTACACCAATTAATTATTCTTAATTATTTGTAACTGTATAATCTCTGTACGTCCTTTAGAGCTTGTCTGTTCTACCATCTTAAACTCAAATTAACTTATTGGATTTTTGAAATTCACGAAAATGCTCTATCCGAATATGTATATATGAGAATTAGGTTCAATCAACATGACAATTCCACGAGATAAACGTTAAATGTTTGGTCCACTTGGTAGGAATATTCAATGCAAAACATTATCTATATTATCTCACTACATCAGCAATACGTTACTTATAAGAAAATAAAAAAACTCTATACATGCTTTACGTAGTTGATTTGTACACGGACATACTAATTCTCCATGGCTAATTCTTCTCGGCTTTCTTTGGGTATATTATTTTTTTTTTATGTTGTTGATATTTTGGGTATATTATTGTTTATGTATACATTATAGTACATGATGTAGTACGTACGTACGTACATTCTACCTATATATTGTCGATATTTCAAATTGATTATCTTTATTGATGTTTTTCACATATTTATTTATACATAAATATGTTAACAATACACTAGACTAAATCTATATTCTATACAAGATAATTACAACTAGATAATCTGTATCTTAAATAATACATAGTTAAAGATAATCCCCATATATATCAATATATACACCATGCGTTATTATAAGTTAACACACATTTTATGATTCAAGTTATATATGTTTATGTATATTCTTCACTGGAAAGTACCTACTTGTTCGTTTCAAAAAAAAGTACCAACTTGTTCCGCATATCATGACTCCTTAATCGGTTAATCCTGATATACATATATATATATATATGCAGATGCACACATTACCATTGGACAACACTGCGTCTTAAGCGCTAGATCTCATGTGAATATCATTCGTGATTCAATAATAAAACCATGTCGTGAGACTTTCACTTTATTTGTTTTTGGTTTTATTTTCTTTACCGCTTCGAATGATTGTGGTTTAGGTAATCATATAAGCAGGTAAGTACAGTTACAAATATTTTGTTAATGAATGTATAAAAAAAGTTGGTTTTCAAATGTATGAAACTACTGATGTCATATTCCATATTAATTATGTTCATTTTTGACGGATGTGGAAATATACAAACTATAGCAGACCGGAGCATATAACACCATGGTTTGTACTAATCCCGCGGTTTTGTCAAGGTTCAAATTGGATACGACTCTGAGATTGTATATAATTATGAATTTATTTTATGTCACCAAAAAATAAATAGTATGCATATTTATAAGTGATTTACTATGATATATTTGCATATATCTCAACTATGATATATGTGAATTAACTGTTGTATTAGAAATTTAGAATAAATCTGATTACCTTTTCGGGAAACTAGGCCTGTCCTTACTAGCTCTGGTATGGATTCGATCATACGGTAAGCAGCGAACATCACCGGCCAGAAACCGGCAACAGGAACACCACACCGATCAGCCACTCTTATAGCCCACGAAGCCAGCAAATCAACCACAACGCAAGCCACACCCGGGTCTTCTTCTAGTAGGAATCGTTCGAGCTGAGACGGCATGATGTTCTCCATCGACTTCTCTATGCAGAAGAAGTCCGAGGGAGGTGCGTCCAAACGTCCTTGACCGTCTGATAAGGCCAAGAACGTGATCCCAAGATCCTCGTTAATCGTCGAGATCCTACGGTGGATAGATTCGGGAGTCATAACGACAGGGGAGAATCCACGGCTGAGGAAGGCCGACGCGAGGTGGAGCATCGGGGTGACATGACCTTGCGCCGGGTAAGGGATGAATATTATCTTTGGCTTTTGTGTTACTTTCATATCTTGTTCTTTGCTTCGGTTTTGATATAATTCTTCACATATTTTTGAATCTCGGTAATTGATAGTGCTTAAAGTATGTAATTCTGGTTGTTATAACAAGGACGATGAAAAGACTATATATAAGATTATTTTATTGCACACCGTGCATGTGCTATATTGACTCAACGAATCTGTACATTGCATGTAAAGAAAATATGTCCACTTCCTATAAAATGAAGGTGTGCTCCAGTAGTTTTAGTATAACTAGAGCCGGCGTCCGCGCTACGCGCGGATAACATGTTTAAATAAAGTAAATATATTTATTTGTTTGCTTTTTTTTTAGTTGTAGATAGTGTATGTAAATTTTTAGTTAAATTATAAGAAGTCAACAATGTTTAGGTTTTGGTTGTTTAATATGAAAGATTTTTGTATGTTGTAGAATTACCTATAGAGATTTTGTTTCAATGTGATGCGGTGTTCAGTTTCTCTTTTCTAAACAACAATAAGTTTGAATAATATTTATTGTCTTGAGCAATCAATTTCCGTAGGAGAAAAGAGAATTTGAGTGTGTCTTTTTAATTGATGTAGCGAGTGGTAATATAAATTTTAAAACAGTTGACTGGTGTCATTTGCTGTCTTGTTGTTCGATCCCATGTGGAGTTATGCCATCATGGTTAGTGTAGCAGTTTATTCCTCTTTTGGAAGCGTTGTATGATATTAATGTTG
The DNA here is from genome assembly GCA_016771965.1 of Brassica carinata. Lineage (NCBI taxonomy): Eukaryota > Viridiplantae > Streptophyta > Magnoliopsida > Brassicales > Brassicaceae > Brassica > Brassica carinata. The sequence continues at coordinate 8,339,656 of CM028692.1, read as the reverse complement.
TTTTCAAAGTAAAAGCGCGAACCTGGTGTGGTTGTGAGTGATAGTTTTCCTGTAATAGTGAAATATTTGTAAGCATTTAGTTTGACATAAAGCTTATGATCTTCGGCTGCATGTTCTGCACACATAAGAATGAGAATTATTTTATTTTTCCCATTTTTATAATTTATATATATTTTGAAGTGAACATAGTTATAGTTTGTAGTTGTTTTTTATTTTAAAAAATTGTTGACATGGTTATTTAAAAATTACAATATGCCGGACTATAAGTATCTGAATCAGGACCAATCATGAGTATTTGGAAAAGTCTGCCGCACTTTTTATTGCGGGCACACCTATTGTTATGAAAGATTTTTGTTAGTAGAGCTTCATTATTGAGTTTGAAGATATTTGGTGTGACTTACTGGTTGCTTACATCTTATGGTATAGAAAGTTGTTCATGATTAAGGAAGTCGCTCGAGTGATCATCAGATCGTGATCCTGGAGGAGAGAGAGAAAGGAATTAAGTACTTTGAATAATGTTGTGTATTGTGTTGCAACTGATTTTGGATTACCTTGTGAGTATGGTAGATCGTTGTATATTTTTTTGTAGACTATGTTTTTAACCCTTCCAATCTTTTGATCCTTTCCTTGTGTAATTTTGAGACCTGATATGGTAGTAACTCGGGAAAGGCCAATATAGAGCTGTCCGTGGGTGAAAACGGGTTGTGGCAAATATAGCACGACACCTTTCTGACCCTGACTTTTTAATTGTCATTGCGTAACATAGCCTAATTGGAAACTGCCGCCTTTCAAGGGTGAACGGATGTTTAGTTACTGATTCCGATAGTATGATTCTTGGAAGGAACACTTTATCTCCAATATGAGAGCCTGTAACTATTTCACCTTGAATAACATGTTCACCCATGTAAGTGACAATCAGACGTGTTCCATTGCATAATCCCTTCTTTTGATTTAAAGAAGCATGAAAGGGGCACCCACTTTCAATGTAAGCTTATGTGCAGGCAGGCCTGGAAAGCTCAATGAGTTTAAATACTCCACTGACTAGAAGTCTAATATGAGTCAAACAATTCGACTGCATACTTTTTTTTTTTTCCTGTTCTATGTAGAATAATTAACAGGTGGACATAAAACATTATAAATTGCATAACCAAGTCTCAGAATGAAAACCAAACAACTTTAAAAAGAAACCAAAACCATACTGTTTTCTGAAAAAATGTCTTAGTAATAAGAAAATTAAACGACTAAGGGGAAATAAAAAGACTGTTATTAGAGAAGCATGCTGACTGGGCAGTCTGTACCAGCCATTGATGGAGTGACTTGAGTGTAGGTGATCTAACCACTACGCTTGATACGTTTTGGTTTCTTCTGGTCCTCAGTGCCGGTAGTTGGATCATTGTTTGCATAGAAAGGTCCACCCCCAATGCTCCCAGCCACATCTGAGATTTGCACTTCAGTTGCTGCACGGCTGTTCTGGGTTTTGGACAAAGGAATAGGTGGCGTGGTGAGTGGTGGATTCTTTGGTGGTAACACTGCAGATGAAACAATTCTGGTAGCGGTGAAGGATAGTCTGGTAGATGTGAAGTTGTAGGGGGCCACCTTGATCCTGAATTTCTTTGTCTGTCCTATTGTATCAATAAGACATTGTGGTAGTGGAACCTCAAGCTCAGTCTCATCACCACCATTTTCCTATTACAACAGCAACCATTTATCAACTTGTTAGTTATTATAAGGCAAGGATGTAGTAGAATAACACTAACCTCAACATAAGTGTCGATCAACTCTGTTGCTTTTCTTCCAGTGAGCTCTTTCCCAGCATCTCCGAGAATGACGAAAATGCACTGCTCCTCATTATCATAGACAGAAATCTCCACTCGGTAGCTGTTTAAAGGGCAAGTTATTAGTATATACTTTGTAGAATGCAAATACGGTTGTAGAGAGAATCTTACTCGGCTACTGCGGTAGCATTTTCATTGCTACATTTTGGACACATCATTGTTGTAGGGCCACAGTTTAACTTTGTCTGACAGTCCATGCAAGCAATGTAATACCACTCAGTCCCAAGCTTGACATCATCAATTGTGGCAATGCAGTCAAAGTAGGCAATCTGAAATCACATGCTAAGGGTTGTCAGCAACTAAATTCAGAAAAGTGTTTGATTTTGATACCCAAATGGGATTACCTTAGCAGGCTGGCTCTTGATGAAGGCTGCAATCTCACTTATTGTAAGTGTCTCAGCTTTAACCACCTCAACAGGGTTGACCAAAGAAGTTGCAGATGGGTTTCTGGTCAACCTTGAATAAGATTTTTAAATCAGGCGATGATCAAGTTTGTTAAGTTAGAGGAGACTAAAATACTAACCAGGTCAAGTACTCCTTGGTGGGGTCAACCTCTTCGTCCAAAAACACTCTGGATGAGGAGATTGAACTTAGGCACAATTACCCTGTCATTTGGAACGTATTAGGAAAATATACAGAAGCAGTTAGTGGTAGGTTTATGTTATTGAGATGTGAGTGAGTTGGAGGTCTTATATGGAGTGTGAGAGATTACCACCGAGTCTTTTAGGATTGACCGTTGTGACCAATAGAACCGTTGGAGTGGCTGCACTTGCGTCAAACTTAAGGCAGAAATTTTTCGCAGCCTCGCCCCATAGGTAGACGTTCATTACTGGACCATTGCAGTTTTAAAAAGAGTGGATGTTTAAATGAGGAACTTAAGGTGAAGGGAGCATAAATTAGCAAACGATATATGCATTGGTTACATTACAAAAACTTACTCTTTAAGCTGCAAATGAACCATAACTCTCCGAGAAGTTGAGTTATCCTTGGTGCACAAACCGGATGCTGATGGAGAGGCTGGCCATCAACAAACAATGTACTAAGAAGCTATACGGGTGTTTGGCGAGATTATTATTTTCTTTCCAGCACAGTATAACAATAAGATGGTTTATAATTCTGGGTTTTTTAAAGGTTTAAACTTCATAAGAAATCGTCTAAAGCTTACCGTGAAGATCCCCTCTGAGATCACAGTTGGCTTCAAATTCTGAAAAAGAATGGATTCTGAAGCGCTCTGTCAATATTTCTTCAATGTTTTCTTCAACCTTTGACAGGGCAGAGGCGTGTGAGATGCAAATTACCAGCTTCTGATCAGCAACATTGGACATCACCTTGCTGTTTGATGCGTAGAAGTTTGTCAGTGTGTAGATGCTCCCACGCTCGAGCTCTTTTTCATATTGGTTGCAACGGTTCTGACCGATGAACCCCTGAGCCAAAGTACCCTACAGAACAGAGAGAGAATATTGAGTCAGTTGAATATCTTAAAATTAGAGTGTGTTATTTGAGTCTGTTGCTTGTAATTCTGCAATATATCAAGTTATAAGCGTTAAAATAGATAGATATAACGAAACAAAACAGACCTTTTTTTTTTTTGAAACACTAAACAGACCTTTTCAGTTCTGCTTTTACTGGAAGACATAGATATAACGCAGCAAAACAAACTTTTTCAGTTTTGCTTTTACTGAAAGACATATACATAGATATAACGCAACAAAACAAACTTTTTCAGTTATGCTTTTACTGGAAGACATGTTTCATATTAATCTAATCTCTATCACAGCACTATCGAGTATTCCTCTCAATACCAATAAACTAACAAACTTTTCAGTTCTGGTATTACTCAAAGACACGTTTCATATTAACCCACATAAGGCAGTAAAATGAACTTTTCAATTCTGGTATTAGCCGAGGACATGTTTTTATTATTCAAATCTCTATCACAGCACTATCGAGTATTCCTCTCAATACCAATAAACTAACAAACTTTTCAGTTTTGCTTTTACCGAAAGACATATACATAGATATAACGCAGCAAAACAAACTTTTCAGTTATGCTTTTACTGGAAGACATGTTTCATATTAATCTAATCTCTATCACAGCACTATCGAGTATTCCTCTCAATACCAATAAACTAACAAACTTTTCAGTTTTGCTTTTACCGAAAGACATATACATAGATATAACGCAGCAAAACAAACTTTTCAGTTATGCTTTTCTTGGAAGACATAGATATAACGCAGCAAAACAAACTTTTCAGTTATGCTTTTCTTGGAAGACATAGATATAACGCAGCAAAACAAACTTTTCAGTTATGCTTTTACTGGAAGACATGTTTCATATTAATCTAATCTCTATCACAGCACTATCGGTATTCCTCTCAATACCAATAAACTAACAAACTTTTCAGTTCTGCTTTTCTTGGAAGACATAGATATAACGCAGCAAAACAAACTTTTCAGTTATGCTTTTCTTGGAAGACATAGATATAACGCAGCAAAACAAACTTTTCAGTTATGCTTTTCTTGGAAGACATAGATATAACGCAGCAAAACAAACTTTTCAGTTATGCTTTTCTTGGAAGACATAGATATAACGCAACAAAACAAACTTTTCAGTTCTGCTTTTCTTGGAAGACATAGATATAACGCAGCAAAACAAACTTTTCAGTTATGCTTTTCTTGGAAGACATAGATATAACGCAACAAAACAAACTTTTCAGTTATGCTTTTCTTGGAAGACATAGATATAACGCAACAAAACAAACTTTTCAGTTATGCTTTTACTGGAAGACATGTTTCATATTAATCTAATCTCTATCACAGCACTATCGAGTATTCCTCTCAATACCAATAAACTAACAAACTTTTCAGTTCTGCTTTTCTTGGAAGACATGTTTCATATTAATCTAATCTCTATCACAGCACTATCGAGTATTCCTCTCAATACCAATAAACTAACAAACTTTTCAGTTATGCTTTTCTTGGAAGACATGTTTCATATTAATCTAATCTCTATCACAGCACTATCGAGTATTCCTCTCAATACCAATAAACTAACAAACTTTTCAGTTATGCTTTTACTGGAAGACATGTTTCATATTAATCTAATCTCTATCACAACACTCTCGATTAATCATCTCAAACCAGAAAAATTAATTTTGTTTTAAAGAGAGCTATATTAATCGAGAAAACAAAATTTTGTTTTTAACCAATTAATCGAGAGCTATATTAATCGAGAAAACAAAATTTTGTTTTTAACCAATTAATCGAGAGCTATATTAATCCAATGAATAATGAGTCAGGAAGACATACCTCTTCATCGATCATAAGCAGCTGCATTGAAAGTGGATCTTTATAACTCCAAAGAAATGGAAATTTTCAGAAATCAATCGGCAACGACAATGGAGAAGTGGAAGAGGCTAAACATCGGCGCTAGTGAGGAAAGGAAGATTGGGTTGATGGGCTAACAGGAAATGTTAACAGATCACATGAAAACCCGCCTAAATTATGTGTTGAGTAAAAGGTAAATGATGTGGCAAAACAAAGACTTGTGAATGGTCGATTTTTAATCTACGTGGATGGCCTCTATTGAGGATATCAACCTTTAATATAGGTTAGATAATATATGTAAATAACCATGTGGATGTGGTTTTACAAAAAAACATGTGGATGTGGTTGGATGATACGTGAGATTGGAAAGGGAAATACACGAAAATTCCTTTAAAATACACGGACTAATTTTCATTTGCTAATAAAATACGAACTATTTTGGATCCCCTTTTAATACACGAACTATTTTGGATCCCCTTTTAATACACGAACTATTTTGGATTCCCGTTTAATACGAACTAATTTTTGTTTCCGTTTACTACACAAACTTTTCAGTTCTGGTATTACTCAAAGACACGCTTCATATTAACCCACATAAGGCAGTAAAATGAACTTTTCAATTCTGGTATTAGCCGAGGACATGTTTTTTATTATTCAAATCTCTATCACAACACTCTCGATTAATCATCTCAAACCAGAAAAATTAATTTTGTTTTTAAGAGAGCTATATTAATCGAGAAAACAAAATTTTGTTTTTTTAACCAATTAATCGAGAGAGCTATATTAATCCAATGAATAATGAGTCAGGAAGACATACCTCTTCATCGATCATAAGCAGCTGCATTGAAAGTGGATCTTTATAACTCCAAAGAAATGGAAATTTTCAGAAATCAATCGGCAACGACAATGGAGAAGTGGAAGAGGCGAAACATCGACGCTAGTGAGGAAAGGAAGATTGGGTTGATGGGCTAACAGGAAATGTTAACAGATCACATGAAAAACCCGTCTAAATTATGTGTTGAGTAAAAGGTAAATGATGTGGCAAAACAAAGACTTGTGAATGGTCGATTTTTTAATCCTACGTGGATGGCCTCTCTATTGAGGATATCAACCTTTTAATATAGGTTAGATAATATATGTAAATAACCATGTGGATGTGGTTTTTACAAAAAAAAAACATGTGGATGTGGTTGGATGATACGGTGAGATTGGAAAGGGAAATACACGAAAATTCCTTTAAAATACACGGACTAATTTTCATTTGCTAATAAAATACACGAACTATTTTGGATCCCCTTTTAATACACGAACTAATTTCCGTTGCCTATTAAATACACAAACTTTTGAAATTCGTAGGTTTTACACATCATTTTAAACGACGTTAACTATATCTAATGGAAGTAACGACGACGTTAACGTTTAATTAAATACATGTTTAAATTTTGAAAAAAAAAATTCTTAAAAATATACAAACTAATTTCTATTTGCTAATAAAATACACCAACTATTTTGGATTCCCGTTTAATACACGAACTAATTTTTGTTTCCCGTTTACTACACAAACTTTTAAAATTTGAGAATTTACACATCAATCTAGACGATATAACAGAAGTTGACATTAGTTTTAACTAAATATGTGGTTAAACTGTGAAAATCATACTCACCCTCAGCCAAAACCTCTCAAATTGATTGACCTCTATTTCAAGTTAGTTTCAATTCGAGTTTGGCACTCTAATCTGTTTCAACTTTATTATTCTTCAAACTATGTTCTTTTTCTTCTTCTTCGCTTTGATTTCCCTTTGTATTACTTCGAAGTGTAGTGTCGATTTCTATTTATGTGTTTCTGATTCTTATTATTCGATTTGAATCTAGTGGTAATGATTCAATCAGCCTAATTTACACTATGGAAGCGTAATAGAGAAGAAAGCTAACAATATAATCTATCGAGAGAATTTTTAAAGAATTTTTCTTTCGCAGTTTAACCACAAGTTTAATTAAACACTAACATCATTTTTCATTTCTGTTAAACATAGTTGATATCGTCTAAGTCATGTGAAACATAGTTGATATCGTCTAAATCGATATGTAAAATCTTCAAATTTCAAAAGTTTGTGTATTTAATGAGAAACAAAAATTAGTTCATGTATTAAATGTGAATCTAAAAATAGTTGGTATATTTTATTAGCAAATGAAAATTAGTTCGTGTACTTTTAAGGAATTTTTTTTACAATTAATCACATGTTTAATTAAACGTTAACGTCGTCATTACTTCCATTAAATATAGTTAACGCCGTTTAAATTAATGTGTAAAACCTACGAATTTCAAAAGTTTGTGTATTTAATAGGCAACGAAAATTAGTTCGTGTATTAAATGGGGATCCAAAAGAGTTCGTATATTTTATTAGCAAATGAAAATCAATCTGTGTATTTTTAAGGAATTTTCCCGATTGGAAATGTTATAAGAGCACCTCTTGGGATTCTAAAAAAGAAAATTTTAAAAAATTTGGGTTAGATTTCCTGTAAAATTATAGACCTTACAATTACATAGACATATATATACACACATATATGTATTTTTAGAATCTCAATGGATAGAAACATACGTACATATATAATATATAATATATACATATATATATATATATGAGTGTTTAGAACTCCAATGAACAAATATCCCTATTGGAAGTGCTCTTAGAGCATGATTAACCCAAATATCCATTTAGGTCTCTTAAACATTATTTTAGTAATTAAAAGCAATTAAGAACCTCACTTAAAAACACCATGATTTTGGGTCTCCAATGATATAGTCTGTTATTTAGGGATTTTTAGTTAAAAAAATTATTAAATATTTTTTAATTAGAGAAAACTTTTTTTTTATAAAATAAAACATTATAAAAGATAACATTTTAAACATAGAATTTTTTAAAAAAACATAAAAACAAAGATTACTAAATTAAACGAGAATAATTTGAAACACATCCGAGCTCAATTGTTGTCTTCATCACGTCCAAATTTACGCCATATATGTTCAACCAAATCAGCTTTCAGTTGTTGATGCATTTGTCTATCACAAATTCTAGTTCGAACACCCATCATATTGGCTATATTTGAAAGGTATCTGTAGAATACGTGAGATCCACATGTGAACTTCCGGTGTCTTCTCCTTGTTGGAACTCTGAAACATCATATTGAGTGTATCCATCTCGTTCGTCTTCTACTATCATATTGTGGAGTATGATACATGCTCTCATAATCTTTCCCAATTTTAACTTTATCCCAAAAGTGCTGGATTTTTAACAATTGCAAAGCGAAGCTTGCAAGACTCCAAAAGCACGCCGACATCTTTTCGGACAGTTTCTTGATGTTGAGCAAATAAAACTGCTTTTGGCCCTTTTGGTATTGGAATAGATTGGATAAAAGTTTTCCATTTCCGATAAATACCGTCGGTGAGATAGTAAACCAAATGATACTCTATTCCATTGACATAGAAAGTGACTTGCGGAACTTGACCTTTTATTATATCATCAAAAACAAGAGAGCGATCAAGAACATTGATATCATTTAAGGTACATGGAGGTCCAAAACGCATGTCATATCCATAGATCATACGAAACAACCGCCTCTAAAGCGATTGTGGGTTTTCCCGAACTACGTGAATATTGACCTTTCAAGCGGTTGGACAATTCTTCCACTCCCAATGCATACAGCCGATACTTCCTATCATCCCGGAAATCCACGATGTTCACCAATATCAAGTAGGCGTTGAAGATCATCCGGTGTTGATTTTCGTAGGTACTCCTCGCCGAATAAATTTATTAATCCTTCCACAAAATATTCCAAACATGATCGAGTAGTAGTTGAACCGAGTTGGAGGTATTCGCCTACAATATCAGCCGCACTACCATATGCCAAGACACTAATGGCTGCTGTACACTTTTGAAGTGGAGAGAGACTAAGCCTTCCGAGTCAATCTTTCTTTGTCGAAGAATTCAACTTCATTAGAGAGTCGATGAACAATATGCATGAACAATGGTCTGTTCATTAAATAAATCTTCGAATAGATTAGATGGTGTGTATTAAATGGGGATCCAAAAGAGTTAAGTATATTTTATTAGCAAATGAAAATCAATCATGTATTTTTAAGGAATTTTCCGATTGGAAATGTTATAAGAGCACCTCTTGGGATTCTAAAAAGAAAATTTTAAAAATTTGGGTTAGATTTCCTGTAAAATTATAGACCTTACAATTACATAGACATATATATACACACATATATGTATTTTAGAATCTCAATGGATAGAAACATACATTACATATATAATATATAATATATACATATATATATATATATGAGTGTTTAGAACTCCAATGAACAAATATCCCTATTGGAAGTGCTCTTAGAGCATGATTAACCCAAATATCCATTTAGGTCTCTTAAACATTATTTTAGTAATTAAAAGCAATTAAGAACCTCACTTAAAAACACCATGATTTTGGGTCTCCAATGATATAGTCTGTTATTTAGGATTTTAGTTAAAAATTATTAAATATTTTTAATTAGAGAAAACTTTTTTTATAAAATAAAACATTATAAAAGATAACATTTTAAACATAGAATTTTTTAAAAAAACATAAAAACAAAGATTACTAAATTAAACGAGAATAATTTGAAACACATCCGAGCTCAATTGTTGTCTTCATCACGTCCAAATTTACGCCATATATGTTCAACCAAATCAGCTTTCAGTTGTTGATGCATTTGTCTATCACAAATTCTAGTTCGAACACCCATCATATTGGCTATATTTGAAAGGTATCTGTAGAATCATGAGATCCACATGTGAACTTCCTGTCTTCTCCTTGTTGGAACTCACGAAACATCATATTGAGTGTATCCATCTCGTTCGTCTTCTACTATCATATTGTGGAGTATGATACATGCTCTCATAATCTTTCCCAATTTTAACTTTATCCCAAAAAGTGCTGGATTTTTAACAATTGCAAAGCGAGCTTGCAAGACTCCAAAAGCACGCTCGACATCTTTTCGGACAGTTTCTTGATGTTGAGCAAATAAAACTGCTTTTGGCCCTTTTGGTATTGGAATAGATTGGATAAAAGTTTTCCATTTCCGATAAATACCGTCGGTGAGATAGTAAACCAAATGATACTCTATTCCATTGACATAGAAAGTGACTTGCGGAACTTGACCTTTTATTATATCATCAAAAACAAGAGAGCGATCAAGAACATTGATATCATTTAAGGTACATGGAGGTCCAAAAAACGCATGTCATATCCATAGATCATACGAAACAACCGCCTCTAAAACGATTGTGGGTTTTCCCGAACTACGTGAATATTGACCTTTCCAAGCGGTTGGACAATTCTTCCACTCCCAATGCATACAGCCGATACTTCCTATCATCCCAGGAAATCCACGATGTTCACCAATATCAAGTAGACGTTGAAGATCATCCGGTGTTGATTTTCGTAGGTACTCCTCGCCGAATAAATTTATTAATCCTTCCACAAAATATTCCAAACATGATCGAGTAGTAGTTGAACCGAGTTGGAGGTATTCGTCTACAATATCAGCCGCACTACCATATGCCAAGACACGAATGGCTGCTGTACACTTTTGAAGTGGAGAGAGACTAAGCCTTCCGAGTCAATCTTTCTTTTGTCGAAAGAATTCAACTTCATTAGAGAGTCGATGAACAATATGCATGAACAATGGTCTGTTCATTCTAAATCGTCTTCGGAATAGATTAGATGGGTATGTTGGAGTTTCACTGAAATAATCATTCCATAAACGGAGATCGCCTTCTTCACGATTTCTTTCAATATAAACTCTTTTTTTCCTTCTCATCCTATCTTCTCTATGATCACCAATGGAAAAATTCTCGAATGTTTGATCAAAATGTTAATCAAAAGATTCATCATGTACTCCCTCAAAAGTGTTAAAAGAAGAAGATGTCATATATATGATAAAAAATAGAATGTGTTTTTGGTTTCTTTGTGACTAAAATTTGGAAGTTGTTTGATGATTTTGTGAGAAGGAGAGAAGAATGAGTCTTGATTTTGTGGGAAAGAGAGAAGAATGAGTCTTGTTTGATAATTTTGTGCGAAGGAGAGAAGAAACGATCTTGTTTTGTGCAAAGGAGAGAAGAATGACTTTGATGAGAGAATGCCTTTGCTGAATAAACACGTATATATACAACAACACACACAAAACATGTCTTTGACATGTAGTATACGCAACACCACAAGATCACAAGACACACAAGACAACAAGACAACAAAACTACATTCCATGACATATGACGATATGACGACACAAGGCAACAAGACTACAAGACTACATAACATGTGACACATGACGACACAAGACAAACAAAACTACACAATATGTGACACATGACGACACAAGACCACAAGACACAAAATACATGTCCGTGACCACTAGACCACAAGACTACAAAACATGTGACCACCTTGTCCGTGACACAACAACACAGAGAGCCTGCACCACCTTGTCCGTGACCACAACAACACAGAGAAGAGCCTGCACAATCATAAAAGGCATACAAAATATACATTAATTTAACAATCAAGAAGAAGCTTAAAAATAACAAGAAATCTTTCACAAATTTAACAATAACAAGAACATTAACTCCATTAAAATTACGGGAACACGAAACACAGACTTAACACAAGACCAAAGAACTAAGTAACTTAAACGACCAACAAACAAAAGCAACTTAAACATGGCTACACTTACAACAACTTAAACAGCTACACTTAGAGCAAACTAATCAGACAACAACTCAATAATGAGCTTCATCTTCAGAGCTTCTTCATACTCAGCAAGCGGATCTTGTTTAGCAACTAGACTCTCAAGAAGCCTCATCTTGGACAGCCTTTCTTTAATAGCCAAATCCTGCTTCTTGATGCTCCACATACTCTCAAACTCTGCTAGCTCATTCCTTTCTACCAGCGTCTTCTTACCACAAACTTTTGCAGCCTTAACACCCAGGGGACGGTTGGTGACTTGATCATCTTCACCAGTATCGGTTACATTTGCTTGAGAACTTGCTGAGTGTGAACCGTCATCACACTTCCTCCTTTTAGAGCTTCCTTCATTTTTAGAGTGTGAAAGATCACACCACTTCTGGTCATTGCACAGCTCCTTCCAACAATGTTCAAGAGTGAATTTCTTGTGATGGTTGTTGAAGAAGATTTCATGGGTGAGTTTGAGAATATCATTCTCATTTTGCCCACTACTTTTGGCTCTGGTTGCAGCTTCATAGGCTCCACAGAACTTGCATACTTGGTCGTTGATCCTGTGCCAACGTTGCTTACAATGAGCAGCCTCCCTTTTATCACAGGCAGCAATCTTAGGACTGGCCGAAAAGTAAGTTGCAATTCGTTTCCAGAATGCAACAGACCTTAGCTCATTCCCAACAACAGGATCTTTTCTCGTGTTTAACCACGAGCTAATGAGAACGATATCATCTGATGGTGTCCACGTCGTTCTTTCCTTGCGCTTTAGAGGAGTGTCTCTTTCCAAGTCTGTAACGTCGTTAGCTTGACTGCCGAATAGAGGAATACCAGAAGAGTCTAAACCGTAGCTACTATCTTGTTGACTTTGAAGAAGATCAAAAAAGTTTCAATATGGATTGGAATCCATATCTGGAGATTGATCAAAGAAGAGAGAGGGACGAGAAGCCCAGAAGAAAGAAGAGAAGAACAGAACAGAAGACAGAAGAGCAGAGCCGCGTTTAAGAACGAGAAGATGAAGATGTGTTTAATAGACATTATAGACAACCATAAAGACATGACATATATCTAAAACATTCATCACAAAGCAACCTATTCAACTTGACATATATCTACCACATTCATCACAGCTGCAGCAATTTAATACCTACACAACCTTTATCTAACGCTAACCAAATCATTTATTACCGAGATTCAACCAATAACTACCACTAATCAATTCAACAGATCAAAGCGAAAAGTATTACCTGTTTTGCTCTTCTCTGCGTTGTTCTCTCTTCTCGTCATTATGTTTGAGGAACCTTGGTAATGTACATGCTCCATCCATGATTTGAAACAGAAAGACAGAAACAAATCAAATTCAATCACAACATTTATATCTTAAATTGATCAAGCCACATAACGAGACAATACTAAACACTGAAAAGAGCAATACACATGAACATCTCATTACACATGATCATCTCATTATCAGAAACATGCTCTCACGATCAATACACATGAACATGTCATTATCAGAAACGATCAACATCTCATTATCAAACGATCAATCAATAGACGTCTACCATACAGTAAAGGAAACGATCTTTCTCAAGAAACTAGAAGATCAAACGATCAATACACATGAAACACAAATCGTATACACAAACGATCAAGACAGTAAAGAAAACAACCAAGTCTCATAATCAAATCTCATAATCCGAAGCACAAATCGTATACAGAACATAGAAAATCTGAGTGTCACACGAACAATAAGACCATAATCGTTAACATGCAAAACCATTTCGATTCGACTAAGGCAATTGAAGTTTTCAAACAACAAAAAAAATTAATAGACCTTTACCTTCGCACTACAAGAAAACATCACAATTCTGAGGGACATACCGAGGGAAAATGAGTTCCTCGGAAATTTCTGAAGAAATACCGAGGAAATACCGAGGAAACCAAGAAATGTGGTTTCCTCGTATTTCTCGAAATTTCGAAGAAATACCGAGAAATACCGAGGAAACCAAGAAATGTGGTTTCTGGTATTTCTGAAATTTCCGAGGAAATACCGAGTATGATTTCCTCGGTAAATTCGAGGATTACCGAGGAAAAGGTGTCCGTCGGAAAAAACCGACGGAGATTTTGAAAATTCCGACGACTTTTTGTAGCCGTTAGAGAGCCGTTGGGGGATTCCGAGGAAATTCCGAGGAAGTGTTTGTTTTCCTCGGAATTTCCTCAGAATTTCCTCAGTATCTCGGCAGGATTTCATCTATAAATACAGCCACCCCTCTTCACCTTCATTCACTCCATTTGTTCTCCTTCCCTCCTACTATCACGAATTTTATTTCAAAAACATGTCTTCTTCAAATTATTTTCGTTCTTGGATCGATCGACCTCATTTGGATCCGGACACGAGATTGCTTACGAAGAATACCAACGAGGTATAACCGAATTCATGGGGTTAGTTCACGACAACCGGGCGAGCAGGTAAGTTAAGATGTCCTTGCTCTAATTGTAAAAATAGAAAGGTTATTAAAGAGTGGGATGTTTGGACTCATCTATATTTGAGTGGGTTTACAGTTACAAAATTTGGTATCATCATGGGAAACTAATTATGAACTTGGTAGTACTATCTTGTTGACTTTGAAGAAGATCAAAAGTTTCAATATGGATTGGAATCCATATCCGAGATTGATCAAAGAAGAGAGAGGGACGAGAAGCCCGTAAGAAAGAAGAGAAACGTAACGTAAGACGAAGAGCAGAGCCGCTAAGAACGAGAAGATGAAGATGTGTTTAATGTAGACTATTAAGAAACCATAAAGACATGACATATATCTAAAACATTCATCACAAAGCAACCTATTCAACTTGACATATATCTACCACATTCATCACAGCTGCAGCAATTTAATACCTACACAACCTTTATCTAACGCTAACCAAATCATTTATTACCGAGATTCAACCAATAACTACCACTAATCAATTCAACAGATCAAAGCGAAAAGTATTACCTGTTTTGCTCTTCTCTCGTTGTTCTCTCTTCTCGTCATTATGTTTGAGGAACCTTGGTAATGTACATGCTCCATCCATGATTTGAAACAGAAAGACAGAAACAAATCAAATTCAATCACAACATTTATATCTTAAATTGATCAAGCCACATAACGAGACAATACTAAACACTGAAAAGAGCAATACACATGAACATCTCATTACACATGATCATCTCATTATCAGAAACATGCTCACGATCAATACACATGAACATGTCATTATCGAAACGATCAACATCTCATTATCAAACGATCAATCAATGACGCCTACCATACAGTAAAGGAAACGATCTTTCTCAAGAAACTAGAAGATCAAACGATCAATACACATGAAACACAAATCGTGATACACAAACGATCAAGACAGTAAAGAAAACAACCAAGTCTCATAATCAAATCTCATAATCCGAAGCACAAATCGTATACGAACATAGAAAATCTGAGTGTCACACTAACAATAAGACCATAATCGCTAACATGCAAAACCATTTCGATTGACTAAGGCAATTGAAGTTTTCAAACAACAAAAATTAATAGACCTTTACCTTCGCACTACAAGAAAACATCACAATTCGAGGGACATACCGAGGAATGAGTTCCTCGAAATTTCGAAGAAATACCGAGAAATACCGAGGAAACCAAGAAATGTGGTTTCGGTATTTCTGAAATTTCCGAGGAAATACCGAGGAGTGATGATTTCGGTAAATTCGAGGATTACCGAGGAAAAGGTGTCCGCCGGAAAACCGACGGAGATTTTGAAAATTCGACGACTTTTGTAGCGTTAGAGAGCGTTGGGGATTCCGAGGAAATTCGAGGAAGTGTTTGTTTTCCTAATTTCCTAATTTCCTCAAGATCTCGGCAGGATTTCATCTATAAATACAGCCACCCCTCTTCACCTTCATTCACTCCATTTGTTCTCCTTCCTCCTACTATCACCTAATTTTATTTCAAAAACATGTCTTCTTCAAATTATTTTCGCTCTTGGATCGATCGACCTCATTTGGATCCGGACACGAGATTGCTTACGAAGAATACCAACGAGGTATAACCGAATTCATGGGGTTAGTTCACGACAACCGGAAGCGAAACAGGTAAGTTAAGATGTCCTTGCTCTAATTGTAAAAATAGAAAGGTTATTAAAGAGTGGGATGTTTGGACTCATCTATATTTGAGTGGGTTTACACGGTTACAAAATTTGGTATCATCATGGGAAACTAATTATGAACTTGGTAGTACTAGCTAACCTCAGCCGGCGGTTAGATTAGAAGAACCAATTAACGGATGTAGATTATGGTGTAGGTACTGAGCAGATGGTTAATGATCATTTTAGAGGGGAAGATTTACCCAATGCGAAGCTAGAGATTTTATGATATGTTGGATGCTGGAAAGCAACCATTGTAACGGTTGTAGAGATGGTCATTCAGCTTTATCATCCGCTACAAGACTGATGGGCATTAAAACAGATTATAACTTGGTGAAGACTGTATGGATGCGATAGCTGATTTTGTTAAAGGTATTCTACCCGAGGAAAATGTAGCCAGGTTCATACTACGAGGTTCAGAAACTCGTAGCGGTGTTGGTTTATCTTATCGGGTAATAGATGTATGCAGCGATAATCGCATGATTTATTGGAGGCGGATGACCAGCGGATTTCATGCAAGTTTTGTGGGAAGCCTCGCTATAAAGATACGAGTGGAAGAGTTCCAGTGCCATATAAAAGGATGTGGTATTTGCCTTTGACGGAAAGATTGCAGAGGTTGTATCTTTCGACGCATAACAAGAACGAATGAGATGGCATGAGCACTCAACAGATGGTGAGATTAGACATCCTTCGATGCAAAAGCGGGAAGCATTTCCAATCAAAGTATCCCGACTTTGCGTATGAGAGAAGAAATGTCTACCTTGGATTATGTACTGATGGTTTCAGCCCGTATGGGAAGAGGAAGACAATATTCTCTATGGCCAGTCATTGTTACACCATACAACTTACCCCAAACTTGTGCTTGCGACGAGTTTCTGTTTCCATTCTCGCTCCGGACCAGAGCATCCTAAGAGATCGCTGATGTGTTTCTTCAGCCACTAATATATGAGTTGCAACAACTATGGGCTGAAGGTGCTGAAACATACGATATTTCGTAAAGAGAACTTTCAAATGCGGGCATCTAATGTGGACAATAAGTGATTTTCCAGCATATGGTATGTTATCTGGATGGACAACGATGGGAGGCTATCATGTCCATATTGTCAAGATGACACAGATGCTTTCCAACCAAAGAACGGAAGAAAACGTGTTGGTTTGACCGTCACGACGATTCCTACCACCGATCATCCATACCGTCGGAGTAAGACTTTGTTTAGGAAGAACAAGCAGGTGTTTGATGGTCCACCTGAGGAAGTTAGTGGGAAAGGTTTGAAGACACAACTAAGAGATTTTGGTGCAGCAAGGACGGCAGACGCCGGGGACATGAGCAATTTCCTAGATGCCGTTGGAGAACTACATAACGGCACAAAAAGTATTTTCTCGATCTGCCATACTGGGAGGATCATCGCTAAGACATAATTTAGATGTCATGCATATTGAGAAGAACTTTTTGACAATCTAATGAACACTATCCTTAACGCTCAAGGTAAAACAAAGGATAATTTGAAGTCAAGACTGGATTTAGTCGATATATGTGCTCGCTCGAACTTCATGTTGATGGGAATGGTAGGGCTCCTTTTCCCATATACCGACTTGATGGAGAGGGAAAAATGCTCTTTGATTGGATTTCAAACGATGTGGAGTTTCCAGACGGTTACGATCTAATTTATGCAATCTGTATCGACGAAAGGAAGGAAAGTTTATTGGCTTGAAAAGTCACGATTGCCATGTGTTGATGGAGCCTCCTTCCGCTTGCCTTCAAGGAACTATTACCACGAAATGTTCATGAAGCAATTGCAGGATAAGTGCTTTCTTCGCGATTTATGCACCGATCGCTGACTCTTGAAGGTATTGAAAATCAAGACTAACATAGCCGTGATTCAAGGCAACCTTGAGAAGATATTTCCTCCCTCATTTTTGATGTTATGGAGCATCTTGTTATTCACCTGGTAAGAGAATTGGAACTTGGTGGTCCCTGTGCAGATAGATGGATGTATCCGTATGAGCGGTATATGTTCCATTTGAAGAAGATGGTGAAAAATTTAAGTAGGGTTGAAGGTTCTATAGTCGCACGATGATCAATGAAGAAATTTCAAACTTTGCCGAAAGTACTACTTTCCAGCCAAGTCCGCACCAAAACGAAGACCTGCTCGGCATGATGATAGAGGCTAACGAGCAACATATCATGTTAAGGTTCCGATATTTTCACGATGTTGGACGACTTAGCGAAAACCAAAGGACCGCCGACTTACGAGCAGGAGCGAAGTCATTTGCAAACATATTTGCTCACCAACTGCTAAGATGTTCTTCAATATGAGAGGTAAGTTTATTATCTTACAAATTTTTATTTTAAGAAATTAACATTTATATCTTAATTAATTACATTATTGTCATCACATGTACAGGATTTTCATGGCGTAAAAGCGGTTCGATATAGATACCACACAGGAGGAACTAGAAGAAATGAAGCGAGAGAATTTGCTGGATGGATGTTTACTTATGTGAGTGCCTTAAACAAATTAAAATATCATTTATCACA
The DNA here is from genome assembly GCA_016771965.1 of Brassica carinata. Taxonomy (NCBI): domain Eukaryota; kingdom Viridiplantae; phylum Streptophyta; class Magnoliopsida; order Brassicales; family Brassicaceae; genus Brassica; species Brassica carinata. Next base: position 8,320,993 of record CM028692.1, on the reverse strand, counting down.
TATTTATACAATTTTATCACATATTTATACTAATTCATTATATATGTGCTATTAATAGGTGTTCGCTGGTTTAGCCAGAGGTGAAACATTTGACGCATTGGATACGCGAAATGGTGGTTGGACCAAACTATGTTGTGAAGTCATATCCAAGATTTTGTACTCGAGGATATGCATTCACAACTGAAAAGAGGAGACGTCAAGACGCACCATGATGCTGGCGCTTGTTCCGCATCGAGATGATGTATACTACGGACACATACATGAGATTATGGAAATCAAGTATTTGGGTATGCTTGGATTGCTTGTACTGTTTTCTATTGTGATTGGCACGACAACACTCCAGATCGAGGTAAAACAAAGGATAATTTGAAGTCAAGACTGGATTTAGTCGATATATGTGCTCGCTCGAACTTCATGTTGATGGGAATGGTAGGGCTCCTTTTCCCATATACCGACTTGATGGAGAGGAAAAAATCGTTCTTTGATTGGATTTCAAACGATGTGGAGTTTCGAGGCTGTTACGCATAATTTAGCGTGCTGTATCGGCGAAAAAGGAAGGAAAGTTTATTGGCTTGAAAAGTCACGATTGCCATGTGTTGATGGAGCCTCCTTCCGCTTGCCTTCAAGGAACTATTACCACGAAATGTTCATGAAGCAATTGCAGGGATAAGTGCTTTCTTCCGCGATTTATGCACCAGATCGCTGACTCTTGAAGGTATTGAAAATCAAGACTAACATAGCCGTGATTCAAGGCAACCTTGAGAAGATATTTCCTCCCTCATTTTTGATGTTATGGAGCATCTTGTTATTCACCTGGTAAGAGAATTGGAACTTGGTGGTCCCTGTGTATAGATGGATGTATCCGTATGAGCGGTATATGTTCCATTTGAAGAAGATGGTGAAAAATTTAAGTAGGGTTGAAGGTTCTATAGTCGCCTGGATGATCAATGAAGAAATTTCAAACTTTGCCGAAAGTACTACTTTCCAGCCAAGTCCGCACCAAAACGAAGACCTGCTCGGCATGATGATAGAGGCTAACGAGCAACATATCATGTTAAGGTTCCGATATTTTCACGATGTTGGACGACTTAGCGGAAAACCAAAGGACCGTCGACTTCTTGGCGAGGGCAAGTCATTTGCAAACATATTTGCTCACCAACTGCTAAGATGTTCTTCAATATGAGAGGTAAGTTTATTATCTTACAAATTTTTATTTTAAGAAATTAACATTTATATCTTAATTAATTACATTATTGTCATCACATGTACAGGATTTTCATGGCGGCGGTTCCGGATATAGATCATACCACGGGAGGAACTAGAAGAAATGAAGCGAGAGAATTTGCTGGATGGATGTTTACTTATGTGAGTGCCTTAAACAAATTAAAATATCATTTATCACATATTTATACAATTTTATCACATATTTATACTAATTCATTATATATGTGCTATTAATAGGTGTCTGTTGGTTTAGCGGAGGTGAAACATTTGACGATTGGATACGCGAAATGGTGGTTGGACCAAACTATGTTGTGAAGTCATATCCAAGATTTTGTACTCGAGGATATGCATTCACAACTGAAAAGAGGAGACGTCACAGACGCACCTATGATGCTGGCGCTTGTTCGCATCGAGATGATGTATACTACGGACACATACATGAGATTATGGAAATCAAGTATTTGGGTATGCTTGGATTGCGCTTGTACTGTTTTCTATTGTGATTGGCACGACAACACTCCAGATCGAGGTGTGAAAACAGATGCATTTGGTGTTACATCAAGACATTCGAGGCTTAAAGCTGCAATATTATGATCCTTTCATTCTTGCTTCTCAGGCCGATCGGGTAAGTAAATGTTAATTATTCGAATGGTTGATCATAATTTATACTTTTACTAATAATTTTTAAATGTTACAGGTTTGTTATATCAAGTACCCCGGTAAGGAACAAAGATGATCCATGGGTTCTTGTTACAAGACTCAACCCGAGAGGCCGAAGTTCAGGGAAGTTCGAGCTGGAAGACCCACTACAACCAATCACATCCGCAACTTAAGTGCAGCGAAGATGTAGCTGAAGGTGGCCTTGTAGTCGATTTTACCGACTTCGCAGAGGAAGCCGCCGCTCACGCAGAGGATGAACCAGTTATTGGAGAGTTTCACCAAGACCCAGATTCAGATTTATCTGGTGATGATGACTCGGAAACAGAGTAGTTTTTTTTTTTTTTTTTTTAATAGAAATACCGAGGAAATTCCGAGGGACATTAGGTTTTCCTCGGAATTTCCTCAGAAAATTCCGAGGAAATTCCGAGGAACTAGGGGTTTTTGAACCGAAAACTACGTTTTGCGGATTGAATAACACATATATAACCTTCATTAAGTGTCTTAACCAGATTATGAAGTCAAACTTTGGTTTTTCAGATGATAACAAACACTTTTACAATTGCATGAAAGAAAACCACACAACATAAGAGAAACACTTATACACTTTAACAAACGTTAAAGAGAATCCGTGCAATTATTGTTGAAATATTTTTATTACATAAATTATGATCATTTATACAAAGAATATTCAATAGTATGCATTACATTTGTATAAGAAATGAAATACGGCAAAAAAAATCGAGGTTTTGAAACCCCAAACCCTGGTTCGAGATTTCCTCGAATTTTCGAGGAAATTCGAGGAACATCATTATTAGTGTTCCCGGAATTTCCTCAGAAAATTCGAGGAAATTCGAGAACATTGAAAATAATGATGTTCTCGAATTTCCTCGAGAAAATTCATCCGGTTTTGAACCAAAACTACGCTTTATGGATTGAATAACACATATATAACCTTCATTAAGTGTCTTAACCAGATTATGAAGTCAAACTTTGGTTTTTCAGATGATAACAAACACTTTTACGATTGCATGAAAGAAAACCACACAAAATAAGAGAAACACTTATACACTTTAACAAACGTTAAAGAGAATCCGTGCAATTATTGTTGAAATATTTTTATTACATAAATTATGATCATTTATACAAAGAATATTCAATAGTATGCATTACATTTGTATAAGAAATGAAATACGGCAAAAAATCGAGGTTTTGAAACCCCAAACCTGGTTCCTCGAATTTCCTCGAATTTTCGAGGAAATTCGAGAACATCATTATTTTCAGTGTTCCTCGGAATTTCCTCAGAAAATTCTGAGGAAATTCGAGAACATTGAAAATAATGATGTTCTCGAATTTCCTCAGAAAATTCGAGGAAATTCGAGAACTAGGGTTTTGAACCGAAAACTACGTTTTGGATTGAATAACACATATATAACCTTCATTAAGTGTCTTAACCAGATTATGAAGTCAAACTTTGGTTTTTCAGATGATAACAAACACTTTTACGATTGCATGAAAGAAAACCACACAACATAAGAGAAACACTTATACACTTTAACAAACGTTAAAGAGAATCCGTGCAATTATTGTTGAAATATTTTTATTACATAAATTATGATCATTTATACAAAGAATATTCAATAGTATGCATTACATTTGTATAAGAAATGAAATACGGCAAAAAAAATCGAGGTTTTGAAACCCCAAACCCTGGTTCCTCGAATTTCCTCGAATTTCCTCAGAAAATTCGAGGAAATTCGGGAACTAGGGTTTTGAACCGAAACTACGTTTTGGGATTGAATAACACATATATAACCTTCATTAAGTGTCTTAACCAGATTATGAAGTCAAACTTTGGTTTTTCAGATGATAACAAACACTTTTACGATTGCATGAAAGAAAACCACACAACATAAGAGAAACACTTATACACTTTAACAAACGTTAAAGAGAATCCGTGCAATTATTGTTGAAATATTTTTATTACATAAATTATGATCATTTATACAAAGAATATTCAATAGTATGCATTACATTTGTATAAGAAATGAAATACGGCAAAAAAAATCGAGGTTTTGAAACCCCAAACCCTGGTTCCTCGGAATTTCCTCGAATTTCTAATTTTCTGAGGAAATTCGAGGAACATCATTATTAGGTTTCGGATTTAGAAAATTCTGAGGAAATTCGAGGAACATTGAAAATAATGATGTTCTCGAATTTCCTCAGAAAATTCGAGGAAATTCGAGGAACTAGGTTTTGAACCGAAAACTACGCTTTATGGATTGAATAACACATATATAACCTTCATTAAGTGTCTTAACCAGATTATGAAGTCAAACTTTGGTTTTTCAGATGATAACAAACACTTTTACGATTGCATGAAAGAAAACCACACAACATAAGAGAACATTTATACACTTTAACAAACGCTAAAGAGAATGCGGCAATTATTGTTGAAATATTTTTATTACATAAATTATGATCATTTATACAAAGAATATTCAATAGTATGCATTACATTTGTATAAGAAATGAAATACTGCAAAAATCGAGGTTTTGAAACCCCAAACCCTGGTTCCTCGAATTTCCTCGAATTTTCGAGGAAATTCGAGGAAATTCGAGGAACTAGGTTTTGAACCAAAACTACGCTTTATGGATTGAATAACACATATATAACCTTCATTAAGTGTCTTAACCAGATTATGAAGTCAAACTTTGGTTTTTCGATGATAACAAACACTTTAACGATTGCATGAAAGAAAACCACACAACATAAGAGAAACACTTATACACTTTAACAAACGCTAAAGAGAATCCGCAATTATTGTTGAAATATTTTTATTACATAAATTATGATCATTTATACAAAGAATATTCAATAGTATGCATTACATTTGTATAAGAAATGAAATACGGCAAAAAATCGAGGTTTTGAAACCCCAAACCCTGGTTCCTCGAATTTCCTCGAATTTCCTCAGAAAATTCGAGGAAATTCGAGAACATCATTATTTTCCAGTGTTTCGAATTTCCTCAGAATTTTCCTCGAGGAAATTCGAGGAACACTGAAAAATAATGATGTTCTCGAATTTCCTAAAATTCGAGGAAATTCCGGTGAACTGTTCTAATCTGGACTCTTAATACCGACCTCTCGGTCTCCCTCCGAATTTATAAATCTCTCCATGCCGCGATCTCAGATCTCTCATCTCTCAAATCTCTCATCTCTCTCCCTCTCCGGTCGCATTCCTCCTCGCCTCCCCGCCTCTCTCCCTCTCTCTCCCTCTCTCCCTCTCTCCCTCTCCCTCTCTCCTCTCTCCCTCTCCCTCTCCCTCTCTCCTCTCTCCCTCTCTCCTCTCCTCTCCTCTCCTCCGGCTCTCTCCCTCTCTCTCCTCTCTCCCTCTCTCCTCTCTAATCATGTAAGTATATGAATGGATTGAATGGATTATGTTTTTTCAATGGATTAGGGTTTGTTAGATTATAATTTCGATTTTAGGTTGTTTGTTAGATAGTTTAGGATTGAATGGATTGAATGGATAGTTTGGAATTTTTTTGAATTTTTTTTGTTTTGTTAGAAATCAAAACGTTTTTGTATTTTAAAACGTTTTTGATTTTTAAAATGTTTTTCGATTTTAAAAACATTTTTCATGTTTCCAGTAATAAATTATATATAATAAAACGTTTTTAAAATTTTTTTAAAATATTTATAAACCTTTTTTATGTTTATAAATGATTAATAATTTTTTAAAAACGTTTTTTTTATTATTAAACTATTTTTTTATATTTAAACTTTTTTTTATTATTAAACTTTTTATGACTTAAAACAATTTCTTATATATTAAACTATTTTTAATTATTAAACTATTTTTAAAATTATTAAACTATTTTTAATTATTAAACTATTTTTTATATATTAAAACTTTTTTTTTTAATTATTAAACTATTTTTTATATATTAAAACTTTTTTTAAATTATTAAACTATTTTTTATATATTAAAACTTTTTTTTTTATTATTAAACTATTTTTTTATATTTAAACTTTTTTTATGACTTAAAACAATTTCTTATATATTAAAACTATATATAGGTCTTATGGTGATGATCAAATGGCTCCTCGACAAATGTTGGTCGTAGGTTCTGAAGCCACTCCATTCAGGGTTCCGCGATCGTCAGCCCCACAGCTCCTACCATACATCTCCTCTCCATTTCCCTATCCTTCTCCTCCCGCTACCGCTGCACTCCGGCCTCGCTTCCCGGCCCCGCCTCGCCTCCCCGCCCTCGAGGGTCCTCCCGGGAGTGATGAGGCGGAGTTTGTTCGACAGCCCGGTCGTGAGCATCTTCCCTATCTCACTCAGATCCACATGGACGGGTCAAACATGGTAATTAAAACTTTTTTCATTAAAATTTGATTCCTTTTACGATTGCATGAAAGAAAACCACACAACATAAGAGAAACACTTATACACTTTAACAAACGCTAAAGAGAATCCGCAATTATTGTTGAAATATTTTATTACATAAATTATGATCATTTATACAAAGAATATTCAATAGTATGCATTACATTTGTATAAGAAATGAAATACGGCAAAAAATCGAGGTTTTGAAACCCCAAACCCTGGTTCTCGATTTCTGAATTTCAGAAAATTTCGAGGAAATTCTGGAACTAGGAAGTTTTGAACCAAAACTACGCTATGGATTGAATAACACATATATAACCTTCATTAAGTGTCTTAACCAGATTATGAAGTCAAACTTTGGTTTTTCAGATGATAACAAACACTTTTACGATTGCATGAAAGAAAACCACACAACATAAGAGAAACACTTATACACTTTAACAAACGCTAAAGAGAATCCGTGCAATTATTGTTGAAATATTTTTATTACATAAATTATGATCATTTATACAAAGAATATTCAATAGTATGCATTACATTTGTATAAGAAATGAAATACGCAAAAATCGAGGTTTTGAAACCCCTCAGTCCTTGAGTCCTGAATTTTCTGGGATTCGAGAACATCATTATTTTCCAGTGCTCGAATTTCCTCAGAATTTTCTGAGGAAATCTGATTTATTGATTTTTTAATTTAATGATCTGAGAATTTGATTGATTGATTGACTGATCTGTTGATTTTGACGGTGCTGATCTTTGATTTTGATTTCGACGGATTTCTCGCCTCCTGCTCTGCCGATCTCTCTCCTGCTCTCTCCCTCTCTCCCTCTCCCTCTCTCCTCTCTCCTCTCTCGAATCATGTAAGTATATGAATGGATTGAATGGATTATGTTTTTCAATGGATTAGGGTTTGTTAGATTATAATTTCGATTTTAGGTTGTTTGTTAGATAGTTTAGGATTGAATGGATTGAATGGATAGTTTGGAATTTTTTTGGAATTTTTTTTGTTTTGTTAGAAATCAAAACGTTTTTGTATTTTAAAACGTTTTTGATTTTTAAAATGTTTTTCGATTTTAAAAACATTTTTCATGTTTCCAGTAATAAATTATATATAATAAAACGTTTTTAAAATTTTTTAAAATATTTATAAACCTTTTTATGTTTATAAATGATTAATAATTTTTAAAACGTTTTTTTTATTATTAAACTATTTTTTATATTTAAACTTTTTTTTATTATTAAACTATTTTTATGACTTAAAACAATTTCTTATATATTAAAACTATTTTTAATTATTAAACTATTTTTAAAATTATTAAACTATTTTTAATTATTAAACTATTTTTATATATTAAAACTTTTTTAATTATTAAACTATTTTTATATATTAAAACTTTTTTAATTATTAAACTATTTTTATATATTAAAACTTTTTTTATTATTAAACTATTTTTTATATTTAAACTTTTTATGACTTAAAACAATTTCTTATATATTAAAACTATATATAGGTCTTATGGTGATGATCGAGCTGGCCTCGACAATACTGTGGTCGTAGGGTCTGGAACCATCTGGTTCCCGCGATCGCCGCCCCACAGCTCCTACCATACATCTCCTCTCCATTTCCCTATCCTTCTCCTCCCCGCTACGCAGACCCGCTTCCCGCCTCCCCGCCTCCCCGCCCCGCCTCCCCCGCCCGAGGGTCCTCCCGGGAGTGATGAGAGTTATGGAGTTTGTTCGACAGCCCGGTCGTGAGCATCTTCCCTATCTCACCTCAGATCCACATGGACGGGTCAAACATGGTAATTAAAACTTTTTTCATTAAAATTTGATTCCTTTTAATAATTTGTTCTTTTATTAGGTTCAACCGATCCTCGAACGGATCAGCGCATGGATCAACCGTATGATGTACTCGGCCCTCGACAAGGGACATCCGACTTTCACCGACTTCCCTACCGACAAGCAGCATCTGTGGTTTCAACAGTTTATGTAAGTATTCTAATTTTTACTTATATTTTTAATCTCTAATATAAATTTTATACTAATTGTGTTTTATTTTCAGCAAGAATTCAACCGGAATGCCGATGATACATTGTATATCTATCACAACTTCGCCCATAAAGTTATGGACAACTATGGGAAGCAGATCCACGAGTGGAAGAAGAAGGGAAATAAACAAGGTTTGTTTTATTTAATAAACAATTTTTAATTTATTAAATTTTTTTAATCTATTTAACAATTTTTTAATTTAAAGGTCCCAAAGTCGATGAACCCCACGGTCTGGTTGGAGTTGGGTGTGCATTGGAGTAAGGATGAGATCTAAATCAACTTCTTCCACCAACTCCACCAACCGCAGAGCGACCGTGAAGGGAAGGGCTTCAAGCATAACTTGGGTGCTCAATCTATTGCCACTGGGGATCGCATGGTAAGCTAGTCGCTTTTATTCTATTATTTAAGTTTTAAATTTTATTTTATGTGCATTTCTTCTTACTAATGTTTGTTAATTTATGTTTTTCAAGGCGAAGAAAATGAGGGCGAGCCGGTTGATGATCTCGCCTCTAATGAAGAGGGCGATACCAACAAGAAGACCGCCAGATTGATGATGGTGTTGTGAGGATGTGGTCACCCTCATCGACACTCGTGGAAGACGAGGTGTCTCAGATTCAAACCGAGGATGACGATTCGACGGTTCGACCTACTTGCCTCGGTTCGGATCAACGAAATCGTTGAAGAGGTAAGTTTTTTTTTAAAGTTCAATTCAGATTTTCTATTATTTAACGTTTTTTCATCTTTTCTATTATTTAATATTTAAATTTGACAATTTTCTATTTCAGTCGGTTCCAAAGAAGAAGGGACGCTTTGTTCGGTCTGGTCGCCGGTCCCGTCAGTTCCGTTCTCTCGCTGCACCACCGCCTTTGTTGATCCGAAGCACTTATGGGTCAGTTGCGGACAAGGATGATCGCATATCTGCATTGGAGACCCGGATGGCGACTCAACAGCGAAGCTTTGAGGCACGAGGAAGCTGAACGAGCAAATGATGGAGATGATGAGGAGGTTGCACCCGAACGAGGTGTTCCCGAGCATGCCAGACCCGAACACCCAAAACCCGTAGTTTTTTTTTCCAAAACTCACAATGTTTTATTTTTATTTGTACTACTTTGAATTTTATATAATATGTTTTTATATTTTAATTTTTATTTTATATTTTCGAATTTTAATTTCAAAAAATTAATTTTTTTAAAAAAAAAATTAATTAAAAAAAAAAATTTGGGATATTCCGAGGACATTGTCCTCGAGAATTCGACGATTGTTGTCTCGAAAATTCGACGACTGTCCTCTGGATTTCTTCGAGATTTGTCCGTCGAAAATTCGACGACCGCCGCCGTCGAATTTTCCTATCCTTCTCCTCCCGCTACCGTTGCTGCACCGGCTCCGCTCCGGCTCGGCTCAAGCTCCTGCTCCGAGGGTCCTCCCGGGAGTGATGAGAGTCGGGAGTTTGTTCGACAGCCCGGTGCGTGAGCATCTTCCCTATCTCCTCCATATCCACATGGACGGGTCAAACATGGTAATTAAAACTTTTTTCATTAAAATTTGATTCCTTTTAATAATTTGTTCTTTTATTAGGTTCAACCGATCCTCGAACGGGATCAGCGCATGGATCAACCGTATGATGTACTCGGCCCTCGACAAGGGACATCCGACTTTCACCGACTTCCCTACCGACAAGCAGCATCCGTGGTTTCAACAGTTTCGCGGTAAGTATTCTAATTTTTACTTATATTTTTAATCTCTAATATAAATTTTATACTAATTGTGTTTTATTTTCAGCAAGAATTCAACCGGAATGCCGATGATACATTGTATATCTATCACAACCGTCCATAAAGTTATGGACAACTATGGGAAGCAGATCCACGAGTGGAAGAAGAAGTGGAAATAAACAAGGTTTGTTTTATTTAATAAACAATTTTTAATTTATTAAATTTTTTTAATCTATTTAACAATTTTTTAATTTAAAGGTCCCAAAGTCGATGAACCCCACGGTCTGGTTGGAGTGGGTGTGCATTGGAGTAAGGATGAGACGAAATCAACTTCTTCCACCAACTCCACCAACCGCAGGAGCGACCGTGAAGGGAAGGGCTTCAAGCATAACTTGGTGCTCAATCTATTGCCACTGGGGATCGCATGGTAAGCTAGTCGCTTTTATTCTATTATTTAAGTTTTAAATTTTATTTTATGTGCATTTCTTCTTACTAATGTTTGTTAATTTATGTTTTTCAAGGCGGAAGAAAATGAGGGCGAGCGGTTGATGATCTCACTAATGAAGAGGGCGATACCAACAAGAAGACCGGCCAGATTGATGATGGTGTTGTGAGGATGTGGTCACCCTCATCGACACTCAGGTGGAAGACGAGGTGTCTCAGATTCAAACCGAGGATGACGATTCGACGGGTTCGACCTACTTGCCTCGGTTCGATCAACGAAATCGTTGAAGAGGTAAGTTTTTTAAAGTTCAATTCAGATTTTCTATTATTTAACGTTTTTTCATCTTTTCTATTATTTAATATTTAAATTTGACAATTTTCTATTTCAGTCGGTTCCAAAGAAGAAGGGACGTTTGTTCGGTCTGGGTCGTCGGTCCCGGTCAGTTCCGTCTTCTGCTGCACCACCGCCCTTTGTTGATCCGTAGCACTTATGGGTCGGTTGCGGAGACAAGGATGATCGCATATCTGCATTGGAGACCCGGATGGCGACTCAACAGCGAGCTTTGAGGCACGAGGAAGCTGAACGAGCAAATGATGGAGATGATGAGGAGGTTGCACCCGAACGAGGTGTTCCCGAGCATGCCAGACCCGAACACCCAAAACCCGTAGTTTTTTTTTCAAAAACTCACAATGTTTTATTTTTATTTGTACTACTTTGAATTTTATATAATATGTTTTTATATTTTAATTTTTATTTTATATTTTCGAATTTTAATTTCAAAAAATTAATTTTTTTAAAAAAAAAATTAATTAAAAAAAAAATTTGGGATATTCGAGGACATTGTCCTCGGAGAATTCGACGACGGTTGTCCTCGAGAAAATTCCGACGACTGTGTCCTCGAATTTTCGAGGACATTTATCGTCGGAAAATTCGACGACCGCCGCCGTCGGAATTTTCCGACGGACAAATCCTCGAATTTTCGAGGACATTGTCCTCGGAAAATTCCGACGACCGCCGTCGCCGGAATTTTCCGACGGACAAATGTCCTCGAATTTTCCGAGGGACACAGTCGTCGAATTTTCGAGGACAGTGTCGTCGGAAAATTCGGCGACGCCCGTCGTCGAATTTGCCGAGGGCTTCGTTCCTCGGTATTTTCCGACGACTTTTCCGAGGAACAGTGGTCCTCAAATTTTCCTCGGAATTTTGTTTCCTCGGAATTCCGTCAGAAAATTCCGAGGAAATTCCGACGGATACTGAAATTCGAGGAGTTTTTCGAGGAAAATTTTTCGGTATGTCGTCGAATACGGTTATTCGGCGACATACCGACGATTTTGGCCCTCGAGAATAAGCCTGTTTTCTTGTAGTGTCGATTCGGTGAGCCATGTGCCGACGATTTTCTTCGTGCCGAGGACATCCACGACGATTTGCTTCGATTTCCTTCGTCGTCGAGGAGAGCAACCGGTTTCCTTTGAGGAGAGCAACCGGTTTCGTTTCTTCACTTCGTCGAGGACAGGAACCGACAATTATCTTCACTTCGTCGATGAGATGAACGGCGATTTTCTTCGATTTGGTTCGTCGTGGAGAAGAAACGACGATTTTCTCTCCCGATGAGAGAACACGACGATGAAAGCGTCGAAATGAATCAACTTTTCTCGAACCCTCGTTTTCTCCTCCGAAAACATTCTCCATATGGCATGTCCCGGAAGATACGATTCTTATGCCTCTTAATTAAGAGGCGTTGCTTAAATAAATAAACCTTTTTTTTAATTGCCTAGTTATCTAAAAATCTCACTTAAGATACCCCGATAATCATGATCTTAGTGCCCCGAATTCAAAAATTTATCACCTAGATTTATCTATATGTGTAATCAGGTGGTTTGACTTGTCTATCGATGGTGAGCCGACCCTCCGGAGACGAGTCGACCACACTACTTTTCTAAGGAAACTTTTCTATTATGGCTGTTGGGCCGTTACTTGTGCAGTGATCATTTTAGCTAATAACTTAATATATTTACGTTTTGTATCTTTATCAACCTGTGTTTTCGTAGGACCACCGCCGTTTTGGTCATATATATCTTTCTCTAGTATATGCCCAGTAATATGCACTAATGCACACGCACATATAGTGCGAATCTGTAGTTGAAAAAGAAATGTTGACTGGTACGTGATTTGTTGTATACTGTTACGGTGGCTGCTTTAAAATAAAGCATTTTGTATGAAAATGGAAGCCATGCATTAAATCGAATGTAAAACATTAAGTAAGGGTAGTAGTCGCATGAAGTTAGTCAAAAATCATTGCTAAACATTAAAAGGAAAATCGAGGGCATGTTGACACCAGCGATCCAGAAAGACTTCAGACTGTATACATATCGAATCTTTCTAAAACTACTTGGAATTTTATATAATATGTTTTATATTTTAATTTTTATTTTATATTTTCGAATTTTAATTTCAAAAATTAATTTTTTAAAAAAATTAATTAAAAAAAAAATTTGGGATATTCGAGGACATTGTCCTCGAGAATTCGACGACAGTTGTCCTCGAAAATTCCGACGACTGTGTCCTCGAATTTTCGAGGACATTGTCCTCGGAAAATTCCGGCGACCGCCGTCGTCGAATTTTCCGACCGGTCCTCGAATTTTCGAGGACATTGTCCTCGGAAAATTCCGGCGACCGCCGTCGTCGAATTTGCCGAGGGCTTCGTTCTCGGTATTTTCCGACGACTTTTCCGAGGCGGTGGTCCTCAAATTTTCCTCGAATTTTGTTTCCTCGAATTCCGTCGAAATTCGAGGAAATTCGGCGGATACTGAAATTCGAGGAGTTTTTCCGAGGAAAATTTTTCTCGGTATGTCGTCGAATACGGTTATTCCGACGACATACCGACGATTTTGGCCCTCAGAATAAGCCTGTTTTCTTGTAGTGTCGATTCGACTGAGCCATGTGCCGACGATTTTCTTCGTCGTCGAGGACATCCACTGACGATTTGCTTCGATTTCCTTCGTCGTCGAGGAGAGCAACCGGTTTCCTTTGAGGAGAGCAACGGTTTCGTTTCTTCACCGTCGAGGACAGGAACCGACAATTATCTTCACCGTCGATGAGATGAACGGCGATTTTCTTCGATTTGGTTCGTCGTGGAGAAGAAACGACGATTTTCTCTCCCGATGAGAGAACACGACGATGAAAGCGTCGAAATGAATCAACTTTTCTCGAACCCTCGTTTTCTCCTCCGAAAACATTCTCCATATGACGCATGTCCCAGAAGATACGATTCTTATGCCTCTTAATTAAGAGGCGTTGCTTAAATAAATAAACCTTTTTTTTAATTGCCTAGTTATCTAAAAATCTCACTTAAGATACCCCGATAATCATGATCTTAGTGCCCCGAATTCAAAAATTTATCACCTAGATTTATCTATATGTGTAATCAGGTGGTTTGACTTGTCTATCGATGGTGAGCCGACCCTCCGGAGACGAGTCGACCACACTACTTTTCTAAGGAAACTTTTCTATTATGGCTGTTGGGCCGTTACTTGTGCAGTGATCATTTTAGCTAATAACTTAATATATTTACGTTTTGTATCTTTATCAACCTGTGTTTTCGTAGGACCACCGCCGTTTTGGTCATATATATCTTTCTCTAGTATATGCCCAGTAATATGCACTAATGCACACGCACATATAGTGCGAATCTGTAGTTGAAAAAGAAATGTTGACTGGTACGTGATTTGTTGTATACTGTTACGGTGGCTGCTTTAAAATAAAGCATTTTGTATGAAAATGGAAGCCATGCATTAAATCGAATGTAAAACATTAAGTAAGGGTAGTAGTCGCATGAAGTTAGTCAAAAATCATTGCTAAACATTAAAAAGGAAAATCGAGGGCATGTTGACACCAGCGATCCAGAAAGACTTCAGACTGTATACATATCGAATCTTTCTAAAACTACTTGGTCCAATATATAATAAAAAATAGTACACTTTTACAGTACATATCTATATATAAATATATGGAGATGAACTGGTAAGTCTGAGAGCATTTGCAATGGTGAACCTCACCATGGAATCCTTGAGAGTTTTATAATATATATATATATTTTTTTTGAATAGTGAAGGATTCGATCCTAAAAAGCTCGTCCAATGGTGATCCCGAAGACGGAGTCCTTAACAATAAAATAATATATTTTTTTAAAAAAAAATTTGAAATTGAAAATTTATTAATTGCATAATTAAAATAAAAGATAGAAGGATTACATTTAAAGAAACAAGGATTAAAAGATACAAGGATTAAATATAAAGATACTAATTATTAATCTTCATCACCAAATTTATTCCAAATGTTTTCGATCAAATCATTCTTCAATCGTTCATGAGTTTGCCTATCTTGGTGATCATTCCGGTTGGGAAATATATTATTCAGAATTGTAGGGTTTGCGTCTACGACCTCCGAAGTTCTGGAAGATTCTCCTTCTTCAAATTCTGAAATATCGTACCGCATTGAATAACCTTCTCGTTCATCTTCAACTATCATATTGTGTAGGATTATACATGCTCTCATAATTTTTCCAATCTTCTCCATGTCCATTGTACGAACCGGGTTCTTCACAATCACAAACCGAGCTTGCAATACTCCAAAAGCCCGCTCGACATCTTTTCGGACTGATTCTTGAACTCTAGCAAATAGCGCTTGTTGAGGACTTTGAGGGAGTGTGATAGATTGGATAAATGTCGACCACTTTGGATATATACCATCTGTGAGGTAATATGCCAAATTATACACAATATTTATAAGTCTCAGATTCGAATTATAAACATGTTTTCACAATTTCTATTAGTTCAAATTATACACAATATTTATAAGTCTCAGATTCAAATTATAAACATGTTTTCTCAATTTCTATTAGTTCAAATTACACATGTTTATAATTTGAGACAATGATGTCCTATATTGTGCTAATGATAAGTCTATATTACACATGTTTTCACATTGTTTTCACATTATAAGTCTCAGATTCGAATTATAAACATATTTGAGACAATGATGTCCCATGTTTACATTATAAGTCTATATTACACATGTTTTCACATTGTTTTCACATCATATCAGATGTAATATGCTAATGATAAGCCTTTCATATTACACAAATAAGATAGCATATTACACAAATAAGAACAAGTTAATGATAAGCATATTACACAAATAAGATAGCATATTACCTAAAAGAAGTAGCGATGATAGTACTTGAGGATACAAGAAAATTCTTGAGGATAACAACCTCTCCGAAATGTTTCAACCGTAAGGAAAAGAAAGTTGTCAAAGAAATGTAATGATAGAAGACTTGAGGATACAAGAAAATTCCTCTCCGAATACTACTTATAAAACATATAGAGAGGGACAACCACCCGTGACCTCCTTCACATGCCAACTTGTACCCATGCATACAGAGACCACCCGTGACTTGTACCCATGCGTACAGAGACCACCCGTGACTTCCTTCCCATCCGTGACTTCCTTCATAAAAAAAAACACAACCATTAGTAATAAAACACAAAGTACACACGTAATGAGTAAGTAATAAAACACAAAAGTACACACGTTTCAAAGCATTTCAGACATTAGTTTGGTAGCAAGAGTTGATTCCATCTCAGTCAAAGGATCCTTTTTGGCGAGTAAACGTTCAAGAACCTTAGCTCTAGAGATTTTTTCTTTCGAATCTAAAACCCCCTGAAGTTGTCCTAACTCCTCCTCTTTAGTAGTTTTCTTCTTCTTACTACCAGCTTTGGCCGCCTTTATCCCTGGTGGTCTACCCTCTGGTTCTCTGACTTGCTCTTCTTCTCCATCAACCTCCAACACCTGTTTGCGCTTTTCCTTTCCACTCTCAGGCCCATACATAGAGCACCATTTCTGGTCATACCTCAGCTCCCTCCAGCAGTGATCCATGGAGAACTTAAAATCGTAACGAGCGATGAAGATATCTATGGCAGCTTTCAGAACATCATCTTCGTTCTGGCCACTTCTCTGCTCCCTCCGAGCCGCGTCATAGCATCCAGCGAACTTGGAGACGTCAGTGTTGATCCTACCCCACCTCTGCTTGCAAGAGGTCAGCTCCCTCGGTACTGTCCCAACGAGCAGCGGGCTTGCATTGTAGTAATCTACAATCCGCTTCCAGAAAGCAGTAGCTTTCTGCTCATTGCATACGACTGGATCCTTACTGGTGTTAAGCCAAGCACCAATAAGGATCTTATCCTCCTTTGGAGACCACATCCTCCTACCACTAGACACCCCACTAGACACCCCACTAGACTCGACTACTGGCTCAGTGGGACTAGGACCTTGGGTACCGAACCAAAAAGTTTCGGGTGACTCAAGGTCCACTGGAATTTGAGACTGACTAAACAAGAGATTGGTATGGTAGTTTTGATTAGCCATTGTTTTCTGAATGTTCTGTGTCGCTCTAATAGCAACACAGAGCCTTAAGTAGAAGGTTTACCTAAAGAACATTTATTCCGTGCAGTTAGGAAGGTAGAAAAAACATTTAATACGTTCTCAACCATTTAAAACCATCAAATCAGAGGTACAAGGAAGGTAAAAAGCAAACTAGCATTTAACATTGCTATTCGACCAAATCAAAGCCCGTTCTAATCAAACTAAGCAAAGTAACAATCAAACCAAACCAATCTCTAACCAATCAACCTAACATATCAAACCAGGTTCTCTAAATTCAAACAAAAAGAGACGAAGCTAAGTTACCTTAATTATACATCTACGTAAGTGGTTAGAGACCCTCCGTGTTATTACTTCGAAGCTCTGCCTGCAAAAAGATAAGATCAAACAGTCAAATGTTTTACAAAATACAATAAGCCCCAACCACAAGCACAATATAGAACTTACCAGCATGAAACATTACCGCCCAACCAACAAACAGTAATGCAGAGACAACAAACATCACGACCTTTCCAAAGCCATCACCAACCGCTGCATTCTCTGCATTCTTCTTACAGACGATCTTCTGAAGTTGCACCAGCTTCTGGTCAAGCTCGAATACTTGCTCCTTGACCATCCTTAGCTGTCTCTGAAAGTCACCGAGCTCCTCCGTATCGGCAACATCCCAGTAGCAGCTCGTCGGCATTCCATCATCACCTTCAACCACGTGCACTTCAGGTGTGTATGTACTCACACCTTCATCCTTGTAGAGTTGAGCTTCGGCTTCGAGAAGAGACGTCATGTCAAGTGACGATGATGAAGAAGAAGGCTGTGTGTAGGAATAAAGTTGTCCCATTGAAGCTTAACCTGAAATCAATCAATCAAGGAACAAAAATATAAGAAATTGAAAAACCAAGTATCCAAGTTTATCAAATCAAAGAAGATAAACTAGAGTATCCAAGTTAGATCCTTTTCGAAATTGTTTAACAAAAACGAATCAGAGAAAACGAAAACCGCAAACGAAAACGAAAACAAATACTACAAACCAAAATATCTGAATCATAGAGGGAGACGAGAACTACGAAGTTACCCTAAATCGAAGAAATTAAAAAACGAAAACCCCTAATGTAAGAAACCCTAAATCGAAGAAATTGAAAACGAAAACAAATTCAAATACTACAAACCAAAATATCCACAATTGAAAACAAAATGAAAACGAATTCGAAACCCCAAATTTTTAGAAACCCTAAATCTAAAAAATCCCCAAATTGAAGCAACGATAAAACGAATCATAGAGGGAGACGAGATGAACAACCTATCCTAACCTTAAATCTACCAGAGAAGAATCGAATTTACCTCTCAATCGGACGGAAGAGGAGGATCGACGACGGAGACAAATCGCGTTTCGTCTCGAGCTTTCGTTTTTTTTTTGGGTTTAATCGCAAATGATTTTTTTCCTCTCCGAAGGAAAATAGATTCTCGCTTGAGAAAGCCGCCACGTGCACCACGGACCTGATCCGTCAAGCCCTTATTCACGGACTTGGCCGTACTGCTCCTTCGTTCATTCGGCCCAAAACCCATTATTTAATTAAAAAAAGAGACGGATTCGGGCTTCGAACCCCTCACGGACCCCCGTTGCAAGTGGTCTGAGGGCTGATCTAGGATACGATTGTTCGCGGCAACTTGGTTAATGTTTGTTTCTGATTATTAATTTTCTTTTTGGGTTTGTAACCCTACTCATATAGTTCGTTATACGTTTTTACTCATTTTTTTTGTTATCTTCGTAATATTTGTAAGAAAAATTTAAAATCAATAATAAATTAAATATGTTTATAAAAAAAAATCGATATGAGATGAACCATGATCACAAATTTGAGAATCCGTCTCAAACTATTTGTATCTTTTTCTACCTTTTTCTATCTAAAAATATGTTTGATGTGTTAACAAAATATTTAAAATTTGACAAGCCCAATTTATATGAATTGTTATAGATTGGTGACTTAAAATCATTAGGTAACTCAAAACCAACTCTTCATTTCATTTCATTTCATTTCATTTCATTTCTGATATATACATCAGATCCCTATAACATATAGTACCTTATAAATCAAAGTCATCAATTCTCTAATCGCACATGATAAAAGACAGCCGTGCATGAGATGTGATTACGTACGTAGGACTTATATTAGCACGCTATGCATGACTTCAAACTTATAAAGGCAGCTGTAAAGGTCAATAAGCAAAACTGATTAATACTCCTACAAATAAAATGACAAGAGTGGTTAATCTAATAATTTGAAGTACAAGTATTAATAGTTGATTAGCTGGATTAAGAGGTCGAAAGCCGTTGAACGAGGAGATCTACAGAGGATCAATGCTTGCCCTTATTGATTATTGATTTCTGAAATCTTTAATGACCGTTCCATCCCTATCTATACTCATATTAACCTGCTTCATATATTGGATGAACAAAAATAACTATTATCTGAAATTTATTTGTTTTGCCCGAAATCAAGAAAGGTTTGTAGTACGTATCTTGCTTGCATCTCATTCTCAGTATACAGTTTATACATGTGAACGAATCAAAAGTGTTTGGTAATTAAAATACATTACATCCCAAAGTATTTCCACAATAACATTATGGTAATGAAAATTATGAAATTGACAGTTAATGGCTTTTATACACGTATTATACTCGAGGAAGTTTTAACTACGCGAGTTTCTAACATTTTTTCCTAAAATTTCTTAGTGACTACACAAACTTGTACGAGTCATTTGTAGACTACATCTACGTTTTAATCCGTCAGTACTATCTTTTGACAAATTCCATTTAGTTCTAACTTTTAACAGTGTAAAAGTAACATGTCGAATTTCAAAAGTAACATTTACAAATGAATTGTAAAGTGTTAAGCCACCAAAGTTTACGTATGGAAGACACGTGTAGTTATAACTTCTAAACCGCTATCTTTATCGAATAGCATTTAGCAATATGATAAAACTCACTCCTATTCTTTTACGTTATGGCTTAGTATGCATTGTCTGGTCTAGTTTTCAAGTTAGATTATATATTCTTTTTGAAATGATCAAATCAGTGTCTCAAGATAATTATGCAAACTATTTAATTAAAATTATGCTCTTGAGTTTTTTATAAAATTCACGATTTTGTTTCATAAGAAAAGAAAATACTCCTTTTCAAAAAAAAAAAAAAGAAAAAGAAAAGAAAATACTCTTAGTTTAAAAGGGGTCGAAAATCCAGCCCGAACAGAACAAAAGTTAAATAAGGAAACTGTTTTAATCATAAAAACAAGAATCATGTGATATTTCTGGATATAATCAATTAAGAAGAAGCAAGAAAGTCATCTAATAATGTCCCAACTTTCAAATCCACCACGATTAAGACGATGCGTCTGTTCTTTGTTTTCTCCACGAATTCTTGTCTATATTCGTAAATGATCTGTGAATTAGACTCCAACTACAATTTTAGAAGGAACATGGCGAAAAAAAAAACTTTAAAACAGGGTTACATATAAACCAAGAATCCATCCACAGCACCAAAAATGTACAGAAAACGCGTCTCTTCTTATTAATTAGTGCTCTACAGCTCTAGCTAGTTATCCAATTCCATACATATAAACTCCCAACATGATATTACATCATATATTTATTTTATACGTAGTATCTTGAATCGCAAAATTTTTATTTTAAGGAATGGTTTGCGTCGTGGCCTTTTAGCATACGTCCTCTTAGATTCACAACTATATATAACACAAATAATTATTTAGTGGACATTTAGACAAATACGAACCTAATATGAAAATTACTATATATTTCTACAGGCTACAATGATATCTCAACCATCTTGATGAATGATAATAAATATAATATAATATGATGTCGCGAACTCGAATTTGAACTCTACAATACTTGGCACTAAAGATTATAAAGTTTTAGTGAATATGACTTTTTAGCATATTTACAAGTGAACCGAATTTTCTATATTCAGAAAATTTCAAACAGTTGACGCGTAACTCTAAGGACCATAAAATGATTTGAGAAATGAGTTGTTCAAACGCGATGTCATTCAATTCTACAACGTTTTGATGTCAAAGCGATACAATATTGAAAATTATATTTATAAAAATTATATTTAAATATATTATCAATTCAAAAATCTTTAGAATAAATTATTTTTATACTTTTAAAATATTTAATAATTAATTAAATAGTAAATATTTTATATATGATAAAAATATATTTTAGTATGTAAAATAAAATTGAAAACATTCATTTATACATAAAATATATATACAAGGATTTCTATTTATTTTCAAAATATTTTGAATAAAATAATATAGAATCTTTTTAAATATGATATTATCTTTAAAGTTTTAATTATTCTTAAGATAATGATAAATTTTTTTATTAAGATTAATAATTGAATATAAAATATGATTAAATATAAAATATATGATCTAATATATTTAAATTAATAATTCAAATAAAATTAATAAAAACATGACAAATAAGCAAAATTACCTAAAATCATGGGGAACATGACAAATCAGCAAATTCAATTCATAAATAATAGTATTTTCAAAATATTTTGAATAAAATAATATAGAATCTTTTTAAATATGATATTATCTTTAAAGTTTTAATTATTCGTAAGATAATGATAAAATTGTTTATTAAAATTAATAATTGAATATAAAATATGATTAAATATAAAATATATGATCTAATATATTTAAATTAATAACTCAAATAAAACTAATAAAAACATGACAAATAAGCAAAATTATCTAAAATCACAGGGAGCATGACAAATCATCAAATTCACTTTATAAATAATAGTATAGATAGATAGATTAAGAGACTTCTTAACATTTTAGTTAAATATAATTCCTATGACCAAACGCGAATTAACCTTGAAGAAAGTAAAAGAAAGCAAAACGTATCGAGGCAAATACCCGTTTAAGGTTTCTTATTATTATGTGAATGAATAATTTTATAAACCCTTAGACCCGTATTTATATCAGCCTCAAAATCCGATTTCCTTTTCCCTATAGGAATACATAGTTATCTAAGAAAAGTAAATTTTCCTAAACCGAAAAGGTGTACCGTACCACGGGGGTCTACGGCCCCTGCACTCCCCATATGTCAACCTTGATAACAATGAGTACTGAACTTTTACTGGTGTACAGAGATTTAAGACACACAGATGCAACAATAATCGATGATATAAAACAATATTCATCAACGAAACTAACTATATTTCGATTTAACTTAGAAACTTTGAAAAACCTTCGGAATATACTCCCTGGAGTATGCACTGTATCAATATTATTGAAAATATTGTAAGATTATATAATACTTAATTTCAATAAAAAAGAAGATTATATAGAATACTTAAAATCGAATTCAACCACTCCAATAGTCTTAGCAAGTCTATACCTGCTTTTCTCCCGGAACTTCATAACCTCTAGCTATTTATATATACACCACCAACCCTTGACAAGTATGTTTTTCATAAAACTTCTTAAAATTCGTCTCCTTTAAACTTAAACTTAAGCCACAACACTCTCTCATCTTCATAATCCTCAGGTCCCCACTTATCACTGAGTTAGAATGAATCAGTCTTCAGGTAATCATCCTAATTCTTCAGTTAATTCTTTTTAATCCGAGATCGAACTATATATTGTCCGTATATCCAACCGTTGTTTCTTTCATAAACACCAATTCGTTATATAACCTAATCATTAATTATTTTCAGCCGTAAAGGAAAAACCATCACAGGGGCCGTACACAAGTCCACCGCCTATTGGTTATCCGACCAGAGATGCGGTGGTTGGTGATCCTCCGGTATCGTCAGTGGAGACAAAGTCCAAGGGTGATGGGTTTTGGAAAGGATGGTACATATTTATCTTTATTCGTATAATTAATTAAAGAACACGCTCTTCACATATTTATAAACTTAAGAAACCCCTTTGACAAATTGTTTTATAGACTAATAGGTGCTTCTAGTCTTACGTTAATCTTTTGCAAAATATTTATACAATATTCAATTCTTTTGTTTCTTTATGGTCCGTTTGTAGATATTATGTGTTTTCTCTATTTTGCTGGATTCTTTTTTTTTTTTTAAAAAACACCAGACAACTTTTGAAATTTTTTTAAATATAATTCTTCTTATATTTTTGTAGAAAAAAGTGTGTTCATATTTTAGTTATTTCAACCTCTCATATTCTCAACATAATAATCGTAAAGAAACAAAAAGACCTACAATTAATCTAAGCTGGTCTTGTCTATTGGCAGTTGTGCTGCCATATGCTGCTGTTGTGTCCTGGACGCCTGCTTCTGAGGATTCGGAGTTAAAGATTTCATGCAGATTATTGCTGTAATAAGATACATATATTTGATGATTGTTGTGTTACTTAATTACTCTCTCTATATGTGGAATATGTTTTGCATTATAAAAGACCATGTTGAAGTGATCGAATTAGGTTTATCGAACTACTACCATATGGATGTGATTTGGTTCCTCACACAATTGTGAATGACCAAGACAAGGATTGCGACTGGCTAACCCAAATAGAATAATTAGGTTTTGAAAATGTTCTTTTTCTTCTTTCATTACCAACCAAGAAGATGAAGAATCTGCGGTAGGAAATTAAATCAGACTAGAAATTTGTTCAACTAAGTAATAAATTATATTTTCCATTATTCCATATGCAGAGCATGCTAGACGTTGTTATAATGCATAAAGCTTATTAGTATGTTCTAAAACATGCATGAATAACATACAATGATTCATGAAATGTCAGTTGATTGATTTACAGTTATTCTCAATGGTCGTCGAAAGTTAGTGAAACCTTTCGTCCAATTGATTCATAGCTAGCAACCGTTTCTTTTTCCACGAATATCGTCGTCTTAACCTCTGAATACCCTTCATTATCAGCTTATCAGTATATTATAATTTCAAATCAGTGTCACTCGACAGCTATTCATCAATAAAAAAATAATATTCTTTTCTTTCAACCCTGATACAAATCGGTCAAAAGTATCAACTACTTATCTAAAGAAAAAACATGTACAACCAATGTCATATTCAGATGCATATAAAAAACTTTATTTCGAGAAATCATACTGTAAGATAAAAAATTTGGTTCTGTTTTACTGTAAAAAAAAAGTAACTCAACTTTAAAGTGTAGTATTTTCTTTTGAATTTTAAGACTTTGGACCTTCATTTTTTTTTTTAAGATAAGACTTGCTTTTGTTGTGAAATTTTGTGTGAATTTCTGTAACCAAGCCAATTAAATATAATATGGGCCGAATTAGATTGCATGACACACGTTTAGAATTTTTTTTTCCACAGGACACATATAAATACCAAAAAACCTAATCATTTTTCTGTCGTTTTGTCTCTGCAACTAACCTTTTTTGGCCGGAAGAGAGCAGCCATGGTTAAGTTCCTGATGCAGAACAAAGCGATGATCCTCCTCCAAGGCCGTTGCGCCGGAAAGAAGGCAGTGATCATCCGTTCCTTCGAAGACGGAAGCTGCGAGCGTCCTGACACTGCCTCGTCGCCGGACTCAAGAAGTATCCGAGCAAGGTCATCCGCAAGGACTCAGCCAAGTAGACTGCCAAGAAATCTAGAGTCAAGTGCTTCATCAAGGTCGTGAATTACCAGCATCTGATGCCTACTCGTTACACATTGGATGTGGATCTGAAGGAGGTTGCGACTCTAGAAGATCTGGCTTCGAAGGACAAGAAGGTTGCGGCTCTTAAGGAGGCTAAGGCTAAGCTCGAGGAGTGGTTCAAGACTGGGAAGAACAGGTGGTTTCTTTACCAAGCTCAGGTTTTGAAGAACCCATTTTGTTGTATACGTTTCTAGAATGTAATGTTGGATTATGTTTTGGATGGTTTAAGACACTTATGGTTTTGAAATTTGATTATGGAAGTTTTGTGATTTTAGCTATGGTCATTTGCTAATTGGTCAAATTCTGGTTGACAGTTTTACAACGACGGATTGATTGTCATTGAGATGGGTTTCTTTAGATTCGTTTTTTATGCATGATCATCAATTGGTATGAGCTTGGTTATAAAAGGCTCGTTCTGTTTGAGCCATGGCGATTAGCAAAACGCCTTAAGCATCTCCATAAAGCGCTAGTTTGATGTGCCATAGTTAGTCTGTTATTACCTTGTAACTTTTCTCCTTGACACCTAAGAACAGCTGTTAAAAATAGAGTTCCCTTCGGAGACTTGATTGTTTTTTTTTTTTTTAATAAATCTGGTTTCTCCGAGGAGACTTGATTGTTTTTTTTTTAATAAATCTGGTTTCTCCGAGGAGACTTGATTGTTTTTTTTTTAATAAATCTGGTTTCTCCGAGGAGACTTGATTGTTGTTGGCTTCTTAGTTGTCAATCTTGTTTGTTTTGATGCATCAGCTCCTTCTCTCTATTTCTTAAGAATCTATTAAAGCTTTACGATCTCTCTGATATTGTTTTACCATGGTGGAAACAAACCAAACAAATTTGCCTTGTTCTTTTTGTGTTTGTTCATCTCTGTGCTGTGTAATGATGGGGGCATTGTGTCCGATTACAATGATCATGATGACAACAATGTTTGATCCGTAAGGCGATTGCCTTGGGGCTCCATGGTGCAAGGTTCTAACCATCTGAACACGGAGCACCCTGCACTTATTAAACACACAGAGTTTGATTGTCAATGTATAGGCTTTTTCTACAGTGAAGCCATTGTAATCTGTCACCGAGTCTATGAAAACATGCTTAAGACTCGAGACACTGTATGACAGAACAAAAAACGCAAGAAAACAAAAACACGAGGAAAACGTTTTATGATAAATTAATGGCAAAGTACAAATAAGTCACCGAGAAGACGTTATGTCAATCACGTCCAACTTTAGAGAGCAACTTTAGAGTGCCTCAGTAATCTCATCAAGAGGGCTTTCAGTTTTGAATCTCGGTAACAATCACCTCAGTGGAAAACTACCAGACATATTTCTCAATGGCAGGAACCTAATGTCACTCAATGTTGGACACAATCAATTGGTGGGGAAACTTCCAAGATCTCTGTCGGATTGCTCATCTCTGGAGGTTCTAAACATCGTACAAAACAGAATCAACGACACTTTCCCATTCTGGTTAGGATCCTCACCAGAGCTAAAAGTACTAATCCTCCGCTCTAATGAGTTTCATGGGTCATTACGATACCACCACCCAAAAGTTGTATCTGTCTTTCCTCTGCTGCGAATCATCGACATATCACACAACGACTTCAGGGGAACGTTACCGTCAGACTTCTTCATTTACTGGAGTGCTATGAAGTCGGAAGGAGATCGTTCAGAACTGAAGTACATTGGAGACAACTCCTATTACCAGGACTCAATAGTGTTGATGAACAAAGGAATAGAGTTGAACTACGACAGGATCTTTAAACTCTTGACAGCAATTGATCTTTTGGGAAACATGCTCCAAGGCATCATCCCTGAATCTATTGGTCTAATGAAAGCTCTTATAGCGCTAAATCTATCAAGCAACGGTTTCGTTGGCAACATACCTTCCTCTTTGGCGAATCTAAATCAGCTAGAGTCACTAGACTTATCGCATAACAAGCTCTCTGGCCACATTCCTCATGGTCTCGCCAACCTCACAAGTCTATCTACCATAAGGGTTTCACACAACAAGCTCGTAGGGATGATTCCCCAAAGCACACAGTTTCGAACGCAGAAAGTTTCGGAGTTTGAAGATAACGCTGGTCTCTGTGGTGCTCCTCTTGATGAGTGTGGAGTTGGTCGTGATGATTCGCCACTAACACAACACGAGGAGGATGAGGAAGAAGAAGAAGAAGTGTTGAGCTGGATTGCAGGCTGCTATAGGTTTCGCACCTGGTATGGTGCTTGGATTGAGCGTTGGTCACTTGATGCTTCTCTACAAACCCCATTGGTTCTTCAAGGTCTTCCACATCATCGATCATCGAAGACGCGTGAGAAGAACTCGTTAGCTAAGGATTCTGAGGTACTTTCCATTAATATTCCTTAGCTTTTCCCTTAGATCGATGCATTTACAGAGTTGAATTTTTTGAATTAACAAGAAAATATGGTAATTCAGAGAACTGAAGACCCGTTCCAGCAGAGATGAACGAAGAAGAAGAGGCAATAAGATCGCTGAGTGCATTCGGAACTGGGTTAATTGATTGGGCCTTTCTAAATTAGGTCCAGTGATGACAGATGAGAGACATTAGTAAAGAAAGAAAACCTTTAATCTTTTTTGTATATCCACTTCTAATTCTCCCAAATTGATTTTGCTTCCAATAAAATCGGGTTCATTGTTAAATAAGCTGGGTACATATAATTGTGATCTTCAAAATATTTTCTGTTAACTAAACATAATCACCATTCTAAATATTAAAATTCAATACTAATTCAAAATATTAGCATCTTCTTCCTCCTTATCTCTTTTTCATCAAATTCAAATAACAAATGGAGTATCATTGTTGATCGGTTGAAACAAGGCAGATTACTCCCTTTGAATCTAGTACTACTACATTAGAGCAATTGAAGATGATAGTTTTGGAGTATTTTAGAATGGACCAGAGGATTGCTAATGCAGAGTTTCGTTATTTTTCAAGAAGTATCCGAGCAAGGTGATCATCACAAGGACTCAACCAAGAAGACGGCAAAGAAATCTCGAGTCAAGTGCTTCATCAAGGTCGTGAACTACCAGCATCTGATGCCTACTCGTTACACATTGGACGTCACTGATACATCTCTTTCAGGTAGCATACCAGACTCTGTCAGCAACCTCAAACACTTGAAGGTTTTGACATGTTTCAACTGCAAATTCACAGGGAAGATTCCGTTTTCAATTGGAAACCTTTCTCATCTCAACATTCTTGACCTTGGTTATAATAACCTTGCTGGTGAAGTCCCATCTTCATTCCAGAATCTGAACGAATGACCGATCTATTCCTGGTTAATAACAAGCTTAGCGGCAAAATTCCCACTGCGCTATTCAATCTTACAAAGTTGTCGGTCTTGAAACTTGCCTCCAATCAGTTCACAGGCACGCTTCCTCTTAACATCACTTCACTCTCCAACTTGAATGTCTTTCACGCAGCCTCGAACTCTTTCGTTGGAACAATCCCTTCTACTTTCTTCAACATTCCTTCTCTGGTGAGTCTTGATCTGGGTGATAACCAATTCAGTGGCCCTCTTGAGATTGGGAATATATCTTCTATGTCTAAGCTACAAAGCTTAGATCTTTCAAAACAATCTCACAGGAGCAATCCCTACATCCATATCCAAATTAGTCAGCCTTGTGTCTCTTGATCTTTCCTATTTCAACATCAGAGGCCCACTTGACATCGGTATCTTCTGGCATCTCAAGTCGCTCCAACAACTTACTCTATCCCACATAAATACCACCACTAGTATTGATTTGAATGCAGTTTTATCCTTGCCTCTCAAGTCGTTGTATATCTTGGATCTCTCAGGCAGCCACGTTGCAGTAGAAAACACGAGTTCAGTTTCCACCGTTTCATCGCAGCAGTTGGAAAATGTGTACTTGTCCGGCTGCGGTATAACAGTGTTTCCTGAGCTTATAAGATCTCTACAATATATCTTTATCATAGATCTTTCTAACAACAACATCAAAGGTCAGGTGCCCGCATGGTTATGGAGTAGCAACTAATGTTAATCTTTCCAACAACACAATCAGCGGTTTCAAAGAATTCCCAAAAGATCTCTTCTCAAGAAGGGCGATAAAGACATTATATCTGAGCAACAACAACTTCTCGAAAGAGATCCCCAGATCAATATGTGAAATGACCTCTCTAGGAATCGTTGATTTATCAAACAACCGTTTCTTTTTCCACGAATATCGTCGTCTTAACCTCTGAATACCCTTCATTATCAGCTTATCAGTATATTATAATTTCAAATCAGTGTCACTCGACAGCTATTCATCAATAAAAATAATATTCTTTTCTTTCAACCCTGATACAAATCGGTCAAAAGTATCAACTACTTATCTAAAGAAAAAACATGTACAACCAATGTCATATTCAGATGCATATAAAAAACTTTATTTCGAGAAATCATACTGTAAGATAAAAAATTTGGTTCTGTTTTACTGTAAAAAAAAAGTAACTCAACTTTAAAGTGTAGTATTTTCTTTTGAATTTTAAGACTTTGGACCTTCATTTTTTTTTTTAAGATAAGACTTGCTTTTGTTGTGAAATTTTGTGTGAATTTCTGTAACCAAGCCAATTAAATATAATATGGGCCGAATTAGATTGCATGACACACGTTTAGAATTTTTTTTTCCACAGGACACATATAAATACCAAAAAACCTAATCATTTTTCTGTCGTTTTGTCTCTGCAACTAACCTTTTTTGGCCGGAAGAGAGCAGCCATGGTTAAGTTCCTGATGCAGAACAAAGCGATGATCCTCCTCCAAGGCCGTTGCGCCGGAAAGAAGGCAGTGATCATCCGTTCCTTCGAAGACGGAAGCTGCGAGCGTCCTGACACTGCCTCGTCGCCGGACTCAAGAAGTATCCGAGCAAGGTCATCCGCAAGGACTCAGCCAAGTAGACTGCCAAGAAATCTAGAGTCAAGTGCTTCATCAAGGTCGTGAATTACCAGCATCTGATGCCTACTCGTTACACATTGGATGTGGATCTGAAGGAGGTTGCGACTCTAGAAGATCTGGCTTCGAAGGACAAGAAGGTTGCGGCTCTTAAGGAGGCTAAGGCTAAGCTCGAGGAGTGGTTCAAGACTGGGAAGAACAGGTGGTTTCTTTACCAAGCTCAGGTTTTGAAGAACCCATTTTGTTGTATACGTTTCTAGAATGTAATGTTGGATTATGTTTTGGATGGTTTAAGACACTTATGGTTTTGAAATTTGATTATGGAAGTTTTGTGATTTTAGCTATGGTCATTTGCTAATTGGTCAAATTCTGGTTGACAGTTTTACAACGACGGATTGATTGTCATTGAGATGGGTTTCTTTAGATTCGTTTTTTATGCATGATCATCAATTGGTATGAGCTTGGTTATAAAAGGCTCGTTCTGTTTGAGCCATGGCGATTAGCAAAACGCCTTAAGCATCTCCATAAAGCGCTAGTTTGATGTGCCATAGTTAGTCTGTTATTACCTTGTAACTTTTCTCCTTGACACCTAAGAACAGCTGTTAAAAATAGAGTTCCCTTCGGAGACTTGATTGTTTTTTTTTTTTTTAATAAATCTGGTTTCTCCGAGGAGACTTGATTGTTGTTGGCTTCTTAGTTGTCAATCTTGTTTGTTTTGATGCATCAGCTCCTTCTCTATTTCTTAAGAATCTATTAAAGCTTTACGATCTCTCTGATATTGTTTTACCATGGTGGAAACAAACCAAACAAATTTGCCTTGTTCTTTTTGTGTTTGTTCATCTCTGTGCTGTGTAATGATGGGGGCATTGTGTCCGATTACAATGATCATGATGACAACAATGTTTGATCCGTAAGGCGATTGCCTTGGGGCTCCATGGTGCAAGGTTCTAACCATCTGAACACGGAGCACCCTGCACTTATTAAACACACAGAGTTTGATTGTCAATGTATAGGCTTTTTCTACAGTGAAGCCATTGTAATCTGTCACCGAGTCTATGAAAACATGCTTAAGACTCGAGACACTGTATGACAGAACAAAAAACGCAAGAAAACAAAAACACGAGGAAAACGTTTTATGATAAATTAATGGCAAAGTACAAATAAGTCACCGAGAAGACGTTATGTCAATCACGTCCAACTTTAGAGAGGCAACTTTAGAGTGCCTCAGTAATCTCATCAAGAGGGCTTTCAGTTTTGAATCTCGGTAACAATCACCTCAGTGGAAAACTACCAGACATATTTCTCAATGGCAGGAACCTAATGTCACTCAATGTTGGACACAATCAATTGGTGGGGAAACTTCCAAGATCTCTGTCGGATTGCTCATCTCTGGAGGTTCTAAACATCGTACAAAACAGAATCAACGACACTTTCCCATTCTGGTTAGGATCCTCACCAGAGCTAAAAGTACTAATCCTCCGCTCTAATGAGTTTCATGGGTCATTACGATACCACCACCCAAAAGTTGTATCTGTCTTTCCTCTGCTGCGAATCATCGACATATCACACAACGACTTCAGGGGAACGTTACCGTCAGACTTCTTCATTTACTGGAGTGCTATGAAGTCGGAAGGAGATCGTTCAGAACTGAAGTACATTGGAGACAACTCCTATTACCAGGACTCAATAGTGTTGATGAACAAAGGAATAGAGTTGAACTACGACAGGATCTTTAAACTCTTGACAGCAATTGATCTTTTGGGAAACATGCTCCAAGGCATCATCCCTGAATCTATTGGTCTAATGAAAGCTCTTATAGCGCTAAATCTATCAAGCAACGGTTTCGTTGGCAACATACCTTCCTCTTTGGCGAATCTAAATCAGCTAGAGTCACTAGACTTATCGCATAACAAGCTCTCTGGCCACATTCCTCATGGTCTCGCCAACCTCACAAGTCTATCTACCATAAGGGTTTCACACAACAAGCTCGTAGGGATGATTCCCCAAAGCACACAGTTTCGAACGCAGAAAGTTTCGGAGTTTGAAGATAACGCTGGTCTCTGTGGTGCTCCTCTTGATGAGTGTGGAGTTGGTCGTGATGATTCGCCACTAACACAACACGAGGAGGATGAGGAAGAAGAAGAAGAAGAAGAAGTGTTGAGCTGGATTGCAGGCTGCTATAGGTTTCGCACCTGGTATGGTGCTTGGATTGAGCGTTGGTCACTTGATGCTTCTCTACAAACCCCATTGGTTCTTCAAGGTCTTCCACATCATCGATCATCGAAGACGCGTGAGAAGAACTCGTTAGCTAAGGATTCTGAGGTACTTTCCATTAATATTCCTTAGCTTTTCCCTTAGATCGATGCATTTACAGAGTTGAATTTTTGAATTAACAAGAAAATATGGTAATTCAGAGAACTGAAGACCCGTTCCAGCAGAGATGAACGAAGAAGAAGAGGCAATAAGATCGCTGAGTGCATTCGGAACTGGGTTAATTGATTGGGCCTTTCTAAATTAGGTCCAGTGATGACAGATGAGAGACATTAGTAAAGACAATCAAAACCTCTTTTTGAATAAAATGTCATCAACAGCTGCTGAATATGTTCATACTACTAAATGAACAATGTCATGTCACTAATATATATATATGTAGGGATCAAGGTCACAGAACAATATCACCACTTACCACAATTAAAACGCACAAGCAAAAAAACGAAAGGATGATAGGAACCATCTTTCTTCTCTTCTTTTATATTTCAAGTTCTTCATACACTTATGCTTCTCTTACACTGTGTCGTCCAGACCAAAGGGACGCACTTCTCGAGTTCAAGAGTGAGTTTAATGATGAGGGAATTCAGGGTGCTTGGACCTCGTTCTGTGTCACCTCTTCTCCCAAAAGAAAATCATGGGAAAACAATACCGATTGTTGTTATTGGGACGGTATCACATGTGATGCTAACTCAGGTGTGGTGATTGGGTTAGACCTTAGTTCCAGCTGCCTCCATGGCCATTTCAAACCCAACAGCAGTCTTTTCAGACTGCAATATCTCCGAGTCTGAACCTTGCTTACAATGATTTCAATGCCTCTTCAATCCCAACTAGGATCAATGAACTCATGGGCTTACAAAGACTTGACCTTTCCTACACTTCATTTTCTGGTAAAATTCCAACAGAGATTCTTCACCTAACCAAGTTGGTCTCCCTCGATCTTTCTTCTATTTTTATGTATCCTCAGACTCTCTCATCCCCTGGAAAACCATTTCTTTCTCAACTTGCACAGAACTTAACAAACCTTAGACAACTTGATCTGAGCCATGTAAACCTTTCCTCAGAAATTCCTCAGGTGATGATGTCAAACCTGACCTCTCTAAGATCAATCCGCCTTCATGATTGCAACTTATTTGGTAAATTTCCACGGCTGAGTCCTACTATTCGATCCATTGATTTGAGTGTCAATCCAAATCTAGAATCCTCTCTCCCAGAATTCGATGCAAATAACTCTCTTGTATATTTGGACGTCACTGATACATCTCTTTCAGGTAGCATACCAGACTCTGTCAGCAACCTCAAACACTTGAAGGTTTTGACATGTTTCAACTGCAAATTCACAGGGAAGATTCCGTTTTCAATTGGAAACCTTTCTCATCTCAACATTCTTGACCTTGGTTATAATAACCTTGCTGGTGAAGTCCCATCTTCATTCCAGAATCTGAACCGAATGACCGATCTATTCCTGGTTAATAACAAGCTTAGCGGCAAAATTCCCACTGCGCTATTCAATCTTACAAAGTTGTCGGTCTTGAAACTTGCCTCCAATCAGTTCACAGGCACGCTTCCTCTTAACATCACTTCACTCTCCAACTTGAATGTCTTTCACGCAGCCTCGAACTCTTTCGTTGGAACAATCCCTTCTACTTTCTTCAACATTCCTTCTCTGGTGAGTCTTGATCTGGGTGATAACCAATTCAGTGGCCCTCTTGAGATTGGGAATATATCTTCTATGTCTAAGCTACAAAGCTTAGATCTTTCAAAACAATCTCACAGGAGCAATCCCTACATCCATATCCAAATTAGTCAGCCTTGTGTCTCTTGATCTTTCCTATTTCAACATCAGAGGCCCACTTGACATCGGTATCTTCTGGCATCTCAAGTCGCTCCAACAACTTACTCTATCCCACATAAATACCACCACTAGTATTGATTTGAATGCAGTTTTATCCTTGCCTCTCAAGTCGTTGTATATCTTGGATCTCTCAGGCAGCCACGTTGCAGTAGAAAACACGAGTTCAGTTTCCACCGTTTCATCGCAGCAGTTGGAAAATGTGTACTTGTCCGGCTGCGGTATAACAGTGTTTCCTGAGCTTATAAGATCTCTACAATATATCTTTATCATAGATCTTTCTAACAACAACATCAAAGGTCAGGTGCCCGCATGGTTATGGAGAGTAGCAACTAATGTTAATCTTTCCAACAACACAATCAGCGGTTTCAAAGAATTCCCAAAGATCTCTTCTCAAGAAGGGCGATAAAGACATTATATCTGAGCAACAACAACTTCTCGAAAGAGATCCCCAGATCAATATGTGAAATGACCTCTCTAGGAATCGTTGATTTATCAAACAACAACTTCAGCGGATCTGTTCCATATTGCCTCAACAATCTCATCAGGAGGTCTCTTTCAGTTTTGAACCTCGCTAACAATCACCTCAGTGGAAAACTAGCAGACATATTTGCCAACGAGTGCATCCTAAGGTCACTCAATGTTGGTCACAACCAATTGGTGGGGAACTTCCAAGATCTCTGTTGGATTGCTCTTCTCTGGAGGTTCTAAACATGGAGCACAACAGAATCAACGACACTTTCCCATTCTGGTTAGGATCCTCACCAGAGCTAAAAGTACTAATCCTCCGCTCTAATGAGTTTCATGGGTCATTACGATACCACCACCCAAAAGTTGTATCTGTCTTTCCTCTGCTGCGAATCATCGACATATCACACAATGACTTCACGGGAACCTTACCGTCAGACTTGTTCATGTACTGGCAAGCTATGCACTCGGAAAGAGATGGTTCACAACTGGAGTACATTGGACAAGGCCCCTACTACCATGACTCAATTGTTTTGATGAACAAAGGAATAGAGATGGAATACACCATGATCCTTACAATCTTCACATCAATAGATATTTCAGGAAACAGACTACAAGGCATCATCCCTGGATCTATTGGTCAAGTGAAAGCTGTTATAGTGCTAAATCTATCAAGCAACGGTTTCGTGGGCAACATACCTTCATCTTTGGCGAATCTGAATCAGCTTGAGTCACTGGACTTATCGCATAACAAGCTCTCGGGCCACATCCCTCCTGATCTCGGGCAGTGGACAAGTCTATCTACCATAAGGGTGTCACACAACAAGCTCGTGGGCGTGATTCCGACAAGCACACAGTTTCAAACGCAGAACGCTTCGGGTTTTGAAGATAACGTTGGACTCTGTGGTCCTCCTCTTGATCAGTGTCGAGTTGGGAATGATGATTCGCCGCTTACACAACAAGAGGAGGATGATAAAGAAGTGTTGAGCTGGATTGCAGGCTGCTATAGGTTTCGCACCTGGTATGGTGCTTGGATTGAGCGTTGGTCACTTGATGCTTCTCTACAAACCCCATTGGTTCTTCAAGGTCTTCCACATCATCGATCATCGAAGACGCGTGAGAAGAACTCGTTAGCTAAGGATTCTGAGGTACTTTCCACGAACATTTCTCAGCTTTTCCTTTAGATCAGATCCATGCATTCGCAGAGTTGAATTTTTGAATTAACAA
Source organism: Brassica carinata (assembly GCA_016771965.1). Classification (NCBI taxonomy): domain Eukaryota; kingdom Viridiplantae; phylum Streptophyta; class Magnoliopsida; order Brassicales; family Brassicaceae; genus Brassica; species Brassica carinata. The sequence continues at coordinate 8,285,673 of CM028692.1, read as the reverse complement.
GAAAATATGGTAATTCAGAGAACTGAAGACCCGTTCCAGCAGAGATGAACGAAGAAGAAGAGGCAATAAGATCGCTGAGTGCATTCGGAACTGGGTTAATTGATTGGGCCTTTCTAAATTAGGTCCAGTGATGACAGATGAGAGACATTAGTAAAGAAAACCTTTAATCTTTTTGTATATCCACTTCTAATTCTCCCAAATTGATTTTGCTTCCAATAAAATCGGGTTCATTGTTAAATAAGCTGGGTACATATAATTGTGATCTTCAAAATATTTTCTGTTAACTAAACATAATCACCATTCTAAATATTAAAATTCAATACTAATTCAAAATATTAGCATCTTCTTCCTCCTTATCTCTTTTTCATCAAATTCAAATAACAAATGGAGTATCATTGTTGATCGGTTGAAACAAGGCAGATTACTCCCTTTGAATCTAGTACTACTACATTAGAGCAATTGAAGATGATAGTTTTGGAGTATTTTAGAATGGACCAGAGGATTGCTAATGCAGAGTTTCGTTATTTTTCAAGAAGTATCCGAGCAAGGTGATCATCACAAGGACTCAACCAAGAAGACGGCAAAGAAATCTCGAGTCAAGTGCTTCATCAAGGTCGTGAACTACCAGCATCTGATGCCTACTCGTTACACATTGGACGTGGATCTGAAGGAGGTTGCGACTCTTGAAGCTCTGGCTTCAAAGGACAAGAAGGTGGCGGCTCTTAAGGAGGGTTAAGTTCGAGGAGCGTTTCAGGACCGGAAAGAACAGGTGGTTCTTTACCAAGATTAGGTTCTGAAAACACATTGTCGCTTCCGTTTTATATATTTCTAGAATGTAACGTGGATCATGTTTTGGATGGTTTAAGACTTAAGGTTTGAAATTTGATTCAAGTTTTGTCTTTTTTTTTTTGTAGTTATGATCATTTGCTATATTGGTGCCTTAATTTTGTTTATTTTACTTGTTTTAATAATTTGAGAAATATTTTGATTTAAATAAAATACCTATTACTTATAAAAGATATATTATGTTGTTTAAGATTATATATCAAAAGGGAATATTATTTCTTTATTTTAAAACCAAGATTAGTTAGTGAACTTTCTTTTTCATGAATCACATTATATATAAATTATATTTTCGTTTTTAAAGTTTATATATGTTGTTTATTATATAGGTTATTTGAAAACTATAAATAAAAGGAAAACCAAATAAAAAAAAATGAAAATGATATTTTAATAATGGCAATTCGATATATTTGATTCATTAAGGGTATCTACATTAACCGTCATAAAATTAGCATTGACTGCGATATGTAATAAATTGACTTCTCAAATACTACTATATATTAAATCATTATTGAGTTCAAAACTTTAGTATGATACTCCATAAAATGGAAGTGAAAAATTAAAGCTAAAAACTAAAACATTACCAAACAAACTGGTAAAATTGTTTGGACCTCTGGTCAAATAATAAGGGGAAAAGTTTGAGATGCCAACATGTTTCATCTTTGATTCACTGCTATCTTGAAAACTACATTACATTTTACATAGTTGAAGATATGGGCTATTGATTTATCCCATTTGAATATCCAAAGAGGGTTATCGATGATCTGCGCTTACACCTCTCACTATGGATTAGTATGTATCCTTTAAATAAATCCGTGAAACCCTAGCTTAATAAAAAATGGATAAATTTTAACTAAAAATAATTTTTAAGATTTTTTTATTGTTGTGAATAGACATGGGCATTCGGGGTCCCAATCGGGTTTCGGTTTAGTCCAATCGGATTTCGGTTTTTCGGGTTTATCAAAATCAGCCCCATTCGGATTATATGAAAATTGGTTCGGGTTCTATCGGGTTCGGTTCGGGGTTAGTAAATCTTGAAGATTTAACCCAACCTTCCTTGGAGTTGGGTCCCAATCGGTTCTTTGGTTTAATGTACCTGATTTATATCTACTTTGTAACCAAAAAGTAAGTAAAATCGGTTCTTCGATTTTAAAATACTTGATTTGTACCTATTTTGTAACCAAAATATAAATAAAATCGGTTAAAAAAAAGAAAGGAACATCAAATGTGATCATTCAAAATCAAGTGAAAGGTAAACATAGTTATTGATCGAAAGAAAACCAAATAAATGAAAGCATAAAACAAAAACCAAGTTCTTATGAAATAAAAAATATTATTCAATGAAAACAAAACCAAAATCTAAAAACTTCAACCTTTAACTGCCACCTTCAACCATCAATCTTCATAGAATAGATAATTATTTTAGATGTTCAATATATTTTGAATACATATTAGGAACTGAGATCATATTTGGTACAAGTTCTTTTTGGAAATTTTGAATGTTTCAGGTTCTATCGGGTATCCATTTAGGTTCGGGTTCGGTTCGGATAATACCCATAACCGCGAAATACCATAAAACAAGATCCATTCGGTATTTATGCCGGGTTGGATTGGTTGATTCATTTTATCGGACGGGTTCGGTTCGAGTTTTGGATCGGTTTATTTGCCCAACCCTAGTTGTGAAGTGTCTATTTAATTAAAACTTAATAAATTCACCTATTTTTAAAATATTCATATGTTATATGTTTATTCTTTTTCGATGACTTTCTTATATTAATTTAAGTCCAATGGAAAAGATGAACATATGCAGAATCTATCAAAGGTACAAAAGACACAATTCAGCTCAACAGGAAGCCAAATAATAGAAGATAAAGATAAGTGCACGAAAGACACGTGGACTGCTACGTGTTAGAATAAGATAATTATTTGTGAGTTTATTTATGGAGAATGAAGAACTTGAAGAACAAGAAACAGGGAGAAAGGTGGAGCTTTCAAAATGTAAGAGAGAGAGGAGATAATTATTTCCTTAGATCTGGAAAAAGTTATTACAAAACATTATATGGAAGAGGAGAATAACGAGCGATCTTACTCAAGAACCCAAACACACTTGGCTTACTAGGAAAGATAAAATAAAATATATGATTGTTTTTTCAGCTCCGTGATCTTGTTCATACTAGAAGTCTTGTTTTTTTCTCTTTGGGAAGCATTGCTAGCATTCACCTTGGCAGATCTTGCTGGTTGAAAGCTTCTTCCTTTTATTTTAATACTCAACATTTTCTTCTTCGTCTCAACACTCCCCTCAAGCTTGACTTTGGGAATCAGTCAAGCTTGGAATCATGAAGAATTTCCCTCATTAAAACTTTAATGTGAAAATCCGTGGGACAAAAATACAAAGGAAAAGAGTAGAAGTCTCCATGATAGGTAAGTCAGTGAGATGTGAGGTCTATGAGTCCAAGCTTTGAATGAATGAACTCATAGACTTTGGTACTACTGCCTTTGTGAAAATGTCAGCCAGCTGGTCTTCACTTCTAGTGTAGCAAGGTAGGATGATATGTTGCTCCATGCTTGTTTCACTTTGTGGCAATCAACTTCTATGTGTTTAGTCCTCTCATGGAACACACTATTGGATGCTATATGAATGGCAGCCTGGTTATCGCGATGCATGTTAATAGGATTTGTAGTCTCATACCCAAGTCTCTTAGCGGGTTCCTGATCCAAATGAGCTCACTAGTGAGCTTCTTCATGCTCTATACTCCTTCGACTTGAGCATGATACTATCTTCGCTTCTTGCTCTTCCAAGTGACTAAGTTGCCTCCATAAAGATGCAATACCCAGTAGTTGATCTTCTATCAACTCTATTTCTGCCCAATCTGCATCACAATATCCGGATCTGGTGCTTCCATTGCATGCCATCCAAACTCCTTGACCTGGTGTTTCTCTTAGATACCTCAAGATCTTTTCCACCATATTCCAGTGATGTATCTTGGGTTTTGCATGTGTTGGCTGACTTGATTGACTGCAAACCTGCGTCAGTCTGGTTATAGTGAGGTAAATGAGCTTCTAACCATTCTCTATAGTGTTTGACATCTTCATAGGGTTTGTCTTCAAACTCCCCTCACGCAGACACTTTATAGCCATCTTCAAGAGTCTTTGCTACTCTTGATCCAAGCTCACCTGCCTCAACAAATCAAGAGTGTACTTCCTTTGGGATAAGAATAATCCTTCTTGATCGACATATCTCAATCCTTAGGAAGTACTTTAACTGCGCCAAGTCTTTAATATCAAAAGATGTCTTAAGGAAAGCTTTAGTCAAGATTCCTTCTCTGGTGAGTCTTGATCTGGGTGATAACCAATTCAGTGGCCCTCTTGAGATTGGGAATATATCTTCTATGTCTAAGCTACAAAGCTTAGATCTTTCAAAACAATCTCACAGGAGCAATCCCTACATCCATATCCAAATTAGTCAGCCTTGTGTCTCTTGATCTTTCCTATTTCAACATCAGAGGCCCACTTGACATCGGTATCTTCTGGCATCTCAAGTCGCTCCAACAACTTACTCTATCCCACATAAATACCACCACTAGTATTGATTTGAATGCAGTTTTATCCTTGCCTCTCAAGTCGTTGTATATCTTGGATCTCTCAGGCAGCCACGTTGCAGTAGAAAACACGAGTTCAGTTTCCACCGTTTCATCGCAGCAGTTGGAAAATGTGTACTTGTCCGGCTGCGGTATAACAGTGTTTCCTGAGCTTATAAGATCTCTACAATATATCTTTATCATAGATCTTTCTAACAACAACATCAAAGGTCAGGTGCCCGCATGGTTATGGAGAGTAGCAACTAATGTTAATCTTTCCAACAACACAATCAGCGGTTTCAAAGAATTCCCAAAAGATCTCTTCTCAAGAAGGGCGATAAAGACATTATATCTGAGCAACAACAACTTCTCGAAAGAGATCCCCAGATCAATATGTGAAATGACCTCTCTAGGAATCGTTGATTTATCAAACAACAACTTCAGCGGATCTGTTCCATATTGCCTCAACAATCTCATCAGGAGGTCTCTTTCAGTTTTGAACCTCGCTAACAATCACCTCAGTGGAAAACTAGCAGACATATTTGCCAACGAGTGCATCCTAAGGTCACTCAATGTTGGTCACAACCAATTGGTGGGGGAACTTCCAAGATCTCTGTTGGATTGCTCTTCTCTGGAGGTTCTAAACATGGAGCACAACAGAATCAACGACACTTTCCCATTCTGGTTGGAATCATTGCCAAACCTACACATACTGGTTCTCCGCTCTAATGAGTTTCATGGGTCATTACAATACCATCCAAAGGTGGCATCTTTCTATCCTCAGCTGAGAATCATCGACATATCACACAATGACTTCACGGGAACCTTACCGTCAGACTTGTTCATGTACTGGCAAGCTATGCACTCGGAAAGAGATGGTTCACAACTGGAGTACATTGGACAAGGCCCCTACTACCATGACTCAATTGTTTTGATGAACAAAGGAATAGAGATGGAATACACCATGATCCTTACAATCTTCACATCAATAGATATTTCAGGAAACAGACTACAAGGCATCATCCCTGGATCTATTGGTCAAGTGAAAGCTGTTATAGTGCTAAATCTATCAAGCAACGGTTTCGTGGGCAACATACCTTCATCTTTGGCGAATCTGAATCAGCTTGAGTCACTGGACTTATCGCATAACAAGCTCTCGGGCCACATCCCTCCTGATCTCGGGCAGTGGACAAGTCTATCTACCATAAGGGTGTCACACAACAAGCTCGTGGGCGTGATTCCGACAAGCACACAGTTTCAAACGCAGAACGCTTCGGGTTTTGAAGATAACGTTGGACTCTGTGGTCCTCCTCTTGATCAGTGTCGAGTTGGGAATGATGATTCGCCGCTTACACAACAAGAGGAGGATGATAAAGAAGAAGTGTTGAGCTGCCATAGGTTTCGCACCTGGTATCGTGCTTGGATTAAGCATTGGGCACTTCAAGTTACGATCATAGAAGGCGCAGGGTAACTCCTCGTTAGCTATGGATCCTGAGGTACTTTCCACGAACATTTCTCAGCTTTTCCTTTAGATCAGATCCATGCATTCGCAGAGTTGAATTTTTGAATTAACAAGAAAATATGGTAATTCAGAGAACTGAAGACCCGTTCCAGCAGAGATGAACGAAGAAGAGAGGCAATAAGATCGCTGAGTGCATTCGGAACTGGGTTAATTGATTGGGCCTTTCTAAATTAGGTCCAGTGATGACAGATGAGAGACATTAGTAAAGAAAACCTTTAATCTTTTTGTATATCCACTTCTAATTCTCCCAAATTGATTTTGCTTCCAATAAAATCGGGTTCATTGTTAAATAAGCTGGGTACATATAATTGTGATCTTCAAAATATTTTCTGTTAACTAAACATAATCACCATTCTAAATATTAAAATTCAATACTAATTCAAAATATTAGCATCTTCTTCCTCCTTATCTCTTTTTCATCAAATTCAAATAACAAATGGAGTATCATTGTTGATCGGTTGAAACAAGGCAGATTACTCCCTTTGAATCTAGTACTACTACATTAGAGCAATTGAAGATGATAGTTTTGGAGTATTTTAGAATGGACCAGAGGATTGCTAATGCAGAGTTTCGTTATTTTTCAAGAAGTATCCGAGCAAGGTGATCATCACAAGGACTCAACCAAGAGACGGCAAAGAAATCTCGAGTCAAGTGCTTCATCAAGGTCGTGAACTACCAGCATCTGATGCCTACTCGTTACACATTGGACGTGGATCTGAAGGAGGTTGCGACTCTTGAAGCTCTGGCTTCAAAGGACAAGAAGGTGGCGGCTCTTAAGGAGGGTTAAGTTCGAGGAGCGTTTCAGGACCGGAAAGAACAGGTGGTTCTTTACCAAGATTAGGTTCTGAAAACACATTGTCGCTTCCGTTTTATATATTTCTAGAATGTAACGTGGATCATGTTTTGGATGGTTTAAGACTTAAGGTTTGAAATTTGATTCAAGTTTTGTCTTTTTTTTTTTGTAGTTATGATCATTTGCTATATTGGTGCCTTAATTTTGTTTATTTTACTTGTTTTAATAATTTGAGAAATATTTTGATTTAAATAAAATACCTATTACTTATAAAAGATATATTATGTTGTTTAAGATTATATATCAAAGGGAATATTATTTCTTTATTTTAAAACCAAGATTAGTTAGTGAACTTTTCTTTTCATGAATCACATTATATATAAATTATATTTTCGTTTTAAAGTTTATATATGTTGTTTATTATATAGGTTATTTGAAAACTATAAATAAAAGGAAAACCAAATAAAAAGAAAATGAAAATGATATTTTAATAATGGCAATTCGATATATTTGATTCATTAAGGTATCTCTCGTAATTAACCGTCATAAGAATTAAGCATGCGATATGTAATAAATTGACTTCTCAAATACTACTATATATTAAATCATTATTGAGTTCAAAACTTTAGTATGATACTCCATAAAATGGAAGTGAAAAATTAAAGCTAAAACTAAAACATTACCAAACAAACTGGTAAAATTGTTTGGACCTCCTGGTCAAATAATAAGGGGAAAAGTTTGAGATGCCAACATGTTTCATCTTTGATTCACCTGCTATGCGAAACTACGTACATTTTACATAGTTCAAGATATGGGCTATTGATTTATCCCATTTGAATATCCAAAGAGGGTTATCGATGATCTCGCTTACACCTCTCACTATGGATTAGTATGTATCCTTTCAGAAATCCGGAAACCCTAGCTTAATAAAAAATGGATAAATTTTAACTAAAAAATAATTTTAAGATTTTTTATTGTTGTGAATAGACATGGGCATTCGGGTCCCAATCGGGTTTCTTAGTTCAATCGATTTCGGTTTTTCGGTTTATCAAAATCAGCCCCATTAGGATTATATGAAAATTCGTTCGGTTCTATCGGGTTCGGTTCGGGTTAGTAAATCTTCAAAGAACGGTACAACCCGATGTACTTCGAGTTGGGTCCCAATCGGTTCTTTGGTTTAATGTACCTGATTTATATCTACTTTGTAACAAAAAGTAAGTAAAATCGGTTCTTCGATTTTAAAATACTTGATTTGTACCTATTTTGTAACCAAAATATAAATAAAATCGGTTAAAAAGAAAGGAACATCAAATGTGATCATTCAAAATCAAGTGAAAGGTAAACATAGTTATTGATCGAAGAAAACCAAATAAATGAAAGCATAAAACAAAACCAAGTTCTTATGAAATAAAAATATTATTCAATGAAAACAAAACCAAAATCTAAAACTTCAACCTTTAACTGCCACCTTCAACCATCAATCTTCATAGAATAGATAATTATTTTAGATGTTCAATATATTTTGAATACATATTAGAACTGAGATCATATTTGGTACAAGTTCTTTTTGGAAATTTTGAATGTTTCAGGTTCTATCGGGTATCCATTTAGGTTCGGTTCGGTTGATAATACCCATAACCGAAATACCATAAAACAAGATCCATTAGGTATTTATGCGGGTTCGGATTGGTTCAGATTCATTTTATCGGACCGGTTCGGTTCGAGGACGGGTTTATTTGCCCAACCCTAGTTGTGAAGTGTCTATTTAATTAAAACTTAATAAATTCACCTATTTTTAAAATATTCATATGTTATATGTTTATTCTTTTTCGATGACTTTCTTATATTAATTTAAGTCCAATGGAAAAGATGAACATATGCAGAATCTATCCAAGGTACAAAAGACAATTCAGCTCAACAGGAAGCCAAATAATAGAAGATAAAGATAAGTGCACGAAAGACACGTGGACTGCTACGTGTTAGAATAAGATAATTATTTGTGAGTTTATTTATGGAGAATGAAGAACTTGAAGAACAAGAAACAGGGAGAAAGGTGGAGCTTTCAAAATGTAAGAGAGAGAAGGAGAGATAATTATTTCCTTAGATCTGGAAAAAGTTATTACAAAACATTATATGGAAGAGGAGAATAACAGAAGCGATCTTACTCAAGAACCCAAACACACTTGGCTTACTAGGAAAGATAAAATAAAATATATGATTGTTTTCTCAGTAGTCACGAAAGTCTGTTCATACTAGCAAGTCTTGTTTTTTCTCTTTGGGAAGCATTGCTAGCATTCACCTTGGCAGATCTTGCTGGTTGAAAGCTTCTTCCTTTTATTTTAATACTCAACATTTTCTTCTTCGTCTCAACATTCTCAAGCTTGACTTTGGGAATCAGTCAAGCTTGGAATCATGAAGAATTTCCCTCATTAAAACTTTAATGTGAAAATCCTGGGACAAAAATACAAAGGAAAAGAGTAGAAGTCTCCATGATAAAGTGAGATGTGAGGTCTATGAGTCCAAGCTTTGAATGAATGAACTCATAGACTTTGGTACTTACGCCTTTGTGAAAATGTCACCACTGGTCTTCACTTCTAGTGTAGCAAGGTAGGATGATATGTTGCTCCACCGCTTGTTTCACTTTGTGGCAATCAACTTCTATGTGTTTAGTCCTCTCATGGAACACACTATTGGATGCTATATGAATGGCAGCCTGGTTATCGTGCATGTTAATAGGATTTGTAGTCTCTATACCCAAGTCTCTTGGGTTCCTGATCCAAATGAGCTCACTAGTGAGCTTCTTCATTGCTCATACTCTGCCTCAGCACTTGAGCATGATACTATCTTCCTTCTTGCTCTTCCAAGTGACTAAGTTGCCTCCAATAAAGATGCAATACCCAGTAGTTGATCTTCTATCAACTCTATTTCCAATCTGATCACAATATCCAGTGATCTCTGCTTCCATTGCATGCCATCCAAACTCCTTGACCTGGTGTTTCTCTTAGATACCTCAAGATCTTTTCCACCATATTCCAGTGATGTATCTTGGGTTTTGCATGTGTTGGCTGACTTGATTGACTGAAAACACACGCCTCGGTCTGGTTATAGTGAGGTAAATGAGCTTCCTAACCATTCTCCTATAGTGTTTGACATCTTCATAGGGTTTGTCTTCAAACTCCCCTCACGCAGCACTTTATAGCCATCTTCAAGAGGAGTCTTTGCTACTCTTGATCCAAGCTCACCTGCCTCACTCAACAAATCAAGAGTGTACTTCCTTTGGGATAAGAATAATCCTTCTTTTGATCGACATATCTCAATCCTTAGGAAGTACTTTAACTGCGCCAAGTCTTTAATATCAAAAGATGTCTTAAGGAAAGCTTTAGTCAAGATGATATCTTCCTTGTCATCGCTAGTGATGATAATATCATCAACATAAATCAGTATCACCACAATTCCTTGCTTGCTTGTGAGAGTGAAGAGTGTATGATCAGCTTATGATTTTACAAACCCTCTTCCATTGAGAGTTGTACTTTGTGATACCAAACTCTTGGTGACTGTTTTAATCCATAGATTGCTTTCTTCAACCTTAGAACTTTCCCCTGGCTTAACAATATCTTCCATACCGAAGTGGCCTCATGTAAACCTCATCCTCTAGCTCTCCTTGAAGGAAAGCATTCTTCACATCCATCTGCCATAAATCCCATTCAAGGTTCACTGCCAAGGAGAGAAGAATCCTTATGGTGTGGAGTTTAACTACTGGTGCAAAGGTATCCAGATAGTCTTCTCCATAGACTTGAGTGTATCCTCTTGCAACCAGCCTTGTCTTCCTCCTTTCGTTTTCCATTGGCAAGATACTTGATGGTGAAGAGCATGCGCTTGTAACAACTTTCTTTCCTTTGGGAACCTCAGTTTCATACCAAGTATCATCCTTGATCATGGCACCAACTTCATCCCCAACTGATTCTCTCCATTCTGTATGCTCCATGGCTTCTTCATAAGTCTTTGGAACATACTCTTGATCCAGATTGCTGATGAAGACTACATGCTCTTGAGGATAACTAGCAAAGAACAGGTTGCTTGGATAGGGTGAGCCACTGCATTGCTGTTGAAGCACACTCTACTGTCGACCCACTTGGATGGTTTCTTCACTGTACTCCTTCTCAATGGTTGAATCTGCTGCTCTTCTACCATTGCCTCTTCCTGTCCTTGATCTCCATTAAATTGATCTCCACTTGGCTGATCAGATTCAACTCCATCTTGATCATGTGGTTGCTGAATCATCTCTCTTTCTTGCGGCTGTGATTCAGGTTCATTCCCCTCAGATCATAATGGACTGTTTCCACAACTGGTGTTGCTTCTTCATTGTTTCCAGCAGCTGGTGGTGAAGGAGAAGTCCTTGGTACTTCACTGTTTCGAGGCTGATTGATGCCTAGACTCTCCAGAATACTTCTTAAGTTGTTTGCCCTATCTGAAGGTCCTTGTGAGAGATCTTGAAGGTTTTCCCAATTCTTCTCATCATAGTACCCTTTTGATTCAACAAACTTCACATCCCGTGAGACAAGAACCATTCTTGACTTCGATCATAGCATTTATACCCTTTTGAGTTAAATAATGGCAAAGTAAAAGATCAAATTAGTAAAGGGTTTCCCTTCAATGATCCTTTTACTGCATACTCGTCTGGAAACATAGTATTGATCAATTAAAGTTAATACCGCTTTGGCTTTTCTATAGAATATAGAACAAAATTTTGAACGTTTCTAAAGACGATTAAAACTTTATTTTGTATAAAATGTCATTAACAGCTGCAGAATGTGTTCATACTACTAAGGTCCTGATTGGCAAAGCAGATGAGAAAGCAATAGCAGTATGCTTTTATCGCTATAAGTTAAAGATGCTTGTAGTTCAGACGCTTAAACTGTTTAATAGATTGATTGGTAGAACAGTATGGACCTGCTATTTAAAATTATTATTAAAATTAGTATATAATTTATAATATATTTATTTATAATGAATATATTTCTAATATATATATATATATATATATATATATATATTTTATTTACTAATTTCAAAAATTATGTTTATATCGAAAATGTTATTTTAAAAAACAAATTTTACAACTAAAATATCTATTTTAAAATAATATTTTGCATTTAAAATACAATTTAATTTATATGATTAATTTAATTATATTATGTTTTAAAATATAATTTAATTTATATAATTAATTTAAAATATAATTTATATATAATATAATTATATAATTAATTTAATTAAATATAATTAAATTATATTTTAAATGTAAAATAATATTTTTAAAAAAATATTTATATGGTGAATTTATTTTAGAAATCAAAATTTTATTTTCTGGATATAAAAATAATTTTATGATATTATTAAATCAAATAAATGAACTAATTATATATTATTCTTAAATTTATAAATTATAAATGTAAATACTCTTCCAAAAACTTCATATTAGAGTATTTCGAAGCGTTAGAAGCGTTAACATTTAGTAAATCTTTAAAATCTTTTCTAACAAATGTTGATTGGATAATGCTAATGCTCTACTAATCAAGACCTAAATAAACAATAGTATTATTTATGCATATATAGGGATCAACGTGACAGAACAAAATCAACACTTACCACAAAAACGAACAGACAAAAAAAAAGAAAAAAGAATTTTCTAATGCCAGAAACCAACTCAGTGAGCTTCTTTCTCCTCACCATCGTTCTTCTCTTCTCCTCTATTTCAAGTATTTTATACGCTTCAGCTTCTCTTACACGGTGTCGTCCGGATCAAAGGGACGTACTTCTCGAGTTCAAGAGTGAGTTTGAGCTTTGCAGGCCTCCTGAGTTTCTTGATGAGTTCATTCAGGGTGATTGGGACCCGTTCAATGTCACCTCTTATCCCAAGACAAAATCATGGGAAAACAATACTGATTGCTGTTATTGGGACGGTATTACATACGATGCTAACTCAGGTGTGGTGATTGGGGTAGACCTTAGTTGCAGCTGTCTTCATGGCCATTTCAAACCCAATAGCAGTCTTTTCAGACTTCAATATCTCCGGAATCTTAACCTTGCTTACAATGATTTCAGTGGCTCTTCAATCCCGACTGAGATCAATGAACTCATGGGGTTAAAAAGACTTAACCTTTCCCACTCTTTCTTTTCTGGGGTAATTCCAACAGAGATTCTTCACCTGACCAAGTTGGTCTCTCTCGATCTTTCTTCTACTTTTATGTATTCTCAGACTCTCTTATCCATTGAAAACCCATTTCTTTCTCAACTTGCACACAACTTAACAAACCTTAGACAACTTGATATGAGCTATGTAAACCTTTCCTCAGAAATTCCTCAGGTGATGATCTCAAACCTGACTTCTCTAAGAACGATCCGCCTTCATGATTGCAACTTACTTGGTGAATTTCCACGGCTGAGTCCTACTATTCGGTCCATTGATTTGAGTGTCAATCCACATCTAAATTCATCTCTCCCAGAATTCAGAGGAAATAACTCTCTTGTATATTTAGACGTCACTGATACATCTCTTTCAGGTAACATACCAGACTCTATCAGCAACCTCAAACACTTGAATGTTCTGATAGTTAACCACTGCAGTTTCACTGGGAAGATTCCGTCTTCAATTGGAAACCTTTCTCATCTCAACTTTCTCAACCTTGGTTATAATGAATTTGCTGGTGAAATCCCATTTTCACTCCAGAATCTGAACCAACTGACCGTGTTAAGCCTGCTGGGAAACAAGCTCAGCGGCAAAATTCCCACTGCCCTATTCAATCTTACAAAGTTATTATTCTTACAACTCTCCTGCAATCAGTTGACAGGCACGCTTCCTCCTAACACCACTTTACTCTCCAACTTGAATTTCTTTGCCGCAGGAGTAAACTATTTAATTGGAACAATCCCTTCTACTCTCTTCAGCCTTCCTTTTTAGCTTTGGATGAGAACCAGTTCAATGGCCCTCTTGAGATTGGGAATATATCTTCAATGTCTAAGCTACAAAGCTTAGTTCTTTCCAAAAACAATCTCACAGGACCAATCCCTAGATCCATATCCCAATTAGTCAACCTTGTGTCTCTTGAGCTTTCCTATTTCAACACCCGAGACCCACTTGATATTGGTATCTTCTTGCATCTCAAGTCGCTCGAAATTCTTAGACTATCACACCTAAACACCACCACTACGATTGATTTGAATGCAATTTTATCCTCGCCTCTCAAGTCACGGTCTATTATTTTGGATCTCTCAGGCAACCGCGTTTCACTAAAAACGTGAGTTCAGTTTCCACTCCTTCATCGAAGTTGGAAAATTTGCTCCTGTCCGGCTGCGGTATCACAGTGTTTCCAGAGATCATAAGATCTCTACGATATATTTATACCATAGACCTTTCTAACAACAACATCAAAGGTCAAGTGCCCGCATGGTTATGGAGACTACCAAAATTAAGTGTAGTTCGTCTTTCCAACAACACTTTCAGTGGTTTCAAAGAATTCCCAAAAGATCTCTCAAGAACGACGATAAAGGAAATATATCTGAGCAAAAACAACTTCACCACAGAGATCCCAAGGTCAATATGTTATATGACCTATCAAAGCGTCGTTGATTTATCAAACAACAACTTCAACGGATCTGTTCCAAAGTGCCCCAACTTGATGGGTCTTTCAGTTTTGAACCTTGGTAGCAATCACCTCAGTGGAGAACTACCAGACATATTTCTTATCGAATGCTACCTAAGGTCACTCAATGTTGGTCACAACCAATTGGTGGGGAAAATTCCAAGATCTCTGTCGGATTGCTCTTCTCTGGAGGTTCTTAACATCGAGTACAACAGAATCAACGACACTTTCCCATTCTGGTTAGGATCCTTACCGGAGCTACAAGTACTAGTCCTCCGCTCCAATGAGTTTCATGGGACATTACAATACCACCCAAAGGTTGCATCTTTCTTTCCTCTGCTGTGAATCATCGACATATCAAACAATGACTTCACGGGAACCTTACCGTTAGACTTCTTCATGTACTGGAAAGCTATGCACACAGAAGGAGATCGTTCAGAACTGAAATACATTGGAGGCAACGCTTATTACCAGGACTCGATTGTTTTGATGAACAAAGGAATAGAGTTGACCTACAACAGGATCTTTAAACTCCTGACAGCAATAGATCTTTCAGGAAACAGACTACAAGGAAGCATCCATGAATCTATTGGTCAAGTGAAAGCTCTTATAGTGCTAAACCTATCAAGCAACTGTTTCGTCGGCAACATACCTTCATCGTTGGCGAATCTGGATCAGCTAGAGTCACTAGACTTATCACATAACAAGCTCTCGGGCCACATTCCTCGTGGTCTCGCTCACCTCACAAGTCTATCTACAATATGGGTTTCACACAACAAGCTCGTTGGCATGATTCCGAAAAGCACGCAGTTTCAAACACAGAACGTTTCGGGTTTTGAAGATAATGTTGGACTCTGTGGTGCTCCTCTTGACGAGTGTGGAGTTGGCCATGATGACCCTCTGCTTACACAAAACGAGGAAGAGGAGGAAGAAGAAGAAGTGTTGAGCTGGACTGCAGCTGCCATAGGTTTCGCACCTGGAATCGTGCTTGGATTGAGCATTGGACACTTCATGCTTCTCTACAAACCGCATTGGTTCTTCAAGGTGTTCCACATCAACGATCATTGTAGCCGCAGGATAAGTCCTCGTTAGCTACGGATTCTGAGGTACTTTCCATGAACATTTCTCAGCTTTTCCTTTAGGTCGATGCATTTGCAGAGTTGAATTTTCGACTTAACAAGAAAATATGCTAATTAGAGTTTGAAGACCCGTTCGAGCAGAGGTGAATAAAGAAGAAGAGGCAAGAGGATCGCTGAGTGCATTCAGAACACCTTTTTATATTAGGTTTAATAAAAGCAACGTTTTAATCTCTTTCCCATTTTTCTTCTTCTTCTTTAAGTTTGGCCCAACATACATCCTTTACATTAAAAAACCTTTTCTTGTGCAACCCAATAATTTACATACTTTTGTGAAGATCTAGATCAAATACATATGCTTATTCAACAAGTAATAAATAAAAAGATACATAGATAAATAAAACCATTATGGAATTAAAAACTTCTAATTATATCATACTTTACAAAATCGAAAATCAATGTATATGGCTAATAACTAAAATAAAAATAATTAAGAGAATCATACATGTATCTAATCTGGCTAATTTTTTTTCTCATCATAAAATGCCTGTTTAATAATTTTTTTGACAAATTTAGATTATAATCTACTTTTAAACTCTTTTTGTTTAAATGTAAAATTTATTTATCAACAAAATAAAAAAATGTTTGCAATACATACAAATTTGAAAATTTTGGCAAATCAAACTGTGAAATAGCTCAAAGAATGAATAATGAAGATAAATTTTGAAGTTTCTTTACTTCTTACTTATACTTATTTTTTGTTAGTTGAATTCCTATAAAATAAACTAAATATAGAACAAATAGTTAATTTAATAAAATTAAAATTCAATTCTAATTTACAGACATAATAATTATTTTATTCTATTTTGAAAAATATATCGTATATCCACAAATTCTCCCATATCGATTTTGCTTCCAATAAAATCTGGTTCATTATTAAATAAGTTGGGTACATATAATTGTGATCTTCAAAATATTTTCTCTTAACTAAACATAATCACCATTCTAATTTGATTTGTTGTAATTAGTAATATTAGTATAGTTTCATTTTGTGGTGGAAATCTAAGAATAAAATTGTTTGTTATACAGAAAGAGGTAAAAAAAATTAGGATTTATGTTTAATCACATCCATATATATCAAGGATAATATACCAAAATCAACCCAACAAACAAAAACAAAGTGGTAAAAAACAAAGTGGTAAAAAACAAAGTGGTAAAAAACAAAGTAGTAATTTATAAATTCAGTAAAAATGTAACTGCACTCCCATTGTTGGAATGCATAAGAGGAGCCATGAAGCTCAGACTGTCCCTACAATTGTGCCAATATCTTTGAAGAAACTGATCATATTGTTTCTAGCAAAAATGGTGATAAGGGATTCATCGAGTAGCTTGTTTGGTTTAATCATTTGTTGGATAAAAGCATTTCCAAGCTCCAAGGCATCATTTAATTTTTGGTAAATAATTTTTCAAATAAAAGTTTATCCTGCGCTTTCGAATCGCATGTTAAAATCTAGTTAAGAATTATGTGTGAAGTTGTGGAACGACACTTGCTTCCCTCACGTATCTCAGCTGGATTTTTGGCAAAGGTGCATCTGCTGGGTCAAGTTTTGTTATATCTTCTTCAATAATAGGTGGTATTAAATAGATCATTGGTAGATAAATACAGATAGAGATGTAAGCTTTAATTAAAGAGATGAAGACATGAAATTATAAGAGCATGGAAACCGAATAAACCTAATTTTTTAATTGCTTTCTTTCCTTTTTGGATAATCGTACAATCGTCCTATCTCTCATAGTGAATAATGCAAAAAAGAAGTTAGTCACTGAAAGAAACATGTGAGTAATCACTTATTCTGTTTCTGATTTTCAGCTCAGTATATGCACAAAAGTGGAATCTATTCTATAATATCTTCTTTTTCACCTTTTTCAAGTTTCCCTCTTCAATTTCTTTATAAATGCAATTTTAGTTTTAGATTAGTATTAATTTAACTCAAAGCCCCACTTCTATATTCCGTGTTGTGAAATTTCAGAGAAAGAAATCTGAATATTATGTTGATTGAAATAAGTTTCAGAAACACAATAACAAAATACTGAATATGTAAAGAAATAGATAACTACCTATTATCCTATAATAAAACTAAATAATAAAACTCCTAATAACTAGGAAACATTCCACGTTAAGTTAAACCACAAAACCCCACAATTCCTAAATTTTAGATTGACTTTGAATCAATCAACACTCCGCCTTGATTCACAGTTGCACACTCCAAACTTCTTGTTTCTTCCATGAAATGCCGGATCATTTCGGTTAATTAACTTGATGTATGATTAGTAGTCGAATAGTTTGTAAGATCTAACCGTAGATATGTTTTGAGTGGAAAATGCCGTGTATGTCTTTGAGGCTTATACTTATTTCTTAAGAGTATTGGCTTATAAAATTTTTCTTAACTAAATTATATTCTTATGGTAAACGATCATTCGAATCAATGGTGGATTTTCTGCTCTGTTTAGAAAAGATATTCCAGAATATGATACATTAAAAAGGATATAGAAACTTGAAAGAAATAGAAAAATAATGAAAAATATTTTGTCCTTTACAATTGCTTCGTGTAAATAACCAAATTTTACTTTGATGTTTAAATTATATCTCTAATTTTTGTGTGTTTATATTTATTAAGTTTGATATTTTTTTAAAAAAGTTATTATAATTTGTTGGTTTCGTCTTTGATTGTTAAAGATATAGTCATTTTAGTTGTTACAAAATTTATTTAATCTTCAGTTTAATTAATATGATTTTCAGTTTAATTAATATGATTTTTGTTCAACTAACCAGCTTATTATGATTTTAACTAATCAAGTAGAAAATATTAAAGACAAAACTATACCAGTGAAAAGAAAACCAATCCACATTACAAAATAAGCAAATCAACAAACGATGGCATTGGACTATACATTGTCGTAATAATTCAATAAGCTAATGGTTGCATATAATATTTAAAAAACATTTTTTATTATCGTTACAAAATATCTTAAAATATCTAGAATATCTACAACCAAAAGAGATCTTACTAGTTAGTAGTTAGAAATTCGCAATAGTGCTTGCTATATTTTTTGTAGCAATGATTTATAACATCATGGAGTAGCAAATAACTTTGTAATTTGTTTCAAATTTGCTACAACTATTTCATCACATTACTAATAAAAAATAACAAGAATGTAGTTTATTGCAAATTTTACAATAGTCATGCAACAAATATGATTTTGTATCACTCAATCAGTAATAAAATAAAATTTGTTGAGACTTTGTTACAATTTTTTATGTTTGCAGAAAAATATTTACCTTTTGCAATAACTTTTGTGTTGCAATACTATTATTTTCTTGTAAGTTATAGTACAAAATTAGTACAATATCTACTAGCATAAGAAAATTAAATACAACACTAGGAAGATGAAGTTTTTTTTTCAAACAAGGATAAACAGAAGTTTCGGCGGCAAACTTAATAATATAGTACGAAATTAGTACAATCTTTACTAACATAAGAAAATTTAATACAATACTACGAAGATTTTTTTTTTTCAAACAAGAATAAATAGAAGTCACGGCCAGGAAACATGAGTCTCTCTCCCATCAACATTAGTTACTTTTTTTTGCCACTTTCTATTTTTCGAAGAAGAACTACTTGCTTTTGTATCAGTAGAAGTATAAAGAGTTTTTTCATAGAAGAATGAGTGTTTCATATTTTGCAGTGTTTTGAAAACCGGACCGGACCGGCCGGTCGAACCGGTCCGACCGTGACTCGCTGAAGAAGCCGGTTCCGGTTCAGTTTAAAACCCGGATTTGAGAAAAACCGGTAAAACCGGTTAAAACCCGGTAAAACCGGTGACCCGGGTCAACTTTAAAACCCGGTTCTAAAAAATTAACATATAAATAATGTTTTTTTCAATTGCTTTTAAAATTTAATATTTCATAACTAATGTTTAATTATCATTATTTAAAATATTTTTTATTTTATTCAATTTTCTTAAGAAAAAATATGAAAAATCTCCTTTTGGGTCTCATAACTATTCTGATTTTCCCATATTCATAAAGATTGAGATTTTACTTGTAAAAATAAATAAATATGGTAATTTTTAATTGTAAATCATTTAATTTTATTAATTTTAATTTACATAGTATTCACTTGTTCACTTTATATATAGCTAGATTTATGTTTACTGTTTATTTTTCAATTAATAAAAAAGAATAGAGAAATATGTTATATGTACAAGTAATTTTTAGATCCATATAGTGTAAATATATGATTATTTACATTTAATTTTTTTTAAAATATAAAACCCGGTTCGACCAGTTGAACCAGTCATTGTTAATAACTATCAGATTTACTCGAACAGGAGGTGGCCATGATGTCTTAAACCCCCCAGACTTTGGTGTAAACCGAGACAATAGCTATAACACAGCTTCATTCTCTCACAGAACTAGATTCTCTGTTGTGTTCGTTTTGGCCGTGAACAGTCCTGGTTAATCATGTGTGAACTTGGAGAATATAGCATTTCCTTCATTCTCCTAGAAACGGCCCCATTTCACACTCATTAAGTGATTTGCCATTAGCTTTGTTTAGAGGAGTATCATGTACTACTCCATTCGTATCTCAAAACAACGAACACAAATCATTTAAAGAAAATGCTTATCCTCTATTCCTTACATGTAGCACTGTTTAATCATCCTAGGAACTGGGTATAGACCAAAGTTTTACAGTGCTTTGGACAAATTTAGTTTAACTTAGTTGTCTTCTTGAACCTATTTCTTGGGATCTCCAGTTAGTTAGGTAGAGTTACCGCCAAACCTCATCTTAATTCACAGGCTTATCCATTCCTCTTGATGATATAGCAATTTGATCTCATGACACACCTTTAATATAAGGATCCTAGGTTGTCATCATAATGAACATAATCTCTTGAGATTAGTCGAGATCATTTGTCTAATGATTTTTGTCATCTTTTTTTCAAGATACAAAAACCCATTATACACAAAACTCAGTGTATGACACTAGTTTTTGTTTCTTTCCAAAAAATCATATTTTGATAAATGTCTCTAAATTCATTTGGCCTCTTGCCAATGACTTAATTTGGTAAGCAATGCTTCCCCCATATTTCTTGAGATAAGTCAAAATATGCATATTTTTATTCAACATCTCTTAAGAGTTTAGAAAATTGATCTATAACTCTTTTAGATTTAAATGAATAAAAACAAATTCAGAAAATATCACAATTTTCTTTTTAATGTATTTCATTCTCAGAAATCACATTTTACAAACAACTATTTTATAGTGTTCTTAAGTTGATTTATAAATCTAACTTGTATGCTTTTGAATTTTTCCAGAACCATATGTTTAGAATCAAGAGAGTGTGTATCAGCCTTCGATTAGATAAAAGCTTTGATAAGGGAATGCCACTCATGGTTGCTGGACCATCAATGTTGGCTGCACTATCAATACTCAACGCTCCTTCATTTGAATCATCACCTAAAGATGAATACATGTTTTTCCTTGAATCATGAATGCTCAAACTCCTTGATTCCATTCATGGCTAGATTCAAGTCACTTTTCTTGGCATATAGCTTCTTATGTTGTTCCTTAGTCTTTTTGTACTCTGGAACTAACACCATGATTGAATTCTCCCAAAAGATAAAGGATGAATCCAATGATTTTGAAGATAATCTGAGAAAATAATAGATTTCATGAAGCTTTTGTGAGGTTCGAGAGCTTAAAGCTCTGATACCATGTTAGAATAAGATAATTATTTGAGTTTATTTTTTGAAGAATGAAGAACTTGAAGAACAAGAGAGAAATGGAGGTGGAGATTTCAAAGTGTAAGAGAGAGAATGAGAGAATTATTTCTTTAGATCTGGAAAAATGTTATTACAAAACATTATAGAGTTATTCTTGTTCATCTCAGGGTGAACCTAAAGGTTCACTAACCAATAGAATTTCATTATTTTAAATTCGATATCTTTTAGAAAAGAAAACAAACTATTGTCAAGTTATATTATGTTTAAAAAAAAAAATAGTAGTTAGAAAAAGAATTAAAAAAATATTTTTACGCCGTCAACAAAATACTAAACCCTAAATCCTAATCTCTAAACCCTAAATCTTAAAACCCAATCCTCGGGTAAACCCTAAACTCTAAATCAAAAACACTAAACACTAAAACCCTAAATCCTAAACCCTTGGGTGTTTTAATGTTTTTGATTTAGAGTTTAGAATTTATCCAAGGGTTTAGGGTTTAAGGTTTAAGATTTATGGTTTAAGGATTAAAATTTAAGGTTTAGTGTTTTGCTGGTTAAAAAAATATATTTTGTAATTACTACTCCCTCCGTCTCAAAAGAAGGATTTTTGAGTATTCACGATATTAAGAATATAATAAATGTTTACAATTGAATTTATTATTTATTTTACTATACATTTTCTAACAAATATCAACCAATACTATTTAACCAATTCAAATATTTTCAACTAATGGTTTTTAAAAGTATACAACTTTTTAACATTAACTACTAAAATTACCTTAAAATTTTAGAAAATCTATCATTTTGGAACAAAAAATAAATTTAGAAAATCATACTTTTAGGAAGAGAAGGAGTATTATTATTTTATTTATTTCTTTTAACTTTTTTATTTAAAAAAGATAATATAGCTTGACAATATTTTGTTTCTTTTATAAAAGATATCAAATATTAAATAATGCAATTCTATTGGTTGGTGAATCTAGGGGTGAACCATGAATAAATTTTTTATTTTAATAGTCAACATTTTTCTTCTTCGTCTCAACACTACGCTGGTTCAGTGTTTCAGAACGAGGAAATATGTGTTTTCCCGAAAGCTCGCCGGAATCGATGACCGCTCCATGCTTTTCCGCTTAAAACGCTTGACGCCCTACTTCTTTCAATCGCCTATGATTAGCAAATATTTCTATTCCAATCAATGAAGATGAAGCCCAATGATAAGCTACGGAGAAAGACGCTATTTAACCTTGTCGACGCTTTCATAGGAAAAGCTCGACTTATCTGATGTGCATCGTATAAGATTAGTATTGTGAAAGCTTAAGTTTATTGATGTCTACAGCTCTCATTTATACAAGTTGAGATCAAGAGAGAGTCAAGTCGACCTTATCTAATGCTCATAGTTATCTACAAGATAAATACAATCAGTTATCTTAAACTATAGTTATCTTGATAATGATACATCATTATCCTAACATCCCCTCAAGACGGAGCACGGTTAGTGAGTCCGATTTGAAAAGAGAAGTTGAAACCGTTCCTTGGTAGCGGTTTGGTGAGTCCATCAACGAAGCTGGTCCTTTGACGACACATGTGACACTCGAGAGTACCATTCTGAACTTGTTCCCTGATAAAATGAAAGTCAGGGCAAGGTGCTTCATGCGCAGAATGAAAGACGGGTTTGCACTAAGATAAGTGGCCCCAACATTGTCACAATAAATCGCCGAGTGGAGATGATTGGAATGTGAAGCTCGGTAACGAGTAAAGCCATCGAACCTCGCGCAGCAGCGATAAACATCTCTATATTCAGCCTCGGTCGAGGATCGCTACACCGTTTGTTTCTGCAGACCATGATATTGGGTGTTGGCCAAAGAATACAACGATGCACCGTAGGTGTAATCATCCTTGTTGCCACCCCAATCTGCATCGGAATAAGCATGGAGGGAGAGAACCGTATGAGAGAAAGATGCCAGAGATATACGTGCCAGCCAAGTACCGTAGTACTTCTTAGCCGCCATCCAGGAATGTCCGAGGTTTGTGCATGAACTGAGAGAGTTTGTTGACAATCAGGCAATATCTGGTCGTGTGAGGAGAAGATACGCAAGCTGCCTACAACGCTTCTGTATTCTAAAGGATTATCCAAGGTGGTGCCATCTCGTGATGAAAGTTTAATGTAGAAGAACACATGGGAGTTGGAACTGGCTTGGCATGTGTCATGTTGGTGCGATGAAGGAGATCAGCAATGTACTTTCGTTGTGAGAGGTGGATGCCTCGAGACGCAGATTACCTTAATGCCTAGGAGGTATCCCAAGTCATCAAGATCTTTAAGTGAGAATCGCCGAGACAAGGTGCTGATGATATCAATAATTCGTGAGAGAGAGTTGCCACTAACCACGATGTCATCAACGTAAAT
This sequence comes from Brassica carinata, assembly GCA_016771965.1. Taxonomy (NCBI): domain Eukaryota; kingdom Viridiplantae; phylum Streptophyta; class Magnoliopsida; order Brassicales; family Brassicaceae; genus Brassica; species Brassica carinata. The sequence goes on along the minus strand of CM028692.1, from coordinate 8,262,029 downwards.
TAGTATGAAGATGACAGTGCCACGATCATGCAGGAAGAACATGGACGCGTCGGCCACAAAGTTTTTGAATCCAAGGCTGAGAAGATATGTTTTAACTCGTGTACCAAGCACGAGGTGCTTGTTTGAGGTCGTAGAGGGCTTTGTTGAGTTTGCAAACATGATTCGGTTTATCTTTGTTGATGAACCCGATGGCTGAACCATGTATACATCTTCATTAAGAGTGCCCCGAAGAAAGACATTGTTGATGTCGAGTTGCTTGAGAGGCCAGTCATATTTTGCTGCAAGACCAAGGAGAAGTCGATTGTTGGAGATTTGATGACGGGCTGAAGGTCTCATGGTAGTCTATTCCTTGACGTTGGTGATATCCTTTGCTACCAGTCCGATTTCGCTGATTTCTCATCCCATCGTGATTATATTTGTACCTGAAGATCCATATGTTGCCCAGGATTTGTCACTTCTTCACTGGAACTAGATCCCGTGTTGTTAGCAACCTGAGCATTGAACGCCGCGGTTGCAGACTTGCGCCAGCGTCATCAGCCATAGCCCGAGTGATTATCTCTGCTCCTCGACGTATGGAGCAGTGCTGCTTGTCGCCATACTTTGGATTTGGCTTCACAATGTTGTTTTGAGATCTTGTTGTCATAGCATGTTGTGTTGGTTGAGATGTTGCAGCAGTGGGAGCAGCAGTGGAAGTGGCCGCTCTGTTTGTGGAGCAGGTTCAGTTGTTGTTGAGTAGGCGTTGTTGATGCAGGTCCGTTTCTGGTGAAGGTTCCTCCACGAGTACCTGTTGGCGACGCAGGTTCCACCGTAGGGACCCACGCCAGCTCCTCTACCGCTGGAGAAGAAGAGACATTGGTACTTAGAGAAACAAAGGGAAACTTATTTTCAACAAAGTTACATGTCGTGAGACAAAACTCGAAGTGGAAGGATTCAAACAAAATAGGCACTTTGAGTGAGAGAATAACCAAGAAAGACACAAGGAGGTAACGCGTGGTTCCAGTTTATGTGATGTGTAATGATCGCCATTAGCAGGCAACCCGTCCCAAAGAGCCGAAAGTGTATGGTGTGTCCATTGAGAGTACCTTTGTTGGCAGCTTGTTGATCAAGTATACCGCTGCAGCAAATGCATATGTCCAATATTCAGTGGTGATGGAGGCGCGAGTAAGGAGCGAGAGACCTGTCTCGACAATGTTTGTGTCGCTCTCAAATAAGCCATTGTGCTCCGTGTGTGGTGGTGTTGTGAGTTGAGATATGCCGTGCTGCGCTAAGGAATGGTCGGAGTGCAATGTATTCACCGCCATTGTCACCGTAGTTGTAATTTTTTTGTCGGAATTGATTCTACCGAGCTCCTTAAACTTGATGAATGTGGCTGCAACCTGGGACTTTAGTTTCAACGGAAGAACCACATATATCTGGTATAGTGATCAACCAAGAGTAAGTAGTATTTGTAGCCATCAAAAGAGAGAGTAGGAGAGGACCAAACATCTGAGAAAAGTATTTGTAACGCGCGAGGAAGTAAGTAATAGAGGTTTCATGGAATGGCAATTTATGACTCTTATTAATAGAACAAGCATTGCAATGAAAAGAATTTGAAGAACGACAAGAAAACCAGGAGAAAAAGAAGAGATATGCTGTAAAATCGAAAAGTCGGATGTCCTAGTCTCGTGGTGCTAGTCCGAGGACGATGATGATACAGCAGAGAAAGCAAGAGGAGTGTGTGAGTCATTGGTGGGCCATTCATATAGATTGCCATTAACTGGCTGCCGTCGAACCGGTGTCCCGCTGGAAGGTCCTTCACCTGAAACATATTTGGAAAGAATTCCACAGAGGCATTGTTAGTTTTGCAAAACCGTTAACAGAGATCAAAATTTTTGCATAGATGGAGCATAACGAACATCATTAAGATTAAAGTTCTTAGATGGAGTTTGAAGAGAGAGTGAACCGGTGTGTGTGATGGGAAGATTAGCTCCATTCCCAACAACTATGCCATCTGATCCTACGTATGGCATGCAGCCATGTTGTTGAGGTCAGTCAACATGGTGTGAGGCTGCACTGTCCATAAGCCAAGCATCAGAGTGTTGGTTTGTCGGTAATGCTGCATTGGCAAAAGGTCGCCCATGAGATTGCTGGGTTTTGTTGCATTGGGTTGTTTGCTATGACTCAATGATGGACACTTTTGAGCACTGTTTCCTTGAACTCCACAGCCTGACACCGCCCGGTAAGGACGAGATGGACGAGGAGAATTACCGCCTTGTCTTGGGACGAGGATGGTCGCCAGTTGTTGTTGTTGCGATTGTTGGTGTTGTAGTTGTTGCAGTTTGCTCGCGTTGTTGTTTTTATGGTGGTGTTAGCTGTGACTGGAAACGCTGGTGTTGGTGGTTGATCACAGAAAATCATAGCTTCGCGGTTGAGAAGCTCTCGTGAGTTCGAGAAGGAGATCAGGTGATCCCACCGCTGATCGCTTAACTTCAGCTTTGTATTCCTCAAAGACCCGCTAGAATTTGTTAAATCAGATCTTCAGGGTCTATTGGCTTGCCAAGGAGTGTTAGTTCATCCGCTTTAGTCTTGATGAGACGCAGATACTCACTTATGGTTTTGTACCTTTGGTGCAACTCTTGACCTGAAACTTTAATTGTTTGATGTGTCCGCAGTTGGTGTGCCAAAGATGAGATTGAGTGTGCCCCAAACTTCATGAGTGGTTGTAGCACTTGCAACAAGTGGTTGGGCTAGAAGGATATAGCACCAATGATGGCACCGTACATGAGCCTGTCTTGACGCCTCCACGGTTGGTATGCCGGTTAGGTTCTCAGCGAGTCCATTGTTGATGATGACTCTCCGAGGGGATTATGTTTTCTCGAGAAAGTGTGCAGTTCGTGCCCTTCAAGGAGTGCTTGAATTTGTCGCTCCACATGAGGTAATTGGTGTTTGTCAAGCGGTAACGCTGACATGTTAACCAGCAAGTGAGTTTGCAGGATTTGTGGATCATAGACGCGGTGCGGTAGCAGTGGCAGTTATGAGAGCTGCTTTGATCAGACATGTTTATAGTTTTGTGTTTTGCGTGAAGAGAAAGAAAGAAAAATTAGGCTATTTGGATCGAGAATTGCTCGATACCATATAAGATTAGTATTGTGAAAGCTTAAGTTTATTGATGTCTGCCTCTATTTATGCAAGTAGAGATCAAGAGAGAGTCAAGTCGACGCTATCTAATGCTCATAGTTATCTACAAGATAAATACAATCAGTTATCTTAAACTATAGTTATCTTGATAATGATACATCATTATCCTAACACATCGAATCACCCACACTTATTCCAAATCTCATTTCTTAACCATCCAGACTTGCAAATATGGAAGCGAAGGTTTAGTTCTTTATGAATGAAGAGCTGATCTATTCAACAGGTAAAATATAATAATTGTCCCCATCAAATGGAATGAAATTCAAGTGAAAAACAAGGAGAGAACTGCAATGATTCTAAAACTTTATTATTCAATCAATCCCATCAAGACAAGTATGAAATTGAAAATTTGCCCGAAATCGATTGAAATTAAACCACAAAATCGCAAAAAAAAAAAAAAAATCGCCCAACGCGAAGTTAAAATCGATCTAAGGTCGAAATATCTATCGTAATAAACAAAAAGGTTGATATCTCCTCCCTGCTGAAAGATATATGGTGTGTTAAGAAGGGATAAAGATACTCTCTCTATACAGAAGAAAGTTTTTATTTTGTGTGTTTGTGTGTGGTTGTTTCATGTTTATTTTTAATTTAGTTAATTGTATAAAATAATAATAAATTATAAATCATTTGTAAATCATAATTATCTGAATGATAGAAATAATGTTAAAATGATTATTTTCCAACAAATAGAAGTGAATTTATAAAAGGATATAATTATTAAATTGTACTAGGTGCATAGTCTCCGCGCAAGCGCGGAGTCGGCTACATTATAGGTGTATTATATAGTTTTGTTTACGGGATTTTTTTTTTGTCTATAATGTGATTGATGGGACTTTGGATATTAAATAGGTTGATGAGTTTGATATAAGAATGAACGACGAAGTCATATGTTGATATTTTTATATCTTATATGTTCAAAGTTGAGGGTGATGGAACTTGTTAGTGTTTATTTAGGTAGTTGTTTGTATATAAATCAAATAGTGCATGGAAAAAGATAATAAATTTGGACTTAAAATGTTAGGGTTTCAAAATAACTGGACCTTGAATCGGGTTTAGTCTAATACAAAAACCGTCGGGACTTCAACTTTTTTTCTATGTCGGAATGTGGGCACTAATTTCCCGATACAGTAAAATTGTTTCTTAGTTTGTGAGATTGAAAAGCCGAATTGATTTTAAGCATGATTGATGAGAGGTTTACTTGCATCAGCTTCACCGTCGTTGGTGTTGAGAGTTTTGGCGCCGATGTTAGACATGCAAGAGAGAAGATCTGAATATGTTAATTTCGTTTTGTTTTTCTTCTCTTGTTTTGTGGGTTCCACTCTTTGCTCGTGACTGCAAAGATGAAGTCTCGGCTAGGCCGCCTCTTCTCCAAGTATTCCTTGATTAACCTCCCACCAACATCTATCTTCCGATTCTTTCAAGTCGAGGAGCTTCCAAAATTAGCTTCCATCTGTTGTTCCGCTTGGAATGGAGAGTTCTGAAATGCCGATAAAAAATATTGGCAAATAACTAATGATTGTCAACAACTATCACTATACTAAATAGAAAATAAATCAAGGTTTTTGTTCTCAAGACAAACTAAAATCTTACAACGTGGTTGTCACGGTTTTTTCAGAGCAAGATCTTTTTCTTCCGTAAACCATAGTCAATGCAATTCTTGGGAGAGAGCTATCCATGACAGAGGCTAAAGTTGCGAGATGAAAAAATAGATCAGAAACACGAGATTTTTTCAGATTAGGAAAATATGGGATAAGTTGTTGACTAATTATCGGGCCAGGTTGTTGGTATGTCATTCCACTTGAATTTGCCTCGATTGTAATCTTCTTGCTGCCAAATATGCTATGTTTACAATTTCTAGGTTTGTGTTCGCAATCACTTGGAGCACCTAGCAACCTCAAACGATCGACTTTCACAATGGAATCTGCCAAAGATGACATGTAATGATTAGACGTCCGACGGAGTAAACCCATGAATCACGGATCCGCAAATAGTATTATCCAACAAAGAATCTGGAAATAAATTAAAACAATTATGTTAAATAATGGTGATATATCGAAGATTAACTTACCTTTTCATCGAAGAAAGAACGCGGATTCCCACAAACTCCCTCGTCTTTTCAGTTCCGGGAATCCTGAGGAAGCCAAAGGCTATGCTCGACTACTAAGACAGACGGAGAGACTCGAAGGTTGAGTGACTTTGACGACCGGGTTCGGATTTAACCGGGAGAGAAACATTTTCTAGAAGATGGTTAAAGTTAAGAGGAATCAATGAGTTTTGGGAGATGCATATCGTTCATCAAAGATGAGAATCATATATATATGGTTTACGAGGCTACAAATCGGGAACATTTATGATCAAGCGATTTAAGGTGGGGACATGAAGAGTTCACCGCTGAAAAATAGATTACTTAACATACACACTACAAGAACTCGCGGACTTGACTTGTTTGAGACAATGATGAAAATAACCCATATTAAACTACAACAGCTTACATATAGGAAAACCATAATTGCTGCAACCTTAAGCTTTTCATATAACGTGATGAATCCCATTTAAAATGAAACCCATAACACACTTGTAGGTCCGACCCTGAGGAAGTCAAGAAGCAAGGCTTCCGACCTTCATAAATATATATATTGGTTCGACCATCATGCAATGTATCGATCGGCAATTTCACAGATAAATGTTGGTGTTTATGATCTGATAGCCTAGGTTGCGGGTCCTTTTTCCGTTTGAGCGAAAGATGAAACCTGTTCCTATGAACCATAAAATATCAAATTCATTAGTCTAAAATAATAATTATCTAAATGAATCTAATCACAAAATCTCAAATAATCTGAAAATTATTTCAGAAAATCAGGAAAAAATAATTTTTTCCATCACCCCCGAATTTTTCCAGTTTTATTGCTAGAATGATGAACACCTGCTCAACAAAATAAACAATTGAGTGAAAACCTCTAATAATAAATAAATGAAAATTCAGAAGAAGAAAAAAATGATTTCCATCATCTTGAATTTTCCGGTTCCAAGAATTCTCTAATTCATGTTTCCATAACCTGCTTTTAAAAACAAAACTTTTAACAAATATCAGTATTGTTAGTGCAAAAGCATAAACAATATCTAGAGATTTAAGAGTGTAGGAACATTATTTTACTACGATAGGAACAACTGATATTTGTGAAAATAATAAGAACCAAAATTAAAATTACAATACCGAAACAAACGAATAAAGAAGAATTGCAGAGTCGAGATGGTTAATCTTTTTCCTTAAATCTTTAAACGTCCCGTAGTGTGACAGTTGCATGGCGCTCAAATTCCTGGATACAACTGCAGCATTGTTTCTGTTTACCATCACCGAAAAAACAGAATCTATCGAACCTAATTTTGTGTTGTACTCTCAGACACAAGAAATAAAAAATACTAGCATAACTATTCAATATAGGAGAATGTGGTTTTCTTTTGGTATTACTGTGTATATTTTTCTATAATGCTAACAAATCTTTATATAGAAAATCATGAGAAGCACAAGTTTCAATTTTCAACATAAAATGAAACCTCCATGGTGCACTAATGGACTCTTTAATTCTTGTCAATTATTATTTGAATTCATTCCACATTTTGACCAAAAAATTAAAGAGTAAAATTATTATTGTTTGACCAATTCAAACAAAATAATATACTTTAAAATGAATTTCTTTTTTTTATATTTTATCAATATAAAAGATCAACATATATTTGGTTTATAAGATTAAGTTAATGAACATGAAGTCCAACTAACAAATCAAAACCCAAATCCAAATTCAAATAATTAATGTGTGTATTTCTCAAATCACACACAATAGATCTTCATTTCTCATTCAAATAAAATTTCATTTTTGACACATGAATATACTATTCCTAATGTTCAAAAAATAATTCCAACAAGCCATCAAATTTCCATTCTCGTATTTTCTCCATAATATTTGTTTCCTATCATTAAAATGCTGCAAATTCTCCCAGCATTGCCTCTTGTCCTATCCGGCTATCCCTGAATGTTTTTCGTTCCATATTGTAGTAGAGAAAAAAACAAAATGGAATATTTGTAGATTCGTTATAACACTCGTGTATATATAAAGGAAAGAAGAACATAAAAGGATCTAGGGTGTAATCGCATGTGAGTGTACGTTCAACTTTAAGGAATCTTGGTCAAGATGTAGAGTGTACATTTAAATTTAGTAGAGTTGTACTGTTACTTTAATTTTCTGTCAACTAGTGTGGTTCAGAATGTTGAATGTGAGTTGTATGCAACATATGAAAAATAAAAATCAAAACGTAATAATTACAATGCATTTGATGAGGCAACAAAATCCACATGCATTACAATAGACCATTCTCTACTAATCAGTACATATTAAAGCTTCTTGCTACTTAGGGCATTGAAAAAGTTTAGAACTTACATATAAAAAATCTCATCTATAGTGGACTTTGGTTATCTCTCAAGAAAGCTCTCTTATAGGTTCGTCCTGATGATATTTTTGATAGTTGAGATAGTTCAAGTTAATGAACTGAGAATCTAAATGGGGCCAGCAATTTTTAACCTAGGAAACAAAGGAATATCCCATATGAATAAGCCATGGCTCTTTTTGTCAGCTAACTATAATAAAAGAATATAGCTAAGCTAATTATAATAAAAGGAATACATCTTACTTGATTCGCCTATAATTTCGCTAGTCCAATTAAAAACAATTTGAATATCTGTTTTAGTCTCACATGACTGAAAATTAAATTCCGGACTAGGTGATTTTTCCATTCTCATGCATGGATATAAATACAAAGTAAATACTTTATAATAATTTATTAGTTATTACTATTTCATTTTAAATTTTAAATTATTTTGTAATTTATATTGTGATTAATATGCATGGTTTATCTTTTGAAATATTATGTTATTTTGATTATATGTATGATTTGGATATATAATATCTCGCCTCGTTAGTATTTGGATATATTAGATAACATCTACTCTTCCAATTAAATCATAATATTATTGTTATATATATATATATTAAAAATTTTGATTAATTTTTATTAGCATTTAATTTGATTCTTATCTTAGATTTGTGAATATATATTAGTACGTTTATATATAATTTAATATATGCTGTTTCGAGAATCAAGTAGTAAAAATAAACTAAAGTGTTAATTGATTCAAAATTACATAAATGAATACAACATTTAAAGTCTTTTAAGACCTCATGCATTTATATAAGTTATACAAAAGAACTTAATTGTAATAGCTGATTAATATCTCTATAATATTATTTGAGAGTCTTATATTCATTTATTAATATGCTGTTTTGTTCATATAAAATTTCCTTTTTATGAAATTACATTATATATAATCTGTTTCTTATAAATTCTATGTAGAAAAAATAGATAAAAAGAAACTTAAATAAAAATAAAAATTTGTTCAGTAAAGACATCTTAGTTTATGTTATTTGAATTACTTGTTGTAATAATTTGAGAAATAGATTGATTTGAATAAAATACTTATTACTTTTTGAATAGATATTATGTTGTGTAAGATGATATTTTAAATGGGAATATTATTTCCTTATTTTAAAATCATGATTATATTGTGAACTTTCTTTTTGATGAATCACATTATATATAGGGCTTATTTGTTAAATAACCAAACAAAAAAGGTAATTAGTTTTGTAGAAAGAAGTTAGAGAGAGATAGGAAGAGAAAATAGGAGAGAGGGTGTTATTTTAGTTAGTTTGTGAATTATGTTTTTTAAGTTACTGGGTGCAATTTCCCTTATATATAATATATTTTCATTTTCCAAATTTTATACATGTTCTTTATTATAAAGATTATTTGGAAAAATAGAAAGGAAAATGAAACCTAAATAAAAATAAAATATTTTTTAATAATGGCAATTAGATTTATTTGACTCATTTAGATTATATCTGTAATTAATCCGTCATAAGAATTAATGTGAGTGTTACACGTAAGAAACTAACTTCTCAAATGATTTACATATAAAAATCATTATTGAGCTCAAAACTTTAATATGATACTTTATAAAATAGAAATAAACAATTTAAAGCTAGTAACTGAAAGATTAACCAAACAAAGTGATAAAATTATGTGGACCTCGTGGTCAAGTGTAAGCCGAATGGCTTAGGATGCATAAATGTTTGATTCACATGCGATGCGAAACTAAGTCACATTTTATGTAGATACTCTATACAATATGGGCCATTGCTTTCGACCCGTTTGATTACTCGAAAACAGTCTATCCATTAACTGCAATTCTCATTGTGGATTAATCTCGGATACCTAGTTTAATAAAAAAACTGATAAAATTTTAATTAAAAATGATTTTTATGAGTGAACAATTTTTATTGCTGTAAAGTGTCTATTTAATCAAAAATTAATAAATTTACCTATTTTAAAAATATTCATATGTTTCATGTTTATTCTTAATTAATTGTATAAAATATTTTATCTATGTATATAGACGAACATAACAAAATATAAAATAATTAAATAAAATTTAATATTATGTGTAAATCATAATTATCTGAATGAAAGAAATAATTTTAAAATGATTATTTTCCAACAATTAAAAGTTAATTTATAAAAAAGATATACTTATTAAAGTGTATTATCATTGATCCTATTTAATTAACTAAAATTAAATTAATAAAAATAAATACAGATATATGAAATATAATCACTAAATTTAAAACTTTTTAAATGAATATAAATATACATTTCGTATTAATTTTTTATATTTTAAAAATATTTCATACTAACGTTCAGAAATGATATAATTGAGATCTATATATAAAGAAAATTAGAAGATGCCGCACATAAACTCACTTATCATCATCTCACCCCTCAACTTTATTGTATTTTACAGTCCAGTCCTCAAAAAAGATTTATATTTTTTTTTCTTTTTTTTTGAACAACCAAGATTAATTTTCTAAAAAAAAAAAGATAGTTTTTATAAACCAGGAAAAGCTGCCCAACCTTCTCATCCTCTCGAACCCTAATCAAGCCGGCTCATCTCAAAAGGAAAAAAAAATTCCCAGAAATTGCATCTTTCCGTCACCCTCAGATTCTCCCTCGTCGTTACTCAAACCCTTCTCCTCCGTCTGATTCCACCCGATCCTTCCCCGGAACCGAAGTCCTTAAACCGTAATTTAATCAAGTTCATCACCTAACCGATTCTCTCCGTAACCAACCAACCAACCAACCAACCAACCCGGTCACAACCTACAAACCAAACAGGTTCGTTTAATTCTTCTTCCTCTTTTCTTCTTACAAAATCGAAGAACCTCACCGGTTCTGTCTCTTTCCCTCTCGATCAGAAGAAGATCTAATGTTTCATTGGCTGCTGTGTCTCTTGTAGGAGAGAGAATAATGGATTCAGATTTGGAGCCAGTAGCTCTCACACCACAGAAACAAGACAGTGCATGGAAACACTGCGAGGTCTACAAATACGGAGACCGAGTCCAGATGAGATGTCTCTACTGCAAGAAGATGTTCAAAGGAGGCGGCATCACCCGCGTCAAGGAGCATCTCGCCGGCAAGAAAGGCCAAGGCACCATCTGCGACCAAGTCCCCGAAGAGGTCCGTCTCTACTTGCAGCAGTGCATCGACGGAACCGTGAGGCGCCAGAGGAAGAGGCGGAGGTCCAGCGCCGAGCCTCTGCCTATAGCTTACTTCCCTCCAGAGACTACTCAGGTCGTTGAGGGTTCTGATGTGAACAACGGGGAGGTAGTTGCTGCAGGAGGTGGACAGAGCTCGGGGAGGACGAAGCAGAGGACTTACAGGAGTAGGAAGAACGCTGCGTTTGAGAGGAGTGAGATGGCGAATGTTGAGGATTTGATCGGTGGGGATATGGATAATCTGATCCCTGTGGCTATTAGTAGTGTGAAGAACATTGTTTCGAAAGACCGTGAGAAGACGGTTCACATGGCGGTTGGGAGGTTCTTGTTTGATATCGGAGCTGAGTTTGATGCTGTGAGGTCTGTTAACTTCCAGCCTTTGATCGATGCGATTGTTTCCGGAGGGTTTGGTGTTTCTTTACCTGCTAATGAAGACCTCAGAGGTTGGATTTTGAAGAGCTGCGTAGAGGAAGTGAAGAAAGATATTGATGAGTGCAGACCCCTTTGGAAGAAGACAGGCTGTTCTGTTTTAGTCCAGGAAATGAATTCAGACAAAGGCCGTAAAGTCCTTAACTTTTTAGTTCACTGTCCGGAGAAAGTAGTGTTCCTGAGATCCGTCGACGCATCTGATTATGATGATGATAAGTTGTGTGAGCTGCTCAAGGAGGTGGTTGAAGAGATAGGAGACACCAACGTTGTCCAAGTCATCACCAAATGCGAAGATCATTACGTCTCCGCAGGTAAAAAGCTGATGAACGCTTACCCTTCTCTCTACTGGGTTCCTTGCGCCGCACACTGCGTAGACAAGATGCTCGAGGAGTTCGGTAAGATAGACTGGATAAGAGAGATCATCGAGCAGGCAAGAACCGTCACGAGGATCATCTACAACCACATCGGCGTCTTGAACCTCATGAAGAAATTCACTTACGGAAACGACATTCTCCAGCCAGCTTTCACCACTTACTCCACCAACTTCGCAACCATGGCGAGAATCGCTGAGCTGAAGCCTCATTTGCAGGCGATGGTCACTTCATCCGAGTGGAACGACTGTTCTTACTCAAAAGAAGCTGGTGGTTTAGCGATGACCGAGACTATCAACGACGAGAGTTTCTGGAAGGCGTTGACGTTGGCGAACAATATAACCGTTCCTCTTTTAAGGGTTCTGAGGATTGTTTGTTCTGCAAGGAGGCCTGGAATGGGGTATGTCTATGCGGCGGTGTACAGAGCAAAGGAAGCGGTTAAGACGCATCTGGTTCACAGGGTGGATTACTTGATCTACTGGAAGATTATAGATAAGTGGTGGTTGCAGCAGCAGCGTCTTCCTTTGCATGCTGCTGGTTTCTATCTGAACCCCAAGTTCTTCTATAACATTGGGGAAGAGATGCGTAGCGAGATACATTTAGCTGTGGTTGATTGCATAGAGAAGCTGGTCCCTGAAGACAATATTCAAGATATAATCGCAAAGGACATTAACTCGTACAAGAATGCTGTTGGGATCTTCGGAAGGAACTTAGCTATCAGAGCTCGAGACACAATGCTTCCTGGTATGCTTATTACTGTTTTATTGAATCTCATGAAAGACTTAAACACATGTTGTGGTTGTTTTTAGCTGAATGGTGGTCTACATACGGAGAAAGCTGCTTGAACCTGTCACGATTTGCTATACGCCTTCTGAGTCAGACGTGCAGCTCATTGGTTGGCTCTGGGAGGGTTCTGGCACCAATGGAGAAAGTATATGAAACCAAGAACTCCATTGAGCGACAACGTCTCAGCGATCTTGTGTTTGTTCAGTACAACATGCGCCTCAGAAGACTGTAAGTTGGAATCTTTTTTTGCTTCTTCTCAGTAACAAGTCACAATGTTTGTTCAAAGCAGAATTAAAAGGGTTTCTCTGTCTCCTTCAGGGGGGTTGAAAGCGGAGATGACAATGTAGACCCGTTATCACACAGCAACATGGAGCTTCTTGAAGACTGGGTTTCGAGAAACCAAGTTTGCATAGAAGGAAATGGAAGCTCAGACTGGAAGTCACTCGAGTCCATTAAGAGGACAGAAGTAGTAGCAGCGGTTATCATCGATGAAACAGAAGACTTGGGGACAGGTGATAATCAAGTTTTCACATAATCTAGTTTTTGGTTATGAGAAGTGTTTTTTTTTAATGGGAATGAGTGAACAGGTTTCGATGATGGAGAGATATTCAAGGGAGAAAAGGAAGTGAGTGATGAAGGTTATTTCACAAACATATCGGAGAAGCTGTTCACATGAACTCACTAAGAAGAATCTCTTTTTATGTAATCATAGGGGTTTGTTTGATTTGGAGAAACATTTGTTATTTGGTTTTTCTCTTAGGGATTGGTTGGTTTGTATTCTATAGAGTTTTTGACCAGTTACTAATTTTATGCTGTGTCCCATAAAAACTATTAATTACTCGGCATGCATTTCTTCTCTATATGTTAGTGAGTACCTGTTGATTGATTGTTTTTTATTTTCAATGTTCTGTCTCCAGAATGAATCACTTGTTTCACAATTACTCTGTTTATATTTTGATAATGGTCCCCATGGATTTGGTTTGGACGTGGACTAATCTTGATTCTTTAGATAAGTGAAAAAGAAAGTTAAATCCAGACACTAATTGTTAAAAAAAAAAAAAAAATCCAGACACTAATTGAGGTTAAATCTGGTTTGCAAGTGTCATTAACTGGTTAATAGTGTTTGGTTAAGGTTGTGTGGTTATCAAGAACGCAGTGTATAAAGAGCCTTATCCTCAAAGACTTGAGAGAAGACAAGTTTGGTTTGTGTTGTGTGGAGAGAAGAAAGGAAATGGATGGGCTTAGCCATATCGGTCTCCCTGTTCTGGGGATCCTCGCAGTCTCTGTCGTCACTTTCTACGCCGTCAGCTTCGCAGAGATCAGAGAGGTTAGTCCTTGTTGTTATGAAACAACTCTTCTTCTTTTCAGTTTCTGAGTAGAGGAAAAGATTTATCAAGACAATCTTGTTCGTGTGTTTTTCTTGTTTGGCAATGTGCAGAAATCGTTTAAAGATTTGTACGACTCGGAGAATGGAGATGGAGCAGGGTTCAAGACTTCACTAAGTTCCAGGGAGAGAAGATTGAAAAGGGAAGCAAATAAAAAACGTCCTCGTTCTTGAAAAATGTTATAGGGTGATGATGATGATGGTTGGTGTTCCATAACATGATCTATGTTCTCTAATCACAATTCTCTTATTAAGGGGTCTTCTATGTATAATATGTATTTCGTTTTCCTGGATTTTCAAGTGTAATAAACTTTTATGAGCCATTCTGGTCCGTGGATTGGTTATCCCCGTACCGACCCCGTATACATCAGTCTATTGCCGTCGCTGGGTGAGCTATTAGCCATTAGCCATAGATGGGGCCATGTTAGCATATGTGTACACGCACGTATAACCACAAGTTAATGCAGCTGCAAAGTCACTATCTCAGGAACTGCTTTCTCAAACAAACTAGTTCCATTTCCACCGTGTAGAATGGCACTACTACATAACTAGACTTGTGTATTCAAGAAAGAAAAGATACATTATGGTTCTGATAATATGCATATAACTGAAACAACGACTCTTGCTTCTCACTAATTTTGCTGAGTCTTGAGTTCTTTAACCCTCTCTTCCGTTGCCTTCAACGCTTTTCCATAGATAGTAATCAACTGCAAGAAAATAATGATAAGAGCCCCCTTAGATGATACTTTTAGGGAACTTGACACACAAGATTTAGCAGACAAATGTATCAAGATTGGTAATTAATTAACCTCATCAATCTCTTCAGGTGAGATAATGAGCGGTGGACACATCATTATGAGATCCCCTACAACACGGACTATCATCCCCTGCTTCTTGCACTCGGCTGCAAAGTATTCGCCGACACCTGTATAGGGAGATCATCTTTTAGCATGTGCAAGCAGAAAACTCTGACACAGGCCTTCAAATAGTTTGAGACGGTTTAAGAGCAGAGTAGACTTTACCCCATTCCGGTGGAAATGGTTCGCTTGCCGATTTATTTTCTGCAAACTCAATTGCGAGAATCAAACCAATTCCTCTGATCTGAAAACCACCACACAATGCTCCTCAGCCATATACTTCAGAAGAAAAGAAACTCATATGTAGTGACTTAGATAAAATTGTACCTCTCCAATAATAGGACTAGTGGAGAAAGCTTTAAGACCTTCTTGAAACCTTGTGGAAACTCTGTCTACATGCTCTGGTATCTTCCTCTCCCTGCAATAATGAATTGAGCGTCAAGAAAGTACATATAAGTTAAAGGCTAAACACTACCACTAATCACAAAATCTCGTCCCTCATGCCATTGTATTAGGCTACAAGGTTTGATATTTCTAACCTAAACTGTACAAGAATGTGTGATAGATTGTGAGTTTCACTTTTAAAAAAAAAATAACAAAAATGCAGTATGTAACTTACTTGTAGATCTTCAACGCTTCAATTGCTACAGCACATGAAACTGGATGACCAGAATAAGTAAACCCATGCGCAAAAATACCTGAAAATAAGAGCAAGTTTTATCAAAACATCTTAAGATCAGAACATTTTTGGATATAATAACTACTGCTTGATGAACATTACTAAAATGTACCTATCTTGTTGCTTTGAGAATAAATGACATCTGCCACTTCTTGACTCACAAGAACGGCTCCAATAGGCACATATGCTGAAGACAATGCCTGCATATTATTAACAGTTACAACATGTTCCAAGTCTACTAATCAGCTCGGAAAATCTCACCTTAGCTAAGGACACAAGATCTGGTTTGATATTGTATTTGTCACATCCAAACATTGTCCCTAGCCTTCCACATGCACATATCACCTTAAAAGAAAGTCCAATAAACAAAATACAATGGTTGATTGCTAGATTTATTTTGGATTTATGATGACACTGTGTGGACTGATAGTAATTTGATGACACGTGTACCTCATCAGCAATGAACAAGATATCATACTTCTTAAGAATAGCTTGGACCTGTAGCATATAAAGAATATATATATATATATATATATATATATATTTTGATCAAAAAGAGCAAAATATATTATACGTAAGTATCACATTTGATAACTGATATGCTATATTGGTACTTGATTAGTACTAACAATTTTTTTTGTGTTCTGTTGTTATAAAATAAAGAGGAAAAGAATATCTTATTCATAAACATATAATTCCTTTATATAGGGAATTACACTGTCATAATAATATGAAAATAATACAAATCATAAGTAACAAAGGAAAATGAAAAACATACATAATCAGCCGGCTATAACCAAATTATAAACCAACGGGTTATTACATCCACTAATCTAATGGTTTATAACACTCCCCCTTAGATGTCATAACCATCTAAACCTTACCAATAAAACCCAATTGGGACAAAACCAGGTGAAGAAAAAAGAGTACAACATGTATCACTCCTCCTGATTTGTATCTCCGTGTATGTTCTTCAAGTTGGCATATGGACAATCCGATAGTTGAGCTTCATGGGCGCTAAGTCTTGAATTGGTCCTTTAATTTGGCATGTCCCAAACTGATAGATAAGTTTCATGGACGTAGAGTTAGTGTAGACATGGTGAATAAATTGGCTGGCATATCATATGACTGAACTTGTAGTACTTTGAACTTATTCATCATTTTCCAAACGTGTATAACTTGTTTGAGATCTTGTATGGATCCAATGTTATAACCTGCATTATTTATCAAAATCAAACAAACTTCTCTTTGGATTTGGTTAGTATAAATCAATCTCAAACATTTAGTTCTTTTGAAGGTAACATAGCATGTATTAATCCTATCCCATTGCCTCATGCTCGGACATGCCAAATTTATCTAAGCAAGATGCCAATATTCACTTATGGCAAGGGACGTGTATGTCTTTAGTTCCAATGCCTTATGGTCTAAACATATACATAAAACTATCCGACCTAGTATGGCTTGCCATATCAAGGCACCAATTATATCAATATAGTGCACTTTTGGTCGGATGTGCATAAGCTTTAATGGTACTTATGTAAGGTCTTTCCTGGACCAAGGACATATGCCTTGTCCAATCTTAGGATCAAAAGGATCCGTGACCAAGCTTAGGGGTCCTCAAGACTATGTCCTTTCTTTGGACTAAGTAGGCTTGAGTCCAAGTCAAAACAGAACCTTACGACCATAGGACTTACAATGGTTTGTGTTCAGACCAATGTACAATTTCTTTGTCCTTCCTGTGACCAAATGGGTCTATGTCTGGGCAAGGGACTTTATAATTATGGGACCATGTAACCATACAATGGGCGAGTCTTATTCATATAAAACATTTGAGTACCAGTGGACCTTATAGGACTTACTCAATAGTCCATGATAATCATTTTAACACCTTTCTATGTATGCCTTTGATCACAAGGATTTCATCTTTAAGATACTCAATTTGTAGTTCCAAACAATCTTTGTTTGTCCCAAAACTTAGTCTTTCCCAAATCTTTCATTTCAAACTCTTTCTTTAGATATTTATTTGGGAAATGTCTCTCCAGAGGTTCCTAGGATATTCTTAGATCATTAACATATTTTGTACAAGTTTGTTCTCGAGAACTTGTTGCATTTGGCAACTCAATACCCTCTGGGACTTATATATATATATGTTCATTATCCAGTGGACTTATATAAGTAGGCGGTTTTTATATCCATGAACCGCAAGTATAATTTTCTTTCTTATGTGCCAGACTTATCTAGGAATCTCAACGTTTGTTGCATCCACCACAAGGAGCATATCTCCTTATAATTGATTCCTGATCTTTGTGAGAATCCTTCTGCATATGACCATGCCTTATATCATGCATATGGTCGTGCCTTATATCAAGCATATCTCGCCATGTTCATTTCTTTCACAAAGATTTATTTCTGTCCAACTGGTTTAACATCTAGAGGTGTCCGAACTTATGGGACCAATCCTCTCTTTTCTTAATAAGTTTAACTCCACGTCTTCTTTCCATATGATCTTATTCTTATTGTTGAGTGCACTCATATATAGACGTGGGTTCATGATCCTCATTCATTTCATAATCTCAAGTGCTACATTGCATGCATAGTATTAGTATATCATTGATGACGAGTACTCTTTTTTTCCATTGTGTCCTAGACATGACTTAAATTATTGAGGTTTCATTATGACCTTCAGTACCCTGATGCTAGGCGTCCCAAGCATCATTCTAGGCACCTTAGGTACAACCTCATCCATGGCCATGGCTTTTAAATTTGTACATCTTATGATTGATTATATCTAGGAGTCCCTCATCCACGGATTAGCACCTTTCTTTAATATCTGAGGGATCTTATCTTTAGAATTCATTGGTCTATCATATCTTAGACTCAGTAGCAACTTGATTGTGTTCTCTTGAACATCAATTCGAATTTGGTGCATTCATAGCTGGTATAGATGACTTAGTCATTATATTCTGGCCTGCATTGGAATCTGGCAATTTGTTTAAGCTAGCTTTTGTATAATCTTTTGGACTTTTAGATCTCACTCTAGAGTCTGAGGATCTTGCCAATATAAGGATGTTTGATTCCATGTAATTTTCTTTTATCCAGCTAATTCTTTCCCCCCCTTAATGTTGGATGTTCGGATTCACTGAAGTGACTATTTGTGTACCTGGCCTTTAAATCAGATCATCCGTGGTTGGCTCAAGGTACTTAGAAAAGTAGGAAAATCATATTAAGTCACATCCAACATATATTCCCATCCTCCCATCTTATATCTCTGTGGTGGAGCTATTGGATTCATAAACGGCACATCCATATATCTTAAGATGGGATATGTTATGTCTGACTCTTGACCCGTTAGTACTTGGGATGGGGTATCTATGTTCACTTAGATCCGTGTGTATGTCCATGTTCCAATGAGTGTTTTATACTTACCCCCATGGACATACCATACTTAATAAATGATTTGGGATGTGAACATATCAAGACATATAGTCTTTTAAGCGATTTCAAGGAACTCTTTTCCTTTGCCATTAGTTTCATCTATGTTTACTTCTTGTCTTTGTCCATTATTTGTGTATGTCCACGTCCATATTTCTGCCATGGGATGTTTTTATACTTACCCCATGGACATGTAGTGGTTATTAAACATTTGGTACGTGAACTCTTTGACATATAGTCATTTGGACGTTTTGAAATAACATATTTCCTTTGCCTCTTGTTTCATTCGGATGAGGATTGTCTATCTTTATTTCTTGTGGACTCATTGACACGTCCATATTGTGTATGTCCATGTGTCATGGAGTGCTTAACACTTACCCCCATGGACATATCATATTTATCGAACGCTTGGATGTGAACTCATTAGCTTTTATCAAGACATGTAGTCTTTGCCACTTTCTTATTTCTTTGGGTGATTTCTCTTAAAGAAATTCTTTGTTCTCTCTTTCCCACAGTTTCAATATGAAACCATCCATTCTTCCATTTAGACAAATGAGTATTGTACCACAGTCTCTGATGGTACACGGCCTCTATGTGAATACATTGCACACCGCTTCTATTAATGATACAATGCACCATCTGTTTCTAGATGTGTATCTTTGAGGCCATATGATATAAGTTTGGCCATGGCATTTGTTTCTTAAGATGTTGTGGCTTGATCCACTATACACCATAATGATATTCACAAGAATGGACGTTTTGTTTTAGAGGTAAAAGCTTTCATTCATTCAAAGATAGCAAACAAGGAAATGAAAACAAGTTCAAAAGGAAAACGAGAGATCATGAAAGCTAAGTAAAGACACTAAGTGTTTTGATGTCGAATCAACTGGACTCATTAAGCAATCTGAAGTTTCAAACTCCATAAGATCGTTTTTCTTTTCATACTCCATTGGATCATTTCTTTCTTATGATCCATCCAATCATCTTTTTCTTGATACATAAGATCATTTTTATAAACCATATGAGTCTTTTTTTTCTTTTAGACTTTCTTGATAGAGCTCAATTAGATGATTGAGAGTTCTACATGTCTTAGCTCCATGGTTACTCGTTCCACACCTATAGCACGCTGACTTGGACGTGCCTCTTCTAAGTCCAGAATTGGACTGATGGTCACGTCCATAAGGGTTCCATCTTGAACCCCTGCCATGGTTTCTTCTACCATGGCCTTGTCCATGCCATCTGCCACGTTGGTTTCTTTATTTGCCTTTTTGCCTAGGTGTGTATTAGATAATGGAGTTGATCCTGGAGATCTTATTTCACTATCTTTTATTAGCAACTCATTGTTTTGCTCAGCTTGCAATAAACATGATATGAGAGATGCATAAGTAGTGAAGCCCTTTTTACAGTATTGTTGTTGTAACAACATATTGGTGGAGTGAAAGGTGGAAAATGTCTTCTCCAACATATCTTTATCATTCACTTCCTCACCACATAGTTTTAGTTCGAAAAACTATCTTAATTAGGGCCGAGTTATACTCGTCCACGGACTTATAGTCCTGGATTCTGAGATTCCTCCAATCATATAGAGCCTTTGGAAGTATCACCATTCTTTGGTGATCAGATCTAATCTTTACCTCTTTCCAAAGCTCTAAGGGATCAATGGTTAGATATTGATTATTTATATTCGACATCTGAAAACATGTGTTTTACAAGTAAGATCCTTGGAACATGTTCTGAGGAACAAGTTTTAGATTGTCCAGAAATTCATCTGGTCGGTTAATGGTCGAGTGGTGCATCCGACATCTTGTGCGGATGGTTAGCATTGTGTCCGGTTCTTAGAACATGGACCCGGACGTGTATTAGGGTATACATCCGGCTCTTAGGGTATAAGAGATAGGGTTAGAACCGGATGAAGGATTGAATAATTTAGGAGTGTGTCCGGTTGTTAGAAACAAGACCGGTCGAGCCATTTTGGATTAGTTGAATTTTGCATCCGGACCATATGTCCGAATGGGTGATCAAAGGTTTATGTTTTCAAATAAGTTTAGACAATGATCATAAAACTCAATCGACCCATACCATTATAACCTATTGACCATGTATAAAGCAATGCTAACAATCTTAGATACTCAATCAATTCTAATCAACCTAATAATGCGATTTATCAAGATTTCTTTTTAAAGATTTTAACAAGTTGATTGAATTTATAAAAACAATATGAACTCGAAATATCAATCTTAGCAATCGGATTTAATCGGTTTCAATTTTCAAGTATGCGATTTTATCAATTCTAATTCAAATCGGTTTCTAAACACTTGATAATCAATCAATCTATCAACTTAATCTTTTAAATATGACTGAATCAAAACAATAAAAAAATTTCAAACAGATTCAAAACAAATTTTTTATTTTTTTATTTTTTTTATTTTAGGGTTTTAGAATCGGTTTTACATGATATGCGGATTGCATATATGTGGTTTTAGGGTTTGCTGTTTTAGGGATTTTGATTTGATTATAGATCAAGGGAGTTTTAAGCACACGATATGATCATTGGATCATAGGTTTTGAGATTCAAAAACCGATTAGGGTTTTGATTTTAATTGATCAAATCAGTCTCGATTTAGGAAAGAAGAATTCATGCTTCTAGCAACTTACCAACCATTGATCTATCAACCTAAATAAGCAATCGATCTAATCCAAAACCTAGTTCCTTATTAATTAGGGTTTGATCAAACTTATATGAGCTTCGATTTACTCAATGGGGATTTGATCTATTATCCTAGATTAGGGTTTATCAATTCATGATTTTTATGGTTCAAATCCTTATCAAGCAACCGTATTCGATGTGGGTTCTCTTTTAGGATTTCGAATTACCTTATCCTCAAGGGTTGAATGGACCACCAAGAGATAAGAACCGCGAGTTGATTGTTTCTGAAGTCGCGAGCTGGAACGAGGTTGAGATTATCGGTCGCGAACGGAATCGAATTTGGTTTCCAAAGCAAATCGCGCGCATTGTATCTATGCGTGAGGGCACGTCAGTGGTCAGATCGACAAGCGGTTTGCACTGACGGATTCGTCTCGGCGAGGGCTTCGATTTGATATATTTATCGTTTTCTGGGTCCTCACGGTTTGAGAGAACGGCCTCTTTGAAGTTCCAAGGCAGATTCCTTTTCGTTTAGGGTTTGATGATTTTTGGGTGAGTTGAAGAATATTTCATGGGGCTTAGGGCTAGAGGCTATCGTGCTGATAATGTGTTATAAAATAAAGGGGAGGATATCTTATTCATAAACATATGATCCTTTTATATAGGGAATTACACCGTCATAGTAATATGGAAATAGTATAAATCATAAATAACAAAGGAAAAGGAAAAACATACATAACCAGCCGGATATAACCAAATCATAAACCAGCGGGTTATTACATTCACTAATATAATGGTTTTTAACATTTTCAAAGTAGGTATCAGGTGGAGGTATCACACCCCCAGCACCCATGAGTGGTTCAGCTATAAAAGCACCAATCTGGAGAGACAAAGACATTTTCTGTTAAGACTCTAGATGCCTAAATGCATTTATCGTGAAGTAATCTATCGAATGTGTACAGTTTTTGGTCCTTCTTTGAGAATAAGATCTTCTAAATTCTTGGCTAATCTGGTTGAGAACTCCTCTTCACTTTCACCTGCACAAAATAAAAATAAAAAATCAAGTTAAGAAACCAAAATTTATATCAATTAGAGTTGATTACACCTAGAGACACTTTTTAACTTTCTCTTACACCTAGAGACACTTCTTACATGTGACACACTTTGTTGTGGGTCAACGACAGATCCTGGATAATTTTACCCTTAATGAAAACGACATTTGTGGACGGATAATGCGTGGATGAGTGATTTATGGACATAGTATATGTGGACGAATGATATGTGGATGAATGATGAGTAATGTGTGGACAGGCGATGTTAATGTGTTTTATAGTAGATAATGTGGACAAACTCTATGTTTTGATTACAAAAAACTATATCATAATATGTGGATATGGACTCATGTTACTGAAGTTATACCACAAAACGTGGATAATGACTATGTTATCGTCACCAGCACGATCGAGTTCAGGTTCTAACTCACTAAAGATTTTATTTTTAGTTCCGCTATACACCGATCTGTTGGAGACTTCCCCCATGATCACATCCAATCCAACGCAACTAGCGGTCTCGATCTCCGATAAGACAAATTTGATTGAGCTCTAATAGATAAGACATCTTCTGATCAAGCTGTCTCATCAAAGATTGAGAGCTAGTTGCGTTGGATTGGATGTGGTCATGAGAGAAGTCTCTAGCAGATTGGTGTACAATGGTTCGAAGGATGAGATTTTTAGTGAGTTAAAACCAGAACTCAATCGTGGTGGTGACGTCAGCGGTGCCGGTGACATAACGGTGGAAATATGATTATGTGGATTTCTCATTTTCAAAAACTATGCCGAAGAAATTTTTTTTAAAGGTATCAACTAAGATGTTCATGTCCACAAGTAATCTGTAATTTTACTATCTACGTTTTGGTATCCACGTCCACATTTAAGTTTGTTTATATGTTGAAATATATAATAGATATATGAAAATGGATCTTAAAAGATAGAGAATTTTATATTTAACTTATTATGATAATTATTTTTGTTTAATATATTTTAGAATTTGAAATAAAAGTAATTAAAAACATTAGTGGAATAAGAAAATCAATAAAGTGGAAAAAAGTGGAGAGATATTCTTGTGATGAGAAAAAAACGTATGACAATTCATTCTCTTTAGTTTAGGGTCATAAGAGTATTTTCTACAAGGAATGTGTCTCAAGTGCTATGTGTCTTATAGTGTTATTGTAATGCGAGAAAGTGTCTTTAGATGTAAAAAATTCATTTTTCTAAGTGCAAATCACTAAATCATACCGGGAAGATGGTAACGCCAATAGTGAGGACAATCCGTGTATCGCATATATGATGAAGGTAAGTCAAAATCTTGATGCATCGCCGGGAAGCTGGAAACAATGGATTAAATTTGTCTTTGTTATTTACACTTATTCGAAGATTTTTCCTTGTTAGGAAAAGTTTAATTAAAACTATATCTATCTTACCCAGACAAACTTGCTGATACCAGAGTGGAGCCATGGTACCTGAAAACATAACACAACATTAGTAAACATTTTGAGATCTAATGGAAGCATACAAAACTATTATTAAGGATATAAGAAAACGAATAGAAACACAGAGAAAAGCATAGGTTTATGCGACTTTGGCTACATATACATAAATATAATCCTAGTTCAGGCCTAAACTAAACTTGACCCGCAGTGAAACGTGTGATTAGATTCAAGGCACTCACGATGTGCTTCTTGCGATGATCTTTTTCTTGTTGGGCCTTCCTAGTGCATTATTATAATACCAAACCAGCTTGACCTGCATTAGTTGAGATCAGAGAGACGAGTAATTAACCAAAACAAGAAGAAACATATTTTTTATTAATGAAACATATATAAATCTTTAAATTCTTATAACTAGGACTAACCATTTTTTAGAAAACTAGGACTAACAGTTTAGTTAGAATAGAGTTATGAAAAACCTGGGTATCATTAGCCTCTGATCCACTGTTTGTAAAAAATGCTTTGGACATTTTTGTGGCCGTGAACATGTCTAAAAGATCTTGAGCAAGATACTGTTTTTGCATTAAAAAAAAACCACAATGATCAAACTGAACGTAGAAACATAATAGAAGAATGATACCAGAAAGAAAAATTCCAAGTACCAGTGCAGGTGTAGTAGTAAAGTTCCAAAAGGAATGGTAAAACGGCAAAGTGTTCAGCTGCGCAACCGCAGCGGAAACAAGCCGTGCCTCGTTTCCTCCTGCAAGAGTAATTAAGGAGTATCAATCACATAACTTATACATCAAGTCATCTCTACTAATAAAATGATTAACCTAACCTAATGCCGTACACCATAGACCTGCAAGAGAGTCGAGATACTTTTTCCCATGGGCATCATACACATAACATCCCTGAAAATTTGTGAAGAATGAGAGAAAAAATGTTACATTTGTACGTTTGTATGGATGACCATTTACAATGTAGTATGGGCATATCACAAAAGGTCACCTCGGATTTTGCTATGATCATCGGATCTAAATCAGAACTTTTCCACCCAGCTGTAAAAGGTGCTAGCATACTATGTATGACCTTTGGGCCTGTACAAAACAGCTTCGCAATATCAATAATAAACTCCTGATGCTTACAGTGGAACCTCCTTCAAATCAATTATCTACTATATGAATTTGTGTAATCACTAGCCCCAAAAGTGATATAGCTACGGAAATGATTATTGCTTTTGAAAAAGTATAATTATATATTTTGGTGAATGAAATCCATCAAATTAAGAACGAAAATATCTTTCTAAAAGAAAGAAAGTGCTTATTTTATAATCCTAAAATACAGAATACTAAGCTTCTAATTTTTACCAGAAAATACTAGGAACATAATTGATTTAGGTTGTAATTTTAGATTTTTATTTGGCTGTGGCTGTAGATTTTGGTGTTGTATTTTGCCTTTTGGTTATATATTTTAAAAATTCTAATAAATCACTTCATAAATCTTTCAAAACCAAAATGTTAGGGATTTATATATTTTACTTTCTACAGTTCAAAAGAAAAAAATTGTACCTTTAAAATATTTATATACATCATAACAGAAATATGTTAAAATTATGCATGTGAAAATATTCTACAGAAATTTATCAATCAAACCATAAAACTTCAAAAGTTTTTTTTCTCATAGAAAAGTTAACTACCAAAACTTTCTAAAATTATATATTGAAAATATGTTTTCACTAATGGTGTTCATGTTACTTTAACGTAATAATTTTGATAGTCTTTTTGTTGAAAAAAAAAAATCAAAAGTTTGGTATTTGCTTGCTTTGGCAGAAAAGGTTTGTTATTTGTTTGGCATTTTCCCCCACGATAATTTATTACTTTTCAAACTTCAGATAAATACATAATTTTCTTTTACTAAAGATAAATATATAGTTAATAAATAAACCCTCATCTAATGGTTATTTACTTTATTTTAATTAATTAATGGTTATTTCATTATTTATAGACCTTATAATCATTACCCTATTTCTCTAGAAATATATAACTATGAAACTCACCCAACTGTGTTTCTCTTAACCGTTGATGCCTCTGTGGTGAAGATCCTCGAGCCAGGCATACGTTGGGAAGAAGCAGGATACCTGCTCTGCAGATTAACCTGACAAATATATGAGAGGAGTGATATTAGCACAATGAGATTGAGCTTTGAATCACATCACTAATTTCGTTTCTTTTGGTGATCAAAAAATTTCAGTAAAAATAAAATTTCAGACTTTAGGTTCATAATCTACTTGATCATAGAACATAACTTGTAAACTCAAACATTAAACATTCTCATACTTAAAATGGCTGACTACTATAGTCACAGACGAATCCAAAAATATTTTAATAATATACAAATATTATAATAAATGTAAACTTACAAATTCTAATAAGTGCATATATGAAATTAATTAAGAAATTAACTTTAACAGATTTCGTCAAAAAAAAACTTTAAAAGATTATGGCTGCATGTGCATGTGTACTCTCTCTTTACTAGCTACGCTCCCGAACACAACCGTCTAAAAAGCTATATAGAAGCTAGTAAGAACCTGAGTGGTATGCGCCAAGCGTCGGAGGCTATTGATCACGGCCATTTTCTGGTAAGTTGAATCTAGGACCAGAGCGAGAGAGACAAAGTATTAGAGAAAATGAAAGGTGAAGCGAGTGAATTCTGTGAGAGATAGAGTTCTTGAGGTTGGTTTATATAGACAGATGAATGCCTTGTGAACCAACATACGTTCTTGATATTTTTACTTATAAAAAAAAGTCACATTCCATACTAATTATTGATGCGCCAATCTGAAAAGATGACTCTTACCATTTTGTTTTTAAGATATTTGCCAAAAAAAAACGTAAAATGTGATTTTAAATGCAAAAATATATTTCAACTTTCTCAAAAGACTGAAATTACAACTAGCCATTATGATCAAACAAAAAACAGTACATTTTACGAGTATATATAATCCAGAAAAAGTATTATGTGGTTTTGTAATTTTTCTATCTTCCTAGAAATCTTCTAATAGTAGATCTTAAAAATTATTTATAAAATTGATAAAAAAATATTTTTATGGGAGAAAAATTAAAATCATGTAATTATAAATATTTGTAACTGATATAAATTAATATCTAATAAAATTGAATTGTTTTCATTATAGATAAATGAATGTAGATTGAGTCATGGTGTTCTTTGGTTTAGGGATTGGTAACATATGTTATAGTATTATTTGTATTTTTGGGTTTGGGAATCTTAACTATTTTTTTGAAAAATTAGATTTGACCTATATGTGTTCAGTTTTGTAAAATTGATTTTAATTTTAATGAAGTATTGGTTTATGTTTAGTTAGTTATTTGATTTTAGAGTTTATTGATTTAAGTCTTCTAACAAATAATGTTTTAGAAAATTTATGGAGAAGTCTTCTGAGCAAATAGTAAACTTAGGAAACTTCTATTAGAAAACTTTTTTGAAAGTCTTCTAAATCAAAAATATTTAAACTAGTGGAATTTTTATCTCTCCTATATAAGAAAATTTACACATTCTTTATCTTCCTCTCAAATGGCTGAACAAAAATATAATATTTTTCACACTAAAATTCTGTAACCCCTCTCTGATCTCTTTAAATTTGAAAACACCAAATTTTATATCAATTTCTTATTTTTGTCTCATGTCTTTCTCATTAAGTTTTGTTTTTGTGGGGTTTTTATTACATGCTTCTTATATTTCACTTCTTTAAAAGTAATATATTCATTCTCTCTTTGTTAACAAAAAAAAAAAGTTAGAAGATTTCCAAAGAATTCTTTTCTAAAAAACACACAGAAAATCAATTGCAAAACTAATGTATTCATTGACCAGAAAAGTTTCGTAGAGAAGACTTCCAAAAAAATCTTCTCAAATTTTTGGGAATAATCCGAACAAATCTGAAGTGAATAGGATAAATGAAAGTTCCAAAAATCATGGATTTGTTTTCATATGACTTTTTGTTTTGAATCAATTTTGTAAGAACCTTTGTTTTTCATTGATAAAAATCGTTCTGTGGATGGTCAATAATTTAACAGAAACTATAATAGAATCAATCTTTTGCATATATATCTGATTTTTTGTCGTCACATCACTACAAAAAAGAGGTGAATTGAATCATTTAAATTGTATCAGTTAATTAAGTGATTCTATTTTAAGTCACTTATTTATAAATGAGACAAATAAATAGAAATTAGCGTCATTTATGATAAGTGATATTATTATTAATTTATTTTGCATCAATTCAATAAAATGATATTTGTTTTGTTACTTTGTATCACTTTACCAAAAATGATACTATGATATAAAGTTACATCAATTAAATAAGTGATGCATTTATATTTTTTTGTTGACATTACTTATTAAATTGATACATAATTTACTTCACTAAAAAATTGATGCTGACTAAAATTATTTAACTAGATTTTCTCTAACATCAGTTAACAAAAATGATGTTATTTGAATTTAAATTTGCGTCAATTAAAACATCTAAGCTAATATAAATATAATTTACATTCATATCAAGTGAAAAATCCCTGCAAAAAAAGAACCACTATCAAAGCTACTACAAACCACTCTCTATTAAGAAAAATAGCATAACAATAAAATAAATTGATCACGATCATTGAGGATATTTGTTTGCTTAATTTTCTTTTTGCTTTTATTTGATAGGCCATGTCTTCGTATAACTGTTTCGACTTAGTAAAACAACGTTTATTCTTGTTTTGTCAATAACCAACATCTTCGTCTTCTTTTTCCTCTTCCTCTTTTTTTTTTGCTAAAAAATATTAAACCTGCGCCTATTAAAGATAATGCACCTAATCCCCTGATAGCAGCATGCCTCACCTGATAGCCTCTCCTGACATTCAAATGGGCGAAACCAATAAATTCATATTCACATTAACTGAATTCGAACCAAAGTTCGCCGTATTGAATTTATTCCCTCAAACATCACTGGACTACCACCACTGGTTCTCTTTTTCCTCTTGCTCTTTCAATTTCTTATATTTTTATCTGTTTAAAATCTATGGTTCTAAGTTATTTGTCCAGAACAACTTTTCATCATGATGCCGATTTGGTTTCTTCTTAGGAAGGATATGAGAATTTATGAAAGGTACTATTTTCTTCTTTCTAATTTTTCAATTTGTAAAAATTTGAGAAAATTACAAATTTATAGGATTTTTCTGTTTATGGCTTATAGATCTTTGGAAGTGTCCAGACATATAAGAGGGTACATCATTGATTTGAAATGTGGAAGAAGTATAGTAGTCTCAGGAAGTCTTCACGCCACCAACAAAGATTGAAATATGGATACAAAGAACAAAAAGAAAAGAAAGAAGAAAAACTTCGATTGAAGAAATTTTCATAGCCAATTATGTTTATATATTTTACGGCTCTTTTTCTTCTGTGTCCTGTTTCATTCTTTTTTTTTTCTTTTTCACTAGCTTGTATCATCACAGGAAAAAAAAATATTAATAAAAAATATATTTAACTTTTTGTTTATAGAAAATCTGTATAGCGATAATAACTAAATAGTATAAATTAAATTATTTAAATTTTTAATATTAATATTTATATTAATTTAATTATTAATTAATATTATAATTAATTAAAATCAATTATTGTAACCGATGCTAATATAACATCATTAAAAAATTGATGTAATTGTTAATATCACTTTCTTACAACTGATACATACTATAATCATGTATAATAAGTGATGTAAATTATTTGTATCACCATTTTCAGAGTCATTTATTTAAGTGATGCAAAAAAATTTACATCATTTATAAGTAATGAAAAAATAGAAAATAAATGATGTTAAACAATGTTTTTGCAGTGCATGTTCCTTTTATGTTGGTACTAAAAATCATATTTCTTAAAATTATTTACATAAAAATATTTTTTACTTCTAGAGAAGTAGAACACAATATTCTCTCTAATTCTAAAAATTTATGTTTTTGTGTATTTACACATATAAAACATATTAAAATTTAACTATAAATTTGTTTTTTTGGAATTAGTTATTTTATACAATTTCTAAGTCAAGAGTACTTTAAGAAATGCAGTTAACTTTTTTTGAAATTCACCATTCATCGTTATTAACTAATGAAAATTAAAAAAACAAAACCTAAAATATGTATTATTTTAAAACATACTTTTCTTTTAAAACTTTTATCTGTTGGAAACGAATAAAGTACAATTCAGTGGATGTTTACACCTGTTTTTAGGTAGAAAATGTTGATTAGTTAGGTGAGATTATCTCCACAGATTTTCAGTAAGGTTTTAACGAAAATAATATTGGATATTTATTAGAGGTTGTTAATTCAGTAGGAAAATATCCTAGCCATTATGTTAAAGGTCTCCTGTTCGAATGACCGTCTGTACAAAACCGATATTATATGTTGTGATTTCGGGTTCTGGTATTCAAGAAAAATATAGATATTTCAAAATTTGAAATACTTATGCGGAAACTCTCATATCCATATATTATCTTATCATTATTTTGTATCCAATGATTACTATAAGTTATCAGTTGTTACTTATAGTTTGAAATAGGAGTGGGCATTCGGATATCCGTTCGGATTCGGATCGGGTATTTCGGATTTTTGTGTATTTCGGTATAAGAGTATAGAATCCATTCGGGTATTTTTATACTTCGGATCAGGTTCGGATATTTTTGGTTCTGGTCTGGGTATTTCGGGTTTTCGGATATTTAGATTTTGGAAAAAAATTAAATTCTTTATTTCTCAAAATTTTTGTATTTAAAATATAATTTTCACTTAACTGAATTTTTTATTTTTTAATAAATTGAATGATTAATAGATTTGAAGATAACATTTTAAAAATAAAAGAACTAATTTGATTATAGTTTTTAAATTTTGAATGTAATTTTTGTTAATGCATGAAACATAAACATTTGATATGCATTTTAAACATTTTAAAGAAGTAAAAAATCACTTTTCTTGGAATTATATGTATATTATCTAATTTTGAACTATGTGCATAATCAATATAAATATTTTGAATAAAATTAGAAAAGTAACTAGGGATATAGGGTTAAGGATACATATGTTCGGTTATCTTCAGATATCCATTCGGGTTCGGGTATTATCTATTCGGGTTCGGATATCCAATCTCTCCTAATTCAATACATGTTCGGATATTTTGCTATTTTGGTTCGGATTTTTTGGGTCGGGTTCAGATACGGGTTCGGATATTGGGTAAAGTGTCTAACCCTAGTTTGAAAACCTTTTAAAATATTACAGATGGAAATGGTCTCATATACTGCAGTGAAGAAGTAATGATTCTTTGACATATCCGCACTAATGGTTTCATTTCAGAACAAGTAAAATATAGGTAAACATATTAGGAAAAAAAGGTGCGGTTTTGAAAATAACGCCTTTTGGCACAATTTTTTTTCAACAATACAGATAAATACAAGAATAATAATATGTATGCTTGTGCAGGTGGGGATGTAATCAAGTTTTTTGTCATCTGAATTTTATCAACAAACTTGAACAGAAGTACATAAGATCGGAATCAAAGCCGGCGATTGCATTGCACACATGCAACCCCCGAGACATAAGCCGGCGGTTATTCTATACACTTTTTGGTCTTTTCAAACAATATTTTTTACATTTTTTTTCTATGTTATTTTATAACACAACTAAATTTTGTATAGAATAACTATTTACAGTCCAAATTAAATATTAACGTAAATGGGTATCTTAGTATGGAAAAAAATTTCTATATCGAAAATATGAATTATATTTAGTTATAAAATAACAAAGAATTTAAAACATAATTTATAAACTAGATATCTTTCGTCTAGAAAAACTCAAAAATAAATTAGCCAAACTTTTCTGAATATTTTTGTATGGTACATAAAACTATTATGGATTAACCAAAATTTTACATGAACCACCATAAACGCTCAAATTATCTGAAAATAAACTAGACTAAATCAAAATTCATTTTTTAATATTAAATTATTTTTATCTTATAAACAATTTATGTAAATATTAAGATAATATCATCAAATAACCAAATTTAATTTCTAATTATATTATTATATATATATATATATTTTGCATTATCTTTTTAATTAAATATATATGTTTTTCTATCTAAACCGCACTACTATTTTACTAATACCGCACTACTTTTTAAATCAAAACATCACTTGTTTCGTAAAACGTATGAACCGCAGTTGTATCGTACCACACTCTAGTTTTGCACCACTTATATTATCAAAACCGCTGTTGTCAATCAGAAAAGTAAAGTAGGCAACATACTTGGAATATAATGTGAATGGAGGAGCCATCATGAGTACATTGTATAAGCATGTAACACATGTTTAGAAAAAAACAAATTTTCAAATTTATTTAAAAAATCAGTACAATTTCATCTGAGAAAACCACTTCAATCTGTTTCATCCCAAATTTTAGAAAGAATAGGTACCAACAAAAAAAATTTAGTTAAATTGTAAAAAAAATATAAAGGCAACTCTTTCAAATAGTCTTTTTAAGTTTTTGTTATCAAAATAGCCCTAAAAAAAGAAAATGATCAAAATGGACTTTTTACTTTTAAAATTTTTAATTTTTATTTTTTATTTTTTTAAATGTGAAATTTACTCTCAAAACCCTACCACTTAACTCTAAACCCAAAGTTTAGATTAGTTAACTCTAGGAGAATAAATGTATATTTACCCTTTAATAAAACATATTTTGGTCATTTTACTTCTTGAAAACTATTTTGTGAAAATAAACTAAAAGAACTAGGGAATTTCTCAAATTATAATTCCCAAATGCAGTTATATTGTAGTGACTTATGATTGAATCATCTTTACTATTTACGATAATAATTCAATGATTCCTGAGAATTCCTTTCGTTTTATCTTCCTTTGACCTTTGGTTTATAAAAGATTATTGGCCACAAAAAATGGTACAGAAGATAAAACATTATTGGCCACAAGAAATGGTCCTTGCTACAGAAGAATTCTTAAAAGAACAAGCTCCTCTTGGTAGCATCTGAAGGAAAAGCATAATTGTTTTTGAATAAAAAATTATTTGATATGTCAAGTGTCAAGACACTGCACGGCTATTGGTCAGCTTAACTAAATTCAAGTCGACATTTGCTAATTACTAATTTACTAATCACTCACTCTGTTACTTATTGCTTCTTAATTGTTTAATTGTTTTTTTTGTAAGATTAGTACACTAAGAGCATGTTTATTGGGTTGCTTAACTTTTTTAAATTTTTTTTTTTTCAGATTAATTTTTTTTTTTTTTAAAAAAGACCAATCGCGAACCGCCACATGTCACTGGAATCCGCGAAAAAGGACAATCAACGACGCCTAGTTAGGCACTAGAAGCAATAGTTGTTTGTTTTCTGTGGATCTCACCAACTATTTAATTATTTTTTTTTCCCTAAGCACCCCACCTAAGCTACCCCAATAAATATGCTCTAAGTGTTTTGCCCGCATTTGCAGGATTAATAATCTTACAAATATTTATAGATATTTATATTTTTTCAGTTTAAAACCATTAAAATAAATTATTTTCATGAAATATTTAATAGCTAATTAAATATCAATTTTATAGAAACTAAAAAATTTGATGACAAAAAAAATTAAATTAATAAAACATGTTTTATTAAATAAAATAAACTTGAAAACATTCATATATACATTCATAATATTATTAGAAATTTTTTAATCAATTTTAAGATAATGATAAATTATCAGTTAAATCACTAACTAAATAAGTAAAACTACTAATTAAAATTATTAAAAATATTAAAAATATGCAAAAAACCCTTTTGACCAAAAAAAGCAAAAAAAAACTCTAAAATTATGGAGAAGTTGATACATAAACCAAACAACTTCATAAATAATAGTATAGATAGATTATAATCTAAATCACTGACATTATCTATAAAAATTAATAATTGATTATAAAATATGTTTATTCAAAATTATTTGACTAAACATATTTATAAAATAATTGAGTATAAATTAACGATTGAGTATAATTTTTTAATTATTATTAAGATAATGATAAATTATCATCTAAGTCACTAACAGTATCTATTAAAATTAATAATTGAGTATAAAATTTGACTTAACTAACAAATGAGTTTAAAAATATAACAGACAAGTAAAAGTACTAACTAAAGACAATTAAAACATAATAAATAAGTAAAAATACTAATTAAAATTGTTAATAATATTGACAATTAAACAAAAAAACTAAAACTATGGAGAAACTAACAAATAAACGAAACAATTTCATAAATAATAGTATAGATAGATTATAATCTAAATCACAAACATTATCTACAAAAATTAGTAATTGAGTATAAAATAACAATTGTTTATAATTTTTTAATTATTAAGATAATGATAAATTATCAGCTAAATCACTAAATAAATAATGATAGATTATTATCTAAATCACTAACATTATCTATTAAAATTAATAATTGAGTATACAATTTGACTTAACTAACCGATAAGTTTAAAAATATAATAGATAAGTAAAATTACCAACTAAAGACAATTAAAACATAATAAATAAATAAAAATACTAACTAAAATTATTAAAATATTGACAAATAAACAAAAAATAAAATTAAAATTATGGAAAAACTGATAAATAAGCAAAATCACTTCATAAATAGTATAGATTGATATCACATTGTACTTCTTATGTGGCAAATGTGTATTTCTCCAGCTTCACTCTCTTTTTAGAGAAATGTTTGCTTATGATTTATTGTATATCGATTGTTTGTACAACTTCGGTAATAAATGCTTTTAGCAACTAAGCAGCATCGTTTGCTTACGAATCTGGACATGTTATGATGTTAATCTGTAAAGTTAAGGTAACTGATCTGGGAGTTGTGTATGAAAAGCAACTACGGATGATTACTTTTATATGCAGCACGCGATGAATTACAGAGTATGTCACTAGAAAAATCACATAATAAGAAGAACGTTTCATGGTATTAACTAGACTTCAATGTCAGCCAAAGTTTCTTCCCTACCACAGAACATCCTTCCTAATTTTTCTATATCAACAACCGTCTCATCGCCTCATGACTTAATGATCAACCCTAAACATCACGGTCGTGCCCGGAAAGCTATCTTTTAAATCATTGGATGAAAAGAAACATTTCACAGCTGTTGTGGCATTGGAAGCAAACATGGTCATGTCTCACCATGACGCCATCTTCGACTTGGTTAGATGGTTTTGATCACATCGTTGTCCCATTGTTGTTTATTCCTTATCTTTTTCTTTTTTGGACAATGGTTTATTCCTTATCTAATGCGCTTATTTAGACTTGCTTATTAGAAACTACATGGTTATCTCCTCTACCGTTCAGACCATTTTGCATAGATTGTTGTCATGTGGTGAAAAGAGACAAGACTTAAGTTGGATGATTTATTATGTTGCATGCATGGGTGCTTTATTATGCATATATAAACTGAATTACTGAATTGTGCAAAGCAATTGGCAAACAATTCAAGGAGACATGGACAGTAGTATCATAACCATTGCATCTCACTTCTTCTGCTGAGCCTTGAGTTCTTTAACCCGCTCTTCCGTAGCTTTCAATGCTTTTCCGTAGATATCAATCAACTGCAAAAATGATTAAAAATCCCACAATGAGGGAAAGAAAAACAAGATTTAGCAGATGAATGATGTCTCAAGAATTGTATGTAACTTACCTCATCGATCTCTTCATGTGAGATAATGAGCGGTGGAGACATCATTATGCCATCACCTGCAACACGGACTAACATACCACGCTTCTGGCACTCGGCTCCAAAGTATGCGCCAACACCTGTAAAACATCAGTTGCAAATGGTGTAGAGATCTTAGGAAGGTAATGATTTTAGGAGAGGAGAGGCACTTTTGTTGTTTTGTTTGGTCAATTAGAGAGACTTTTTACCCCATTCTGGTGGAAATAGTTCGTTTGGCGACTTCTTGTCTGTAAACTCAGTCCCTAGAATCAAACCTGTTCCTCTTATCTGAAAACCCATCACAAACTGCTCAATCAAAGACTTCAATAGAAAAGCTGGTGAGTTAACTAACCAATAAAGAGAAATTAAACCTCTCCAATAATAGGACTACTCTTGGCAAAAGCTTTAAGACCATCTTGAAACCTTGGGGAAACTCTGGCGACATGTTCTGGTATGTTCCTCTCCCTGTCATATGAATATGAGCGTCAAAAAAAGGGCGGACAAGAATAGAGAAACGAGAAACATAAACGAGCAAAACGATGAACTTACTTGTATATCTTTAAAGCTTCAATTGCTACAGCACATGAAACTGGATGACCAGAATAAGTAAATCCATGCGAGAAAGCACCTGAAATACCAAAACAAAAAAAATGGATTTTAAGATCAAGACATTGGAATATTACAACGTTGAGCATAACTAACACATACCTAGCTTGTTGCTTTGAGAATAGATGACATCTGCTACTTCTTGACTCATAAGAATGGCTCCAATCGGCATATATGCTGAAGACAGTGCCTGCGTTTATTAAAAAATTATTTACCAATCGACTGTAGAGGTTTCTCCACAGATATTCTACAAATCTAGAAGTCATCTTCCAAAATCTCACCTTGGCTAAGGACACAAGATCTGGCTTGATGTTGTATTTGTCACATCCAAACATTGTCCCGAGCCTTCCAAATGCACATATCACCTTATAGACCAAAAAAATTAAAACGGATAATGATATCTTTTTTTCCTTCTTCGTGATATGCACATATATACCTCATCAGCAATGAACAAGATATCATACTTCTTAACAACAGCTTGAATCTGCAGTACAGAAATAGAAAAAAGAACATATCACATCCACGATGACCTTACCACGAAACAAAATAATCATTGCAAATGGTATTTACTGCCAACAAAGGTTCCGAAAATGACCTTTTCAAAGTACGTAGCAGGTGGAGGTATCACACCACCAGCACCCATTACTGGCTCAGCGATAAAAGCACCAATCTAGTAAAAAGAAAATTTGCGTTAGAGTGATATGCCAGCTTCAAGATTGCCATTTCGGCAAGTAATAGTTGAATGTTTACAGTTTCTGGTCCCTCTTTAATGATAAGATCCTCTAAATTCTTGGCTAATCTTGTTGAAAACTCCTCTTCCGTTTCGCCTGCACAAAGAATTATCCAAGGTTAACATCAAAGATATCACTCTGATATCAGCCTTTCGTTGCTAAGCTTTTAGCGAAGCTTCTCTTTAACCAATAATGGAACTTATAGACCTTCATACCTGGAAGATGAAAGCGCCAGTAATGAGGGCAGTCTGTGTGCAACACAAATGGTGCAGGCAAATCAAAGTTTTGATGCAGCGCTGGGAGACTGTCAGAACAGAGGATCGCTTAGGAAAATATAAAGAGTCTTTAGCATTTCTAAAGAGAATAGCTGAGGAATTATATTCATCCTACCCGGACAAACTTGCTGATATTAAAGTGGAGCCATGGTACCTGAAAATCATAACACCGCACTTATAAGAACTTTGAGATTTTGTAAAACAAACGAACACAAAATGACAAGCAAACAGCCTTTTCTCACGATTTCTTTCTAGCGATAAACTTTTTCTTCTCAGGCCTTCCAAGTGCGTTGTTGTAATACCAAACCAGCTTGACCTGAATTATACATACATGAGATCTATAAGCTTCGAAACTAGGATATCAAGGTAGATCATATAGTTTGGAAAACCTCAAACCTGTGTATCATTGGCCTCTGATCCACTGTTTGTAAAAAATGCTTTGGCCATTTTTTTGGCCGTGAACATGTCTAAAAGATCCTTAGCAAGATCCTGTTCTCGCAGGAAAAAGATATCACAATGATCAAACTCTCTCTAATCACCCATCAAGTATACTGCCCTCTGACAGAAAACAGTAGCAGACTGTAGAATAAAACATAATAAAAATGAGACCAGGAGTAAAAAGTCTGTTTAAGTACCAGAGATGGTTTAGTAGTACGGTTCCAAAAGGAGTGATAAAAGGGCAAGGTGTTCAACTGCCCTGCAGCAGCAGAAACAAGCCGTGGCTCATTTCCTCCTGCAAGAGTTTGAGGGGAACCAATGCTCACTTTCACAAATATCCCAGGAAGACCAAAAATGCAAAAAAAGGGAGAGAAACAGCAAGTCAGGTGTATTAACAGAAGGAACAATATACCTAAAGCTGTACACCATAGCCCAGCGAGAGAGTCAAGATACTTCTTCCCCTGGTCATCATACACGTAACTTCCCTGTAAAACAAATGGAAGGAAATATTTCACACTTGTTTGTCTCAATATTTACGAATGTTTCTATACAAAAAAAAAAAAAAAAAAGAAAGGTCACCTCGGATTTGGCTATGATCAAAGGATCCAAATCAGCACTCTGCCACCCAGCTGTAAAAGGTGCTAGCATATCATGCCCTTTAGACCTGTTGATCAGAAAAAAAAAAAAAAAATCATGCATCTCTTAAGAAAACTGATTTCCACTATTCATCGTCTCGTTGACAGAGGTAGCAAACATGAGGCCTTTTAGAATCAGAAAACCACAAATGAAACTCACCCAACAACTTGCTTCTCAGGTGATGCTTCTGTAGTGAATATCCTGGAGCCAGACATGTATTGAGAAGAAGAAACAGCATACCTGCTCTGCAAAGTAACCTTCCATATGATAGAGGAGAGATATATTAGCATTAGCAACTAAGGTTCTGAGCTATGAATGATGAATCAGATCACTATTTGAGTTAGTATATATAATGAAACTCCTTCAATATCACTGTTTAGGACTTTATGTATAAAAATAAAAATGGTGATGCAAAATCACTGTTTGGGTTATGTATTATAAAAATAAAAAAATGGTTCCTTGATTACTGGAGAATCCCAGAAAAAAAAAGGTTGTACTACCAAAAAGACATTTGACCTTTTTCACCATGATCCAGGTCAATGCATTTTTGCAACTTTGAACTTGCAATTATTATTTATTTTTAAAAAATCAATTCTTAAGGCATTTGAACATTCATCTGAGTTCTGATCTACAAAAGGGTGAGGAGTGACGAGGGACCACTTATGATTTTGATTAAAAATGATCTTAGGTTCTGGTGAGGACGATGCAGTTAAAAGCAATCGCATAACATCGGAGGTAAGAGAAATCGATGGTAAACCTGAGTGGTGCGCGCCAATCCTCGGAGGCTGTTGATCACTGCCATTTCTCGAAACAGAGAGAAGTTGAATCTGTAGAATGATCCTTTGATTTGATTCTTGAGAGTGAGCGTTGAGATTCGCTTCCTTTTTAAAAACAGAGGAAGAGGATCATCATTGATACCTTCAAAATATCAGATATTATTATTATCTCTTTGAGTTCCATTCCGTTTTGAACAGTGACGTGTCATTGAGTCATTTTCTTACAATTATTTTAGCTTTTTATTCATTTTGGCAACCATATTTTTAAGAATTTCCTTACCATATTAAAATTTTTATTACGCCAACTAGGCCAACTAGTCCGGAAAACATTTCCAAAATTGGTCCACATTTTTGTTTTGTAAGCTAAATTGGTTCCATATATTAAACTAAAAGTTAGTTGGAACAAAATCATTATGTCTTTTGTGAATATTTTAAGCACTAAAATAACACAATAATTAAAACATATGGTGATTAAGAGATAAATCATGGACCCATTTTCACTACTTCTAATTTTTCCTTTTTAGTGACTGGTTGGTTACCTTTAAATTTGGATGACATGGCCTGTCTTGGGTATAAAAATATAGTATAATCTTTGAGGCGAAGTATCGATTCAGTTCAAATGTGGGAGTTAGTGGAACAAGTGTGAGTTTCAAAGCTGAAACAAGATTTGCATAAATCTCTAGGATGCGATGGGGTGGACAATTCGTTACTTTTGGTTTGGTTTGTTTAGTTCGGTTTTAATATATTTTTTCAACTGAAGTAAACCTTATTTAGTCTCATTCGGTGTGGTTTATGTCCAGTTTAATTTATATTCGGTTCGGTTTGTTTTTAGATCGGTTTAATTAGGCTCTTTGTTGCATAATTTTTTAAAAGAAAAATTATGTTTTAAAACATATACACATAAAGTATGTGAACTAAATTCAATATTAAACTGAAACAAAAACTAAAAAGTCACAAAAGTATATAAGAATAAAACAAATGAAAGTTAACTAAAGTAAAAAATTAACATCATTAGTATGTTTTTAATAAAAGTTAACTATTAAAAAACAAATGTAAGAAAAATATCTGAGACAGTGACATATTAAATAATGTGATAAAAATCTCATAGATATCACAATCCATAGAAACCTGCAAAGAAAATGTGATAAAAATTTAAATATAATTCATAAGTAATATAAAATAAGAAGAACAATTATGAATTAAAAATCTCATAGAAACACGCAAAAATTGTCAATTTTTTTAGCAATTGTACAATATAAAATAGTTTAATAGATTTTTTATTGAGACGAAAATAATATTAAATTTGCATATCATTATTGAAACAGTGAAAAATGGTTTGTAGTCAACTACAACCGGTCTTTCATCGTGTTATTTATCTGTTAATAGAAAAACAAACAAATGTATATATATAGTAAATTACATTTTTTTAAGATCCATATATTTATATGTATATATATATATATATAATAAAGATAATAGTTTTGGCTTTTCTTAATCTTAAATCACCATTATATTTGTGGTTTTCTAAAAGAATAATAGTTTTGGGCTTTTCTAACTCAAATCACCATTATCATATAAATTTGTGCAAGTAATTGATAGCAAAATAAGGTAATCATCATATTTCTGAATTAACTAATTAGGAAAATAAAGAACATACACATTTAATGCAATATCACATGTATATAGTTACCAATAAATGACATCATAAAAGAACAAGAAATTTAATTAATATACATATATTTTCACGAAAATTTAACTTTTAAATTTGTCAACTAAATATATATTTAAAAAATACTTCCTAAAAATATTATTTCGTTTAGAATTATATATAATAAAAAATTTAGAATATTTCAAATTTAAAGAATAATTACGAATTAATAATCATATTTTATCATTAAGTCTTATGGTTCCTGAAATTATTTGTTATAAAAATTCTTGTAAAGATATTTCTTGTGATATATAAAGTCGTATGGTTCTTGTAATATTTGTTTCCTTTTAATAAGCATGAAGCAATTAAAGAAAGATATTAAAAATTTACTGTCATAAATTTGCAATAATTAACATACCATTTAAGACAAGTAATTGATGGCAAAATAAGGTAATCATCATATCAATTTGCGCAAGTAATTGATAATAAAATAAGACAAGTTATTAATAAACGAATTAACTAATTAAAAGCCTTTACCAACAAGGTATATCTTTCCTAATACCATAATATGGGTATAAAATTAAAGAATAATAAATAGTTTTGATTTTGATATATTGTAAATCTATAGAAATATATAATAATTATGTTTTATCACTTATATTTAATATAGAAATTTGTATATAACCGATTTAATTCTAACATTAGTATTGGAAATATATATTAGTGTGTAGCTTTTTCAATTATTGGGTTTAATTTAAATTTAAATCACTATATTACATTACTTAGTAGTAACACTAATAAAATTACCTTGTTGTGTGATTAAAAAAAATTACCTTGTTCGATGGTGTTGAGATCGTTGTTGATTTGGTTTGAAGCTTGAACCATGTGAGCTAGCTAGCGCATGGTGTTGAGATCGTTGTTGATAATGATACATGGCTCGTGCTCAACAAATTTCTTATCTACAGAGGAAACAGAAACAAGTTAGGATCCAAGTAATAACTCTCAAAACCATAGCTTGTAAAAATAGTATCAAGGTTGTGGTTTATAATCAAAACTTACCTGCATCGTGGTGAAATCGTTATAATAGGGCATCTGCATATAAACCAAAAGAAAAGTCAGCTCTGATGAAATATGTATATATAAAAGCTTAATGATGTAAAATAACAAAAACAATATCAACATAAAAAGTTCAGTGGCTTCGTTTCTCTTAGTGTGAATGTCTTATATATAGTAAATTGGTGGACGTTTCTCAATGATTTAGCTTGCATGATAAGCTAAGAAATATAATATTCTCTAATAAATTATTGAGAATATTATATATTCTATACGATTAATCATATGAGAAACTGTATATAGAAACTATATATTAGAAACTGTATATTCAATATTAGTAAGGTAAGTTAATAATAACAAACAACCTAATTAGATACAAATCGATAAATCACACTAAACAATGTAATCAATATGATATCAAGAGTGAATTTTTTTCCGTATTTGTAATAAGAAAATTTATTAATACATGTATTAATTAATATTCTTGCGCAAGTAATATATAATAAGGAAAATTATTAATACATGTATTAATTATTAGTAAGGTTAGTAAATAATTAGTGATCGACCAATCAATTAAGAGTACCGATTTCGTTTTTAGTTTGTATTTAGTGTTAATATCCTTTTTAGTATTGTCAATGATTAAAATACATTTACCTTTCAATCGAGAAAACACAAAAGGTATGCATTTAGTGTTGATTTTTTGTAGTATGTCGATGATAAAAAATCTAAAATATATAAGATAAAATATAAATAAAAATCAATTATTTCTACAAATAGCTAATCCAATAATTTTAGATTTTTTAAAACCACATAATCAATTTTAAATAGTTTTATAGATCCAATTGAATCATAAATTTAACCCTCAGAGGAATACCTAAGTATAACACTAAATTTTTATCACAAAATATCATATAAAAATTAAAATGACCAAAATATATTTTGCTAAAGAGATAAATAACAATAATAATCTTACTTTATAGGTACGAAAATATATTTAAATAAATACTTTAACAAAATTTAGAAACGTTTATTTTGAAAAAAAAAATAATTTTGATTATAAATGTATTATTTTTATATTTCTCTATTTTCTATGACTTTAACGAATAAATTTTAGTAAATACAAATAATATCTCTAAGATTATAGTTTATTATTATTATAATTCAAATCTATAATGTACTATTATTATTTAATAAAAGTTTATTGAAAATGTAAGTAAATGAATTTTCTTTAAAAATATAAGATCTAAAATCATTTTGAAATAGAAATAATATAATTTCTGTCTCAAAGATATGTTTTAACATATTTTAGTATAAAATGTATGTGTGTGTTTTTCTTACCAGGATAAGAAATCACATACAATTTAGGTTTATGAAAATATATTATCGCATGTTGAAAAACATAATTATATTTTATATACAAATATAATTTATTCGTATATATATATATGTAGTAATGTATGTGAATAGTTTATATAAGTAGTTGATAGTGTTTGGAAGCCTAAAATTAGTGGTTCTAGGTTAACTCTATCATTGAGAGTGTTGGAAGTCTAAATTAAGTGGTTCT
Organism: Brassica carinata; assembly: GCA_016771965.1. Taxonomy (NCBI): domain Eukaryota; kingdom Viridiplantae; phylum Streptophyta; class Magnoliopsida; order Brassicales; family Brassicaceae; genus Brassica; species Brassica carinata. The sequence continues at coordinate 8,218,597 of CM028692.1, read as the reverse complement.
AGGTTAACACTTCTGGCGATTTAAAATAAATCAAAAGAAATTAGCAAAATCAACCAATAGAATTAAGAGAATTAATCGAGAGTGTCGCGTATAAATCTGCATGTAAATCACTAAAGTGACTTCTCTTTTAATATATAGGGGGATTATTATTAATTTATTTTTTGAGCAAGAGTTACCTTTAAATTATCGTATACTTGTTTTACCTACTAAAGGTTAGGTTGGATTAAAACCATTATTACTTTCATCAAGAAAGACATCTTCTCTTGCTATGTTCATTTCTTCTCTTTAATAACATGAATATAATGTAGACTTTTAAATAACGTAGTAGTGACACAACGATACAATTCAAACACAAAGTTACAGAATCACCAGTTAAAAAAAAAAACAGAGTTACAAATCATTAGATTTTATATGTTTATCAATACATGAATTTAAATAACCGTAGACAAAACCATCCCGTTAAAAATTACAAATCAGTCCACATCCATGTCATAGGACATTGAAAATACGTCACATAAGATAAGAACTTTTTTTGTCTTCTCATTCAAATATTATTGTTTAAAAAAAAACTTATTTAATATAATGCACTAAACATACAAAAAAATGAAGAACTATCAGAAACTAAACTGCGTGCCGTTTTACAGCTTAATAACGCTGAGAAGTTTTGGTTACACGGCGCAGTTTAGCACTCTGACGGCGTGCAATTTCGTATTTGAGTAGAGGGAAACGAAACGATAGATCAATTTTTAGCAAGTCAATTCCTATCTGTCAATCTTCTTCACATTATAGAGCGAGAAAATGAGACTTTTTAGAGAGAGAGAGAGAAAAAGTAGGCAAGAAAGACGGTCACTGACTGAATAAAGATCACTCACTCTCACACCCTTTCAAGAGATCTCATCTCCCGATCTTTCTCTCCTTCACCGCCTGTAAAGTTTCGAACTTTGCTTCTTCTTCTTCTCTCGAGTCTCTTCAGTTTCTCAATTTCAGAGTTTCGTGCAAAGTTTGCTTATTGATTACAAATTTACAATACAGAGTAGCTGATTAAGTGTTCGTCACTACAGTTTTGGTTTTAATTTTGGGATCCAACTTTGTCCGCTACTCAATTAGAGTTTTCCTTATCTGTGTATCTGTTGCTGCTTCACCCAAAAAGGAAAATTTGTTTCTTTCTGGATAATTCAGCTGCTAATTGCAATTATGCAGGTAGTTCTTAACTTGCTGTGTCACAATCAATGGGTGCTTCAGGGAGATGGATTAAAGCGTTGGTTGGTTTCACCAAATCTGATAAGTCAAAGTCTAAAAAGAAGGATGATAATGTAAGTGTCATTACAAGAGAATCTCCTTATCTAAATGCCAAATGTTGGTTGAAGATGTATACTTTCTTCACTCTTTTTGTATTTTAATTATGTGTTTGTTCAATTGGTGAAGATTGCAACCAAGAGCCGGTTTGGGAGAAATCATTCTGTTGATTTTGATGCTGAAAAGTTTCAACATGGATTTGAAGATGCTAATCCGCATAGCAGCATGGTAAATACTGGAGTCTCTACTTCAACTTCAGTACAATCATATGGTGCAGCTTATGAAGAACAAAGGAACGAACATATGGCTGCAACGCGGATTCAAACAGCTTTTCGAGGGTTTCTGGTATCCATCACTTTCTTCCCCTGTTACCTTTATTTACATCTGTCTCAAGCGTTACTTCATGGTTTTTCTTGTTTGTGATGCGTGAGAGATACACATGATTAAAATGTCACTAAACTGAGAGAAAGATGGTACATTTTCTCAGGCTAGAAGGGCTTTACGTGCATTGAAGGGATTGGTTAGACTTCAAGCCCTTGTCAGAGGACACGCAGTGAGAAAGCAAGCTGCTGTAACGCTTCGATGCATGCAAGCGTTAGTACGAGTCCAGGCTCGTGTACGTGCAAGACGTGTCCGTCTCGCCTTGGAAAGTGAAACGGGTCCGCAGATGCTTCAGCAACAGCTTGCAGATCATGAAGCCCGGGTTCGAGAAATAGAGGTGATGATCACTTGTCTGAGTTGTGTACAAACTTTATATGGCCTTTTAACTTTTGTAGAGAGGACTATGTTCATGTTGACTATTTGTTATAATTTCTCAGGAAGGTTGGTGCGATAGCATTGGTTCTGTTGAACAAATCCAAGCCAAGATACTAAAGAGGCAGGAAGCTGCAGCTAAGCGTGAGAGGGCAATGGCATATGCTTTGACTCACCAGGTTACTACTCACAACCTCTATGCTTGTTTAGAAGTAACTGTTTGAATTTGCTCGCTTTGTACTGATCAGAACATTCCTTAAAAGTCTATCTGATTGTAATGGGTTTCTCTTCTATAGGATCAATCTTTAGCAAAACATTATGATAGCAAAACTGAACCTGTCTACTCTTTAAGTTTTTCTTTCTTTTTCTATTTATTCTCTTTACCTTATTTCTGAAGCTCTTTGTTAATGGAAGTTCTACGGATCCATTTAGGCATTTTCTTCTGTGGAAGTGTATTTTTTTGCCAATGCTACTGGCCTTATCTCAGCCCCGTTAATAGTTGTTTCTTTGTAACCCTAAAAGGATACTTCTTTCTTTGGTTCTTCTAGTGGCAAGCTGGAACTCGGCAGTTATCTGCTCACAGTGGCTTTCAACCTGACAAAAACAACTGGGGATGGAACTGGTTAGAAAGATGGATGGCTGTTCGTCCATGGGAGAACCGGTTTCTTGACAGTAACCTCAGGGACGACGCCATATTAGATGAAAACAATATGGAGCTGTCTGAGAATGTGCATAGAACTCAGATGAAAACTGCAAGCAAGATGCCAAACGCTTCTAATCTTGCGTCCGCTGTTTCGAGTCAGAAGGTAACCGGGCCATCCTTGTCGGATGGTAATTCGTCTTCACCTGGAATATCTTCAAGCATGCCAGTGCCAGTGGTGTTCAAGGCTAGGTCAAAGCCCGCTAAAGACGATCTTGCTATAGCAGAAGTTAACTCAAGACCTGGTGCTGGTCCAAGATCACACAGCAATCCAAAAGAAAGATCAAGAGCGCCAAATAGAGCCTCAAAGGAACGATTATCTCTGCCAAACAGTGGTCAGATCTCTTTCTCTAACCCTAGGATTCCTCTTTTCTTTTTTCCTTTTTTGATGGTTGAGGGATTGGTTTTATCAACATGGTGATAGTGATAAGAAAAACAGCTTTGCATTGATCACACGATACAGACCACAGGTTAGATATTACTTACTATACTAGGATAGCTAGGTTTTAGTAAAACCCACAATCTGATCTAATGTGTCAGTGGAGAATTTGACCAAGCCTCAAATCAATCTGTATAGATCTAATAAGAGGCAACACATTTGATCTTTCAAACATTTAGGTTGTCTTTTGACCTTATTTTTCCTTTTAAGTATAAATTGTGAATATTCTTGAGCAGGAAAATCCTTGGGATCCCAGTCAGGTAAAGCCAAATCTGCCCAAAACCAGACAAGACGCAACTCTGACCCAATAAAACAGAGGCTTGCATAGCCCTTCTTGAGTCTCTGAGAATCGTCAGTTCCTGTACATACACAGCTTCTGATAAAAGAAAAAAATACAATATCATGTGAGAACACAATGGGTTTCATTCAGATTTAAAAAGAGTTGCTTGGTAGGTACATTGATCAAGAAGAGAACACCATCATCGTCTTGGCGTCTTTATGCCTTCATTGTTGTTTGTTATTTATGTCAGCCATCCTTTTTTTGTCCATGATTCTTATATGGATTGGTAAGTAGTGTGTTATTATTCAAGTAAAGTTGTTTGGGGGTATATCTTGTGAGACAGTTTTTTTGTTTGGAGAACGGACCACGCTTCTCATGGCCTTCCCAATGTGATATATATAATACGTTGTTTTTGTATAAGTCTCAAGTTTAAAGTGTGATAATATTATTATCAAAGTAATCTGTATGTATCAACTGGTACGTTGTTTTTGTATAAGTCTCAAGTTTAAAGTGTGATAATATTATTATCGAAGTAATCTGTATGTATCAACTGGCTTATCTTCTTCTGGAACCAGCAGCTAAGTGATTAAAAAAGTGCAGGGAAGAAATTGTCTATACCCGAAGAGATGCATGAAAAGACAAAGTATATATGATTTACTGTATATGTCAGTATGCTCTCATCTTGCTGCAGAAGAAGAGGAGGGCCTTTAGCGCTGATGATCCAAAAGATGAATCTCGAGGTGTAAGAATGGGTCTTGGATTCTGAGTGTTGGCTATTTGCTTGGCGATCTGTTGTAGATATAAGGCATTATTGTCGTTATAGGAGCTGAGTCGTATCTCCTAGCTTCTGGATCCCAAACAACAGATGTCTTTCTCACTCATCTTGGAAGAGAAGTTGCAGGAGCAGAGCGAAACAATGCATCAGCCTTGTTTCCTCTGCGCAGTACCTATTCATCAAACGTAGAGTGCATGCGATGGGTCGTCTCTGAGAAGAGACGGTCAATTACTGTGGGATTTGAGGGAGAGGATAAAGCGTGACTGACTCTTGATTATGGCTTGGGCTGCTGAAATTGCTCACGCCATGGCTCCCAGTATCAACTCATTTCTGCTATTTTTGCTTGGAGCAAGCGAGTTTCTAGAAAGAGATGACTTTAGCTCATTGTTCCGTATCTCCTTACTTGCAGCCACATTTGCATATGTGCTTGCACTACTACTAGTGATGGAAACCGTGCCAATGGAACTAAATTCATTACCACGTAAATGGCTAATATCTATCCGTCTTATGACACATGAAGATGATCTTGGTTCCATTCTGTGCTGCATCTGGACCATGTGAAGGTCTAAATGTGGAATGACTTAATCCTGCAATAAAACTAATTAATGAGTTGTTTTCACCAACTCTATTACATTAGGGCTAAAATTCTAATACACAAAATTAGCCTATTACATGTGTTTTATTTTATTTGGATTTTTTTTTTCCAGTTTTGTTACTAGAAATCTGGTACAGTAAAAATTATTACACACTTAAAAGCATCTTATAAAATTTAAACCTGAAAATAGAGTTGGGAATGTATATATTTCCAGTTTGGATAGCTTTTGAGTCATTACTCATTAGCAATACATAACAAAAAGCATAAGCTAAATTTCGTTGTTATTTAAATGCTTGACCAACCATATAAAAGCCTAAAGTGCTGTTCGTTTGGTTGACGCCGCTTTCGGCGTCTGCGTCGGCGTCTGAGTCTGCGTCTGCGTCTGCGTCTATTCGTTTTGTTTGTTGTTCGTTTGATTGACGCAGACGCAGACTCGTGACGCCGACGCAGACGCAGCTAGTTGTTCGTTTCATGACGCCGACGCTGACGCCAGCCAGACGCAGACGCAGGAAGTCGATTTAAGGATGTTCGCTTGGGCGACGCTGCGATTATTTTCATTTAATTTATATTTTAATTTTAAAATTTTGTAAAATTGTATTTTACAGAAATAAAATGTATTTTAAATTCTTAAAATTGTATTTAAATGAAATAAAATGTAGTTTAAATTTTTAGTCAAATATACAAAATTTGACAACATTTTTTTATCATAAATATATCAAAATATTTATCACAAAATAAAAGATAAATAATTCATCAAATCTTAAATAAATAAAAAAGATATTTCAATATTACATAAAATGATAATCAAAGTTATAAGGAAAGAAAAACCAAGTCATTAACTAAAACATTTAATACGGTAGCGATTTCTACCATACTCTTTTGTGATGTTTTCCATGAGCTTCCATCGCTCTATCACCGGTCGGCTCATATACAATATGTCCACCACCACCACCACCACCGCCACCACCACCACCACCACCATCATCATCATCATCATCATCTTCACATTCTTCTCCTTCTTCATCACCATCAGCTTCTTCTCCCTGTGCTTCTCCATCATCATCACTTTGCCATTGTACAAAATCATGATCTTCCCGATGTGAATCACGTATGAAGTTGTGTAGTGCCATCGTCGCTGTTACCATCTTAATCCATTTGACCAGTCCATATTTTGGATGCTTACGATCCAAAATCCTCCATTTTGCTTTCCATACTCCAAATGTCCTCTCAATCACTGACCGCAGACCTGAATGTTTCCGGTTAAACAACTCTCTTGCACTAACTGGTGGTCCTCCTCTAGCAAACTGCTGGCTGAGAATCAACTTCATCATCACCATTATCTTCACCCACTCTAGAAGTCAAACTTGCTTCTCCATGTTGAGCTCCATCCCTCACTCCAGCATTACTACACCACCGAATTCCGCTTCATACATATCCATATTATCAATCTCTTTGCATGCGGATCTTCTAATCCCAGCACACTCCTATTTGACAAAAAAAAAAGAAAGTGTAAGTCAGTGATAGCATCATTATAATGCACTCAACCAAATAAGAAGAGAGAAGAGAGAATGTGAAATAATCATAAGAGAATGTGAAACTGACCTTTTCACGTTCATTCCACCAATCATCTGACATGAGAATTCTTCCCGAGTTGTCATACCCAAGCCCTGTCCTGTTTTGAGTCAGCGTCTTAATCCTGATGTATTTCTTCCTACTTGTGTCGTACTTGTTCTTGAAGTCTCTCTTCCAGTCCGAAAATCCCTTCTTAAACCTCAGCTCAAATGCATCCATGATGTTCTGTTTCCCTACTTTATTCATGCCTGTAGCACCCTTATTTCCTTTTTTTCTCTCTTCCGCGTACAGTTGAAAAAAATATCTAGTTTCCTCGGGAGTCCAAGTCTAAAGCAAAACACATACAGCAAGTTCCATTTATAAACTCATAAGTTCCAATCCTAAAGACAGTTCTACACACATAAACTCAAGTTCCATACAACCTAAAGACAGTTCTATACACAAATGCAAACAAGAAAGGGTCTGAGCTTACATCTTTTGCCATCGAGAGAGTGAGCTTGGAATGTATGAGACCAAATGAGAGTGTGAGATTGAGAATGTGAGCTTGAGACAAGAGAGCCTGCAAAAAAAGAGCATGAGAGTTAAATATAAATAGTAGACGCTTAATCATCACCAACATAAACGGTTATACTAACAGTTCTATTATTCTAAGACATTAGTTTTCAGTTTAAACCCATACTTCGAAAGTAATGATTTTAGTGCCTAAACTTGTAAGTATACATGTAGAAGCCCTTAACGTCTTAACATAAAGAGTAAAGACAAAAGAAAAAGAAACCCCATAAGCTTAATCATCACCAACAAACATCTTTCATTGCTTTCAGTTTCTCAATAAGCTTAATACCATTGTATACAAATGCACAATTGAAAAGTTAAAAAAAAAACATTTACGTTTCATCACTAAGGAGCAAACAAATAGATCTCTGAACAACTAACATATTCCTTTCTGAAACAACAGAGCCCATTCAAACAAATAAATGAAACCAAAGAACATGAACCTGAGATGGGAATCACTACTGAGACAGATGGAGATGAAGTGAGAGCTCGAGATGGAGTGTGAGACACCTGAACCTGACAAGCTCGAGATGGAGTGTGAGCCTGCAAAAAAAACAGACAAGCTCTTAACAAAATGAATATCTGACCATTTAGTTCGTAACTCATGGGAGGCGTCTCGAAGTAAACAAGAGAGACTTTTCAACAAAGAGGACATGTCACTCCAGAGAATTACAAAACTCTTAACGATGTTACTCACAAACTCAAATGAACTTTCGTTTTCACTAAATTAGACACATTAACTAAAGTCATTATCACCAGCAAAGCTATGAACTTCAAAATTAGAAAGTAAAAAAAACTCACTAGAAGTCGAAAATGAATAGTCAAACACAGAGAACAACAGCAACTTGGAGATTATAGATCCGAGAGAAAGAAAAGGTTTGCAAGGAGAGGAAGAAGTTAGATCAAAGAAGAAGAAAGCTCTCACCTTTCACTTACTAAATCTCATCAACTTTAAGCATTGAGCTAACGTTTTCAAATCTATTTAGATCAAAACATTGAGCTAACGTTTTCAAATCTATTTGAAACCAAGTAACAAGTGCAAGACTTGGGATGTACCATTGAGCTAACTTATCAAACAAACCACGATGCTACTAAGCGTGTGCTATAAAATCCATTAAAAAACACAAAGTTGATAACACGAAGATCTTATGCAAACCCATGGAAGATCTTCTATAAACCCATAACACAAACCTAAGAAAGAAGCTAAGAAACCCATCAGCGGAACTCACAACCACATACAAACATTGGCGAGAGATGAAACATATGCATTATAAAAACATGTCTTTACCAACTAGAGCCAACCAAATACATTGCTTATCACATAAAAACGATAAAAACATGGCTTATCACATCGTTTATCACAACCAAAACATAGAACATTCAGGAAGCTTTAGAACGAGACATACCTCAACCAAAAGGAGAAGAGAGAGCAACTCGTGATCTAACTCGTGACGGAGAAGAAGACCAAAGAGCACGAGACCAAAGATTGAACTTGATAAATGTGTCACAGTGAGAGCATTCATCAACGAGAACATTCAGGAAGCTTTAGAACGAGACATACCTCAACGCATGAAAAGGAAGAGAGAGCTTCGTGACGAACTTCGTGTGAGGAGAAGACCAAAGAGCACGAGACCAAAGATTGAACTTGATAAATGTGTCACAGTAGAGCATTCATCAACATAGAACATTCAGGAAGCTTTAGAACGAGACATACCTCAACGAAAGGAGAAAGAGACCGTGGCGGAGAAGAACTCGTGGAGGAGAAGAACTCGTGGCGGAGAAAGCAATACGGTCGGAGAGCTTGAGAGGTCTGAGCTTGAGAGGGTCTGAGCTTGAGAGGGTCTGAGCTTGAGAGGGTCTGAGCTTGAGAGGGTCTGAGCTTGAGAGGGTCTGAGCTTGAGAGGGTCTGAGCTTGAGAGGGTCTGAGCTTGAGAGGGTCTGAGCTTGAGAGGGTCTGAGCTTGAGAGGGTCTGAGCTTGAGAGGGTCTGAGCTTGAGAGGGTCTGAGCTTGAGAGGGTCTGAGCTTGAGAGGGTCTGAGCTTGAGAGGGTCTGAGCTTGAGAGGGTCTGAGCTTGAGAGGGTCTGAGCTTGAGAGGGTCTGAGCTTGAGAGGGTCTGAGCTTGAGAGGGTCTGAGCTTGAGAGGGTCTGAGCTTGAGAGGGTCTGAGCTTGAGAGGGTCTGAGCTTGAGAGGGTCTGAGCTTGAGAGGGTCTGAGCTTGAGAGGGTCTGAGCTTGAGAGGGTCTGAGCTTGAGAGGGTCTGAGCTTGAGAGGGTCTGAGCTTGAGAGGGTCTGAGCTTGAGAGGGTCTGAGCTTGAGAGGGTCTGAGCTTGAGAGGGTCTGAGCTTGAGAGGGTCTGAGCTTGAGAGGGTCTGAGCTTGAGAGGGTCTGAGCTTGAGAGGGTCTGAGCTTGAGAGGGTCTGAGCTTGAGAGGGTCTGAGCTTGAGAGGGTCTGAGCTTGAGAGGGTCTGAGCTTGAGAGGGTCTGAGCTTGAGAGGGTCTGAGCTTGAGAGGGTCTGAGCTTGAGAGGGTCTGAGCTTGAGAGGGTCTGAGCTTGAGAGGGTCTGAGCTTGAGAGGGTCTGAGCTTGAGAGGGTCTGAGCTTGAGAGGGTCTGAGCTTGAGAGGGTCTGAGCTTGAGAGGGTCTGAGCTTGAGAGGGTCTGAGCTTGAGAGGGTCTGAGCTTGAGAGGGTCTGAGCTTGAGAGGGTCTGAGCTTGAGAGGGTCTGAGCTTGAGAGGGTCTGAGCTTGAGAGGGTCTGAGCTTGAGAGGGTCTGAGCTTGAGAGGGTCTGAGCTTGAGAGGGTCTGAGCTTGAGAGGGTCTGAGCTTGAGAGGGTCTGAGCTTGAGAGGGTCTGAGCTTGAGAGGGTCTGAGCTTGAGAGGGTCTGAGCTTGAGAGGGTCTGAGCTTGAGAGGGTCTGAGCTTGAGAGGGTCTGAGCTTGAGAGGGTCTGAGCTTGAGAGGGTCTGAGCTTGAGAGGGTCTGAGCTTGAGAGGGTCTGAGCTTGAGAGGGTCTGAGCTTGAGAGGGTCTGAGCTTGAGAGGGTCTGAGCTTGAGAGGGTCTGAGCTTGAGAGGGTCTGAGCTTGAGAGGGTCTGAGCTTGAGAGGGTCTGAGCTTGAGAGGGTCTGAGCTTGAGAGGGTCTGAGCTTGAGAGGGTCTGAGCTTGAGAGGGTCTGAGCTTGAGAGGGTCTGAGCTTGAGAGGGTCTGAGCTTGAGAGGGTCTGAGCTTGAGAGGGTCTGAGCTTGAGAGGGTCTGAGCTTGAGAGGGTCTGAGCTTGAGAGGGTCTGAGCTTGAGAGGGTCTGAGCTTGAGAGGGTCTGAGCTTGAGAGGGTCTGAGCTTGAGAGGGTCTGAGCTTGAGAGGGTCTGAGCTTGAGAGGGTCTGAGCTTGAGAGGGTCTGAGCTTGAGAGGGTCTGAGCTTGAGAGGGTCTGAGCTTGAGAGGGTCTGAGCTTGAGAGGGTCTGAGCTTGAGAGGGTCTGAGCTTGAGAGGGTCTGAGCTTGAGAGGGTCTGAGCTTGAGAGGGTCTGAGCTTGAGAGGGTCTGAGCTTGAGAGGGTCTGAGCTTGAGAGGGTCTGAGCTTGAGAGGGTCTGAGCTTGAGAGGGTCTGAGCTTGAGAGGGTCTGAGCTTGAGAGGGTCTGAGCTTGAGAGGGTCTGAGCTTGAGAGGGTCTGAGCTTGAGAGGGTCTGAGCTTGAGAGGGTCTGAGCTTGAGAGGGTCTGAGCTTGAGAGGGTCTGAGCTTGAGAGGGTCTGAGCTTGAGAGGGTCTGAGCTTGAGAGGGTCTGAGCTTGAGAGGGTCTGAGCTTGAGAGGGTCTGAGCTTGAGAGGGTCTGAGCTTGAGAGGGTCTGAGCTTGAGAGGGTCTGAGCTTGAGAGGGTCTGAGCTTGAGAGGGTCTGAGCTTGAGAGGGTCTGAGCTTGAGAGGGTCTGAGCTTGAGAGGGTCTGAGCTTGAGAGGGTCTGAGCTTGAGAGGGTCTGAGCTTGAGAGGGTCTGAGCTTGAGAGGGTCTGAGCTTGAGAGGGTCTGAGCTTGAGAGGGTCTGAGCTTGAGAGGGTCTGAGCTTGAGAGGGTCTGAGCTTGAGAGGGTCTGAGCTTGAGAGGGTCTGAGCTTGAGAGGGTCTGAGCTTGAGAGGGTCTGAGCTTGAGAGGGAATCGTGCCTCCCTCCTCCTCCGCCCACTCGCTCCCTCAGATCGCGTGACCATCACAAACCACTTTCTCTCTATCATCCATCCCCTCTCGCAGATCGAAACGCCAACTCGCACCGATTAGCGCGTGCCTCCATCCTTGGCCTTCCTCCTCGCGACGAGATTACAGATTGTCCCTCTCTCTGCTCCTCTTCGTTCTAGGTAATCTCATTTCACCTTCGTTACAGTGAAAACCACCACGGATTCTATATAATATACACAGTGTTTGATTCCATGAAATTGAAATTGTTAATTCTCTCATAATTGTGGTTTAATTCTGTTGCTGTAGCAGGAAGTAATGGATATAGATCTTCGACTACATTCAGGTGACCTCTGCAAAGAAGGTGATGACGAACATAGAGGACTTGACAACGTGTTGCAGACCGAAGACGACATAGATATTGGCAAAATCGAGGATGATGTCACCACCGTCGAGGTACACACCGATAACAACAACACTGTTCACACACAACAAGGTGTGAATCTTGAACCGCTTAACGGCATGGAGTTCAACTCACACGGTGAAGCCTACACCTTCTACCAAGAGTACTCTCGAACCATTGGCTTCAACACCGCGATACAGAACAGCCGCAGGTCTAAAACGACTAGGGAGTTTATCGATGCCAAGTTCGCTTGCTCTAGGTACGGTACGAAACGAGAGTACGACAAGTCTTTCAACAGGCCGAGGGCTAGACAGAGCAAGCAGGAACATCCTGAGAACGTGTCTGGTGGTGGTCGGAGGACGTGTGCGAAGACTGACTGTAAAGCGAGTATGCATGTTAAGAGAAAGCCTGACGGGAAGTGGGTGATTCACAGCTTTGTGAGGGATCATAACCATGAGCTTTTGCCTGCTCAAGCTGTGAGTGAGCAGACGAGGAAGATTTACGCTGCGATGGCTAAGCAGTTTGCTGAGTACAAAACTGTTATCAGTTTGAAAAGTGATTCGAAAAGCTCTTTTGAGAAAGGTCGGAGTTTGTCTGTGGAGACTGGTGATTTCAGAGTTCTGCTTGAGTTCTTGTCGCGGATGCAGCTTTTGAATTCCAACTTCTTTTACGCGGTGGATCTTGGCGATGATCAGCGGGTGAAGAGTGTGTTTTGGGTAGATGCGAAGAGCAGGGTTAACTATGGCAGTTTCTGTGATGTTGTTTCTCTTGATACTACCTATGTAAGGAACAAGTACAAGATGCCACTTGCTGTTTTTGTTGGTGTGAACCAGCATTACCAGTATGTGGTCCTTGGGTGTGCTTTGCTATCTGACGAGAGCGCAGCTACATTCTCTTGGTTAATGGAGACCTGGCTGAGAGCAATGGGTGGACAAGCTCCCAAGGTTTTGATCACTGAGCAGGATGCTGTGTTGAACTCCATTATCCCTGAGGTCTTTCCCAGTACACAGCACTGTCTTTTTCTTTGGCATGTGTTGATTAAGGTCTCCGAGAATCTTGGTCAAGTTGCTAAGCAACATGAGAATTTCACAGCGAAGTTCGAGAAGTGCATCTATAAATCATGGAAGGAGGAAGACTTTGCTAGAAGATGGTGGAAGATTCTTGCTAGATTCGGTCTCAAAGACGATCAATGGATGCAGTCTTTATATGAAGACCGAAGGAAATGGGCACCGACCTACATGACCGATGTTCTTTTGGCAGGGATGTCTACATCTCAGAGAGCTGATAGTGTTAATGCTTTCTTCGACAAGTACTTGCATAAGAAAACTAGCGTGCAGGAGTTTGTAAAACTATATGATACGATTTTGCAAGATAGATTTGAAGAAGAAGCCAAAGCTGATTCGGAAACGTGGAACAAGCCGCCAACAATGAAGTCTCCATCGCCGTTTGAGAAAAGTGTTTCCGAAGTCTATACCCCTGCTGTATTTAAAAAGTTCCAGATTGAAGTTTTGGGTGCAATTGCTTGTAGTCCCAGGGAGGAGAACCGAGATGCAACGTGCTCTACTTTTAGAGTTCAGGATTTTGAGAACAACCAGGACTTCGTGGTTACATGGAACCAAGCCAAGGCTGAAGTCTCTTGCATGTGTCGGTTATTTGAGTATAAAGGCTATCTCTGCAGGCACACGCTTAATGTTCTCCAGTGTTGTCATCTTTCTTCCATCCCCTCTCAGTACATATTGAAACGGTGGACCAAAGATGCAAAAAGCCAGCATTTTCCAGTGGAACCTCAGCAGTTGCAGACGAGGCTTCAGAGGTATAATGATTTGTGCCAGCGAGCTTTAAAGCTGAATGAAGAGGCATCTATGTCTCAAGAGAGTTACAATATTGCCTTCCTTGCTATTGAAGAAGCTTTGGGTAACTGTGCTGGTGTTAATACTTCCGGCAGAAGTCTTCCAGATGTGGTTCCTTCACCAACTCAAGGTCTGATATCCGTCGAGGAGGATAGTCCGAGTAGAAGTGCAGTCAAGACGACGAGCAAGAAAAAGAATCCAACTAAGAAAAGAAAAGTAACTTCTTGTTTATGATCTCTCTGCACATTGACCTTAAGGTTTTTCTTAGCTTTGCGCATTTATGCATTGCAAGTCTTATGATTGCAGGTGAACTCAGAGCAGGAGGTTATGCCAGTTGCAGCGCCAGAAAGCTTGCAACAGATGGTCTGTCTTTGTTAACATGTAGTAGCAAGACTCTGTTAAACTAGAGTCCCTTAAGTATATGATATCTGAATTTTTATATTTGCAGGATAAGTTGAGTCCAAGGACAGTTGGCATAGAAAGTTATTATGGAACACAGCAGAGCGTCCAAAATCTGGTAACTAAGCTTTTTATTATTCTCTTATAGACTGAGATTTGTGTATGTAATGTGGTCTGATCATGTGTGTTTTACAGGTCCAGCTAAACTTAATGGGGCCAAATCGCGATAACTTTTACGGGAATCAACAAACAATTCAAGGATTGGTATGAAAAAATCGACCATCAACACGTATCTGTAACTAGCTTGTGTTGTTTTTTTCTTATCATTAACTTTGGATAAAAACAAAAAATCCCCGACTGGTTTTCTGTAGCGACAGTTGAACTCAATAGCACCAAGCTACGATAGTTACTACACTGCTCAGCAAGGCATCCATGGACAGGTACCTTACCTTATTCTCAGAGCTTTTACATGACTGCACAACCTATTCAAAACTAATCATTCTTTACTTTTGTTCTTTCTAGGGAGTAGATTTCTTCCGTCCTCCCAACTTTGCTTATGATATCCGGGTAAATTTTCAGTTCTAGTAACATATTTGTATCTCCTTTTTGCATCTACTGGTTAATCTTGGTTCATGGAAACACACATGTTCATTACTGTACAGGATGATCCTAATGTGAGGACGACACAGTTGCATGAGGACGCGTCTAGACACACTTAAACCCGGCTAGAACCTGACCATGGTTCAAATCGTAAAGAGTCCCTCCCTCTGTAGACCAGAAGCCAACAAGCACTTAGAAAATGAAGCTCATTTCGCGATCAGGTTTTGGATACAGAACAGGAAGCATATCGGCTCAAGTGTTAAAATAGGATATGTTGTATTGTTTCGGTTATGAAATATGATTCTGTTAATATTGGTCGTGTGTGTATTAGTTCTTATGATCCCCAAAGCTTTTGATCATCGACTGTTCGAATTTAGAAGAGGGGGAAACATTTGTTTAGAGGATATTCTCTATTTTACTCTTGTTAATTCTTTTGATCAAGTTTCTTGAATTTACATCAGATTATTCCCTGATCTTAAAGCCACATACGAAATGGTATGTTGTTTGCTCTTTGATCTCATCTTTATTTATTTCGAATTTTGTAGAATGAAATCTTAATTACAACGTCCAATTATTATGAGCAATGGTCAAAACACGTAAAAGACAATATTTGATCGCAGCAAGAAGTCCGATAAAATTTACAGGATATCTTCTTGAAAACCCCAAAAATGTCTTCATTACCAAAATAACACAAGAAAAAAAAAAGATTAAATGTTTCAGTAAAGGGATAAATGATTATTGTACTCGATCTATAAAAATAAACTAGATTTTGACCCGGGCGGGTCGAATTTTATTTTTAAGTTTAGATAGTAAAATTTTCTATGTTAGTCTTGGTTATTTGTTTGAAAACCTACTTTTGTAAATACAATTATTCTGTAAACTTAAATATAATCCTAAAGGTTGATAGTTTATGCGATCCAATTAAAGGTTTGGTTCTTTCATTTGTTTGATCTTATTTCCGGAATCACATAAACTATGAACATTATAAATATAAAATAACTCTCTTTATTGTTTTATGCCGTTAATAAACTAATTATTTCAAATCATTACCTATATCATATATATATATGTTGATTATTATTATGTATTTAATTTTTCCTATTGAATTTGATTTTGATGATTAAACCAATATTTTATGCATGAAATAACATACTTGAGAATTATTTTGTATTTAATTTCTTATGATCCGGACCCGTTATTCAAAGCGCTAGATTTCTTTGAAATAATTGATTTGTTTTTTCAGTTTATATAACAACTTATTGTATATATAAAGTTTAGGATAACTTAATTTTATATATATCGAAATTTCAAAGTGCGGATTAACATTTGGGTTTATGTTTTGATATAATGATTTTATCTGTTTATTAAAGTATGAGATCAAATTTGAAATTCACTTCTTCTTTTTCAAAAAATAAGTTTGGTAAAATAAGCTGCTAGAAGTTGTAACCGTAAAAAATTAACATGTTTCACCATATTATAAAATAATATAAATATTGACTAATATTTATTATTATATATATATAATTTTTAATTTTCTAACATAGACAGTTTTCATTTTATACATTAACTTTCAATTTCAACCCGTTTCATTATATAAAGAAATAATCTAAGTATTGACTAAATATTACTTTTTAATTTAAAATATATTGATATATTCTTTAATATTATATCTTTAAAATATTAATTTTACTATGATAGTTTCAAGGGTTTTTTCAAAAATATATTGTATTAAAATACCGAAAATATTAAAATAAATTACTGGAAATAACATATTTCAACATATAATAAAATAGTATAATTATTGACTAATATTTAATATTTTATCAATGTAAATATTATACAATATATAATATTTAATATTCTAACTTAAACAGTTTTCATTTTTATACATTACCTCTCAATCCCAACATGTTTCACTATACATATAATGGAATAATCTAAATATTAAATACTATGTTTTCTAAGAAATTTTATTAATTATAAAACAACAAACACAAAAAAAAAATTCTTAAAACTGTAACAATTGAATCAATATTTTCTTGTGCTTATGTAAGAGACATGATAGTGAAAATAGACACAATATTCAGTTCACAAAGAAGCTCTGGTTTTTTCATTTGTTTGATTTTATTTCCGGAATCACATAAACTATGAACATTATAAATATAAAATAACTCTCTTTATTGTTTTTATGCTGTTAATTAACTAATTATTTCAAATCATTACCTATATCATATATATATGTTGATTATTATTATGTATTTAATTTTTCCTATTGAATTTGATTTTGATGATTAAACCAATATTTTATGCATGAAATAACATACTTGAGAATTATTTTGTATTTAATTTCTTATGATCCGGACCCGTTATTCAAAGCGCTAGATTTCTTTGAAATAATTGATTTGTTTTTTCAGTTTATATAACAACTTATTGTATATATAAAAGTTTAGGATAACTTAATTTTATATATATCGAAATTTCAAAGTGCGGATTAACATTTGGGTTTATGTTTTGATATATTCTTTAATATTATACCTTTAAATATTAATTTTACTATGATAGTTTTAAGGGTTTTTTCAAAAATATATTGTATTAAAATACCGAAAATATTAAAATAAATTACTGGAAATAACATGTTTCACCATATAATAAAATAGTATAATTATTGATTAATATTTAATATTTTATCAATGTATATATATACAATATATAATATTTAATATTCTAACTTAAACAGTTTTCATTTTTATACATTACCTCTCAATCCCAACATGTTTCACTATACATATAATGGAATAATCTAAATATTAAATACATTACCTCTCAATCCCAACATGTTTCACTATACATATAATGGAATAATCTAAATATTAAATACTATGTTTTCTAAGAAATTTTATTAATTATAAAACAACAAACACAAAAATTCTTAAAACTGTAACAATTGAATCAATATTTTCTTGTGCTTATGTAAGAGACATGATAGTGAAAATAGACACAATATTCAGTTCACAAAGAAGCTCGGTTTTTCATTTGTTTGATTTTATTTCCGGAATCACATAAACTATGAACATTATAAATATAAAATAACTCTCTTTATTGTTTTTATGCTGTTAATTAACTAATTATTTCAAATCATTACCTATATCATATATATATGTTGATTATTATTATGTATTTAATTTTTCCTATTGAATTTGATTTTGATGATTAAACCAATATTTTATGCATGAAATAACATACTTGAGAATTATTTTGTATTTAATTTCTTATGATCTGGACCCGTTATTCAAAACGCTAGATTTCTTTGAAATAATTGATTTGTTTTTTTCAGTTTATATAACAACTTATTGTATATATAAAAGTTTAGGATAACTTAATTTTATATATATCGAAATTTCAAAGTGCAGATTAACATTTGGGTTTATGTTTTGATATATTCTTTAATATTATACCTTTAAATATTAATTTTACTATGATAGTTTTAAGGGTTTTTTCAAAAATATATTGTATTAAAATACCGAAAATATTAAAATAAATTACTGGAAATAACATGTTTCACCATATAATAAAATAGTATAATTATTGATTAATATTTAATATTTTATCAATGTATATATATACAATATATAATATTTAATATTCTAACTTAAACAGTTTTTATTTTTATACATAACCTCTCAATCCCAACATGTTTCACTATACATATAATGGAATAATCTAAATATTAAATACATTACCTCTTAAACAATTTTCATTTCTCCTCTCCTCTTTTCCAAATAGCATGCATTTTAACACCCTACACACAACAAAATAGCATTTTTAATTAGTGTGTGATCATAAATAAAACAAAGTAAATATACTGTTATCCATGTTTCCAAACACACTAATCTCGGATTAATTAAATATTTTTTAAAACACCTAAACCTGTTTCCAAACACACTAATCTCGGATTAATTAAATATTTTTTAAAACACCTAAACCTGTTTCCAAACACACTAATCTCGGATTAATTAAATATTTTTTAAAACACCTAAACCTGTTTCCAAACACACTAATCTCGGATTAATTAAATATTTTTTAAAACACCTAAACCTGTTTCCAAACACATTTATCTAACAAAATGCTATCCAAGTAGACAAACAAATCGATTTTGTATACGCTTTAATAATATAGATAGTAAAATTGAAAAATTAAGTTTTATTTTCAAAAAAATATTATAGTTTTTCTTTTGAAAACATTTTTCGATTTTTCCAAAAACTTTTTTCTGAATTTTTCTTTCAGAAATATTTTTAAAATTATTTCTAAACAATGATCCCCAAACCCTAAACCCCACTCTCAATCCTCCTAAAAATTTAAACTCTAATTTTGTGTTAGTTAACCATATGTATAGAAGTGTCTTTTAACTTTTAATAAAACATATTTTTAGTTTGTCTTTAGAGACTATTTTGTAATAATTTTTTAATGCTATTTAAAAGTATTTCTCTCTGATCTATAGTAGTATTATTAATCAACGTTAAATTATATATATATATATATATATATATATATATATATATATATATATATATATATTCTAATAAAATTAAAAATTCAATAAAAATCATATGTTACTGAATTGATAACTTTCAAATCTTTGCCAGACACATTATCCGTTTAGCTTTTTCTAAATACTATTTCAAATCCAAGTTTTCAATCATAAAAATCTAGTGAAACTTCTATAAATTAATAATGTTGAGATTACACCGAACTATAATTTTTATTAATTTATAGAGATTATTAATTTATAGAGATTATTAATTTATCGATATACTAATTGAACCAAAACTCAATTTGGAACTATAAAATTATATTATTTTATAGAAGTTTTAGTGTATATTAATTTATAGAGATTATTAATTTATAGAGATTATTAATTTATCGATATACTAATTGAACCAAAACTCAATTTGGAACTATAAAATTATATTATTTTATAGAAGTTTTAGTGTATATTAATTTATAGAGATTATTAATTTATCGATATACTAATTGAACCAAAACTCAATTTGGAACTATAAAATTATATTATTTTATAGAAGTTTTAGTGTATATTAATTTATAGAGATTATTAATTTATCGATATACTAATTGAACCAAAACTCAATTTGGAACTATAAAATTATATTATTTTATAGAAGTTTTAGTGTATATTAATTTATAGAGATTATTAATTTATCGATATACTAATTGAACCAAAACTCAATTTGGAACTATAAAATTATATTATTTTATAGAAGTTTTAGTGTATATTAATTTATAGAGATTATTAATTTATAGAGATTATTAATTTATCGATATACTAATTGAACCAAAACTCAATTTGGAACTATAAAATTATATTATTTTATAGAAGTTTTAGTGTATATTAATTTATAGAATATTAATTTAAAGAGGTTATCTGTATTTACATATTTAATTTTACAACTATTTTTAGATTTGTTAGATATGGGTCAAAAATAATGGATATATGCTATAAAATTAAATATGTTATGGGCTACATAAAATACGTTTCTGGAAACTATTGCTTGATTGTTAGGCATAACATAATTAAGAATATTCCCTTTTCAAAATAATAAACGATTGTCATTTAATAGTGTCGTAATATAATTAAGAAGGATCAATTTTATGGGTGAATTAACGTTTAATAAGACATTTAATATTTAGATATTCCTTGATTGTAGCTGTGATTCAATTAAGAATATTCTTTTCAATATTAATTGATATCATCTTTCAAAAAGGTAATCTAGTTAGAAAGTTTAGTTTTTTTGGTGATTCACGTTTAAATTAAAATATTTAATATTTAGATATTCCTTGATTGTAGCAAGAAAATATTTAGTGATATTTGTACAATATTAATAATGATTAATATATGAATTAGCTTTTTGTTTAGATAAGTTTGAAATTGTAATTACTTAATTTGAATTTTTTTTTTTTCATTAGTGTTCTATGAATTTTTCTTTAATTTTATGATATTTTGTATTCTTGAAAAATGAACTCTCAAAATTTTTATATTTGACTAAAATATATAAGGTAATACTATATTTAAAAAATTGTATATAATATATACTATATATTTTCAGTTTGTGTTTTTATTTTTTCACAAAGAAAATAATATTTGCTTTTGTCAATATATGAATATCGATTTGTTTAGATAAATTATGGAATTGTAGTGGTAGAATCAGTAAATAAAAAGAATTACAAAAAGGAAATACTTGATTTATTATAAATTCAATGACTAAATATGTAAATAAAAGAAAGTAAATATACTGTTATCCATGTTTCCAAACACACTAATCTCGGATTAATTAAATATTTTTTTTAAAACACCTAAACCTGTTTCCAAACACATTTATCTAACAAAATGCTATCCAAGTAGACAAACAAATCGATTTTGTACTTCTGCTTTAATAATATAGATAGTAAAAATTGAAAAAATTAAGTTTTTATTTTCAAAAAAAATATTATAGTTTTTCTTTTGAAAACATTTTTTCGATTTTTCCAAAAAAACTTTTTTTCTGAATTTTTCTTTCAGAAATATTTTTAAAATTATTTCTAAACAATGATCCCCAAACCCTAAACCCCACTCTCAATCCTCCCCTAAAAATTTAAACTCTAATTTTGTGTTAGTTAACCATATGTATAGAAGTGTCTTTTAACTTTTTAATAAAACATATTTTTAGTTTGTCTTTAGAGACTATTTTGTAATAATTTTTTTAATGCTATTTAAAAGTATTTCTCTCTGATCTATAGTAGTATTATTAATCAACGTTAAATTATATATATATATATATATATATATATATATATTCTAATAAAATTAAAAATTCAATAAAAATCATATGTTACTGAATTGATAACTTTCAAATCTTTGCCAGACACATTATCCGTTTAGCTTTTTCTAAATACTATTTCAAATCCGAAGTTTTCAATCATAAAAATCTACAGTGAAACTTCTATAAATTAATAATGTTGAGATTACACCAGAACTATAATTTTTTTATTAATTTATAGAGATTATTAATTTATCGATATACTAATTGAACCAAAAACTCAATTTGGAACTATAAAATTATATTATTTTATAGAAGTTTTAGTGTATATTAATTTATAGAATATTAATTTAAAGAGGTTATACTGTATTTACATATTTAATTTTACAACTATTTTTTAGATTTGGAAGAAATATTATGTCAAAAGTACAGAAATTAATTTGAAAAACTAAAAATTTGTTAATAGTGATTAAATTATTAAATTTTGAAACTACTGAACTTTGCAAATTATGTGGTTTTCTAATTCGATTTAATGAATAACCTCCTAAATAAATAATGATATTCAGCTCTATCTCAAGGTCATGTTTACAAGAACGAATAATTGATAAGAAAATGCAATCTCCCCCTATAAAGTATCTATTATATGTGTTGATTTATACAAAATTCTAACAAAAGAGAACAATGATGTAGTTCCCCATATTACATATCACACGTCAGGATTAGATTTTGGTTTTGTTTGAAAATTCTCATTAGTTTCATGTCTGATCTTTGGTCGTAACTTGTTCTACATTAATTCAAAGTCACCTACCCGTCAATTAGTTTATGCCCACTCATTCCTTGATCAACTGCATAAATGATATGTATACTTTTTTTTTTTAAAAAATAGTTAAATCTAGATCTATTAAAGACACAGACCTAATCTTCGAATGAGGTGCAGCCCACGAGAGGTCTTCTTCCGGATATTCATACGAACATATTCACAGTCGTGATGAACATGACAATATGACTTAATTTCTGCAATAGAAGGATCGAATCTGAAATGTGTTTGTATCCAAGGTCCGTCCACTGCCACTGGACCATAGAGTTCGCTCAAATGATATGTATACATAACCTATCAATTTTCAAAACACCAGTGTCTTAACTCTTAAGTATCATATACGAAAGTTGTTTCTGTAGTTCTTTTTTTCTAATGGATAATCTACTAATCGTTTTCGCTGATTAAAACAGCCTACAGGCTTCTCATAATGCTATGGATTTGAACATTAACATTGTCGGCATATAATAATTTTTATTACGTCTAACCTATTAAGATATTTTTAAAAATGATATAGAACTATACTATATAACAAATCTCATCGTCATTATCATTATCGTACATACGTCGTTATTCATCCGTGCTATATATTATATGGCTATTGCACTAAGCACTTGCAGGCAACGTGATATGAAAATATATTAACGTTTTGGTTAGGGAGAACAAACCGAAAAATATGTCGTCAGCTATGTGACGATTATGTAAAGTGAGGGACTTAGTTACTAATTTAATATAATAATATACACAGTGGATTAGGCCAATTTCGTCAACTTGTTGGGAAAGTAGCCAATACAAAACTAAATTCTACTACTTAGTTTATTGGTAAAACTCAACTAATTGTAACTTTCCATTGTTTTATTATTATTTTTCCAAATCAATGATAATATCGAATCAGATTAAATAATGTTAATAGAGGAAGTATATATTTTTTTGTGACATAAAGTAAGTATATATATTTTTCAGTAGGAAAGAAATGTTAAGCCACATAATCTAACATGTTTCTTAGATCAACGGTCATGATTGATTTAGAATAGTCTTTCTTTGACCAAGTCTAATCACTAAAACGTAAATAAATAAACAACAAACGAAGGCAAATGCTTTTTCCTTTCTTACTGCAATCTCTCGGTCTTACAAACACAACACAAAATGTCTAACCCAAGCGATTGGTCTCACCTATACAACAACAACAACAACAACAACAACAACAACCAGACTTTCTACACAACGTCCACCATCACTTCAACCGCCGTCACAACCACCACAGCGGCTTCTCCCTCCGGTGAAGCCACCTCCATGGACTCTCGTCTTAGTCCAGAAACAGGCCGTGTAACCAAACCGGCACGTAGAAGATCAAGAGCCTCACGTAGAACACCAACAACACTTCTCAACACGGACACATCCAACTTCCGTGCCATGGTTCAGCAGTTCACGGGCGGTCCATCTGCTATGGCTTTTGGGTCGGGTAATACCACTTCCGGTTTTAGCCTCACCTCTTCTTCGGATCCATCCGCTGGATCTTCCCAACAAGTTCCTTGGCAATATAGTTACCAGACTCACGCGCCGCCTCCACCGCAACCGCCTTATATGTTCTCGTTAAACAACATGAATCCTGTGAATCCCGTCGTTGGGTATGGTAACATGAACAACCCTAATACGGTGGTTCCTGGTATGTTTGGAAGGGCGGACGGTGGAGGTGGAGGTTCTGCTCCGTCGTATAAGGAAGCCACGAATAGTAATACGTCGTCTTCGAGGCTGCAATGAGAAAACGATTGGATTCTTTTGAATTTTTTTTCTCTTTTTTTCGCATAAAGGCAGAAATGTTAGGTACTGACTTTCTTTGTCATAGAATGACAACTTTGACTGCTGTATATTTAAGTTTTTTTTTTCGTTTTCATATTCAAGCTTGTTTATCTTTGTTTTAGGCTTTTTGAATACGTATATATAGTGTTATCATTTATCATGGTCCTAACTAGGCAAATATACAATGACTGAAGTTGCACACTTGCTTTCATTGAAAATGGCAATAAGAAAAATAAATGTTTTGCAAATAATTTTTTTTTTTTGATCAACGCAAATAAACCTATATGTTCTTTAGGAGATCAATAAATTACCATTCATATAAATTATGGAGTCCATTTTCTACTAGACTTAGCTAAGTTAAAGCAATGTTCTCGAACACTAATATAACACATATATTAGAGCTCTATATGTAAAAATACTTCCATGTGAAGTTCTGAATTGCATGTAAAAATTTATATAATTCAACGAAATAGCATATATGTGTAACGTGCATGTAATGGAGGAAATGTGAAACAAATAGCTTACATCCAGTTTCTATAAACGTATAGAATTGTGAAAATTCAAACATGAAGTTGGTGTGAATGTAGCTTTCGCTGTTTTAACAAATTAGCTTGATAAAATAGAAATTACGAATATAAGTTACAACTTTATTAACTTCGTTTATAAAACGTGTGCATAAAATGTATGATATAGAAGACATATATTAAATAGCTTCAATCCAACGTTTGTATTCTTATTGGACAAAAACTGTAACTAAATGTGAATGCAGCTTTTTAAATGATCGCGATAATATAGAATATGAATATTATTATAACTTTATAATTTTTTTTCTTTCTTTTTATGACACAGTATATAATGTTTCTTATTATATCATATGACTTGTCGACGGAAAACAATGACTATCCTTTTCCTTTTCACAATTTGATTTGCTTTTTTCTTTGTCTTCATCAATCGTTAACTTTTAAGATTTTTGAAATATATTTGAAGGAGAATTTTCTTCAAGACCTTTTTTTTTTTTGAAACACTATTTTCTTCAAGACCAGAATTATCTTTTTGACAATAAAATAAAGAGATGGACTTTTGATTGGATCAAATTAAACTTGCCTTTCGTTCGGAAACAGAGGAAGCTTTTTGGTGAAGGTAGGCAACCAACATGAACATACGTACCTAGATTCTTACGTTATCGTTTATTTTCCTCTTTTCATTTCTTCTCGCTCATAGTATTAATTTTGATTTAGACTGAAAATGAGATGGGTCTTTTTGATGTAGATCGATGTTAATATAGAGTTTGGCCAATATACCAAAGCCAAACTCTATGCTTATATAATGTCATTAGGGTTTTTCTCTCGTCTTTTACATTTTTTTCTAGAAAAAGATTCTTACGATAAATCCATAAATTAATGAAAGAGAATATTTCTATCATGTCGTAGACGTGTTTATATTTGACAAATAAAATAATATAAAAGAAAGTAACAATGAAGAATCTTATATTTATAAAAAAATAAAACTAGTAACATTGAAGAAGTGACAAAAAAAAACTGAGTGAGAAAGGGGTCGGGACTTGGGAAGAAGGGATGTATCCAAACGCATTGTGGGTCCCGTAATGTTAAGTAAAAACTCCTTTTCTTAACTGAATTTGAATTCATTCACCAATTACTAGTTCTGAGACTTATTATCCGAGATCCGGATTCAATCCGAGATCCGATCCGGATCCGCTCCGAAAATCCGGATATCCGAAGGGGCCGAATCCGGATAGTAAAATGTTGGATCCGTCAAAACCGAATCCGGATCCGGATATCTAAATTTTCTAATCCGGATATCGGGATACATAATTTTTATTAATAATTATTTTTAAAATAGTAATATCTATAAATAAAAACTAATTTTATTTATTACATTTTCATTTTTGTAATAGTATATATAACTTTTATTTAAAATTTGTAATAGTATACATGAAAATAATTAAAAACATTATATAAATTTTTATTTTTAAATTATTGCTAATATTTTATAAATTTTAATATTATTTTTTATTTATTTTAGTGTTCCAAATCCGGATCCGGATATCCGCCGGATATTACAATTTTAAGAAGGATATCCGATACCCGAATATCCGAGAACCCCGGATCCGGATAAAGATAGTAAAATCATGGATCCGCCGGATAAATATCCGGATCCGGATACCTCGAAATACCCCGGATACCCGATCCGTGCCACCCCTACCAATTATGATACTATAAATTATATAAAAACAGCTAAAGACTCTTTATACTTTGTAGATTTTGATGTTATTCATGATGAAATTATGTCTCTTCACATTAGATATGGTTTCATTTGTTTTGTAAATTTTAAAATTATGAGATAATCTATTCTTTCAAACAACTAGACTAAAAAGGTTGGTTTTAAAACGCATGGAAGCATTAAATTGGAACAACTCTCTACTATTCTTTCACCTAACAGTTTTTGTAGTAATATTTTAAAATGTATATATTTGTCTATAAATATATATACATATATATCTTATAAGTTTATTGAGAGGTGGACGTAGACTACTGGTTGAGTTGTAGTTTTCTAGATGGTCATGTAAATGACAAAATCCATCCGTATGGTAATATACTGATACAAAGTAAAAACAAAAATAAGAACTCTCTAAAAAGTCATTTAAAAAAAATCACTTCACCAAAATTAGCAAAAAACAAAAAAAAACTCACTAAAAAGTTCGACCTCATTTAAAACGTATAAATACAATTTTATATCATTTAAAATTCAATTTTTTTGGTCTAAGTTTGACCAATGTTTTGTTGTTTGTGAGAGTTTATTGGCAATTTGGGTTGTTTTCAAGTTATTAATTTGGGTTTTGGATCTGCAGTCATTTTTATTTGTCCGATGGATCGCGAGTATTTGAGACCCTGTGCAAGTCTTCCAGAAAATACGAAAATCATCCTTGTCCAGGTGATTAATAACGACAATGCCACTTCGTTCTTGCACGTGAGAGACTTTCACGTCGATTCTACAGATAATTCTGACTCACTCCGCTCTCTCTCTCTCTCTCTCTCTCTCTCTCTCTCTCTCTCTCTCTCTCTCTCTCTCTCTCTCTCTCTCTCTCTCTCTCTCTCTCTCTCTCTCTCTCTCTCTCTCTCTCTCTCTCTCTCTCTCTCTCTCTCTCTCTCTCTCTCTCTCTCTCTCTCTCTCTCTCTCTCTCTCTCTCTCTCTCTCTCTCTCTCTCTCTCTCTCTCTCTCTCTCTCTCTCTCTCTCTCTCTCTCTCTCTCTCTCTCTCTCTCTCTCTCTCTCTCTCTCTCTCTCTCTCTCTCTCTCTCTCTCTCTCTCTCTCTCTCTCTCTCTCTCTCTCTCTCTCTCTCTCTCTCTCTGTATTATCATTGCAAAACCGATTCGACCCTCCAGTTGCCGGATTCTCGAGACCAAGTTTCATCGTCGAGCTGGACGACTTATTTTCTCCGTATGGTTCGCGGTCGAAGAAAAAGGCGACTACCCTCCGTCGTCGGACGAGATCGATGGTCGAGAAATCGAAACCGTCGGGGCGTGAAACAGCAACAGTATCAAGGTTCGTGTTATGCTTTTTTCCCTATCTCCGTCTGAGATCCGGTTCTGTAAAGCTAATTAATTGCATACCATCTCCGGGATCCTCTTTTCTCATTTTGTTTTTCCCTTATTTTCTCCTAAGTGGTGGATAGTGGTTTTTTCTGTTAGCGGTTCTTGCTTCTCGTCTTATAGATCTACCAATTCGGTTTTTGTAGTTTCTGAGTCAGACGCCGGTGGAAGTGGATCAGAGAGAAACTTCACTGCACAGGGTTCTTCTGCAGACGAGGTTCGTGGTGGGGAGGTCGGTTCTTCTTCGTCGACATTGCCGAGAAGACTTTTTGCTGCCCATTCTTACCCAACAGCGTTACGCCTCAACATCTATTCTAAGGCAAACATAATCGGTGTTGTTGCGTCTTCTCTTCGAGGTTCGGCTACGATGGAGACTTTGCTTAAATCTCAGTTTGCTAAGCTGTTTCAGCTTCTCGTCGCCCGCTGCCACAACTCGACGAAGCTCGTTGGCAGCCTCCTATGCCGACAGCTGGTTACGATTTGCAAATTCGATATATGGTTCACCTTCGGTACCCACTCACTTCGTTTCTCGCTCTATGAATTCCGCGATGTTATTGGCTTGAACTGCGGAGCATTCGATGTTCAAGATTCCGAAGGTGACAACTCTTTAGGTTGTACAATGTGGAATAAGTTTTTTGATACGACTCTCGGTGACATAACAGTGGGTCACGTTCTGGAGATGTTGCGAAATCCATATCTAGCTGAGTGGAAAGGGGTTCCTTTGGCTCTTATCGCATTGGTGGATGGTGTTGTCTGCTGCGGTAACAAAACCCTTAAACTGAACCCCAAATATGTTGAAATGCTCTCTGACATTGAAAGCTTGCTTGCGTATCCATGGGGTAGAGCATCGTTCCTGGCGACTTTGCCACGTTTTTTACCTCCCCCTGTAGGTAACGATGTAAAAGACCCGCTGCAAGCGATGCGGGTCTTGTTATCTCAGAAGACAACATCTTGCTATGACTTTCCACTAGCTCTCCAGTTGTTTGCTTTTGAGGCTGTACCTATGCTCTTGGACGACCCTACAGCTTGCGCAAACACGGTTACTATTCTCACCGTGCAAGACATTGTGTCTGTCGAGACAGATCCCGCAGTGAGTTGGTTCTCCCTTCGTCTGAAATCAATGATTTGATAAATAATCCGTTGGCCAAACAGTTAAATTTGCATTTATCAATGCCTTGTCATCTGTTGATTTTTTAGCTTCTTCCATTGTTTTTTGTTTCCATAGTTATCCGTCAACTTCACCCTGATTCCGGAAGAAGAACGACACCTGTTGTTGGAGGAGGTTCAAGATAGCCAGTAACTTCTTTGGTTGAGATGATGCGTAGTGGAGAAACATTTAAACTTGAAGATTTCCCAGGCAGAGACACGTCATTTAGGCGTAATTTAGAGAAGAAAAACACTGGGCGACTGCCGAAGGACGAGAAATGTGATCCTGTTTCTGTACACCAGCGAAATTTGCGGCCACGTAAACCTGTGCTTTTTAATATTGAAGAATCATCTTCGTCTGGAGACAGCGAACCACCGGGTCCTCCTCACTCAGGGAGGTGTACACACGAAGATTTGAAGCCGTGGATGAGAAGCTATCGAACCAGATTGATGAAATTGGGAGAAATATATGCAGGAGTTTGGGTCTGCCCGAGGAAACCATCCATTCTAACCGGAAGAGGAAAGCCAGCGATGATCATCATCGACAGTCTGCCTCTCCTACAAGTATTGGACTCCAAACCCAGCGGCCAACCCGGAAGGTGAAAAAAACGAAAAAACAGTTGTAAGTAGTCCTGTCGAGAAAAGACATTTCTATTCACTGCGCTGTGGAGATTGCAACGACGTCTCCGTATTTGTGCAGCCAAAATTATTCTATCTTAAATTTTACATATTCGGATACGGTCCTAATCTAACACGTTTGCCGTTTATCAGGGAATCAAAAGAGACAACGCTTCATCAGAACAGAGAGAGACGGGCGAGGAAAACGAGAGTGACATTGCTCGTACGCCACGACCGTTGAAAATGTCGCCGCTCAGGTTATATCATAGAAAGTTGTTTTTATGTGTCATTGATGTACATTTCTAAAAGGTCGTATTAGGATTTCATGCAGGAAATGCGTACACCCAACGCTGCAGAGGATGCTCAGCAGCAAGAAACACCATCTACTGCAATGGTTCTGTATGAAGATGTTTTATGCGCTCAGCCTCAGTCCTATGTGTCACCACCAAAGGTCAGTGAGATCTTAATTAGTTCTGTAGTCTTTGGCTAAGAAGTCATAATTAATATAGTTTGATATGGTCATGTTGTCACTATTTGCAGAATACCGTAACCAGGCGTTTTGTAGATTAAGTAGGCTTCCCAGTCAAGTGGGCGGGGGGGGGGGGGGAGAATCAAACCCTCACCTCTACAGGTCTGTTGGAACTGTGCGTTCCATTCATCCTTCATGGAAAGCAAACCCCTCCTCAAAAGGTAAGGTTGCATCCACCGGAATTGAAGACGGTGGTGTACCATTGTCACAACAAGTCAGTACGGAAAAAACCAAACCCCATCTGTTGGCTATGACTTCGGTTAAACGTCAAATTTGGAGGTTCCAAATACTGGAGAGAAACTTGCAAAAGTCCCTTCTCTTATTATGGAGGACGGTGGACAGGATCCTCCCATAGTAGAGGAGACCAGCCCTGAGTTCCCAGTGATGGAGGAAGAAGAGAGATATGACTGTTGCAGAGAAGACTTGTCCACTGATACCCAGATGCACGAGAAACAAGGTAATCCGGTTTCTAAAACGGAACAGGACTCGAGTTTTGTGCCCAGTGGTGGTAAACGGCAGCGAAAGAGATCCAACAAGATTTGTGGAGTGTACACTCTGGACGGTAGGGTGAAAAAGTTGTTTGAGAGCGAGAAGAAGGTTGAGTATAGGCCCCTTGCAAAGACGAATCGAGCGGTGTATAAGAAGTTTAGCGAAATTTTAAGTGAAAACCCCGCGCAGTAAGTTTCTGATCTCGTTTTCGGTTAAACACACATATACATAAGTTTCTTTCGGATGGTTAAATTTGCAGGAGTTTTGGAATCAGTACCGGTCACGTTGTCACCAATTGCTTCTTCCTTGACATAGCTGAACCCGTGAAATGGTTTTCTGACGAGGTACTATTTAGCTTTGCATCCTCGTCATACTCCCTTTTACTTTCATCTTTTACGAAGAAAGGCTTGCAACTAATATTTTTGTATATAATAATGTCACACAGCACATGCATGTGATAATGCAAATGTTGTGGAAGCGTCGCGGGAATTATCTTCAACAGGACGGGATGGTCTTCTTCAATGCGTACTTTACAAAACTCATTCACTCATCCTGGGCTGCTTTTAGTGTACACAAAGATAAGCTGCATTTCGATTGGGGGAAGAACATAGCAAGTTTTGTTACAGGAAAGAGCAAGGACAAAAATTTAAAGGTGGTACTTGTTCGCGATGTGGACACTGTGTACGCGCCGATGAACTGGGGTGGAGATCATTGGGTTGGTCTCTGTATTAAGTTGAAGGATGCTCATGTGACGATCCTTGATTCTTTCATCCCGCACACTGAAAACGTAGAAGTCAATATACACTTGGGTCCGCTTCTCTGCTCGTTACCATATATTTTGGAACAGTATGCGGGGTTTGACGTTTACAGGATGAAGGAAGGACAGCGATTTTACTCATGGAGCCGCGTTGATGGCATCTATCACAACAAAAGGGGTGGTGACTGTGGGCCATGTGCTGCTAAGTTCATTGAGATGCATGCTGCTGGTCTTGGGGAGGAGGAAATGAATCGGATTACAGACAAAGATGTGGACAAATTTTGAGAGCAATATGCAATGGACTGCTACGAAGAATTCGTCGGCGACTTTAAAGTTGCAAACGGAAGCTGAATGTAGTAAAAGTTTTCTCTGTTACCTGTCAGTTCTCCAGAACATTATCTCGAAAACATTTCTAGAGCAATGATCATTTAATGTCTGTTATTAGAATGTTGTTTGAAGTATACTCTAATAATTATGGTGTTTGAGTTCGATTGTGTGTGTGCTACTTTAAATATAATTTACTCTATTAGTTTTGGTGTTTGATTAATAATCCTGGATTTATTTTTTCTTAGTAATAACAATAACAACGTATACCAAAAACAATTACTGCCCACCAACCCAATTTATAATCATTGATAGATATTGCAATGTTTGGTAGTATTATATATAGTGGAAATATTTTATAAAACATAAAATCAAACCCTATTTTTTTTTAAATAGGAGTGTAGATAGGTGTCACCAGCCAACTAACATTCATTTTTGGTGAGCCTCGAAATTATTGTTTTTTTTTATTTGACAACAGGCTCGAATTTAATTCATGGAGCATAATTTATTGAATTGAAAATTTGAATTAAAGTCACGAAAGAGTGAAAGATGGATATTTGAAATACCTGATCCAAACCATAAACCGGACCGAGTGTTGATAACTTTATCTTTTCCCCCAATTCAATTTCATTGGTTTTAGGGTTCATATAGTTTAAAAAGGGAGAGAGAAAGAGAGAAAAAGAGGAAGAAAGATGGAATTCGATGGAAGATAGACCAATAAGGGAAAGGGAAAGGCAAATGAAAGCAATGTTCTTTGTTACTATGGGTTGCCGGCGAAGAATTCACAAGCTTGGACCGACAAAAATACGGGTCGTAGGTTCTATGGGTGTGAACGATTCAAGGTATAAGCCAATTTGTGCATCCTGTATGTATTGTTATGGAGTTGTTTGGGAAGGTGCTAATTTTGTTTTTTTTGTTAGACTGAACTTGATTGTGGGTTTTTTCAATAGATCGATGAGGGACAACCTTTCGGATGGTAAAAAAAAGCTTTGATTGAAGCTAGAAGTGAAATTCGCTAGAAAGACAAGACAATTATGGAATCGAAGAAGACCATTTCGAAGATGTGGTATGATTTGGCCAAAAATGCAGAATTGGAAGAAGATATCATTAGCGGCTTTCTCAAGCTCTGGAGAGATGGTTGTTCAGCACTGGAAGCGTGGAAGCTCTGAAGAGATGGTTGTAACCGCGTAAATGTCTGTAGTGTTGGTGAAGAAGACAACAACTTATGTTTCACAAACTATGAATTAGTAATTTTAATGTGTTGGTTTGTATTTTCGGTAGCAAAATATCGGAACGTAAGCCTGCTGTTTTTCAATGTTCTCAATTAAACGTTCATAAATTGGTAATACAATAAATCGAGTTGAGATTCTTCGTTCACAAATGGAATCATGATATCTAAAGGGTATAGACTAGGTATGCAATCAAACCCATGGCGAACACCTCACTGCCAAGCAGAAAAGTTCGGAAAACTGGTGGAGGGCTTAAAGTCGCGTAGAAAAAGAGCAACCTCTTTAATCCAGAAGCAGTTGTCACACATGTCTTCAGCCTTGGTGTTCTCAATGTACCAACGAACCAATTCGATGTTCAAACAAGGAGAACATGGGCAACTGTAGAACTTAGGGACGAATATTAATATGGACACCTCCCTCTTTTTTATGAATGCCTCGTAATGATTCCAAATCCAACTGTGGGCGGATCTAACCGACATTCCAATCCTAGAAACGGATTCTCTTGTAAATTGAGAGAAATACTCTTCATCCTGACTTAATATTTTCCTTGTCATTGCATATGTATACAACGCTCTCTCGAATCCTGCATCGGCTGCTCTCTTTATCAGCGTAAGTCCCTCTTCGTGACGCTCTAGCCTGTAGAAATACTGCACACTCTTGATGTAAAGAGTACTTGGATTCCCTTCGTCAAAGTATCTTCTCATCAACAAATTTCTCTTCCCTGACGTACCAAGGATAGTTAAATAAATCGAATGAAGCAACATCCGACCATCATCTGCCAACGCTCGCATCGACTTGTAAGTAGTGCTGAGTCTATAAAGATCTACGAATGAGTTATGTGCGACGCGTTCCACAACTAAACCTCGAACCTCTGTCGGGAGACTAAGTATCGGGAATCCTGTCATTATGAGGAGAAATCAGGGGGATACACTAGTATTATCGGTTGATGTCTTTAAGAACTAGAACCGTCTGAAATCTTCAAACAGACTAGTAGTGTTAATAAGAAGTCGATCAGTATGTAATTGACACAAATGAACAGTTGCAACCGTAACCAGATGAATGTTCTAAACTCCTGTTGCAACCAACGAAGCATTGCCTAACTATTGCTACTATGTTACGATTTTATACAATTATACAGTTATGGACATTAACTGACCACAGTAAAGTGGCGTACACATTAAACAATTAGTGCATAATTCTATAATGTCGTACACCACAGTGAAGTTGCGTACACCTTTACCGTACATGTTTAATAAACTATGTTTGTGGTGTACACGTAAAATATTTTCATAGACAATATCATGAAATAAGATATAATTTAATTTGTGTATAACTTTACTAGTGGTGTACATGTTTAAAATTAGAGTTGTACACTTCAAATATGTAGTACACCTAATACAATATCAAACAAGTAGTGTACGTCTAATGAGATATATATTGTGTCATTGTAATTATTAAATTTTGTGTCATTTTCATGTATAATGTTGCACAGTTGTACAGTTAGTGTACATCCAAAGAAGGTAGTGTCATTTTCATAGTCATTAGTTGATACAGCCCTGGATAGGCTGTCTCTCCCTGGATCACTTGAAGGGGGCGTGGGTAGAGGGTAGTTGATGAAGATGGTCTTCTCCTTAAAGCTATGGAATGCTCTAAGGGTGTTTTGCTGCTCCTAAGACACATGTTTACCCTGTTGGTTGTCTAGGATGGATCCAATAGAAGATTAATCTCCTTAACAATGGATGGTGTTCATTATAGAACAAGTAACCAGTTCTCCTCAGATAAGAAATCGACAGAAAAGTCTTTTGATAAAAATAATGCTTGATTGAATCTCCAAAAACGTGGCTACAAGTTCTTAAAGCACAAAATAGAAAACCTAATCCTAAACCAGAATGGTTTACTAAAATCCTAATCCTAATCCTAATCCAATTTGAAATTGGTTTACTGGTTTAATCCTACAGCAGACTGTACTTGGTTTAAATTAAAACACCTTACAAATAATTAAACATAAGAGACTAAACCAATGGTCTGATTTCTCTGATCTCTTGGTTAACTCCTCTGCTCTTTTCACGCCAGAAACAAAGTGTAGAAGTGCCTCTCCCTGAGCTTTGGTTCTTGATCTTGTGGCAGGTTCAACTGAGAAGACCAATGCATCCTTTATCAAGTTGTCTCGCCCATCTGCTTGTTGATGCTGATCCTCATCCACTCTGTCCCAGCTAGGTCGTCCTCCATACCAACATGATTGAGCAGAAAACTCCAGCTCTCCATATAAGCCTTTGATCAGCTTCTCTCCTCCTGGTTTGATCAACTTCTCTGCTACTTGTTCTATCAGATGGTAAAGCCCTTCTCGTTCAAGTTGTTTCAAGGCTGTATCAAGAGATCTCATTCTCTCTCTGACAGAACTTCATAAATCATGCCAATGAGACCTTGAAACTGTCCATTAAGCCAAGCATTGTTCAGTAGCTTAGCTATTCCATTCAATGGGTTCAATACCTTGATATTGAGGCTGATCAAGACTGCATCATTCCCTTCTCCTTTTAAAGGTTTTGTCCTCAAATCCGAGCCTTGTAAGATGATAGAACCATGATCACTCAACTTGAAACCCATTCTTCTTTTGACCATGAATTTGTCCATGCCTTTGCACAAACACAACTCTTCCACTAGCTTGAATACAAAGTGTTGTAGACCATCTTTATGCCTCAAAAACTTCTTTGAGAATTTCCCATTACAAACAGCTCCTAGGGCAGATGGTATCTCCACTTTGTTGAGCTTGAAGCTGACTGCTTCTCTCCAGTTGTATACAACCCACATGTTCCTGATAGACTTGTGTGCATTGACTCTCATCCTCACCGCATAAGAAACAAGCATTGCTCCTTTCTGAACTTGCAAGAACCTCTCTGGATAGTCAGGTGGTCGTGTGAAACAATCACCATAGCTCCTCTTAAGCTTTGGTTTGTTCTCAGCATGTATAACAAGTTGTTCTGGCCAGAGATGATAAATCCAAGTTTACAAGTCATTGTTTCCAGCATAGAGCCACCCTTTCTCTCCTTAACCTTTCCATAACAGCTGAGTTGGATCACACCATCCTCTCTCCCTTCAAAAGGATTTGACCACAAATCCTGTTCTCCAATAGTGAATGAATTCTGCAAATCAAGCTTGAAGGCTGCTGCTTTCTGTTCCAGAAATTTGTGACTTTTTCTAAACACACACAACCTTCTTCCTGGTTCTAAAACAACTTGTTGCAGGCTCTGGACAACTCTCAGATGTTCCACTAAGCTGAGATGAAGACATACCAAAGGTCTGATTAGTAACTCACAAGCTAAAGTCTTAAAGTTATCACCTTGTTCAACTATTGAATGCGCCACTTCAGGGGCTTTAGGTAACCCCTCAATCACTCCTACTTTAGCTTGGTTTTGAACAGACACATGATCACAAATAAGTGATGACCCCTCCTCTTGTTTCAGTTGGTCGTCCAAGTGTTGTTCCTGCAAAGAAATTGTCGGTTTTGACTCAATCTCTGCATCCTCCTCAGCTTGTTTTGAAGCTGTCTTAGACCACGACCCAAACTGATCCAAAACAAGTTTCTTTGCCTCTTCCGGTCGTGCTTCCTCTGGTGGAGTTAGGTCAGGAGGTCTCAGTTGCTCAAGATCTGATTTTGTTGGTTGAATAACTACCAAACCCTGAAAAGCTTGAAGCAAGTTTCTTCTCAGGCCATATTGGAATTGTTGGCTATGCAAATAATCATGTTGTGCCCTCCTGTGTGCTTCCTGGACGAGTTGATACTCCCTTTCAATCTCAGCCTGCTCCTTGATTCTCCTCATCTCTTGCCAATACTCTCTTTTTGCTTTGAGCACAGCTCTCTTCCTAAGGTTTCCGTTACTCTCAACAGAAGACATTGTAGATCTGATTGTAACTGATATATTTCGTTCTCCTTGGTTAAAACTTCAAACCCTAACCTTCAAGAGGCTCTGATACCACTTGATACGGCCCTAGATAGACTGTCTCTCCCTAGTTTATGAAGATTGTCTTCTCCTTAAAGCTATGGAATGCTCTAAGGGTGTTTTGCTGCTCCTGAGACACAGGTTCACCCTGTTGGTTGTCTAGGATGGATCCAATAGAAGATTAATCTCCTTAACAATGGATGGCGTTCATTATAGAACAAGTAACCAGTTCTCCTCAGAGAAGAAATCGACAGAAAAGTCTTTTGATAAAAATAATGCTTGATTGAATCTCCAAAAACGTGGCTACAAGTTCTTAAAGCACAAAATAGAAAACCTAATCCTAAACCAGAATGGTTTACTAAAATCCTAATCCTAATCCAATTTGAAGTTTGTTTACTGGTTTAATCCTACAGCAGATTGTACTTGGTTTAAATTAAAACACCTTACAAATAATTAAACAAAAGAGACTAAACCAATGGTCTGATTTCTCTGATCTCTTGGTTAACTCCTCTGCTCTTTTCACGCCAGAAACAAAGTGTAGGAATGCCTCTCCCTGAGCTTTGGTTCTTGATCTTGTGGCAGGTTCAACTGAGAAGACCAATGCATCCTTTATCAGGTTGTCTCGCCCATCTGCTTGTTGATGCTGATCCTCATCCACTCTGTCCCAGCTAGGTCGTCCTACATACCAACATGATTGAGCAGAAAACTCCAGCTCTACATCTAAGGCTTTGACCAGCTTCTCTCCTCCTGGTTTGATCAACTTCTCTGCTACTTGTTCTATCAGATGGTAAAGCCCTTCTCGTTCAAGTTGTTTCAAGGCTGTATCAAGAGATCTCATTCTCTCTCTGACAGAACTTCATAAATCATGCCAATGAGACCTTGAAACTGTCCATTAAGCCAAGCATTGATCAGTAGCTTAGCTATTCCATTCAATGGGTTCAATACCTTGATATTGAGGCTGACCAAGGCTGCATCATTAGTTGACCCAAAACTATGTAGCAATGTAGATGTTTAGAATTAACAATGGTCAATATAACCGTATCAAATCAACAAAACTCAATATAGCCGTTGGAAAGTTGCGAGAAGGGCAATATAGCCGTTGGAAGTAATTTAAAATCGAATATAGACGTTGAAATGCTTTGAAATAGAATATAGCCGTTACCATATATTGTGGCCTATTTAAGTACGAATGTCTCTCTCGTACTTTAATCGCAACACTTCCCAATCTAGCTTCAAAATCACCTCCAAATTGACTAATCGCTTAATGACGGATATAGCGGATCCTTACTATGCGGAGATGAAGCAGCACAAAAGGGATGCTGACTGGCTATATGCTTGTGCGTATGCCAACCACTGCATTCCAAAGAAGTGTACTTGCGGTGGAGCTATCATGGTGGAAACTGACGAGAGAGGAAGAAACTACTATATATGCAAAGTGTTTGAGGTTAGATTCGAGGTTAACCTAATTAATTTGTCGAAATCTTTTCACGCAACTAGTTGAGTAAACAAACAAACAAATTTATTTTCTGTAGGACGATGTGTTGCACATCCGACATGCCTGCCTTGACGCAATCGAGGAAGAGCTGAATATGTTAAAAAGTGAATATGCTGACGAGGTCTCGCTCCGCCGTAAGCTGCAATATGAGATTGCGCAAATGCGTGAGGAGATGAAAGAGCTTAAGAAATTAATTATGGGGGGTCGCTGATCTTATGTTATCTTAAATTTTGAAATTGTGTTCTGTTTTATCTTATGTTGTTTTTTATCCTGTGTAATGTACGGTGGGTCGTTATTCTTATCTTTGATTTAAATTACGAACTTCTGTTGTGTTTTATCTTGTGTTATGTACCTTCTTTAATAAAAGTCAGAGGTTTAATATGATGTTATGTTACCGCTGCATCATTAAAATATTTAACGGTTGCATCATTAAACTATTTAACAGTTGCATCAAACGAAACAGTGCCTATCTCTGCGTACTATGTTATCAACCGGTTGCCTATCCTCTATCCCACAATCGTATAAATACACCCGAATGGTTAGTTTCTCTCTAAACACGGAAAATGAGGCAAGGGGATTCTTCTGTTAGAGAATACAATACATTGTTCCTCAAATCT
The DNA here is from genome assembly GCA_016771965.1 of Brassica carinata. Classification (NCBI taxonomy): domain Eukaryota; kingdom Viridiplantae; phylum Streptophyta; class Magnoliopsida; order Brassicales; family Brassicaceae; genus Brassica; species Brassica carinata. Next base: position 8,180,045 of record CM028692.1, on the reverse strand, counting down.
GGTCTGCATGGAAAGCACGGCGAGGAAACCTTGGTAAGTATGTATCGAGAAGGTTTACGAGAGGAAATACAGTCAGAGATTGGATCTAAAGTGTTCTCTAGCATAGACGACATAATGCAGGCAGCTTTGGATGTCGAAGAAGGTGAGACCCCGTCTGACAACAATGGCTCTCCAACAGAATCATCTGACACCAATGGGTCTCCAACAGAATCAGATGAATCGGGGAACCGGCCGAAGAAGAAAGCTAGAACCGAAAATAATAACAAAAACGACCAAGTAGACGAAGAGGAAGAGGAAGAGAAAGAGGATGAGGCTGAGGCTGAGGCTGAACAGGATGAGAATGATGCTGATAACGATAATGACTTGTCTCGTCCGAATTGGCTTGAAGGGAGTGATGATGAGTCCGACAGTAAGGTTGATCTTCAAGAGTATAACGAATATCTAGAGAAACACCACAAGTCCAATTCTGAATCAAGTGGAGAATCAAACTGATATAAAATATGTGTGCACATTTATAATATTCTACAAGTAAACTTATTTATATTTCCAATGCATTCGTCTATCATTTATTCTGAACACCAGTATTCATGTATAAACGTTGATATGTGACCTTAATTCGTTTAGTCATTTCGGGTGTACGTCTTATTTTTATCTGTATACCATTTTTTATTGTTGTACACCTTTTTATTTTACTCTGTATACGACTAGTCTTGTACACCTGTACATACGTTTTAAAAAATTATCATTGCATTTAATTCGTTATGACTTTGAGAGGACTCTTTTCTACTTTGTTAAATTACGCTTCCAATGACATAAATGTACGCGGTTGGAATATAATTTAACAATTGTTTTTTTACAATTAAAAATAATTTAACAATTAAAGACCTATCATTTAACCATTGCTTTTTCTTATAAAAGTGGAGATGTTCATTAAATTATAGCAATCATTCTGTTTAAAGTGGAGCGTAAGTTACCCTCGCCTGCAGTTACCGATGAGATATTATTTGGCGTTTCTACTCACTAATTACGGCTTATATTTATTTTAATGGGATCTCAAGCTTTAGTCCTTTCATTGCCCTCTCCTCACACATCACAAACATATAAAAACGTCAGTTTTACGGTTTGTTAACATGGTTTCACGGATCAAGCAAGGATCAATGAGCGTTTCTGATTACCCAGAGTTCTTCCTGTGTCACCAGATCATGAAGTAAAAGAAGGAACATGATTTGATACAAATTGATCTTGACGGATTAAAGGAAGAGATCTGTGACGGTTTGGAATCAACAGTGTTTGCGACGCTTGGATCACTCTTTGAAGAGCCCGCCGAAGTGGAAGCTATTCTGGAGAAGGAGAAATCTCCGCAAAAGAGCCCCTGCAGACGGAAGAGGAAGACGAGGCCTGACAGTTTCATGGACCCGGAAGATGAGGACCCTTGGGAGGAACCTTGAGATGACGACGGCGAAGAGAGTGACGACGATGAGAGTGACGACGAAGACAGTCACGAAGAGTGGGCGAATGAAGGAGAGACATGGGTTGAAGTTGACGAAGATGAGATGAGCGATCACGGGTCCGATGAGAAAACAAGGATGTCAACCGTGTTATCCTCCCCGGACGTGGAAACCGATTGTGGGAACCGAAATTTGCACTGTCGATTTTAATGAATAAGATTGCGGAGGAAAGCCAAGTTAACCCGACTTTCCTTGAAGGTCCGGATTCTCGACAGCCAACGACAAGTGACCGAATAAATGCGAAAAGGTTTTGTTAAGATTTGGGACTGGACCTTAAGAAAGGCTGCCTACGTACCCCTTTCGAGGATCAAGTCGGACGTAGTTCAGTTTAGAAAGAATTGAACAAGAGATCGAACCGTCTGGGCGGGTTCGTCTAGTATGAGCGTTTGTCATAGAAACAGGCATGTCGAAGATAACGCCTAGGGTTTCTATGTGCGGAGCTCTGAAGTAAAAGAATTGTCCGATCCTTCCGAGGAGCGGAGATTTGACAGGTGAGCGGCCAGACGCTCTAGGGCCTGCCTTGCTAGTCTAACCGCCTAAATTCTAAGTTCTATCAGCTAACAGGAGCTCTCTAGGTTTCCAATCTAGTATTTTCGATCCCTTCTCCTCTGCTCTTGCTCTCCTTATATACCCACTCCTAGGTCGGTTTGCCTTAGGATGATGGACCTCGCCTTTGGGCCCAAGTTTATCTCTTCAGGAAGTATTCCATTTTCGCCGATCTTCGTGAATTATCCTTGAGTTTTCCCTATTTTTCGGTGACTTGATGTTTATCCGATGTTCGAAATCGGATAAGCCGCCATAGCCTGATTGAGCCTGAATTCTTAAAATCGTAAGTAAGTCCGTGGACTTGTCTTAAATCGTTGAACGCTCTATACGATTTCTGAAAGACTATCTTTCTCGTAAAATAAACCATATAGCCTAAAGGATCGATGTTCGAGTTGATCGATCTTGTTTTATACGATATCTTCTACAGAAATCCAATCCTTCTAATTTTTGTTTTAAAACATCGAGGATGATTCCAATCGAAGTCGAATCGAAGATGTTTATTCGTAGCGTGATCGTATGAAACTCACAAGGATTGATCCAAGCAAGCCAAGATGGGATCCGACCGAGCATGATGGGACCGAGACCAGGGCGAGGACCGTCGACCGGCGCCAGGGAGCTGCCGCCGGCGCCAGGCCAGCTCGATCGCGACGTAGCCGGGCTGCGGTCGCCCAAGGTGACGCTGCGGCGGCCGGCGCCAGGCCAGCCAGCGTGGCGCCTGCCGCCGGCGCCAGGGTTCTCTGCCGCCCGTGGGTTTTCCGTTGTCTCGATCTTTCCCCGTTAATCGTTAGATGCGGAAATCTTTGAGTTTGGAAGGATCTTTGGCGTAGATTTCGAGATAACCGCTTTCGACCTCACCGAGAGTGGATATTCTAATTTGAGAAAATCTCGTATAGCTTCTTTTCAAATTATCCGAGACTTTTGTTTCAAGAAATACTTTCCAGACTTTCAGTCATTGATTCCGTCGTGACCGATTTTGACACCACAGTTAGCCCCCAGCTCGTTAGAACCTTGATGTTCTTGCGGCGATAAGATATGTCAGGTAAGATAGGCGGAATTAATGGTTGAAAGGCTCCGTTGAAAGTGGTAAGATTGGGCTGCGCCTTCGAAGGCTGCCTACGTACCCTTGTTGTAGGGATCAAGCCTTCCGTAGTTAGATTCTGGAGTTTAAGACCCTTGTGATCTGTTTTCCAGCGAGACTTATATGGTCTGGTTATGTGTCATGAGAGAATTTCGAGCATGATGCTGTTGATGTATTTGTTTTTCGATTATTTATGAACTTCAGTTTTTTCGAAGTATGAGAAAGAGGGTGTGAGTTGTCGTCTCATTCCTAGTTCCCTGATGATCACCGTACCTATTGTTTGCATAAAGCGAGATTTTCTGCGGTTTACCGATTCTGTGAAAAGTTAGGTGAAAGCGAATAGGCTTAAGTGAAGAGACAAATTTTGGATCTCAGATACCATACTATGTCTGTGAGATGTCAAGATCCAGCGTGGCTGGGTTTAGGGCAAGACCTAGGTTTACTCTCGGACTGAGGCTTGCGATGACAAATCGGCTTTCGTTTTGTCCGTTTGCGATTTTAACCTGACTCGTGCCGTTTAAAATCCGCGAATTGTTGTAGGCTTATATGATTTGTCTGGCGGAGTCGAGCTACTTCCTTTACGAAGAGCTAAACCAAAATTTGGATTTCTTGTATAGCGCGCTATGTTTATCCTTGTCGGATGCAAGAGAGCCAACCCCTTGAAGGGCGGCTATTTGTCTGTTTAGGACGTTAGAGTTCGTTTGTTGTGATCAGCAACAACGAAATGATGCCAGTTTAGAGGCATGTTACCATTTAGAGGTGTGTTTGTATGTTTTGAGTTCTAGAGACGAGGATTTCGTCTGGAACGTTTTGAGAAAAGAATGTCCTTGGCGTTAGCGGCGTCTACATGATGCTGAAGGTCGAGTTTTCCTTGTGCCGCATTTCGTGGTTGAAATGTTCGCGGGCTTTGGAGATGTTTTGCGAATGTTCGCAGCCAGAAACTGTTGTTTCGGTTTGGACGCAGGACCAAGGGGTCGTGTAAGTTTGACCTAGGGAGAAGCGTCTACATTCACAGTGCTTCGTGAAGTGTTGGCCTTCCGGGAATTGTTTGTATATATTAAGGATGACTCTTATAACTCTTGGAACCTTGTCACGAGTGTTTCTTTTCATGCCGTGTTTACGGGGCGTATAGAACTTAATCGATTGACGATGAGTTTAAATCTTCCATTAACCATATGGTTGTTAGGACTGAGTTTTGGTATGAAGAGTTTATCGTATGATTTCCGATTCTGGGTTATACGACAAATTGCTTGCGTAATAGTCACTTGGAGTTCTATGAAAAAATCGTGGATTGTTGTTTTTAGCCGTTAAGTGATTGAGCGGTGGTCGCTCAGTAGCTTTGGATTGGCATGGAGGCTAGATTCAGCCGTATCGCCAAGGAAGTTGTTGGTAAACGATCAGACCATGATCCTTATTAAGGTCATGTTAGTTTACGATTGTCCTTAATGGGGATGCCGAATTCAGGTCCGGGCTTTACGGAAATGCGTAGTTGGCCGAGGGCCAAATAGCGTTTGCCGAGATAGACATGCCAAGCATAGCGGAGTTTTCTGAGTTATGGCTGATGGCTTTTAGAAACGATCTTCCACTTTAGGTCTCAGTTATCGATGAATGGTTCAGATAAAAATTTTTGTTGCATGAAAATCGTTTTATTTTATCCGAGGGGACAAAGTTTAAGGGATCGACGCGAGGACACGCGCGGGTTCGTCTGCGTGATTATTTCCTGCTTTCGGGCGTAACATGAGGAGTGAAAGCAGGAGCCAGAAACCTTGTGGAGCAAAACTGTCTATGACAGTTACCCGTTGGACCCATTATGTTTATTTTACTAAAGTTGCTTTGTATGAATTGACTCGACCATACAGAGGATTTTTCGTAAAAGTGATGTAAGAGGAGTTTTCGCAAAGGTAACGGGCGTTTCTCACAAATTACTTGCGATATTAGCGACCACGGATTATGTTTTCCTCATTCACTTTTGCGTACTGCGAAATCGTTTTGCATGAGACCGATCATTTTTCCATAGGCTGTTTTGTTTTAAAATGTTCTTGTTATCTGAAAGTAATGGATGACCGGTTTCATGGAGATAGAAAATCGCACATTGTTAAAGTAGCGATGTTTCCATGGATTACACGGAGATGTTTCCTCTATGATTTCGACCTTTGATCTAAAGCTGCTTCGAACTACTTATGGAGTTTTACCGAAGGCTGTTTAGTTATTTTAAGTAGTTCACCGTCGTGCTATTAGTCTGGCGTTGGTACACATTTTAGTCGCGAGTTTGCGGCGAGAGGTGACATAGAGTTTTCAGGATTATGTTTGTAGCGGTTGGGCTATGCCGCTAGCATTTTAGGCGAATCTTATTGCTGCGAGTTTGCTTTGTCAAAGCGTTGTCCTGATGCTGAAAAAGTTTTGAAGATGGGATTATCACGGGTATAGTATCGTACCTACTTCCCTTTTCTTTTCTGAAAAGCGGGTTAGCCGTTCTTCGAAGGCTTGTAATGCGTTTTTCTTTCTTTTAGGAAGCGGGATGAGTATGCTTTAGAAGCGGCGTGGCGATCGTTTTCTCGGTTTTTGAGATTAGATCGGTTTGCATGTTCTGCTGGACAACCAAGGAGCGATGGAACAAGACTGGAAATTTTGCCTAAGACTTAGCTTGCTAGACTATCCACCTAGGTCCTAAGTTCCCTAAATTCTCACGGCAGTTTTCAAGGCGTTTTCATTCCTTTCTTACAAAAATTAAAACCTTGACAAATTTTCTAAGTTGGACGCACCTTAGTCTCATCGATCGTTCAAGGCTGCCTCTTGCCTGTTCCTCTTTGTTTAAGTGACTTTTAACGGTTCATCGTCAAAGGACTTTGAAAAGTTTGATACCGAGCGAGAATCGGTTTTGATGAAATTCTAACGAGAATATCGGGCGAAAGAGAGATATGAGCATGAAGTTCCTGTTCTCGTTTCTTAGTACTGCTGGTTAAATTGACAATGTGTCCGAAGGAACATGACAGAATCGTTGAAACAAAGGGAGGAGAAGTAGGCGATAACTCGAAGAAGGCTAAGGTGGGTGCTTTAGACAAATGGAGACATTGGGCAAGACGCCACCGAGTGAGGCTCTTAGCTCGTCGGCTATGGCGAACTGGTTAGGTCCTTATCGTTTCATATGATCTTGTATGACTTTACGAATGGTGTTTCGTAAAATATTACCGAGCTTGATTTTAAAATATGAACTTTGTTAAACAATCGAGAAGGCTTTGCGGAAGAATCGTCGTGTTTCTCGAACAATCCGAACATGGGTTTAAGAGACCAAGATGTTGCCGTTGCCGAGATCCGCGAACGACTTCTGCGGATGAAGCCAGGACCCTTGCCGCCGGCGCCAGACGGAAGACGACGGGCCTGCTGCCGGTGCCAGACGGGAGAGGACGGGCCTGCCGCCGGCGCCAGGCGCCCTGCCGCCGGCACCAGGCGCGGCATGGTCGGTCGGCATGGTCGGTCTGCCTCCGGCGCCGTGTCCCGCGTCCGCCGATGCTGCTGTTGCTCGCCTTCGTCGATCTCCGGGGCTCACGGACTCAAAGATCGAGTTACGAAAACTCAGGCAAAGATGCATGGTACTGAGACAGGACCGGGCACGTCCTATGACGGGACAGAGAAATCTTCCCCCATAGGCGAGGTGGTCGGGACAGCGACTTTGTGTTCTTCGTAAAATCTCAACGGAAGCTCCGATTGAGACGAAACGAAAACCATCTTGACCTAGACTCAAAGGAGAACAAAGCGAGTTTGCCCTAGGGCGACGTAGCCATGTCGGAGGGTGAGGTGACCTCGGTAATGTTTGTCCTTGCCCACGGCGAGGTGGCCGAGACAGTGACTTTGTTCTCTTCGTAAAATCTCAACGGAAACTCGGATTGAGATGAAACGAAAGCCATTTTGACCTAGACACAAAGGAGAACAAAGCGAGTTCGCCCTAGGGCGAGGTAGCCATGTCAGAGGGTGAGGTGACCTCGGTAATGTTTGTCCTTGCCCACGGCGAGGTGGCCGAGACAGTGACTTTGTTCTCTTCGTAAAATCTCAACGGAAACTCCGATTGAGATGAAACGAAAGTCATTTTGACCTAGACACAAAGGAGAACAAAGTGAACTCTTACTAAGGCGAACTGGGAAGACTGATCTTACCCTATGGCAAGTCGTCCTAGTAAGATCAAGCTCCGACCTCCTTTCGTTTTCCCGTTTGTTCCTCGAGAGTTGTTTGTAAGAAGTATGGCAGTGGGAATCGGTGAACCGATTTGCCGTGCTTCTGTTCCGCGAGTAATATAGGGTTTCCCCAAGGTTTCAAGGAGAGTAAGTTTTGTTTTTCCGAGAGGTTCTCGAAAGAAACGTTTTTTGTAGAAACCTTGCTCGTTGCGATTTCTCTAACTTGGTAACAAGACGAATTTTTGGGGTTTGATATATTTTATCGTTGCCCTTTCTGTTTAGATAGAGAAATTACGAGCTCGTTTCGTGCTCTTCCTGTGGCGGAAGCGCGGCTAGGTTTTGATTTGCTCGAGCACCGCGGGCGCTTGGCGTAAGCTGCTAGGTGAGCAGTCGCTGCTGGAGTTGTTTTACCATCGTTGACACAAACTGCAAGTTTTTCTTTCATATTTCCGGACATCGGTTCGATCAAGCGCTTTGCGGCCGTATGAGTAAGAGTAATCCGTCCCCCCCTCCTAGCGCCAAACTGTGGGAACCGAAATTCGCACTGTCGATTTTAATGAATAAGATTGCGGAGGAAAGCCAAGTTAACCCGACTTTCCTTGAAGGTCCGGATTCTCTGCGACAGCCAACGACAAGTGACTGAATAAATGCGGAAAAGGTTTTGTTAAGATTTGGGACTGGACCTTAAGAAAGGCTGCCTACGTACCCCTTTCGAGGATCAAGTCGGCCGTAGTTCAGTTTAGAAAGAATTGAAAAAGAGATCGAACCGTCTGGGCGGATTCGTCTTGTATGAGTGTTTGTCATAGAAACAGGCATGTCGAAGATAACGCCTAGGGTTTCTATGTGCGGAGCTCTGAAGTAAAAGAATGGTCCGATCCTTCCGAGAGGAGCGGAGATTTGCGAGCAGGAGGCGGCCAGACGTTCTAGGGCCTGCCTTGCTAGTCTAACCGCCTAAATTCTAAGTTCTATCAGCTAACAGGAGCTCTCTAGGTCTCCAATCTAGGATTTTCGGATCCCTTCTCCTCTGCTCTTGCTCTCCTTATATACCCACTCCTAGGTCGGTTTGCCTTAGGATGATGGACCTGCCTTTGGGCCGAGTTTATCTCTTCGGAAGTATTCCATTTTCGTCGATCTTCGTAATTATCCTCGAGTTTTCCCCTATTTTTCGGTGACTTGATGTTTATCCGATGTTCGGGAAATCGGATAAACCGTCATAGCCTGATTGAGCCTGAATTCTTAAAATCGTAAGTAAGTCCGTGGACTTGTCTTAAATCGTTGAACGTTTTATACGATTTCTCGGAAAGACTATCTTTCTCGTAAAATAAACCGTATAGCCTAAAGGATCGATGTTCGAGTTGATCGATCTTGTTTTATACGATATCTTCTACGAGAAATCCAATCCTTATAATTTTTGTTGTAAAACATCGAGGATGATTCCAATCGAGTCGAATCGAAAGATGTTTATTCCGTAGCCGTGATCGTATCAAACTCACGAGGATTGATCCAAGCAAGCCAAGATGGGATCAGACCGAGCATGATGGGACCGAGACCAGGACGAGGACCATCGACCGGCGCCAGGGAGCTTGCCGCCGGCGCCAGGCCAGCCCGCTGCGGACGATGCCGCTGGCGCCAGGCGGGTGCCGCTGGCGCCAGGTCGGGCCATGGACGCTTCAGGGGTTCTCGTCACCGTGGGTTTTCCGTTGCCGATCTTTCCCCGCTAATCGCTCGCGGCGGGAAATCTTTGAGTTTGAAGGATCTTTGGCGTAGATTTCGAGATAACCGCTGACCTCACAAGAGAGTGGATATTCTAATTTGAGAAAATCTCGTATAACTTCTTTTCAAATTATCCGAGACTTTTTGTTTCAAGAAATACTTTCCAGAGACTTTCAGTCATTGATTCCGTCGTGACCGATTTCGACACCAACACCGATCATGGCCGTTACGAAAACATCCATGACGCTTCCGGCGCTGGCGAAGCAGGTTCAGAACCCGATGCATCTGGCTCCGTCGCTGACTCCAGTGCCTCCGTCGCTGACCCCAGCCCCTCTGGCCGTGGTACCGTTGCTGACTCAAGCGCCTCCGTTTCTGGCTCCGTCGATAACTCCTCCGCCTCGGTTGTTGTTAAATAATTAAGATGTTCCTTTCGGATTTTTAAATATGTTTTGCTGTTAAGATGTTTTTTATGCAAATCTTGGTTAACTCGTATTATTATTCATGTGATGTACGTCTTATGTATACATTATTAACATGGTGTACGTCTTTATGCAACTCAAGTTTAATGCACACTAGTACTCCTGACTGCATTATTCAAATTATCTTTATAGTGTTATGTCTACGTGTACATAAATTCTAAATACGTACATATGTTGGAGGTGTACGGAAGTACCTGTGTACACCTGATGATATCATGTTTCTCCTTCCACAAAACATATTAAAAATATTAAAATCATCACAACTTTAACATAGTCAAATATGTAAATGATAATAACATTTGCGGATAAGAGATTAAACATCACAAACAGAGCAAAGCACATATTTAAAGCATGTGGAAAATATTGGAACAGATCCAAAAGAATCTGCAATTTTACAGGACCCTTCAAATTCATTAGTGTAATCGTGCCCATACTGGCACTTAGGTGACTTGATTACGTCGTTGTCGGAAATTTGAAAGTACCGGTATGTGTTAAGATATAGTGCTTGAACTGCAACAAGCGCCACTCAATCTCACCGCCAGTTCCAAAATGGCATATGACTTAAGGTCGTCATGAATCGATGCAAACTCCTAGAAAACTTTGGTAGCTTCCTTATCAATACCAAGAAAAACATTGAATATACCTACAGACAAGGTTGAAAGGTCGTGCGTAGAGGCACATTTACTTAATAGGGCGTCGATGCTTTCCTCAAGGCCTACAAATGTTAGCGTTTGAGGCCTTCGTAGTACCACGGCATCTGTATTGCCAACAGTAACACACTTCGGAAGAACTCCTGGAACTTTTCAAATATGCGATTTCAGGTTCTGTGGCGATGAACATAGGATTGATATTGTACGCCTGTAAGACCGAGGGTTCATGGGCGAGATGGTATCCAAGCTTACTAGCGGATATGAAAGGTGCAAGGTACCAAAATGAATCCTTCCCAACAAGTGCAATAATTTTGAAAATTATTTCTTGGGAAGCATTGGAAGCACTAGATCTGCCATAGTATTTGGTAACAAATGACCTTTTGGTGCATAATGAGTTAATTTGGAGGGTTAAAACCAGAATTTAAATAGGCGATTGTTAGACCAATAATTTTCAAACCTACTCTGTAGAAGTAAATACAGAGTGTTATGGGAAACCCCAACTACTTGCAAATGAGTTCTTTAATGCGATATTACATTACACATTTACTATATATATGTACACTTTAACTATTAATGGGTACACCTAACATATCGTGAACATTAACTATTCAATATATTATTCGGTAGCTTATTTATGGGTAAAATCTGGATTTTTCTATTCAATATTTCTTTCTATACACTTTGTTTTCCTATCATTATACCGACATAAATATCAGTTAACCTATCTTAGAACCAATCTTGCTGTAAATATTAATGGGTACACCTAACCTTGCTGTAACCTATCTTATAGCGGGACAATACATGATTTTGAGGTTTGCATAATCCAGAATGATCGTACACCTAAAATATTACATCACGAATATTACAGAAGTTCATTTAGTTGGATATATATGACAATAAGAAATTACAAAACAAACAGAGAGTAATGAAGTTAAACACATAGACAAACAGAATGACAACACATTCATAAAAGACAGAACAATATTAAAGCTAAAAACTACAGGATGTGACAAACATGGTAACATGTCCAAAATAGCCAACAGTTTTTGCAAGATTCATGGCCATCCGCGGAAATTTCGTGTCCATAGATGCATTTTTGCTTTGGATAAACTCATCATCCGGAAATTTGAAGGTCTCACCGTAGCTGGTCGGATATGGATGGTCGAAGTAAGATAATTCCGCCTTGAGCAATTATCCCATATCAAAGTGTTCTTCCGACCTAAGGTCCACGTCATTGAGTGCCAACTGCTGAAATGCTTCGCTGGCTTCTATCTCTCTTCCAAGACATACATTGAAGACACCTACGGCGAGGGTTGACTCGTTGTGTATTGGAACATTTCTACGCAAGACTTTGATGCCTGCATCTAGCCCAGCCGTCATGCTTTGGTGGATACCTTCGTAGTATATGGCGTTGATATTGCCAGCAGTTACGCATTTTATGAAGAAGGCGCGAAACCTTCCAAATATCCTGATTTCGGAGTAATGGTGATTTGAGATCATAAGAAGGATGTTGCAACTCTTCAACACCGACAGGTCATATACAAGTCCGTAGGAGTACTTACTAGAAAGCATGAATGGACCCGAATCGTAAATGATTCCTCCCCAAGTATTGTAAGTAATTTGCAAGCGATTTCGTCAGGTATATTAGGGAATCCTTGTAAACTATTTCTTTTGTGGTTTAACATATTTTACAGTACTCATAGAAAGAAGATGAATGAACTACAAATGTATTGGACCAGTTAAATAGAGAAGCCAAGAATTTGATTGCCATAAATGAAACTGTAAATTTCACAGTAATTACTCTTACGTCTACTACCAGCCTAAGTATTTACTCTTACCTAATATGAACCAAACTATCTTGTAAAACATTAAATGCAGTATTTACAAAATAATTATACAGTAACTTCTTTTTAATCTTTGAACACCGGTGCTATTTTTAATTAAAACCGATAGTGGATACAATTTTGGGCCTAATTTATTTCGTATTTAGACATATCTGGCACAAAGATTAGTAATTAATAGCGTTATGTGGTCGTCGGCCGTACTCTTTTCCATTAATTGGTATAACTTAATAACGTGACGGTTGAGTGGCTCGATGTCCACTATCGTCTCTAGAAAACTGTATTTTCTTCTCATCTTCTTCCTTATCTTTTTGAATCCATTAACAAAAAAAAAACAAAATATGTCCTCTTCGTCATCTGCATCCAACCTTCGCCGGAACCGTGAATACCACAGCCCATCTCCGAATCGCCAATCAAGATCCTCATTTGAGAATGGCAAGGAAGAGCCTCCATTTATGACATTTGAATCTCGCCTGGAAGCAAGTCAGGGGTTCTTTATCGCAAGCACACCGGTAGCAAACCCATGGTCTATTCGTCATGTAACTGAATAGTAGATAACTGATGTTAGTGTTAGATGATCCGGCCTTTGCTGAAGCTCGTACAATAGTAGATAATGTTGGGTGGATGTACACTGTATTGCATGTTTGGCCTTTCTGTCCAAGAGTAGTTAGGGAATGCATCTCCAACATATATAGTGCCAAAGATGGCGTTTATATCAGGGAATGCCGTTTTGATTTCGACCCCGTCGTGATAAATCAACTCTTTATGACTCCATTTGTGGAACAGTCTCACCCATGGGAGGATGATAATCTGTCGCAGGCAATTTTGTTCTTGACCAGTGGGCGCTGTCCTGGCTGGGAGACATTCTCGCTAACTTATCTCCTCCCACAATATTTTCCTCTACAAACTCTGTGAGCTTAACTGGCTCCTTGGTATTTAAGTAGATGCAATGATCAAAAAGCGTCTGCGTTTTCTCTTCGTGTTTGTAAGAAACAAGCCGATAGACTATGGTCGTTTGGTTTATGACCACGTCGTCGATATGTCTCGTGACTCTAATGCTGACAGGAAAATTATTCTCTCCAACTTAATCTATCAAACTCTCATTCTTCAGAGGGAGATTTTGGCTCTTCCAGGTGATGAACCCCTTATTGGTCATCCACTTCGGATTAACGGAGACGAGGCGGACATTTCAATACTAGGGGGAGAAGAGATCGTATCAATTCAGAAAGTGAATAACTATTATTTTCTTTACTATTTTCGGCATCTCCTTTATGTTTTCTTAACTATTCGGCAGGAATATTTTGAAATACTCTATGCAACTCTATGTTTTGTATTCGGCATTAAGTACTTATTTTTTCCCTCTTGAATGTGACTTTCTTTAGATATAATAACTACTTTTGTTATGAACCTGAGATCAACTTTAGTTGTACACCGTATAATAAATACTTATGTTATGAAAATGAGATCTACATTAGGTCTACTTCCGTTCTAATAACTACCTCTCTTATGAAACCCAGATCTACAGAAGGTGTATGAAACAATAACTATTAAATTTATAAAACAATAACTATTGAAACAGAGATAAAGATTGAATAGTTCATGAACCAATAACTACTATAGTTATAAAACTAAAATCAACTGTAGGTGTACAATTAATATCTATTAAGTATACATAACACGTCACCCAATAAGTTTTGCAGTACACCTCACGAGGGTGATAGCAACCTTACAACCAAGCATCGAAAGATGGAAAACTGGTGTTTGGCTTAAAGTCTCGTAAAAAAATAGCAACCTCTTTTAACCAGAAGCAGCGGTTACACATGTCTTCAGCCTTACTCTGTTCAATGCCCACCAGTTCCCAGTCCTGGTCCAAAATAGAAGTACAAGGGCAACTATAGAGCGGCGGTAAGACTGTTAATATGAAGTGGTCCCTCTTTGTTAGAAGCATGGCGTTATGAGACCAATTCCATCCCTCGTCTGACGATCTTGCAACCATTGCTATCTGAGCAACGGATTTTCTTGTAAAGCGAGAGAAGTACTCCCCGTCGTCATTGAAATTTTTTGCTGTCATTGCATAGGTATACAAAGCTCGGTGGAAGCCTGCATCTGCTGCTGACTTTAAGTATGTAAATCCTTCTTCATGACGATCCAGCCTGTAGAAATATTCTACACCCTTGATGTAAAGAGTACTTTAGTTTCCCGCGTCGTAGCATCTCCTCAACAACAAATATCCCATTCCCACATACAAGGGGTCTTTAAACATATCGAGCGAAGCATACACCCCAACACCTCTGCCAACGCTTGACTTACGCGTGGCACAGAGTCTATAAAGATCTACTAAGGAGTTGTGTGCGACGCGTTCCACAACTAGAGCTTGAATCTCTGTAGGAAGACTTAGTATCGGGAACTCTTGCATTATGACGAGGAAATCGGAGCGTACCCAAGTTTTTGCAAGATACATATGTTAAGAACAACTACCGGTATATATAAGGACATATCCATAAGTAACCAACAGTACTGAAGGGATGTCTATTACGAAAGAGTGTCTTTCTACATCATGCCAACAGTTGAAACTGATGTCAGATTTTGCAATGAGCGTAATAGTTTCTTCTGGAAAACACCTATGACCGTAACACGTAAACCATACCACCTAAACCCTAATCCCTAAACTGTAAAACCCCAAACCCTATACCCTAAAATCGAAATGCTATTCCCTATACTATTTATCGTATAAGTTAGGGAACAAGATTAGTCAATATCCTAATCCCTAAACCCTAAACCCTATACCCTAAACTGAAAACCTATACCCTAAACTGGAAACCTTAAAAACACGCTTTACAACTAATGAAGAACTAATACTTCATATTACGTTAATCATACCACAAACATCCAACAAATGGTTGTTCCAAAATACAAGCATATCCAAAATAACAGGTTCGTCGTTATTTCAAAATACAAACCTATCCGAAAAAGGTTCAATGTAGTTAAAAATTAACAAGTTCCTAGCTATTGAGATCAGTGCACAGGTTCCTTGCATGTAGTCTTCTTGTGAACTTCCTTGAAACACCTGGAACACTTGTTCAGTTTCTTCTTTTTACTCGCCCCTTGCTGTAAACGGTAAAGTTATTATAATTGGAAAGTGTAATATTGGTTACTAAAATATTAGTAAAAGGTGTACAATGAGTGTTTTACCGGAACCTCTCCAGCTGAAAGTTTTCTTTTAATTCCTGGCCTTCCCTTCGTCCTTTTGGTCATTGGTGGATAGAGATCAACGTTTAGTATTTCTGCGGGCACTTGAACATCCTTTGGATCTGGAACCGGAAGTATGATACCCTTAACAGTTTCAGCCCATGTTACTCTGACATGGTGTTTCGAGACAAACACGCTGTACTGCATATTACAAAAAGAAGCAGCAGCAATGGCGTGTCAGCAAGGCAAACAAGGCTTCTGGAATTCTAGGCACGAGCAAATTCGTTTTTCCAGATCCACGTGGAAACCGAATCCAGTTGGCTTGTGTGTAACTTTGAATACCCAAGTCGAACATGGCAAAACCAAATGGCCCGTAGAGAGCACTAGTTGTTCAACCAGTATTTTCTCAATTTTGGGAGGAACATTTCCCTTCATCTTACTGATCTCCACGCGTCTGCTTTATACCATCTACACAGCATCCGACTAATAAACTCTAGCAATGCCATTATAGGACTATCATGAGCTGGCATAAGCGCTTTATTCAAAGATTTAGTTACGTTTGAAGTTATCAAGTTATATCTCTCCCCTTCGAAATGTGAACGTGTCCATAACTTGGGGTCGATTTTCTCCAAATAATTCAAACATCTATAATCCGCTAGCTTTATAAGCTCATGGATCTCTTTAAACCCCGAAACCCTGAATGCCTCTCCTGCCCTGCCAACCATACCCTTCTGCTGCAGTCCTTTATACTTTTCATAGCGTTCGCTGAAGGTGTAATGAGACAAATACCATGGTGTGCCGCGGGGATACCATTTATCTTTAAGCTGCAAAATAGAGCATCTATCTGATATTATACTCAAATCAGAACTATCTTCTACAATAGTTGACAACTTCTCGAAAAACCACTTCCAGGATTCTACGTTCTCACTTTCCACTACTGCGAAAGCAATAGGGAATATGCGTCTGTTAGCATCTTGCCCGCTGGCACTTAGCAAACACCCTTTGTACATCCCAAACATATGGGTGCCGTCCACCACTAAAACCTTTCGCAGATTCTTCTACCCATTGATGCATGCCTTCAGGGACATGAATGCATACTTAAACCTTGTTTTTCCTTCTTTATCGATTTTGGTTTCAATATCGGTGATTGTTTCAGGATTTTCGAGCTTAAGTACATGGAAGGACTGTGGTAGCATCTTGTAAGACATCTTTTGTGTTCCTTGGGAAGACGCAATCGCTAGTTCTTTAGCCTTCCAAGCTTTCCAGTATGTGCATGTATAGTTGAATTCCGTTCGCAATACTTCCGGAAGTTCCATTGCACGCGGTCCATAGTGGAGTCTTTCGTATTTTGACCGCAAAAGAGCTGCAAGCACTTTTGATGTACCATGTTTTTTATACTTTTCTCGAACATCGGATATTCATACATGTGTCAAAATTGCTTTCTTGACAAGATAAGTTGGAGAATCACCAAGTTGCACAGCCAATACCCTCCAGTTGCATTCTTTGTCGTAGCATTTCGCTGTGACTTGGCGTTTGCAATGCCTCAGCTTAAAAGTGCACACATTTGCAATTGCATAGATGGCCAACGTCAACTTGCACTACGCTTTGTCTTTAAACGTCCTTCCAACGGATATATCAGAGTCCTCCTTGCTGGAGTCGATGTCCAGCGGTTCGAAGCTGCTTCCATCCATTTCATTATACACAGGATCTACATCATTATATCCATACATTTCTGGTACTTGTATACCTTTCATAAATGCTTCTCCACCCTGAACTTGGGTAGTTTGGATGACGGGAGGATCAACAAACACATCGTCATCTTTGACTTCACGGTTGTGTATGTTATATTGTTTTGGTGGAGTATCCAGAAATACATCACCACTTTCACCTGTATCTGTTTTTTGATTGTGCAAGACCTAACGCTTGGAGGAATAGGACTCGCATAACCTGGTCCTTTCGTTGCTGTTTCTCCACCCTAATACTCGGTCGACTCGGGGATAGGAAGCTCAACAAAATCATCATCATCATCAGTCACCCAGTTGTGTTTGTTTTTAGATTTTGGTGGAGTGACAAGAACAACATCAACGCCTTCGTCGGTCTCTGTTCCTTGGGTATACGGACAAACACCAGTTCTAGAGGAGGATATATTATCGCTTGCTTCATCTGTAATATCCTCTGAACGTCTCCGCTTGGAAGGAGTTTTCTTTGATTTAGAACCACCTGCAGCACGAGATCGTTGACCCCTACCATGTTGGGGTCAAAATCGGTCAATGACGAAATCGTCACCCGAAAGTCCTCGAAAGAAAAGCCAAGCGGCGATCAAATCCAAGAAACGGGTCGCCGCCGATAAAACTCACGAAGGCTTAACGGTGAGGGTCCTGGCCCATCAATCGTCGTCTCACGATCTCGGCGATGACAGCGTCTGGTCCCTTGAAATCCATGTCCGGATTGTCCGAGATCTACAATGAGTCTTCCGTAAAGCCTTCGATTGTTTTAAAGATTCATCTTTTAAACATATCTAAAATTGAACCACATCGCTCTCACCGGCTGACGGAAAATCTGAAGATCTAAGTCCATCTCAAAATCCGATACTCGCGGAATCTCGTTGGAAACAATTATCTCGAGATCTACGATTGAGACCCTCCCCGAAACTCGAAGATTTCCGCAAACGACTGACGAGGGAAAGATCGAACAAACCATAAGCGGCAAAGGCGGCCTGGCACCAACAGCGGGGCGGCGCTGGCTTGCGCCAGCGGCACCGACTTAGCGCCCGGCCCGGCAGCGGGACAGCGAGCTGGCCTGGCGCCCGGCACCACGACTGGCGCCCGGCGCAGCTTGTAAGACATCTTTGTGTTCCTTGGGAAGACGCAATCGCTAGTTCTTTAGCCTTCCAAGCTTTCCAGATGTATGTATAGTTGAATTCGCTCGCAATACTTCCGAAGTTCCATTGCACCGGTCCATAGTGGAGTCTTTCAGATTTTGACCGCAAAAAGAGCTGCAAGCACTTTTGATGTACCATGTTTTTATACTTTCTAACATCGATATTCATACATGTGTCAAAATTGCTTTGACAAGATAAGTTGAGAATCACCAAGTTGCACAGCCAATACCCTCCGCTTGCATTCTTTGTCGTAGCATTTCACAGACTTGGCGCTTGCAATGCCTCAGCTTAAAAGTGCACACATTTGCAATTGCATAGATGGCCAACGCCAACTTGCACTACGCTTTGTCTTTAAACGTCCTTCCAACGGATATATCAGAGTCCTCCTTGCTGGAGTCGATGTCCAGCGGTTCAAGCTGCTTCCATCCATTTCATTATACACAGGATCTACATCATTATATCCATACATTTCTGGTACTTGTATACCTTTCATAAATGCTTCTCCACCCTGAACTTGGGTAGTTTGATGACGGAGGATCAACAAACACATCGCCATCTTTGACTTCACGGTTGTGTATGTTATATTGTTTTGGTGGAGTATCCAGAAATACATCACCACTTTCACCTGTATCTGTTTTTGATTGTGCAAGACCTAACGCTTTGGAGGAATAGGACTCGCGATAACCTGGTCCTTTCGTTGCTGTTTCTCCACCCTAATACTCGGTCGACTCGGGATAGGAAGCTCAACAAAATCATCATCATCATCAGTCACCCAGTTGTGTTTGTTTTAGATTTTGGTGGAGGACAAGAACAACATCAACGCTTCGCCGGTCTCTCGTTCCTTGGGTATACGGACAAACACCAGTTCTAGAGGAGGATATATTATCGCTGCTTCATCTGTAATATCCTCTCAACGCCTCCGCTGGAAGGAGTTTTCTTTGATTTAGAACCACCTGCAGCACGAGATCGCTGGACCTCAGTTAGTCAAAATCGGTCAATGACGAAATCGCCACCAAAGTCCTCGAAAGAAAAGCCGTTTAATGCATCAAATCCAAGAACGGGTCGCCGCCGATAAAACTCACGGAAGGCGCCAACGGTGAGGGTCCTGGCTTCATCAATGCGATCGCCTCACGATCTCGGCGATGACAGCGCCCTGGTCCCTTGAAATCCATGTCCGGATTGTCCGAGATCTACAATGAGTCTTCCGTAAAGCCTTCCGATTGTTTTAAAGATTCATCTTTTAAACATATCTAAAATTCGAGCCACATCGCCTCATCCTCGACGACGAAAATCTGAAGATCTAAGTCCATCTCAAAATCCCGATACTGCTAATCTCGCTGGAAACAATTATCTCGAGATCTACGACAGAGACCTCCCGAACTCGAAGATTTCCGCAAACGACCGACGAGGGAAAGATCGAACAAACCCATAGACGGCAAGATCGCCTGGCACCAGCAGCGCTGGACGCTGGCTGGCCTGGCGCCAGCGGCACCGGCCTGGCGCCGGCGCACGCTGGACGCTGGCTGGCCTGGCGCCAGCGGCACCAACCTGGCGCCAGCGACGCAGGAGCGGGCTGGCCTGGCGCCAGCGGCACCAACCTGGCGCCAGCGGCACCGGCCTGGCGCCGGGCGGCACTGCCTGGCGCCGGCGGCACCGGCCTGGCGCCCGGCCGTAGACAGCAGGCAACCCTAAGCGCCAGCGGCACCGGCTTTAGCGCCCGGCGGCCGCAGCGGGGCGGGCTGGCCTGGCGCCAGCGGCACCAACCTGGCGCCAGCGGCACCGGCCTGGCGCCGGGCGGCACTGCCTGGCGCCGGCGGCACCGCCTGGCGCCCGGCGCACCGGCCTGGCGCCGGCGGCACCAACTGGCGCCGGCGGCACTGCCTGGCGCCGGCGGCATTCGCCTGGCGCCGGGCGGCATCGCTGGACGCTGGCTGGCCTGGCGCCAGCGGCACCAACCTGGCGCCAGCGGCACCGGCCTGGCGCCGGCGGCACAGCGGGGGCAGCGGGCTGGCCTGGCGCCAGCGGCACCGGCCTGGCGCCGGGCACGCTGGACGCTGGCTGGCCTGGCGCCAGCGGCACCGGCCTGGCGCCGGCGGCCGCAGCGGGGGCAGCCAGGCGGCTAAGCCCAGCGGCACCGGCCTGGCGCCGGCGGCAGCGGGGCTTGAGCTGGCCTGGCGCCAGCGGCACCGGCCTGGCGCCGGGCGGCACGCTGGACGCTGGCTGGCCTGGCGCCAGCGGCACCGGCCTGGCGCCGGGCGGCACTGCCTGGCGCCGGGCACGCTGGACGCTGGCTGGCGCCGGCGGCACTCGCCTGGCGCCGGGCGGCACTCGCCTGGCGCCGCGGCACTCGCCTGGCGCCGGCGCACGCTGGACGCTGGTCGCCTGGCGCCGCGGCACTCGCCACGCTGGCCGCCTGGCGCCGGCGGTACCGGCCTGGCGCCGGCGGCACCGTCCACCTGGGCGGCCTGGCGCCGGGCGCACTCGCCTGGCGCCGGCGGCACCCGTCAGCGAATTCGGCTGTCGTCGATCCGGCCCTCGTCCGGTTTCATTCCTATCGTGTCTGTTCGATCCCATCTTAGCTTGTTCGATCAATCTACACAGGTTTGGTATGATCACGTTACTCTAGAACGCCACTTCCTCGACTAAACAAGGAATTAAGGTTCCTTCGAAACACCGAGACCTTCAAAGACTGTCCTTTCAAAACCGTGAAAACGCCTTAAACGCCCAACGCGGCCAAAACGCCCACGCACGCATTTTCCAAAAGAAGGATAACTATGACGGTTTATCTTTATCCTCACATAAGAGATAAATGTCAAGTTTCCATAAGAGATAAATGTCAAGTTTCAAGATAAATGTCAAGTTTCCGATAAACACAAAGATGGACGAAATGGAAAAGCCCGACTCAGCCCGCGAAGATAGACCGCCATAGGGGAGGAGTATAAGGAGAGCTTTGAGCAAGAAGCAAACCAGATCACAAAACGTCCGAGCACTTAGAGCAACTTAGCATTCTTTTTCACTAGCGAAGCGCGACTCAACCGGATAGACTTAAGCGATCAGACTAGCTAACTTGCCGACAGCCTCGAGCCAAGGCTCTTACCTGTTGTTCACGCCAACGCTGATTCGAAATAAAATCTTTTGCTCTATTCTTTTTTTACGATTTTATTCCGCTTACATTTTCTTTGTCGAACTGATTGTGTCGTAGCGCCCAGCAGATATCCGGACCTTCGTAGGCTTGGTTCACTTGGCTTTCCTCCAAATCAACTTAATTTGACGGTGCTAATTTCGTTCCCACAGTTTGGCGCTAGAAGGAGGGTGGGTTACGGATCTATCTATCTCGCGAATCACACGCCGATCATGTCAGCCGACGCCACCAAGGATCAGCCAGCGCGGACGCACACCTCGCCGATGCCAACGCTGAGAGGACTCCAGCTGAGACGCTGCCCGCAGTCACTGCTGATGCAAACACCGGGCGCCAGGCAGATTAAGGAACTGTTTACCGCTTCCGGCGCCGGGCGAACAACAGGACAAGTTGATAACCCGCCGCGAAAACAGGTCGATACCTTAACCGCGAGAGGCTGTCGCGCTGGTCCACTAAGGCTGGCAGAAGACTCGACTCGATCCCCGGCACGGGACAAAGATGCCCCGAAGAGCCCACTCCCGGGAAACGGCTCCAAAGGAGGACAGCAAACGACTCGAACCTTCCACTCCGGC
Organism: Brassica carinata; assembly: GCA_016771965.1. Classification (NCBI taxonomy): domain Eukaryota; kingdom Viridiplantae; phylum Streptophyta; class Magnoliopsida; order Brassicales; family Brassicaceae; genus Brassica; species Brassica carinata. The sequence continues at coordinate 8,158,280 of CM028692.1, read as the reverse complement.
CGCGGAAACAAGGAAAGCGACGCCGAAGATCGATCTAGATGTCAGCTTAATCGATCGACCCTTCCGATGAAGACGCTGACATCCACCCCAGGAGAACCCGGCCAGTCCGCCGCGCATTCGATCCTTCGATAGCCCATGACGTAAGAGGAAGAAGAACTCTACTCGATGGAGCAGGAAGAACTCGCGAAGATCAAACTCGATCTATCGCGACCAGCGCCGACAGGTTCGAGGAACGGCGGGCCAATGAGATCCATGATCTCCGTGAATCTCAAACGCCGATCATGTCAGCCGACGCCACCAAGGATCAGCAGCGCCAGACGGCACACCTGCCGATGCCAACGCTGAGAGGACTCCAGCTGGAGACGCTGGCCCAGTCACTGCTGATGCAAACACTGAGGCGCCAGGCAGATTATGAACTGAATCAGGCGCTGGCGAACAACAGACAAGCTGATAACCTCGCGCAAAACAGGTCGATACCTTAACCGGCGAGAGCAGTTGCCGCTGCTGGTCCCACCAAGGCGCCAGAAGACTCGACTTCGATCCCCAAGCACGACAAAGATGCCCCGAAGAGCCCACTTCGGTGAAACGGCTCCAAAGGACAGCAAACGACCTCGCAGAACCTTCCACCCGCCGGGAACAAGGAAAGCGACGCCGAAGATCGATCTAGATGTCAGCGACCGATCTTCTTATGAAGACGCTGACATCCACCCCGTGAGAACCGGCCAGTCCGCCGGCAGACGGTATCCTTCGATAGCCCATGACGAAGAGGAAGAAGAACTCTACCGATGGAGCAGGAAGAACTCGCAAGATCAAACTGATCTATCGCGACCACGCCGACAGGTTCGAGGAACGCCGGCGGCAATACGGTGATCCATGATCTCCGTGAATCTCAAAAAGACCGGGCTGAAGTGAAAGCGTAAAATCGCAGATCCATCAGCGACCAGTTCTGCCCTCGAGATCGACACTTCTCGAGGAAGCACGGAAAACGCCACCACTGGATCACGAAACACGATCTCAGACCCGTGGAAGATCAAAACCCGGCCTATGACGGTACGACGGATCCTAAGTCACACCTGCAGTCCTTCCAGATCGCAATGGGTAGGTGCAAACTCCTCGAACGCCGAACGGACGCAGGTCATTGTCTTCTTCGCCGAAAGCACCTCAAAGGTGCTGCGCCGAAAGTGGTTCTCCTGCCAAAAGGAACTCCATCGAAGTCCGCCATCCGGCCTCGGGCGCCAAACAGTATCATGTTCATGGATAGAGAAACGTCCGACGGGATCTATGGAGTCTAGCTCGAAGGAAGACGAAGTCACCCGACTTCATGCTAAGGTTCAAACTGGTGATGGCCAGAGTATCGGGCATCAGCGATAATGTCGCAATCGACGCCTGAGAAAACTCTCTGGTACAAGTCGGTTCGAAGTGGATACTACTGGAAAGCCGCGACAATCCAGGATACTTCCACAAGGCAACAGACTTCATCATCATGGAAGAAGAGATGAAGCTTTATCGCAGAAGCACGGACCGCAGAAAACCGCTGGCCCAAGAAGAAACCCTCTCAACGACAAATACGCCCATCACGGCGGGAAGACGCCCAAGGCGCAGCATAACTACGCCATCAACTCGAGCAGGGCAAAACCTCCCGTAACACCTGACCAGGAACCAGTACAAGGATAACTCCTACTGAAGTTCCACGACCAGGTCACTCCACCGCTAACTGCAAGTTTCGCGCCGCTCACGTAAAACTCCTCACCGGCGAAGCTATCAAAGGTCAAAAGTATAAAGGACTTACTCTCTGACTCTGACCGCCCAAAGACTAACAAAACTATCTCAAGACCGCTGACCGAAAACCAATCAAAAAGCGCTGAAGAAGACAAGACGATCAAGGGAACAAACAGTCGCCAGAGGGTAAACATGATCATCGGAGGATCACAGCTTCTACCAGGACTCGTCTCATCGATAAAAGCCTACGGCGAAAAGCCGAGACCAGTTCCAACTGGTTCCTGACAGCGATGTTCCTAACCACACGATCGCTGAGGAACACGCGACCGTCGGAATCGACAAACCTCACTGCGATCCTTTGGTAATCGATCTGGTCATCCAGGATTCTCGGGTCGCGCATTCTCGCCGATACTGGAAGCACGGTCAACGCCATCTTCCGCGACACCCTCTACAGGATGAAGATCCCACTTGGGAAGTCGCCCCGAGCCAAAACCTTTGACGGGTTCTGCCACTACCATGACCTCGAAAATTAAACTCCCAGCCATGGCAAGGAAGTTACAAAGATCGCCGAAGTTTGCAGTAGTCGACAACCCGCCATCTACAACGCCATCATGGGAACCCTTTGATCAACTCCATGAAGGCAGTACCGCCCACATATCACCTCGTATCAAGTTCCCGACCGACCGAACCGCAGCCATCGGGTAGCCTAAACAGTCGAGACTCATACCTAGCCGAAGTTCAAACTGCTAAAAGATCGAACGCCCCGCGGTCAACTCAAAACGAAGCAAAGGAATCACACAACATTCTCGAAGACTCAAGGAAAGATGATCCAGAATCATCCAACAGGCAACGATTCAAGAAGCTTAACAAAGCTCAATCCACCGCCGAGGACCGATAGCTCGACTTCGCGACACACCACTGATCCCACCAGCACGATCGAACGGCGACACACGGGAGTAAAACGCCCCAGCAACTATCAGAACTACGAGATGGCTTGATCCTCGAAAGAGGTATCGAAAGGGCTCCGTCAAACCCGACGAAGTTCAGCCATCCCCCACCGGGGACTGGGTGCGATAATTCCATACTCCCACAAAACGCCAAAATCCGCGATATGTACTTTTAAACTCTCAAATTTTTAATAAAATTCTTTATATCTTTATACTTACTGAAACGATCAACGCTGAAAACGAAAATCATATCTTCAAAAGAAACGCCAGACGCCGCACTTCTTAAAAAGATAACAAAACTCGTGATATCCGCAGACAGTCCACCAGCGACTTAAAATAACTCACGCCGCCGACCTCCGACGGACGCCATAAGAAACGCTCGCCAATACAAAATCGTAGTCAGACCTACAAAGGTCCTCTTACATCCGATTATCATATCATACTATACAAGAAACCCAAAATTTTGGTTTAGCATCTCGATAAACTCCGAAGATAGCTCGATTCTTTTAACACAAGTCATATAAGCCGCTAATTAGTCGGACTTTAAACGAAAAGAATCAGGAAGAAATCACTAACAGGCAAAACGAAAGCCGATCAGTCATCGCACAGCCTCAAAGCTGAGAGTAAACCTAGGTCTTGCCCTAAACCCAGTCTTGCTGGATCTTGACATCTCACAGACATAGTATCGTGATAAGATCCCAAAACATGTCTCTTATCGCTACACCTAAAACGCCGCTAAAAAGTAGCATACGCACTGCGAAAAAAAGAGTTAGGATACGAAGTGACTACTGCGATCCTTCCTCTATACTTGACGAAAGTATAAATCAAAACAAAAGACGAAATCTCGAAATTTTCATATTCATAAAAGCCGCAAAGACGGCAGGATTCAAAGCCACCAACGGCCAGTCCCAAAAACATAAGAATGCAACCTCCAACGGTCGCAGGATAAAATTACTAAAAACCGCCACACACGGCCAGAAAATTCAATTCATAGAAGGAAGTCAACGTTGAGAAATCCGGATGCAGAAATCCCAAATGAACTAGCAGGCTGGTCCACTTCTTCATTCACACCTCGAGCATTCCCACCATTCTCGGTGTTCTCATCGGTCCGACCTCCACCGTATCCTCGAAACCTCGATAGGTTCCCATAGTCTCCGGACTCTTTCTTCTACCGGAGGAACCAAGGACTCAGCATGAGCACACTCGCCATGAAATCCTTCATTTCAGCGACTCGAATCGAAAAGAGAAATCTGTTCTGAGACTTGTAAAGATTTACGATCAACCTCGCACTCGCGAAATCACCAACAAACTCCTGAGCTTCTTTAAAGCATTGAAACTCAGCAGCAAACGATTCGCCCGCCTTGCCACCGCCTGCACTATCCTTCTTCCTCTCCTTTCCGCCGACGAGATTCGGAAAGGAAGCTCAGCTTGCTTCACGCGTTCTGTGCCTTCACCTCTTGACGGAACCGAAAAGCTCGCTCCACTTCTGTGGTCTTGAAGTTAGCAATCCTGGATTTGCGGAAACTCGAGTCAAGCGCCTCGCTAAACACTCTTAGTCCCTGCATGAAACTCAAGATCAGCAAGCATGCTTATATACGGATTCAAACGCAAGGTTAAAGAAGTTCGAGGGCCAAACCTCGCTGACACGCTGGGAGCCCTCGGCAAAAACCGCCGTTTCTCCTCATCCTCCAACCACTCATCAGTAGTAAACTCCGGAGGAAGGCCATCAAAGAAGTTGATAGGAGGAAAACCGCTGGCTCCATCTTTTCCGTTGGAACAAAACTAGGATTTTCTCCCAACGGTGAAGGGTTTTTCGAGCCTTCCCATCATCGATTTCCTTCCCCTTACGAGACCTCTGTCTGCGCCCGAAGGAACCACGGTAATAGGTTCGCATCGCACGACGGAACAGAACCCCGACCGATAAAGGTTAACCGCATCTCGGATCCGCTCAAGGGTGAAGGATTTCCAGAAAACGGCCTTGACGAAGAAGATCTCTGACGAAAACATTACCAGCAAATGCGCGGTAGGGTTGTTCCTTACAAAACGAAAATTTTGTCAAAGACACGACTTCAAAAAGTGAGATAGATAACAGAATTTTCGCCATAGTACCTCGTTAAAGTTCCATGCCCGGAAATAGATGGAGGCAGCTCGACAGACTCGCCATCTATTTGAACAAAGAAGAAACGCCCTGCCACGATTTGGGATTCGAAGTAGTCCCTGAATCACGCCATATCCTTCTTAGGCAGCATGGAATAGTAACCGCCACCCCGCCGGCCGAGTACCCCAAAGACCTTCAAATCATCGGGACCAAGATCAATCCCGAAGTTCAGTAGCTAGCAATTAGTATCCAAGCCAACTCTCCAAGGCAGGAACGCTGAGTTGGTTGATCGAAGTTCAGCGTGAAGCGCATCTAACAATGGCACCAGGAATTGGAAACCACATACGGCAGACGTAAAGAAAGCTTCGTAACATGTAAAGAAATCTTGCGGAGGATTCCTTGCACTCGCTACCAACGGAATCCAAATTTGACTCTTCAGAACCTGGTAAAATCTCAAGAACCTTGAGATATTTACGAAACCGAAGCTCGGCAAAAGGAGCACCGGCTGCCTCGCAGGCCTCTTCGAACAGGGATCTCTCGGCAGTATAGGGGCTTAACCTACAAGGGCTCTGAATATGCGATTCTTTCCTCCTCGACCGACTCCTCCCGCTTTACCGCTATAATGGCAGGAGAGTCATCCGAGGATGAATGGGAAGAAGAGTTTCTTTGAGGATCTTGAAGACATTGTTCTTAAAGAGAGAGAAAGGATTCTTGAGAGAGAGAGTAAAATTCTTGTGATGAAGTAAGAATGAGATTTTTACTCCATCCATATAAAGGAGGTAAAATCACTATTTACCTCGATTCGCAAACGACACGCCTCAACACCTTCCACATCGCTATACCGCTAGCTAGATCCGACAGGCTCTACGGTTCCTAGCTAGCTGGGGCTAACTGTTGGGGTCAAAATCGGTCAATGACGAAATCGCCACCGAAGTCCTCGAAGAAAAGCCGCGACGATCAAATCCAAGAACGGGTCGCCGCCGATAAAACTCACGGAAAGCGCCAACGGTGAGGGTCCTGGCGCCATCAATGCGATCGCTCTCACGATCTCGGCGATGACAGCCCTGGTCCCTTGAAATCCATGTCCGGATTGTCCGAGATCTACAATGAGTCTTCCAGAAGCCTTCCGATTGTTTTAAAGATTCATCTTTAAACATATCTAAAATTCGAGCCACATCGCTCATCCTCGACGACGGAAAATCTGAAGATCTAAGTCCATCTCAAAATTCGATACTCGCAGAATCTCGCGGAAACAATTATCTCGAGATCTACGAGAGACCCTCCCAAACTCGAAAGATTTCCGCAAACGACGACGAGGGAAAGATCGAACAAACCCATAGACGGCAAGACGGCCTGGCACCAGCAGCGCTGACGCTAGCTGGCCTGGCGCCGGCGCACTCGCCTGGCGCCGGCGGCACGCTGGACGCTGGCTGGCCTGGCGCCGGCGCACTCGCCTGGCGCCGGGCGGCACGCTGGACGCTGGCCGCCTGGCGCCGGGCGGCACTCGCCTGGCGCCGCGGCACGCTGGACGCTGGCTGGCTCTGGCGCCGGGCGGCATTCGCCTGGCGCCGGCGGCACGCTGACGCTGGCCGCCTGGCGCCGGGCGGCACTCGCCTGGCGCCGCGGCACGCTGGACGCTGGCTGGCTCATGCCGGGCGGCACGCTGGACGCTGGTTGGCCTGGCGCCGGGCGGCACTTCGCCTGGCGCCGGCGGCACGCTGACGCTGGCCGCCTGGCGCCGGCGGCACTGCCTGGCCGGGCGGCACGCTGACGCTGGCTGGCTCTGGCGCCGGGCGGCACCCGGCCTGGCGCCGGGCGGCATCGCTGGACGCTGGCCGCCTGGCGCCGCGGCATTCGCCTGGCGCCGGCGGCACGCTGGACGCTGGCTGGCCTGGCGCCGGCGCACTCGCCTGGCCGGGCGGCACGCTGACGCTGGCTGGCTCGGCGCCGGCGGCATTCGCCTGGCGCCGGCGGCACTCGCCTGGCGCCGGCGGCACTCGCCTGGCGCCGGGCGGCACTCGCCTGGCGCCGGCGGCATTCGCCTGGCGCCGCGGCACGCTGGACGCTGGCTGGCTCATGCCGGGCGGCACTGCCTGGCGCCGGGCGGCACTGCCGCTGGTCGGCCTGTCGCCAGTCCACGCCCTCGCCCCGTTTCATTCTATCGTGCCGGTTCGATCCCATCTTAGCTTGTTCGATCAATCTACACAGGTTTGGTATGATCACGGTTACTCTAGAACGCCACTTCCTCGACTAAACAAGGAATTAAGGTTCCTTCGAAACACCGGAGACCTTCAAAGACTGTCCTTCAAAACCGTAAAACGCTTAACGGCCTAACGCTGCCAAACGCCCACGACGATTTTCCTAAAAGAAGGATAACTATGACGGTTTATCTTTATCCTCACATAAGAGATAAATGTCAAGTTTCCATAAGAGATAAATATCAAGTTTCCAAGATAAATGTCAAGTTTCCGATAAACACAAAGATGGACGAAAATGGAAAAGCCCGACTCAGCCCGCGAAGATAGACCGCCATAGAGGAGTATATAAGGAGAGCTTTGAGCAAGAAGCAAACCAGATCACAAAACGCCCAGAGCACTTAGAGCAACTTAGCATTCTTTTCTGTTTTCACTAGCGAGCTGCGACTCAACTAGGATAGACTTAGGCGATCAGACTAGCTTAACTTGCCGACAGCTCGTAGCCAAGGCTCTTACTGTTGTTCACGCCAAACGCCGGATTCGAAATAAAATCTTTTGCTCTATTCTTTTTTTACGCATTTTTATTCCGCTTTCATATTTTCTTTGTCGAACTGATTGTGTCGCAGCGCCCAGCAGATATCCTGACCTTCGGGAAGGCTTGGTTCACTTGGCTTTCCTCCAAATCAACTTAATTTGACGGTGCGAATTTCGGTTCCCACATACCAGACTCCGCCTTTCCAGACCATAGGCCTCTGCCACCACTAGCCCCAGAACGACGATTACCGTTAACACCACCCTATCTAGCACTCCGTCCTTTAGCTGGATCTCGTTCGGAATCGTCAACGTCGTCTGTCACACAATCATTTCGAACAAACTTATCCCAGTAATTATAGTTATACTCGTTATCATCGTCTTCATCTTCACCCATGACATCTTCCATGTTTCCTCCTCTGTACACCTCCACAACTCAAAAGGATGCTTCGACGTTAGCTTCCGTATTGTTTCCATTGTCCACTGCCATTTTTCGGCACATACCCTTTCCTTATCTTGTTCCCTACAGATTTGTTGAGGTAGTTTATCTGACGCCAAACTAACTCCGCATCCTTCTTCAACATTAGCTTCCTTATTCTTTCCATTATCCACAGATATATCTTCTACACAAACCTTTTCCTTATCTTGCTCGCAATTCTTTTTATGAGGAAGAGTCTCAGTATCTGGATTAACCCCACAGCCTGCCTCAATAGGTTCTCCCCTTTTATCTTTATCTTTGGACTTTTCAACCATACATGACTGTTAGTTCCTCTAAAGATGCTTGAATGCTTGAGCGTGCATCAATAAAACTTCATCTTCATCAGGAGCTCCGACGGGTGCATTAATTTGCGACGTCATAACTCTTTCAGACCTTAGAAATATCATTTCTTCTGCAACACACTCTCTAAATGTGATGAACATATTAACTGATTTGTCTGCTCGGTGAAGAGCTTTAAAAATCCTAAAATCAGTGTCGTTTGCTATCTAAATTGGAGCATCCCCTGTACCCACCATATCACTCTCTCCATCATTAAGACAGTAGCACATTTCGGTGGAGATTTCCCTTCCTGAGAGACCATACTCAGCCAAAATACTTTCTTTTAGCCCGTCAGCGCCGGTAATTACCAGGAATCGATTACGCCCATTCATCATTATCTATCTTGAAATCCCAAGATCCATTGTCATACATTATCCACCTCCCAGCCATAACGACAATGTAAGATTTACAGCGACCTATAGTCAAATACAATGCCTCCGTTAAATTTAAGCTAACAAAGGAAGCACAAATTTCAAAAATTAATTTGTGAAGATGAGATTTCTAACATTGTACCTTCGGTGCTGTTGCTACTGATTTCCTTCCCTTTACCAACAAAACTTGACCCCGAGCTCCGACCTCCAATATTCGTTTCCATCATTTTTATTATCGGTGGATGCATTTCCCCGACCTCAGATGAACAATAGCTCTTCTTCTATTAGGGTTCCTTTTTATTGTCCACCAATCTTTACGTACTCTCACCATTAACGATTAAGCAGATCCACAACTTAATTTATTAATATAATCACAAATATCAGAGTTCAGTAACTGGCGGGAAAATATGAGGTGAAAGGACAAATTATTACATTTTACCTATTTTACCGGCCACCATAAAAAAAAACTCGGCCGGGCGCTCGCACGTGCGAAGAGTTGCCACGTGCGAAGAGTTGCTTTTCTCGTGGGTCACCAAGTCTTTGGATCGTTTTTAGTGGGTCGCAATGCTTAGTTTACTGGGTCACATCCCTAAAGTGTATGGTCAAAAGGCCAAAATGGGCATCGATTTTCTCTCTCTCTCCTAGGTGTTCAAGTTGCAAATTAAAACATGGGCCGACCCACTTCTACAATTAAAAATTATTCACGACCCATATACACAACAGACTCTTGTTTGTGATCACATTTTCATAACTATTTTATTAAATCAAATACAGAATCTATTATTTAATGAGGCAGTTCCCTCTTTCATATGGCGACACGTCAGCAAGTATGTGGATCCCACTTCTATCTTTTTTAACAAATGGGCTCAAAAGGGGATCCATGAGTAATCAACTATTTTAGCTCAGCTGGCTGAAATCTCTTCCTCAAACACTCCTAAAATATCAAACCCGGGTTTGACACTTTTTGTTGCACCTTTTTCCTAATTTTTTATTTGTTTCTTTTTGTAAAGGCCAAAAGCCCAAAATATTTTTACGTTTTTATTTGGATCCAAATCAATATTTGGCCTAGACGGTTTACTTTAGTTGTTGCTTTTTATTTATCTATTTGCGTTTTTTCAGCCCAAATTGAAGATTTGTGTTTATTTTTAATCAACAACAATTTGACAATCAAATATTATATATAATCAATATTTAGTAACATTTTAAATTTAAATTATTATTATTAAAATATATTTTAAGTAAATAATTCATTATTAAAATATATTGTAATTAAATAATTCATTTACCTTGTCACCCCGGTAAAAAATATTTCTAGGTCCGCCATTGATTGGGCTGGCATTTTCAGTGATTTATTAAATGGGCTTCACATGATGTAATTCGTTTTAAAGAACTCGAGTCTTGGAATGAACCTTGATAACAGAAAATTATTTATTTGGTCAAGTAGACCTCTTCTATTCGAAACCTTCTATTCAACGGAGTCTAAGGTTTCTATAATCCATGTAGACTAATTTTTGTTTTTGAAGAAATCCTTGTAAACTAATCTTTTTTGGTAAAATTCATGTAGACTAATCAAAACACGGACGACTGTTTGTGTTTCCATGAATCAGTTTCTCTGACTCTACCTATATATCTCCCATCTTTACTCCGGTAATCAATAATGGAACATTCGTAACAACTCCTGCATTCCTCTTTATAAATACTCTATCTAAAAGAAGTATCTTTTCATCTCTGATTCTTTCATTGATTTTTCTTCCAATAGAATTTGTGGGAACCGAAATTCACACCATCGATTTTAATGAATAATGATGGAGGAAAGCAAAGAAAACCCTACTTTCCTTGAGGTCCGGATTTTCTGCGAGAGCCAACGACAAGTGACCAAATAAAAGCGGAAAATATAAAAAGATAACAAAACGAGTTTGGAAAAAGTAGACCTTTATTTTGAATTTGCGTAAGAGCATTGCGATGGTTACAAAAGATTATAAAAGCTTCGGCCGTGAGAGTTGTCAGCGAGTTTTCTAGTTTTAGCCGCCAAAAACCTTAAACCTAATCGAGTCGCAGCTCGATAACAAAAGACGAAAAAGATACGAAAAAGGTTTTGTTAAGATTTGGGAGTGGCCTTATGAAAGGCTGCCTACGTACCCTTTTCGAGGATCAAGTCGGACGTAGTTCAGTTTGAAAGAATTGAACAAGAGATCGAACTGCCTGTGCGAGTTCGTCTAGTAAGAGTGCAAGTTATAGAAACAGGCATGTCGAAAATAATGCCTAGGGTTTCTAAGTGAAGAGCTGTGGGAACAGAAATTCACACCGTCGATTTTAATGAATAAAAACGGAGGAAAGCCAAGTTAACCCGACTTTCCCTGAAGGTCCGGATTCTCTGCGACAGCCAACGACAAGTGACCGAATAAATGCGGAAAAGGTTTTGTTAAGATTTGCGACTGGACCTTGAGAAAGGTTGCCTACGTACCCCTTTCGAGGATCAAGTCGGACGTAGTTCAGTTTAGAAAGAATTGAACAAGAGATCGAACCGTCTGGGCGGGTTCGTCTAGTTTGAGCGTTTGTCGTAGAAACAGGCATGTCGAAGATAATGCCTAGGGTTTCTATGTGCGGAGCGCTGAAGTAAAAGAATTATCCGATCCTTCCGAGAGGAGCGGAGATTTGCGAGCAGGAGGGGGCCAGACGTTCTAGGGCCTGTCTTGCTAGTCTAACCACCTAAATTCTAAGTTCTATCAGCTAACAGGAGCTCTCTAAGTCTAGATTCTAGGATTTTTCGGATCCTCTTCTCCTCTGCTCTTGTTCTCCTTATATACCCACTCCAAGGTCGGTTTGCCTTAGGATGATGGACCTCGCCTTTGGGCCCAAGCTTATCTCTTCAGGAAATATTCCATTTTCGTCGGTCTTCGTAATTATCCTCGAGTTTTCCGCTATTTTTCGGTGACTTGATGTTTATCCGACGTTCGGGAAATTGGATAAATCGTCATTGCCTGATTGGGCCTGAATCCTTAAAATCGTAAGTAAGTCCGTGGACTTGTCTTAAGTCGTTGAACGTTTTATACGATTTCTCGGAAAGACTATCTTTCGCGTAAAATAAACCGATAGCTTAAAGGATCGATGTTCAAGTTAATCGATCTTTGTTTTATAATGATATCTTCTACGAAATCCAATCCTTCTAGTTTTGTCGTAAAACATCGAGGACCATTCAAACCGAATCGAAAGCGTTCATTCCATAGCTGTGATCGTACTCAAACTCACGAGGATAGATCAAACAAGCCAAGATGGGATCAGACCGAGCATGATGGGACCGAGACCAGGGCGAGGGCGTCGTCGGCTAGGCGAGTGCGCCCGGCGCCAGGCGGCCAGCGTGGCAGCGTGCCGCCGGCGCCAGGTCGGGTGCCGCCGGGCGCCAGGTCGGGTGCCGCCGGGCGCCAGGTCGGGTGCCGCCGGGCGCCAGGTCGGGTGCCGCCGGCGCCAGGTCGGGTGCCGCCGGGCGCCAGGTCGGGTGCCGCCGGGCGCCAGGTCGGGTGCCGCCGGGCGCCAGGTCGGGTGCCGCCGGGCGCCAGGTCGGGTGCCGCCGGGCGCCAGGACGCCTTGCCGTCCGTGGGTTTTCCGTTGTTCGATCTTTCCCGTTAATTCGTCCATGCGGAAATCTTTGAGTTTGGAAGGATCTTTGGCGTAGATTTTGAGATAACCGTTTTCGACCTCACGGAGAGTGGATATTCTAATTTGAGAAAATCTCGTGATAACTTCTTTTCAAATTATCCGAGACTTTTGTTTTGAGAAATACTTTCCAGAGACTTTCAGTCATTGATTCCGTCGTGACCGATTTTGACACCAACAGTTAGCCACCCAGCTCGTTAGAACCTTCGTGATGTTCTTGCGAGCGATAAGACATGTCAGGTAAGATAGGCGGAATTAATGGTTGAAAGGCTCCGCTGAAAGTGGTAAGATTGGGGCTGCGCTTCGAAGGCTGCCTACGCACTTTGTTGTAGGGATCAAGCCATCTGTAGTTCGCTCTGGAGTTTAAGACCCTTGTGATCTGTTTTCCAGCGAGACTTATATGGTCTGGTTATGTGTCATGAGAGATTTTCGAGCATGATGCTGTTGATGTATTTGTTTTTTCGATTATTTATGAACTTCTGTTTTTCAAGTATGAGAAAGAGGGTGTGAGTTGTCGCCTCATTCCTAGTTCCCTGATGATCACCGTATCTATTGTTTGCATAAAGCGAAGTTTTCCGCGGTTTACCGATTCTGTGAAAAGTTAGGTGAAGCGAATAGGCTTAAGTGAAGAGACAAATTTTGGATCTCGTGATACCATACTATGTCTGTGAGATGTCAAGATCCAGCGTGGCTGGGTTTAGGCAAGACCTAGGTTTACTCGACTGAGGCTTTGGCGATGACAAATCGGCTGCTTTGCCTGTTTGCGATTTTAACCTGACTCGCACCGCTTAAAACCGCCAATTGTTGTCGGCTTATATGATTTGTCTGGCGTGAGTCGAAGCTACTTCCTTTACTTAAGAGCTAAACCAAAATTTGATTTCTTGTATAGCGCTATGTTTATCCTTGTCGGATACAAGAGAGCCTACCTGTTGAAGGGCTGCTATTTGTCCGTTTAGACGCTAGAGTTTGTTTGTTGTGATCAGCAACAACGAAATGATGCCAGTTTAGAGGCATGTTACCGCTAGAGGTGTGTTTGTATGCTTTGAGTTCTAGAGACGAGGATTTCGCCTGGAACGCTTTTGAGGAAAAGAATGTCCTTGGCGTTAGCGGCGTCTACGTAGTGCTGAAGGTCGAAGTTTTCCTTGTGCCGCATTTCGTGGTTGAAACGCTCGGCTTTGGAGATGTTTTGCAAATGTTCGCAGCCAGAAACTGTTGTTTCGCTTGGACGCAGGACCAAGAGGTCGCGAAGTTCGACCCAAGGAGAAGCCGCCTACATTCACGCGTTTCGCGGAAGTGTTGGCCTTCCCGATTTGTTTGTATATATTAAGGATGACTCGTATAACTCTTGGAGCCTTGTCACGAAGTGTTTCTTTTCATGCCGCGGTTTACGGGCGATAGAACTTAATCGATTGACGATGAGTTTAAATCTTCCGCTAACCATATGGTTGTTAGGACTGAGTTTTGGTATGAAGAGTTTATCGTATGATTTCGAATCTGGGTTATCGCGACAAATTGCTTATGCGTAATAGTCACTTGGCGTTCTATGAACAAATCGTGGATTGTTGTTTTAGCCGCTATGATTGGAGCGTGATCGCCAGTAGCTTTGGATTGGCATGGAGGCTAGATTCAGCCGTATCGCCAAGGAAGTTGTTGGTAAATGATCAGACCATGACCCTTATTAAGGTCATGTTAGTTTACGATTGTCCTTAATGGGGATGCCGAATTCAGGTCCGGGCTTTACGGAAGGGCGTAGTTGGCCGAGGGCCAAATAGCGTTTGCCGAGATAGACATACCAAGTATAGCGGAGTTTTCTGAGTTATGGCTGATGGCTTTTAAAAAAGATCTTCCACTTTAGGTCTTAGTTATACGATGAATGGCTCGTATAAATTCTTTTTTGTTGCATGAAAATCGTTTCATTTTATCCGGGGGGAAAAAGTTTAGGGATCGACGCAGGACATGTCCCGGTTCGCCTGCGTGATTATTTCCTGCTCGGACGTAACCGCGGGGAGTGAAAGCAGGAGCCAGAAACCTTGTGGAGCAAAAACTGTCTATGACAGTTACTCGTTGGACCCATTATGTTTATTTTACGAAAGTTGCTTTGTATGAATTGACTCGACCATACAAAGGATTTTTCGTAAAAGTGATGTAAGAGGGGGTTTTTGTAAAGGTAACTGGAGAGTTTTTCTCACAAATTACTTGCGATATTTTCGACCACGAATTATGTTTTTCTCATTCACTTTTGCGCACTGCAAAGTCGTTTTGCATGAGACCGATCATGTTTTTTCCATAGGCTGTTTTGTTTAAAATATTCTTGTTATAGGAAAGTAATGGATGACCGGTTTCATGGAGATAGAAAATCGCAGATTGTCAAAGTAGCGATGTTTCCGCTGATTGCACGGAGATGATTCCGCTATGATTTCGACCTTTGATGAAAGCTGCTTCAATTACTCATCGAAGTTTTACCGAAGGTTATCTCGCTATTTTCGTAGTTCACCATCGCGCTATTTATCTGACGCTGGTACACGCTTCTAGTCGCGAAGTTTGCGACGAGAGACGACGAGTTTTCAAGACTATGTTTGTAACGGTTGGGCTATGACGCATGCTTTTAGACTAATCTTATTGCTGCGAGAGTTTGCTTTGTCAAAAGCGTTGTCTTGATGCTGAAGCAAAAGTTTTCAAGATGGGATTATACGGTATAGTATACGCATCTACTTCCTTTTCTTTTTACTTAAAGAAAACGGTTAGCCGCTCTTCCAAGGCTTGTGTACGCTTTTTCTTTCTTTTAGGAAGAGGGATGAGTATGCTTTTAGAACGCGTGGCGATCGTTTCTCGGTTTTTCGAGAGATTAGATCAGTTTGCATGTTCTTCCTGGACAATCAAGGAACGATGGAACAAGACTGGAAATTTTTCCTAAGACTTAGCTTGCTAGACTATCCACCTAGGTCCTAAGTTCCCTAAATTCTACGGCAGTTTTTCAAGACGTTTTTGTTCCTGTCCTACGAAGAATTAAACCCTTTACAAAAATTTTCGAGAAAATAGTCTTTTGAAGGTTTCAGCATTTCCGAAGGAAT
This sequence comes from Brassica carinata, assembly GCA_016771965.1. Taxonomy (NCBI): domain Eukaryota; kingdom Viridiplantae; phylum Streptophyta; class Magnoliopsida; order Brassicales; family Brassicaceae; genus Brassica; species Brassica carinata. The sequence continues at coordinate 8,142,877 of CM028692.1, read as the reverse complement.
CACATTTCCTCGTATAGTCGAGACGATTGGTGTTTAGAATAACCGTGATTGTTTAATACGATGAATTGAAATCCATTCATCATTCGAACCATTTATGGTCTTCCGAGATTTCTCGAGTGTCGGGATCGAGATGGACTTGGATTCGTAGACTTCCCGTCTTCGAGGGTTTGAATAATGAGGCTTCGAACTTAGATTTTAAAATATGAACTTTGTTAAAAAATCGAGAAGGCTTTGCGGAAGAATCGTCGTGTTTCTCGAACAATCCAAACATGGGTTTAAGGGACCAAGATGTTGCCGTTGTCCGAGATCACGAGACGACTGCACGGATGGGCGCCAGGACCCTGCCGCCGGGCGCCAGACGGAACGATACGCTGGCGCCAGACGGAGAGGACGAGCCTGCCGCCGGGCGCCAGGCGCCCTGCCGCCGGTGCCAGGCGCTGGCGTGGTCGGTTCGCCGCCGGGCGCCAGGCGCCCTGCCGCCGATGCCGTGTCCCGCCGATGCTGCTGTTGCTTGCCTTCGCCGATCCCCGGCTCACGGACTCAAAGACCGAAGTTATTTAAAACTCATGCAAAGATGCATGGTACTGAGACAGGACCGGTCTCGTCCTATGACGGGACAGAGAGATCCTTCTCATGGGCGAGGTGGTCGAGACAGCGACACTATTTTCTTCGTAAAATCTCAACGGAAGCTCCGATTGAGACGAAACGAAAACCATCTTGACCTAGATTCAAAGGAGAGCAAAGTGAGGTTACCACAGGAGAGGTGGCCAAGGGCGAGGTGACCTTGGTGATGGTTGTTCTCGTCCACGGGCGAGGTGGCCGGGAGAGTGATTTTGTTCCTTCGTGAAAATCTCAACGGAAGCTCGATTGAGACTAAACGAAAACCATCTTGACCTAGATTCAAAGGAGAGCAAAGTGAGGTTACCACAGGAGAGGTGGCCAAGGGCGAGGTGACCTTGGTGATGGTTGTTCTCGCCCACGGGCGAGGTGGCCGGGAGAGTGATTTTGTTCCCTTCGTAAAATCTCAACGGAAACTCCGATTGAGACGAAACGAAAGCCACTTTGATCTAGACTCAAAGGATAACGAAGGTGAGTTTGACCTGTGGCGAGGTAGCCATGTCGGAGGGTGAGGTGACCTCGGTAATTTTTGTCCTTGCCCACGGCGAGGTGGCCGGGACAGTGACTTTGTTCTCTTCATAAAATCTCAATGGAAACTCCGATTGAGATGAAACGAAAGCCATTTTGACTTAGAAACAAAGGAGAACAAAGTGGGCTCTTACTAAGGCGGACTGGGAAGACTGATCTTACCCTATGGAAAGTCTTCCTAGTAAGATCAAGCTCCGACCTTCTTTCGTTTTCCCGTTTGTTCCTCGAGAGTTGTTTGTAAGAAGTACGGCAGTGGGAATCGGTGAACCGATTTGCCGTGCTTCTGTTCCGCTAGTAATATAGGGTTTCCCCAAGGTTTCGAGGAGAATAAGTTTTATTTTTCCGAGAGGTTCTCGAAAGAAACGCTTTTCAGAGAAACCTTGCTCGCTATGCATTTCTTTAACTTGGTAACAAGACTAATTTTTGGGGTTTGATAGATTTTATCGCTGTTCTTCTGTTTAGATAGAGAAATTGCGAGCTCGTTTTCGTGCTCTTCCTGTGGTGGAAAGCCGCGGCTAGGTTTTTGATTTGCTCGAGCACCGTGGCATTTGCGTAAGTGTTGGCCGTAGGAACAGTCGCTGCTGGAGTTGTTTTACCATCGTTGACGCAAACTACAACTTTTTCTTTCATATTTCCGGACATCGGTTCGATCAAGCGCTTTGCGGCCGTATGAGTAAGAGTAATCCGTCCCCCCCCTCCTTTTAGCACCAAACTGTGGGAGCCAAAATTCACACCGTCGATTTTAATGAATAAAAACGGAGGAAAGCCAAGTTAACCCGACTTTCCCTGAAGGTCCGGATTCTCTGCGACAGCCAACGACAAGTGACCGAATAAATGCGGAAAAGGTTTTGTTAAGATTTGGGACTGGACCTTGAGAAAGGCTGCCTACGTACCCCTTTCGAGGATCAAGTCGGACGTAGTTCAGCTTAGAAAGAATTGAACAAGAGATCGAACCGTCTGGGCGGATTCGTCTAGTATGAGCGTTTGTCGTAGGAACAGGCATGTCGAAGATAACGCCTAGGGTTTCTATGTGCGGAGCTCTGAAGTAAAAGAATTATCCGATCCTTCCGAGAGGAGCGGAGATTTGCGAGCAGGAGGCGGCCAGACGTTCTAGGGCCTGTCTTGCTAGTCTAACCACCTAAATTCTAAGTTCTATCAGCTAACAGGAGCTCTCTAAGTCTAGATTCTAGGATTTTTCGGATCCTCTTCTCCTCTGCTCTTGCTCTCCTTATATACCCACTCCAAGGTCGGTTTGCCTTAGGATGATGGACCTCGCCTTTGGGCCCAAGCTTATCTCTTCAGGAAATATTCCATTTTAAATTGGTCTTGTAATTATCCTCGAGTTTTCCGCTATTTTTCGGTGACTTGATGTTTATCCGACGTTCGGGAAATCGGATAAATCGTCATAGCCTGATTGGGCCTGAATCCTTAAAATCGTAAGTAAGTCCGTGGACTTGTCTTAGTCGTTGAACGTTTTCTAGATTTCTCGGAAAGACTATCTTTCTCGTAAAATAAACCGTATAGCTTAAAGGATCGATGTTCAAGTTAATCTATCTTTTTTTTATACGATATCTTCTACGAGAAATCCAATCCTTCTAGTTTTTGTCGTAAAACATAGAGGACGATTCCAACCGAATCGAAAGACGTTCATTCCATAGCCGTGATCGTACCAAACTCACGAGGATCGATCAAACAAGCCAAGATGGGATCAGACCGAGCATGATGGGACCAAGACCAGGATGAGGGCCGTCGTCCGGCACCAGGCGAGTGCGCCGGCGCCAGGCGGGTGTGCCGCCGGCGCCAGGCCGGGTGTGCCGCCGGCGCCAGGCGGGTGTGCCGCCGGCGCCAGGCCTGGTGTGCCACGGCGCCAGGCCGGGTGTGCCGCCGGCGCCAGGCCGGTGTGCCGCCGGCGCCAGGCGGGTGTGCCGCCGGCGCCAGGCCTGGTGTGCCACGGCGCCAGGCGGGTGTGCCGCCGGCGCCAGGCGGGTGTGCCGCCGGCGCCAGGCGGGTGTGCCGCCGGCGCCAGGCCGGTGTGCCGCCGGCGCCAGGCGGTGTGCCGCCGGCGCCAGGTCGGGTGTGCCGCCGGCGCCAGGCCGGCCCGTGTGACGCGTGCCGCCGGCCCCAGGACGTCTTGCCGTCCGTGGGTTTTCCGTTGTTTGATCTTTCCCCCGTTAGTCGTCCGTGCGGGAAATCTTTGAGTTTGGAAGGATCTTTAGCCGTAGATTTCGAGATAACCGTTTTCGACCTCACCAAAGAGTGGATATTCTAATTTGAGAAAATCTCGTATAACTTCTTTTCAAATTATCGAGATTTTTTGTTTTGAGAAATACTTTCCAGAGACTTTCAGTCATTTATTCCGTCGTGACCGATTTTGACACCAACAAGAGCTCTGAGTAAAAAGAATTGTCGGATCCCTTTGCCCTTTGCTCCAGATCTCCTTATATAGTGTTTATGTCGGTGGCCTTTTTACTCCTTCGCATTTGGGCCCAAGTTTATCTCTTTAGGGAATATTCCATTTTTCGTCGATCTTCATAATTATTCTCAAACTTTTACATTTATCTTCGGAAGCTTAACATTTATTCTATTTCGTGAGATAGGATAAACCGTCATAATCTCCTTGCGCTTGAATTCCTTCTTAAAATCGTAGGTGGGCCTCCAGGCATGTTTGGATCCTTGCGGGCCATTTTTAGGCATTTAAACGTTTATACGATTTCTCGGAAAGATCATCGTTTCCATAAAAGAATCGTATAACTGAAGGAGCCGATAATCGAGCTAACCGTTCCTAATTTATACGATAGATTTTTACGAGAAAACAAACCTTCACGGTTTTAGTCGTAAAACTTCAATAATAAATCCAATCAAGATGAAACGAGAGGTTCTAGGTCTGTGGCTTGGATGATACAACCATACGGAGGGCACAGGAGTTGATACAAGTCGGACTGGCCAGGATGGGACCGTTGTCGCCCTAGGGCGACGTGGCCTTGGACGAGCCGCCCTCGCCCTACGGGCGAGGTGGCCTTGGACGAGCCGTCCTCACCCTGGGGTGAGGTGGCCTTGACGAGCCGCCCTCACCCTGGGGTGAGGTGGCCTTGACGAGCCGCCCTCGCCCCACGGGCGAGGTGGCCTTGGACGAGCCGCCCTCGCCCTAGGGAGAGGTTGCCTTGAACGAGCCGTCCTCGTCCTACGGCGAGGTGGCCTTGGACGAGCCGTCCTCACCCTGGGGTGAGGTGGCCTTGGACGAGCCGTCGTCGCCCTAGGGCGAGGTGGCCTTGGACGAGCCGCCCTCGCCCCACGGGCGAGGTGGCCGGCGCTGTGTCTTGTTCTCTTCGTAAAATCTCAACGGAAACTCGATTGCGGAGAAACGAAATACATTTTGATAAAGACTCAAAGGAGAACAAGTTGGGCTCGCCCTATGGCGAGTGGGACAAGCTGAAATCGTCCTAGGACGTGCTGTTCTCGCCCTAGGGCAAGGTGGCCGGCGCTGTGTCTTGTTCTCTTCGTAAAATCTCAACGGAAAATTTGATTGGGACGAAACGAAAGACATCTTGATAAAGACTCAAAGGAGAATAAGTTGGACCCGCCCTAGGGCGAGTGGGACAAGCTGAACTCGACCTAGGACGTGCTGTCCTCTCCCTAGGGCGAGGTGGCCGGCGCTGTGTCTTTTTCTCTTCGTAAAATCTCAACGGAAACTCCGATTGGGACGAAACGAAAGACATCTCGATCAAGACTCAAAGGAGGACAAAGTGGGCTCGCCCTAGGGCGACCTGGGAAGACTGAGGTCTACCTATGGCGAGCTGACCTGGTAAGACCAAGCTCCGACCTTCTTCCGTTTCGTTGTTTGTTTTCCGAGAGTTGTTTGTTGAAGAATTTGAACATTTTAATTTGAGAACTTGTCGTATAACTTCTTTTCAAACTATACAAGACTTTTTGTTCCGGGAAATACTTTTCGGAGACTTTCAGTCATTGATTTCGTCGTGACCGATTTTGACCCCAACAGTTAGCCTCCCAGCTCGTTAGAACTTTTGCGATGTTCTTGCGAGCGGTAAGACATGTTAGGTAAGCTAGGTGGAATTAATGGTTAAAGAGCTCTGTTGAAAGTGGTAAGATTGGGGCTGCGCCTTTCGAAGGCTGCCTATGTACCCTTGTTGAAGGGATCAAGCCTTTCGTAGTTTGTTTTGGAGTTAAGATTCTTATTACCTGTTTTCCAGCGAGACTTTTTTCGAGCATGTTGTTGTCAATTGCATTTCAGATTGAACCTTTTTCGGCCAGAAGAGTAGCCTTGGAGGCTGTTTATTTTGGCCAAGTGTGGACTGTTCTTTTTTGTTTTCGGGAGTGGCCGTTGGTAGCTCTGAATCCCTGCCCGTTTTAGGGCCTGTGAAAAGTATTTTGCTCAAATCTATAAAATCGTGGTTTTTATAAATTGAGAGAACTTCCATTTTACGAAGTTAGAGAGACAGGGTGTGAGTTATCGTCTAATTCCTGCCTCTCAGATGATCACCATACCTGTCGTCGTGTAGGATGAGAATTCCCGAAGTCTTTCGGTTCGCAGAGACTCATAAACGTACAAATATAAATGAAGAGAAAAATTTTGGGATCTCTTATCGGGGTAATTATACTATGCCTTTGAGATGTCAAGATCCAGCATGGCTGGATTTAGGGCAAGACCTAGGTGTACTCTCGGACTAAGGCTTTGTGATGACAAGTCGGCTTTCGTTTTACCTGTTTGCGATTTTAACCTGATTCGTACCGATTTAAAGTTCGCGAATTGTTATCGGCTTATATGACTTGTCTTGGCACGAATCGAGCTACTTCCAAAGGCTGTTTGGAGGTGCTGACCAAAATTTTTGATTTCTTGTATAGCGCGATATGTTATCCATGTCGGATGTAAGAGAGCCTATCCTTTCGAGGGCGGCTAATGTCTATTTAGGACATTAGAGTTCGTTTGTTGTGATCAGCAACAACGAAATGATACCATTTTAGAGGCATGTTACCGTTTAGAGGTATGTTACCGTTTAGAGGCGTATTTGACTGTTTTGAGTTTTGAGACTAGAATTTCGTCTGGAATGTTTTGAGGAAAAAGGTTCTTCGAGCGTTAGCGACGTCTCGCGGTGCCGAAGGTTGAGTTTTCCTTGTGCCGCATTTCATGTTTGAAATGTTCGCGGGCTTGGAGATGTTTTGCGAATGTTCGCAGCCAAAAACTGTTGTTTCAGTTTGGGCTCTGAATAGTTTGATTTTCGATCGAGAAATTAGGACCGAGGGGTCGCGTAAGTTTGTCCCAGGGAAGGAGCGTCTTCCTCAACTGTGCTTCGTGAAGTGTTGGCCTCGCGGGGGATTTGTTTTGTGTATTTTTAAGGATGATTTGTATAGCTCTAGGAGCTTTGTTACGAGTGTTTCTTTTCATGCTGCGTTTAACGGGGCATATAGAACTTAATCGATTGACGATAGGTTTAAATTTTCCGGTAACCGTATGGTTGTTAGGACTGAGTTTTGTTATGAAGAATTTATCGTATGATTTCCGCTTCAGGGTTATACGACAAATTGCTTGCGTAATAGTCAATTGGCGTTTTACGATAATTCGTGGATTGTCGTTTAGCCGTTAAGTGATTGGAGCGTTGGTCGCTCAATTGTTTTGGATTTGCATGAAGGTTGTGTTCAGCCGTATAGCCAATGAAGTTGTTGGTTAAGGGTCAGACCATGACCCTTTCGTGTTAACATTAAGGTCATGTTAGTTTAAGATTGTCCTTAATGGAGATGCCGAATTCAGGTCCGGGCTTTACGGAAAGGCGTAGTTGGCCGAGGGCCGAATAGCGTTCGTCGAGATCGACATGCCAAGCATAGCGGAGTTTTCCGAGTTATGGCTGATGGCTGTTAGAAACGATTTTTCACTTTAGGTTTCAGTTATACGATGAATGCTTCGTATAAAGTTTCCTCTAGTCGTATGAAAATTGTTTCCTTTCCGTCCAAGGGAGAAGAAACCTAAAAGACTCGACACAGACCCGTGCAAAGTCAGTTGCAGATGAACTGTTCTTTCGAAGGGTTGTGTATGTTTTTTCTTTTCTTTAGGAAGCGAGATGAGTATGCTTGAATGCGTGGCGATCGTTTCTGGTTTTTTTTTGAGAGATTAGATTGGTTTGCAAGTTTTACGTAGAAAGGTAAGGAAAATTAGAACAAGACTGGAAAGATTGCCTAAGACTTGGCTTACTAGACTATCCACCTAGATTCTAAGTTCCCTAAAGGTTACGGCAGTTTTCAAGACGTTTTCATTTCTTTCCTACAAAAAATTAAAAGTTTGATAAAACTTTCTAAGTCGGACATACCTTAGTTTCATCGATGACTAGGGATTGCCTCTTCGTCATTCTTCTTTGCCTTGTGTCTTTTAACAAGAACGAGTGTGTATTTCGTCAAAGGTTTTTCGCGAGTATGAGTTAGCAATTTATCGAAAGTTTATTAGGCGTTTAGGAATGGCCACTTTCAATTCAATGTCGAAGGACTTCGAAAAGTATGATACTGATTTTCATATGAATTGATTTTCGACGAGATTTTGACGAGAATATCGGAGTGAGGGAGAGATATCAACGTCCAAGTCCTTGTTCTCGTTCCTTCGTACTGCTGGTATTATTAAATTGACCTTATGCGCTTTGTATCTTGTTGAAAAGTCTATCAAACGTTATGAATAGATGTTTTCGACTCAACGTGGCAGAATTTTGTGAAACCATATTGAGTTTTATGTACCGAAGGAACTTTTACAAAATCGTTGAAACAAAGAGAGGAGAAGTAGGCGATAACTCGAAGAAGGCTAAGGTGGGCGTTTAGGTAAGTGGAAAAAATGGGCAAGATGTCACTCGAGTGAGGCTCTCAGTTCGTCAAGCTGTGAGCAAACTGGTCATGTTCCAGACCTTATTGTTTCATATGATCTTTTTTTTTGACTTTGCGAATGATGTTTCGTAAAATAATGCCCAGCTTGATCTTACGAAAGCTGTTTCCTAAAATGTTGTCGAGCCTTTATTTTACGAGAGTTATTCCGAAAACTGTTGTCGAATTAATTTTATGAAAGCTGTCTTGTGAAATGTTTTCGAGTACTATTTTACGAAAGGTGTTCCGTAAAATGTTATCGAGTTTAGCTGTACGAGAGTTGCTTTTCGGAAACACACATGTTTTGCAGCTGTCCCGCCGGTCCTCTTTCCGAGTTAATATCAGAAAATCTCGCTGCGGTGAGCTTTAACTTTTGTGACTAAACTTAATCAGAAATTTACTCGTTTCCGTAGGATTGATCCAAAGGATTTTGAGTAGTTTTTCCGAAGTAGTTTTAGTGGAAAAAAAGTCGAGAGTCCGCGCAGCGACGCGGAATTTTTGATTTGGGAAAACATCTTAGCGGTGAGGGATACGACCTCTCGTTTTGGCTTTGTTTAGTCTTCCTTGACTGTTTTAGGTTTCGAGTGATTTTATAGAATTCAACTCCGTTTTTTTCCAAAACTGGTGGAGAAGGACCGAGCTGGCCACATGGCGAGTTGGTCGAGAAGGACCGAGCTCGCGGTATGGTGAGCTGGTCGGGACAGTCGGAGCTTTGTGCTTCCTCAGGGTGGTTTGGACGGTTGGAAAGCATTGGTAAGCTCTTTTTCCGTTTCGTCGTTTGCTTCCCGAGAGTTTATTCGAGGAAGTACAACAGTGGGGAATTGGTAACTCGATTAGTCGTGCTTCTATTCTGCGAATAATCTAGGGTTTCCCCACAGTTTCAAGGAGAACAAGTTTTATTTTTCTGAGAAGTTCTCGGTAACGAGACAAATATTTAGGGGTTTGATAGATTTTATCGTTGCCCTTTCTGTTTAGATAGAGAAATTGCGAGCTGGTTTTCGTGCTCTTTTTGTGGAAAAAAGCCGCGACTAGGTTTTCGATTTTCTCGAGCATTGCTGCGTTTGCGTAAGCGTTGGCCATAGGGGCAGTCAGTGCTGAAGTTTTTTTACCAGAGTTGATGTGAGCTGCGAGTTTGTCTTTCATATTTCCAGACATCGCTTCGAACAAGTGTTTTGCGGCCGTGAGAGTAAGAGTCATCCGTCCCCCCCCCCCTCCTTCTAGCGCCAAACTATCGGAACCAAAATTCACCGTCAAATTTGATGAATAATTATGGAGGAAAGTAAAGAAAACCCTACTTTCCTTGACGTCCAGATTCTCTGCGAGAGCCAACGACAAGGGACCAAATAAATATGGAAAATATAGAAAAATAACAAAACGAGTTTGGAAAAAGTAGAACTTTATTTTGAATTTGCGTAAGAGCATTGCGATGGTTACAAAAGATTATAAAAGCTTCGGCCGCGAGAGCTGTCAGCGAGTTTTCTAGTTCTAGCCGCCAAAACCCTTAAACCTAATCGAGTCGCCGCTCGATAACAAAAGACGAAAAAGATACGAAAAAGGTTTTGTTAAGATTTGGGACTGGACCTTATGAAAGGCTGCCTACGTACCCCTTTCGAGGATCAAGTCGGACGTAGTTCAGTTAGAAAGAATTGAACAAGAGATCGAACTGCATGTGCGAGTTCGTCTAGTACGAGGGCAAGTCATGGAAACAGGCATGTCGAAAATAATGCCTAGGGTTTCTAAGTGAAGAGCTCTGAGTAAAAAGAATTGTCTGATCCCTTTGTCCTTTGCTCTAGCTCTCCTTATATAAGTGTTTAAGTCAGTGACCTTTTTACTCCTTCGCATTTGGCCCAAGTTTATCTCTTTAGGGAATATTCCATTTTTCGTCGATCTTCATAATTATTCTCGAACTTTTACATTTATCTTCAGAAACTTAACATTTATTCTATTTTGTGAGATAGGATAAACCGTCATAATCTCCTTGGACTTGAATTCCTTCTTAAAATCGTAGGTGGGCCTCCAGGCACGTTTGGATCCTTGCGAGCCATTTTTAGGCCTTTAGATGTTTATACGATTTATCGGAGAGATCATCGTTTCCATAAAAGAATCGTATAGCTGAAGGAACCAATGTTCGAGCTAACCGTTCCTGTTTTATACGATAGATTTTTACGAGAAAACAAACCTTCACGGTTTTAGTCGTAAAACTTCGATAATAACTCCAATCAAGATGAAAAGAGAGGTACTAGGTCCATGGCTTGGATTATACAACCATACGGATATGTTACATGGAAACGGAAGCGGATAGGCGAAAGCAGATACGCGGAAGCGGAGATTTTTAAAAAAATTAGGAAGCGGAAGTGTGTCGGAAGCGTATATTTATATATGTGTATATATATATTATAAATAAAAATTATAATTATGACAAAATATTATATGATTCAAATTAAAAATAAAGCACTTATTCATTTATAATAATTTTAAATGATTTCATATTAAAACCATAAAATTTACATAAATTAAATTTATAAGATATTATTATACTAATTCTTTTTAATATTTTGTAAATAATTAACACAAATATTTCATATATACGATATATCTCTAATAAACCCTCGATGCATAAAGATAATTTGTAGTATTTTCTTTAATATTTGTATATTTATATACTCTATTTCACTATTATATAAAAACCAAAACAATGTTTTTATATTTTTATTTACTTATGACATTATATTTTTCTTAAAAATGGAAGTGTGATTACAAAACGGAATCGTAAGCTTCCAACGTGTTTTTAAAGAGGTATTTTTGGAAACGTATTGGAAGCGAGATTCCGAGAGCTTCCATAAGCTTCCGATTCCGATTCCGGTTCTGAAGCGGGAAGCGGGCGTATGACGAAGCTTCCATGCAACCTAGATGGAGGGCACGGGAATTGATACAAGTCAGACTGGCCGGGATGGGACCATCCTCGCCCTAGGGCGAGGTGGCCAAGACGTAGGTGTCTTCGCCCTAGGGCGAGGTGGCCGGGACGCAGGTGTCCTCGCCTTAGGGCAAGGTGGCCTTGGACGAGCCGCCCTCTCCCTGGGGCGAGGTGGCCTTGGACGAACCGTCCTCTTCCTGGGGCGAGGTGGCCTTGGACGAGCCGTCCTCGCCCTGGGGCGAGGTGGCCTTGGATGAGCCGTCCTCGCCCTTGGGCGAGGTGGCCTTGGACGAATGGCTGGGACGTGCCGTCCTCGCCCTAGGGCGAGGTGGCCGAGACGTGCTGTATTTCCTTTGTAAAATCTCAACGGAAACTCCGATTGCGGCGAAACGAAAGACATTTTGATCAAGACTCAAAGGAGAACAAGTTGGGCTCTCCCTAGGGCGAGTGGTACAAGTTGAAATCGCCCTATGACGTGCTGTCCTCGTTCTAGGGCGAGGTGGCCGGCACTGTGTCTTGTTCTCTTCGTAAAATCTCAACGGAAACTCCGATTGGGACGAAACGAAAGAAATCTCGATCAAGACTCAAAGGAGGACAAAGTGGGCTCGCCCTAGGGCGACCTGGAAGACTGAGCTCGCCCTATGGCGAGCTGACCTGGTAAGACCAAGCTCCAACCTTCTTTCGTTTCGTCGTTTGTTTCCCGAGAGTTGTTCATTTAAGAGATTGAACATTCTAATTTGAGAACTTGTCATATAACTTCTTTTCAAACTATACAAGACTTTTGGTTCTGAGAAATACTTTCCGGAGACTTTCAGGCATTGATTTCGTCGTGACCAATTTTGACCCCAACAGAATTTCATTACATCTTTTCGAAAATTACTTCATCTGCTGCTCCAGTTGCTAAAGCTGTCGTCTGCCACTCAAATTTTGGTTCAACGGATGATGAATCACACTCCAGCTGCATCTAATCCAACGGATCATTCCGATTATGAGATCCCACCAAGAGCAAGCCAATAACACCATGTGGGGAAGAAGGTATGAATGGAATGTAGCGCAGAAAATCCACCAGAGATTTAGGGCTTTGAAAACACCCACAAGCATCGCAGTGAGTGATAGGAATTATTATTCCAATCAGCCCGTTAACGTAGTTTCAATGCTTAGTTTTTAAAATTGCCATCATCTTTATTTCTCACTTAAAACTTTGGTTTTTTTTCCTACAAGTACTTATCTCTTATGAGGTTTTCTTTATCTTTTGAATTATTAATGAAACGTTCACGGGTTTTCATAATTCATCATATTCTTAATTCATTCCATTCAAACATGTTCAGAAAGAAACACAAAAAACTTTACCATTAATATATTGTTAAGCGAGTTTAACTTTATCAAAATAATGGAAAATGATATGTATGCATCCTCATAAGATCACATTTACTGGAAAAAATTGGCAAAAACCTTGGGGATTTTAAAAAACTGGATACAGCTTGCCCATATATATCTCTATTTTAGAGTATTGTATCTTTAATTGTTTTCTCTCACAATTCAAGTTGAAAAATGATAAAAACATGAATGAAAATCTTCAATTAATAATTAACATTGACTCACAACCAATATTTTAGAAAATAAATTTGAACATAAACAACAAAATATAACCTAATAAATTTACTAGAATTACCCCCAAAACAATTGAATGATATACTGCGCATATGTAAAGTTATTGTATCTAATCAAAATATCTACAATTAGTCAGCTTCTTTTTCAAAGAGTAAATAGATACGACATCTTAAATCAAAACCCATATATTATTGACATCTTTAAAATATACAAAATACATTAGCACATACAGAAAAATGATTTAAAGTACATGTTAAACCAATTTTTAAACTTAGAATTAAATATGGACATTTAAAACATGCCGCCAACGAATTACAATTATTAGAAGGAAATGAAATGAAAAAATGTGACAAAAAGTTTTGAAATAAATAATTTCTAACGACGTGCCGCATTCTCCGACGACGCACACCTTTCCTCAAAGAGTTTCAAAGTATAGAGGGTTCACTTTAGACAAGTGTGATAGCAGGCGTGTAAAATGATCTCCAAACTACATTTGTGATTTTTTTTCTCCGCAGTCTATTTTGCTAGATCAAATGATAGTTGAGGTCAAAAACAAAAGCTAACATACAAATTTACCACAACTCTTTACCCCACCATAAATCAGCAACAAATTCCAAATATTCACAATCGATAGACCACTTCAAAGCATACTATCTATACACCCTTTATATAAAGCAACAATTCCATCACCATTTCCGCGCTTGCGCGGAGGCTAAGTACCTAGTAATTATAATTTTTGAACTTGGAGTCTATATTCAGTTCTATTTCATCGTCTTTTTTTTTTTATCTTGGCTTATGGAAAGAGAAAATAATCATAAAAATAATGTTTACAAGAGAAGATGCCTAGAGTGAAATGTAACCACAAGAGTGTTTGTTTTATGTTTTATCTACATTTGTATTCCCAGTTTCTTCTCTGACTTCTTCATGATCAGCTTGTAGTAATGTGTACAAAGACCAAAGTGAACAATGCGCGTCAAATAATGGTTTTAGAATCTCACTTGAATTGTCTTCTAATGGTTTAAGAAATTCCATCTTCTGTCATGTCCGGCTGAGTAAAGTTTCTCTGCTACTGGATTCCAACACTTGCTGAAGACAATCAACAAAGAGTGTTTGTGACCATATAAATTTCTTCAACGTCACCAACAAAGAGCTTCAGAAAACAAATAAATTAGAGTTTTAGGCGCTTACCCACCTTGAATCATCTCACTTTTCGACACACCTTCTCTCCTTATTCTGTGAAAGCTAAAGAGTTACTAGCATCCTACTTCACTCCTCTAGTTCCAAACTTGGAGTAACAATTGGGAATGGTGTCGGATACTAATCCCCTCTTATATCTTTAGCCAAACCAGGGGGGAACCAGCGTGGTGGGAGTGGGGTCAGTTGACCCCACCTATTCTAAAAAATTATGTTTGTTTTCTTATTAAATAATTTCTGTGAGCCCGTTAAAAGAAATCAAATGATCCCACAAAGAAAAAAAACGTAAAACACAAACATAATTAAAACATTAATCATCATTTTTTGGCTAAGTTTTAGTCTAAATATTGATTTTGGACTCAATTTTAGCTTAACCCACTTAGTTTATAAGAGAATAATTCATTTATGATTTTTCATTAATTATTATTAACTAACGATTGTTTTCCTTGTTGCCAGTGTTATCTTGCTTTCATGTTTTAATGTTCACTAAAACTTTTTTTTTTCCAATATACCTTAATCTCTATAGATCATATAATAAAGTACATAAAAATAATGTAAACTCATAGATAAATTTATTGTTTATATTTATAGTTTAATTTTCAATTTTAAATTGATAATGACTCAATTTCTGAAAAATATTTTAACTTTATTATTTATTTAACTAATTATATTTAAATTATAATTAAAATATCTAAAAATAAATAAATAAATAAAATATATTTTTGTATTATTAACTGTTTAAAAAAAATTGACCCTGGTAGAAAAATTTTCTAGCTCCGCCACTGAGCCAAACCATCTGTCAGAGGATGCTCTTGATCTCTAGACACAAAACAATTTACATTACCTGCAACTTCAATCACACTACGACCAACTTTATCACAAACAGACTAGGAACCATCTGCAAACTCAAATTGTTTTTTTTTTTAAATTTCCCTAGTCTAAATATACAAATTTAAAAATAAATATTTCAAACTCAAACGATAATATTCTAAATTTTACAAAAAATAAAATCATAGATGCTAAAGTATTTTTTTTTTTGAAATGCAACAGAAAAATATGTTGTAAAAATCAAAGTGGTATAATATTTTTAAATTTAAGGTTAAGAACAAAAAATCAAAAAAAATACCATAACACCAAAATATCATATATCGATAAAATATACTAATATAGCATAATAGATGATTTATTTATAAAAATTACTAAAATAATAGGGCTGATTACTTAAACTCAGCATGTAAAGTTCCGTAATATACTAAAATGGTAGAGGTTAAAATATAACTTTAAACACAACATGAAAATATTAATTATCATAATAATTATCCTTTCTTTATTATAACTAAATAAAATTTTAAAATGTATTGTAAACTAACTATAGAAATAAAAATATTTTAAAGAGATTCTCTATTTTATTATTTCATATTACAAATTTATTGTATCAAACTCAAATATATATTAGTATGTAATAATAATTAATGACAAAGTAAAATGTATAACAATAGATTTACGCAATGTATAACACTAAAAGTAAATCAATATATATTTATAAAATAAAAATTATTTGCATGGATGTGAGGATTAAAATCTGGTATGTGCTAACACGTCAGTAAGGATATTAGCAATGCAACTTCTAGGAATAGGTACTATTAGGGGAAGTTATTGGTTGGGTAAGTTAAAGTCAATTCCACTAGATTCTAAATAGGTTAGATTTTAAAATTTTGATTCATTTTACAATTCATGATACTTGATTTATCTATTCATTTTAAATCTGGGTATTTATAAAATCAACATGACATCATTTGATTTCTATATTTTAGAATTGAACTTTATTTTAAGAAGATTTCAATCTTTTTTTTTCAAATACAGTTGAGTGTTTTTATATTATGAATAATCGTTATTCCAAAGTTTTATGAGATTTAAAATTTCATTTTCGCCACGAGAACAAAAAGTTCCATAAAAATAATAGAATATTAGGAAATCAGAAGAATTATGCAGCTGTTGATGAAAAAAGAGTTATGACGCTCATGTGAATAATCGAAAATGTGTGGAAAAACTGGATTTTGTCGATTGATATAAGGATAATTTGGTTTTGGTCAAAAGATTAAAAAATTCTCTAGAAAAATATGGGTTCTTATGTTTGAGAAAACGGTGTGTAGTGATAATAATTGCACAGTGACTTTTCAATAATGTGACGATCACTGCTAATAAAAATGATAATAAAATCTGAAGGTAAAACTTTGGATTTTTTTTAATATAATTTACACATGGAATTATATTCAAAGTATTTCAAGTCAAAGGGATTGTAAAAAATTATCAAATACGAATAACACAAGATTTTAAATGTTATAATCAAATCTTCCATTGAATAACAACGGATTTCAAATGCGTCTAATGAATATATTATAAATATAAGAACCAGTAGCATTGTATTTTATAATATTTTAATTAAAAAAATTAAATACAATAACCAATAACATTAGATTTTAATAAAAAAATTAAAATCACATTGAATAAGAATAGATTACAAACTCATAGAATTAAATTTAAATCTATTTTCGAATAACACCCTTTTATATATTTAAATTAGGAACTATCTAATTATATATAATATTAAATTATTGATTGGAAGATATCTCATACGAGGAATTCTGTTTTCTCATATGTTAACACGTCAATCTCTTACTGGATTGAATTTAGCAATTCGCCTTTTGCGAATACATACTAAAGAGATGTTATTGGTTGTGTAAGTTAAAGTCAAACTCTACTAGATTTTAAAAGGTTAGATTTTAAAATTGTACCATTGTCAATTTGTAAAGACGAATCCTTATTTCTTCTTGCCAATGGTTCCTAGGCTAGCTGTTTGTGATCAGAAGTCAGTTCATGTCTTGCATAAACAACTCAAATCCAGAGTTACTTCTTTATTTTTGTATCTACAACATCTGATGATGACATTGATGATGGAAATCGAGATGGCGATGAGATTCCTCCTATTGATGGGAAGCAGAATAAAGGAAGACAATTTACTAATGATGTCAAGAAAAAAACGTTGGGAGGTCTGGAGAAAAATGGAGGGTTGATCGCTATGGTAACCCCATATGTTATCATCTCTTAGGGGGATCAGGTGCTCATGCTTATCAGTATGACCATATCACTCACTCGTCAAGATCACATGATTCAAGCTTGGAAAATTATCAGGCACTCCAATCTATGGTAAATACTTGGAAAGTCACTTTAGTTGTAACCTCTTGTTATTTGTGTCTTTGTCTAGTAGATATGTTTCTTACTTTGTGATTGCCAATTTTGAGAGTTTAGAATTTTTTGGTCTCTCGTTTGGCTTTATTCTAAAATAGTGTGAAACTTATGATAGTCCCCAAAACAAGTCAAAGAATACAAGCTGCTAATTGCGGTTTCATGTCAAACGGTGTGTCTTGTAACCTCTTTTATTTGTCACTTTGTCTAGTATAAATGTTTATTAATTTGTGATTGCAAATTAAACCTGGGAGTTTAGTTTTTTTTTTCTGGTCTCTTGTCTGGCTTTATTCTGAAGAAGTGTAAAACTTGTGATGGTCCACAAAACTAGTCAAACAATACAAGCTCCTAATTGGGGTTTATGTGGGACAAACCCAAATTAAAACCCTCCAAAACTTTTGTACTATTTTTGAATAACTCTGTGACTTTTTTTTTGTTAAAAGTGAGATTTTAGGCATATAAGAACACTTTCATCGGAGGTTCTCAACTTAGAGTCCTCACATGTGTATAAATAAATGAAAATATATTATTTTTCAATTATGAATATTTCAAATGGGGAAAAACTCAGTCCATAATATCTCAAAATGATAAAAAGTCAGTCCAAAATATCTCAAATAAAATATTTTTGACTAATTTCTCATCATTTAGGATATCTAATGATATTAGATTATTTTTATTTATTAATTAGAACCACTAATTTATTATAACAATGTTGCTCTAGATCCATTTCCACCTTAATTTTTATCATGATAACTCAAAAATTGAAATAACTGAAATAAAAACTAGCTGGATACTCACAAATACTGTGAAATTTTTTTGCATTGTATTATTGGTCATTTAAAAAAAATGTATTGAAATTTAATAATTTTATATATGTAAACTTAAAATAACTGAAATAAAAACTTGCTAGACACTCACAGGATACTATGAAAAATATTTGGCAATATATTAGTGGTCAATTTTTATAAGTATCTTGAAATTTAGTAGTTTTATATCTGTAAACTTAAAATAAAATTTAGTGTTAAGAAACCCCAAAAGAATTTCTTAAAGTGAAAACAATCGTAAAACTTTAATGTTTACAAGAGAAGATGCTTAGTGAAGATGAGAGAAAGGATACTGCAATGGTGTTGTTTTATTTATTTATATACATCTCTACAAGAGATGATCAGCTTGTAGTGGTACTTGTATACAAAGAGCAAAGTGCACAAAGCGAGGCAAATAATGGTGTTCTACAATGTCACTTGATTTGTCTCCTGTCTGGCTGAGTAATGTTTCTCTTCCAATGATGAACAACGAGTGTTTGTGACCATGGAGAATTGCTGCAATGTTATCAACAAATGAGAATTTTGGGCGCTTACCCACCTTGAATCATCTCACTTTTCAACACATCTTCTCTGTTATTCTGTGAGAGCTAAATAGTTAGTTACAACTAGAATTCTACTTCACTCCTCTAGTTCCAAACTTGGAGTAACAATTGGGAATGTAGTCGGATACGAATCCCCTCTCATATCTTTAGCCAAACCCTCAATGACATCATATATCTCATCAGTCTGAGGATGCTCTTGATCTCTAGACACAAAACAATTTACATTACCTGCAACTTGAATCCCACTACGACCAACTTCTTTCCTTAAACCATTCTCTCTCATTCCTCTCCTCAGCCTATCAACAGTCGTCCAATTCTGTTCCTCAGCATACATATTCGAGAGCAAAACCTGATACCCTGAAAAATTCTTTCCTTTATCCACTTTAGCTAACTTCTCTGAAACAGTTCCAGCAAGCTCAATCTCACCGTGTAGTCTACAAGCTCCCAGAACTGAACCCCATAGCTCAGCAATGTTTCCTTCTTCACCAAGCCCTTTAACAAACTCGTAGGCTTCATCAACGCGGCCTACTCTCCCTAACATGTCTGTAACGCAGCAATAGTGCTCATTGGAAGGCTGGATGTTATAAACTTCTTTCATTTCCTCGAATATTGTGAGACCTTCATCGACTAGACCGGAATAGCAGCAAGCTGATAACACTGCTACAAAGGTGATAGCATCGGGTTTGATTCCAGACTCTCCCATCGAACGAAACAGCAAGATAGCTCTCTCACCCATTCCATGTTGACCATACCCCAATATCATCGTGGTGTATGTCACAGAGTTCCTCTCTTTCGTTTGGTAAAACATGTTTTCTGCGTACTGTATCGCTCCTGACTTTGAATACATATCAACTAACGCAGAAGCAACAAATACATTCTGATCCAAGTATTGCCTTATAGAGAAACCATGGAGCTCTTTACCTAAGTCGAAACTACCTATTTGGCTACACGCAGGGAGAATCGATGCCACAGTTACGGCATTGGGTTGGATGTCCTGTTCTAACATCTTCCTGAACACAGGAAACGTTTCCTCTGTGTGTCCATTCTGCGTGTACCCGGATATCATAGAGTTCCAAGTAGCTTGATCTCTTTCAGCAAAGCCACTTGTCTCAAAAAGCCTCTCTGAAATCCTTATTAGACCTGACTTAGCATACATGTCAATAAGGTAACTGTGCATTCCCTCGAACTGAATCCCTTGCCTTATAAGGAAACCATGAGTCTGCTTCCCAATCTCCTTGTTTCTAAGATTTGATGCAGCCGAAAGCAAAGCAGTCACTGTTATGTAATCAATCTCAAACCCCTGCTTCTGCATCTCATACACCAGCATCAGTCCTTCATCATCTAAGCCGTTTTGGACGAACGCAGAGATCATTGTGTTCCAGGACACAACATCTCTCTCTCGCATTGATACAAAGACTGCAAAGGACTCGTGCACAGAGCCACACCTCGAGTACATCGCCATCAACGAGTTGAATATCACAACCGGTAGCTCTTGAAAGTTCTTGCTCACAAAACCATGAAACTGTCTACCTAACTCCACTTGCTGCAGCCCTGAAACTGCACTCGCTGCCAAGAGGAAGGTGACTTCGTCAGAGACAATCTCTTTCGATCCTATTGCTTGGAGAAAAAGATCAATACTTTGAACAAGAAAATCATTCTGAAGATAGACGCCTATCATTGTGTTCCACACCTCGATGTTCCTCTCAACACAAGAATCAAACACTCGCCGTGACGCTTCAATATCACCAAGCTCAGCATACATAGAAATAGCGGAGCTCACCACAAACAAGTCCTTCACATACTCATCTCCCAACTTAAGCATCAAACCATAAAACAAGTTAGCTTTCTTAATGCTTCTGGAAGACGCCACCGCGGGGAAAACATTGACAAAGCTAACCGGGCTGGGTTTAATCTCCATCCTCATCATAATCGCAAACTGCCTACACGCTTCCGCGTGTCTCTCTGTTTTCACATACCAAGAAACCAACGTATTCCACGCCACAACGTTCTTCCTACGCATACTATCGAAAACCTTACGAACCACGTCGTAGTGGTACTCAGGAGGAGGAGGGTGGTTCAAGCAAGAAACGTACATGTTCATCAGAGAGTTATGAACAACCCTGCTCGAGTTCTGCAAACAACGGATCAGATGGCAATGCACGGCTTTACCAGCCTTCAAGTTCTTGGTCTCGGCGCAAGCCTTGAGGGTGGAGGAGTAAGTGTAAGCGTCGCATTTGGTGAAAGGAGCCGTCTTTTTCATCCGGGAGTAGAAAAGGAGAGCCTCGTGCGGGAGGTTGTTGCAGATGAGGCCGATGATGATGGTGTTCCATACGACGGTCGTTGGTTTCGGAATTGCGTCGAACAGTTGGCGTGCAAGCTGTGGGTTTCCGTCTTGGCAGATTCTGCTGAGGCGGGACCGGATGGAAGGTGATTGGGCGGAAGAGTGGCGGGTTTGGTTTGGAGGCGGAGAGTGGAACGAAAGTGGCGGTGGTGGTGGGAGAGGGAGAGGGAGAGGGAGAGGGAGAGGTAGAGATGAACCGGCTATTTGCGGAAGAGATGATGAAGAACGCAAATGAATGAAAAGACGTTAGTGACTCTCTTCTCCTTTGTGTTATCATCTTTTTTTTCAGTGATAAGAGTTTGTTTTGTCCTCCCAGTTTTATTATATTGATTGGTGTAGATATAAAGACTATTTAATTATATGATACTATAATTTGAAAACGTTATAATCTGATTGGCTCACTATTTTATAATATTGATTAGACTATTTTATAATGTCTTTTTTTTTAATTCGCCATTATGAATTAATGAAAAGTTTTAATTTGATTGACTAATCATTAAATAACTGATTAGACAAAAAGTCTTGATTTAAAAATAAATAAATAAAAGCCCACTAAATATAACCCATTTTCATAGACAATTCAATATATTAGTCAAATATTTTAAAGTAATCAAATCACTAGGTCATTATTATATACAATCTTATCACTATTTTTTGACATTATTAACAAACAATTTTCTACTATAATATGATTTTATACAATTTTATCAAATTATAAAGTATATACAACATGATTTTATATAATTTTATCATATTATAAAGTATATATATATATCATTGTATATACGATATATATTATGTATAAGTCCTATTTTTAGAAGTGTTATAAATTTAGAATATGATATTTGTAACATGTTTATATGATCATTTTGTTTATTCAAAATGATTTAAATATCTATAGTGTTATTTGTCAATCAAAAAACTGTTGCTATCTACTCCATATATTTATTTTATCCTTATAATCTATATTTAATGTTTAAATCTTTATAGTGAGATTTGTCTTATCAAAAAATCAGTTGTCATCTACTGACGAAATATATTCTTTCATAATATTATGCTTTTAATATTTAAATATTAATAGTAAGATAATATTTAAATATTAATAGTAAGATATGTCAATTAAATTTTTGTTGTAAACTACTCCCGAGATATGCTCTTTTTAATTATAAAAATATATCTTTACTAACAAGATATTCCATGAATAATCTTAAATTTTAGTCGGAGATTTTTTAGAATTGATTAGAGAATATCCTGTTACATAGCTTATTGTGAAAGCTAGAAACGTAAACTATTTTTTATATAAATACCAAGCCACCTCTTTAGTCTCAAGCATCTATTGTTTAAGCTTTTTTATGTTTTTGATCGTTCTAATTTAAATTCTATTTTGTGATCTTGCGCAGGTTTATGATCCAAGAGATGATAATCAATAAGTAGCTCATAGATGAACATCATTACTGTTAATTTATTCGAGACTTTTCTTCTCCAATTATTTTGTTCTCTTGCTCTCCATATTGTCTCTCTATCAATCTTTGTGACGAAAAAGTTTTTTTGTCACGAAAAAGACCAAAAAGCCTCCTCCATCCATTCATGATGCCATCAGGTTTGTCCTATCAACTATATAATTTGGTTTTTGTTTCGGGATTGTATACATCTTCAAATCTCTTTGTTATAATCAATGTCACTAAATTTGGTGAAACTGATCTTGCAGAGCCAGAGAAGAATATATTCTTTACAAATTAATATTAGATCATCGGAGTAGGGAATATTGGATCAATCAGATATAATACTCTTGAACGATCTCTTGGTCTTCAAGAACAACGAACCGGGTATTTAATTGGATTCATACCAATAAATTCTGTACAAATTAATATTAGATGATCGGAACTTTTGAACGATCTCCTATCTTTTCCTTTTTGATTTAAAAATGTTAGTATATTTAAATCTTTTATGTTAATAGAAACAACTATATATATGCATGTTTTAGAGATGGAACACCCCGATTGGATGCAGAAACTGGTATATTCACAACACCGTTTTGTTTTTGTATCCTTGTTGATGTGATAATATAAACATTCTTTTGCTTTCAGAACACTTTTTATGTTCCATGAAGCTGAAGGGATCTATCGAGGAAGATCAAGTAAAAACACAACCTGGATCCGGGGAAACATTTTTTTCTGGTACATCTCCTTGCACGTTCATGCTTTATTTTTATTATTTAGCTTTAGTTTAAAATAAGTTTTCTGTTGTAGCTTACCAGATAGTATCGGAGACCAGTCAAGACTAAGAGAGGTGTGTGAGGGCTTTCTTGGACCTCCTATTGGCGTGGCTGAAGCAGCAACCTCTGATACAAATTTTTATTGGGATACTTATGTTCTGGTACGTAATTACCTTAACTTGATCAAAGCTCTCGTGAGGTTTCCTTCCTCTTAGATCATGCTGCTCCTAACAGGTAATAATAGCTAATAATAAGAATTATTAACAGATTTGGTGTGGGTTTTGTAAAAGTTGTTTTCTCTTTTTTGTTGGGGTCAAAAACGGTTATCTCGAAATCAACGGCTAAGATTATTTCTTATTCACGGATTTTTCGCAAACATTCACTGAAAGAAAGATCGGAAGTGCACGAACGAGCGAATCCCGAACAAAATCCACTCGACCGGCGAGCTCAACCATCACGGGTCAGCTCGCCGCGAAGCTCAACCATCACGTGGGTCAGCTCGCGGCGAGCTCAACCACGGCGTGGGTGTACTCGCCCGGCGGGCTCGACCATCACTCGGGTCAGCTCGCCGGCGAGCTCAACCACGGCGTGGGTGTACTCGCCCGGCGAGTTCAACCATCACGCGGGTCAGCTCGCCGGCGAGCTCAACAATGACGTGGGTGTACTCGCCCGGCGAGCTCAACCATCACGCGGGTTAGCTCGCCGGCGAGCTCAACCACGACGTGGGTGTACTCTCCCGGCGAGCTCGACCATCACGCGAGTCAGCTCGCCGGCGAGCTCAACCACGGCGTGGGTGTACTCGCCCGGCGAGCTCGATCATCACGCGGGTCAGCTCGCCGGCGAGCTCAACCACGGCGTGGGTGTAGTCGCCCGGTGAGCTCCACCATCACGCTGGTCAGCTAGCCGGGCGAAGCTCAACCACGACGGGTGTACTCGCCGGCGAAGCTCAACCATCACGGGTCAGCTCGCCGGCGAAGCTCAACCACGACGGGTGTACTCGCCCGGCGAGCTCAACCATCACGGGTCAGCTCGCCGGCGAAGCTCAACCACGGCGTGGGTGTACTCGCCGGCGAAGCTCGACCATCACGCGGGTCAGCTCACCGGCGAGCTCAACCACGACGTGGGCGTACTCGCCCGGCGAGCTCGGCCGTCACGCGAGTCAGCTCGCCCGGCGAGCTCGACCTGATCCCGGCCTGTCCGACTTACTTCGACTCCCGTATCTTCCGTATAGCTGTGATATCCAACCTTCGGGACCACATTCTTCTCGTTTCGTTTCGATTAAAGTTATTCTCGAAACTTTATGACTAAAACCGAGAAATCGTATAAACGCCAAAAGGCCCAAGAACAGTCCGCAAGGATCTAAACTGGTCTAGAAGCCCATCTACGCTCTCAGAAGGGATTCGAGCCCATAAAAGTTATGACGGTTTGTCCTAACTCGCGAAAATACGATAAATGCTAAGTTTCCGAAGATAACTATTAAGATCAACGAAAAATGGAATATTACTAAAAGAGATAAACTTGGGCCCGAAGGCAAAGGAATAAATGGGCCACCGACCTAGAGCGACTATATAAGGAGAGCAGGAGCAGAAGAAAAGGGGAATCCGAGAATTTAGACTTAGAGAACTCCTGCTAGCTTAGAGAACATAGGACTTAGGTGGTTAGACTAGCACGGCAAGGCTTAGGACGTCTTGGCCGCCTCCTGTTCTATTGTTCCGATAGTTAGTATATCTCTACTCCTCTCGGAGAAATCTTGTACTCATATTATTCAATTAATAAAACGCCACTGAGCGACTATCTATTTTCTTCGTGCTGCCTATCTTCTTATTGTTCGAAAAGTGATTACGCAGAAAATTCGGACCTTCAAGGAACATCGAGTTCACTCAGTTTTCCTCCATATTTATTCATTAAAATCGACGGTGTGAATTCATGTTCCCACAGTTTGGTTCTAGGAGGAGGGGGGATACAAATTCTCTAACTCGACAATCACTAAACGATAAAAGATACAGGATGTCCGCTCCAGCAGCTAGCGATGTCATTTCTTTCAAGGACTGGGCAACGGCCTACCAGGCCAAACCCCATAACGATCTCCTTGTCGTCGAGCTGACAATCCAGAACATCGACGTAGCGAGAGTGTTGGCCGACACCTGATGCTCGGCCAATATTATCTACAAAAGCACCCTCGAGAGAATGGTGATCGACATGTGCGCCGTCACGGAAGGACCCAGCCCAATATTCGGACTCTCGGGAGATGCTACTATGACCCTCGGCTCGATCAACCTCGTGGTTAGAGCCGGGAGCGTCGTCAAAGTCACGAAATTCTTAGTCGTCGACCGCCCAACATCGTACAATGCAATCATCGGTACTCCATGGCTGAATTCCATGTGAGCGATCCCCTCGACATTCCATCTGTGCCTTAAGTTTCCAACCCCTCGTGGAGTCGAAACAATACAAGGAGATCGCAGGATGGCGCAAAGTATGTTTCACTGCTGAGCTGAAAAGAAAGAAATCAACAGTCGAAGCTTCCCGCAACAAGAAAATAAAGCTGACTCCCGATAAGAGCGCCCGAGAACAAGACTCGGACGTCTTCTGGTGATCTCAGAGGGTCGAAGCCCTAGATGGAAAGCGCGAACCAACTTGTGAACCGGTAATCTCGGTCTGTCTAGACGAATCATTCCCGGAACGGTGCGTCGAGATCGGAGCCAAACTCCGCGAGCCTTTGAGAACAAGGCTCATAGCCTATCTTAAAAAGAAACTCAGCACGTTTGCTTGGGCCGCGGAGGATATGCCAGGGATTGACATCGGCATAACTTGCCACGAGCTCAATATTGACCCGACCTACAAACCCGTCAAGCAAAAAAGACGGAAACTAGGACCAGAGGGTGCCACCGCGGTAAACGAGGAAGTCGAAAAACTCCTTAAAGTGGGGTCAATAACGGAAGTCAGGTACCCGGACTGGCTCGCCAACCCCGTCGTGGTCAAGAAGAAAAACGGCAAATGGCGAGTCTGCGTCGACTTCACCGATCTTAACAAGGCCTGCCCAAAAGATTGCTTTCCACTTCCGCACATCGACCGATTGGTCGAAGCGACAGCAGGAAACAAACTTTAATCTTTTATGGACGTCTTCTCCTGGTACAACCAAATCATGATGAACCCGGACGATCACGAGAAGACTGCATTCATCACCGACCACAAAATGTATTGTTACAAAGTAATGCCTTTCGGCCTCAAGAACGCAGGCGCTACTTATCAGCGACTCGTCAATCGAATGTTTTCCGAGCAACTCGGAAAAACTATGGAAGTGTACATCGATGACATGCTCGTAAAATCCCTTGACGAAAACGATCACGTATCCCATTTGGAAGAATGCTTCGCAAGGTTGAATTTACACAACATGAAATTAAACCCGGCTAAATGTAGGTTCGCCGTGGCATCGGGAGAGTTTCTCGGTTACCTCGTCACGTGTCATGGAATCGAGGCTAACCCCAAACGGATAAAAGCGTTAATAGAAATGGTCTCGCCAAAGACAAAAAGGGAAGTCCAAAGGCTAACCGGAAGATTCGCGGCCTTAAACCGTTTTATCTCACGCTCAACGGACAAGTGCCTTCCTTTCTACGACACATTGAAAGGAAACAAGAAATTTCGAATGGTTGGAGGAATGCGAAAAAGCTTTCCAACAGCTAAAGCGTTACCTGGGCACTCCTCCCGTCCTCGCGAAACCAGTAGAGGGAGAACCCTTGTTCCTGTACATTGCAGTCTCCGCAACAGCGGTAAGCGGCGTTTTGATCAGAGAAGAACGCGGTGAGCAAAAACCAATCTTCTACATAAGCAAAACGTTACTGGACGCTGAGACCCGGTATCCCCTGATGGAGAAACTAGCGTTTGCAGTTGTGACATCGGCAAGAAAACTCCGGCCGTATTTCCAGTCGCATACCATAATAATCCTCACCACCTTCCCCCTGCGAACAATCTTGCACAGTCCAAGTCAGTCAGGACGACTCACGAAATGGGCAATCGAACTAAGCGAGTACGACGTAGAGTACCGCCCAAGAACCTGCATAAAATCTCAAGTACTAGCAGACTTCTTGGTAGAATTGCCCACGGGGGATATGACGAACACGGAACCAGATTCAACTTGGATCCTTCACGTCGATGGATAATCGTCTAAACAAGGATCCAGGATCGGAATCCGGCTCACGTCTCCGACCGGCAAAGTCTTGGAACAATCGTTCCGATTAGAGTTCCATGCGTCAAACAACGAGGCCGAATATAAAGCACTCATCGCAGGGTTACGACTAGCCCACGGGCTCAAGATCCGCAACATCGACGCTTACTGTGACTCTCAGTTAGTCGCGAATCAGTGCAGCGGAGAATACGAAGCGAGGGACGAAAGAATGGATGCATATCTAAAACTCATCCAAGACCTCTCCCGAGACTTCGACCACTTCACCCTCACTAGGATTCCTCTCTTGGAAAATACTCAATCAGATGCCTTGGCCGCACTCGCGTCAAGTTTTGATTCTGGACTGAGACGGGTAATCCCCGTCGAGTTCATTGAACATCCAAGCATCAGACCACCAGTGATCGCTAATCTGATTCGAGCACAAATCGAAAATTCGGAGGAAATCGAAGACCCACCAGAAGAAAACGTGGATCAGTCGGAATACAGCTGCGACAGCCCATGGCTAGAGCCAATCCGAGAATACAGAATCGACGGAGCGCTTCCCACCGAGAAATAGGCGGCCCGCAAAATTATGACCCAGGCCGCACGATACGTAACGGTAGAAGGAGAAATCTACAAATGGAGATTCTCCGGCCCACCCATGACCTGCGCCGAAGGTGAAAAAGCGAGAAGAGTAATGGAGGAGGTCCATTCCGGATCATGCGGGAACCATTCCGGCAGAAGATCTCTCGCCGTCAAAATAAAACGCCACAGTTATTACTGGCCAACTATGATCAAAGAATGCGAGAAGTTCGCACGAAAGTGCGAAAAATGCCAAAGGCACTCGCCGAGAATCCATCAACCCGCAGAAGTCCTCTCGTCCATCTCGTCTCCGTATCCCTATATGCGGTGGTCCATGGATATCATCGGGCCATTGCATAACTCAAAGCAGAAACGCTTCCTCCTGGTCCTCACGGATTTCTTCTCAAAGTGGGTAGAGGCGGATTCCTATGCAAGTATCAAAGACGTACAAGTCGAGAACTTCGTATGGAAGAACATCATCACCAGACACGGGGTCCCTTACGAAATCATAACAGACAACGGATCTCAGTTCATCTCTACCCGATTCGAAGCATTCTGCGAGAAGTGGAAGATACGACTAACCAAGTCGACTCCCAGATATCCGCAGTGTAACGGCCAGGCAGAGACCATCAACAAGACCGTCCTCGACAGGTTAAAAAAGTGCTTAGAAGCCAAAAAAGAGGTGATGGGCAGAAGAGCTCGAAGGAGTCCTTTGGTCACATCAGACGACTCGGAGGATCGCTACGGTGAAACCCCATTCGCCTCGCTTACTGAACGGTGTATGATCCCCGCTGAAGTAGAATTTCCGAGTACGGAGAAGATTCCTCCCTGCCGGTGAAGACGCCAACAAGGTAATGCTGGACGAGCTCGATCTCATCAACGAACGACGAGACCAAGCGCTCATAATCCAGAACTACCAGCACGCTGCCGCTAAGTACTATAACTCGAACGTTCGCCACCGCAGGTTCAAAGAAGGCGATCTGGTTCTGCGGAAAGTTTTCCAAAACACGCCAACGCAGCCGGAAAACCGAGCAAACCGGAAGGACCATACAAAGTAAGAAAGGTGGTCCGACCTAGATCGTATCAAATCGCGAACATGCAAGATGTCAAGATCCCAAGAACCTGGAACGCGATGCATCTTAAGAAATACTACCACTAATCGCAACGTGGACTTTAAAGAACTACGAGATGGCTTGATCCCCGGAAAAAGGGTACGTAGGCAGCTCGCCAAGCGAGTTCAGCTATCCCCCCACCTTAAAAAGGGGGGGGAGTGGGTACGTATACTCATATACTCCCATAAAATTTCGAATGAAAACGACATTTTCGAAACTTTCCACCATTAAATCTGGTAATTCGGTATTCACCTAACAAAAGCCCGCAAAAAATGCGGCATGGAAAAATCTACTTCTGGCATCGCGAGACGTCGCAGCATGCTCGAAGTTACGATTTTCCCATCCACAGAAACAACGTTCTCGTTCTTGGAACAGGTTCAGTACACCTATATCGGTAAATGCCTTTAAATGGCATCATTTCTTTGTTGCTGATCACAACAAATGAATCCTAACGTCTTAAACAGACATTAGCTGCCCTCGAAAGGACAGGCTCTCTTACATCCGACAAGGATACCATAGCGCGCTATACAAAAAAATCCAAAATTTTGGTCAGCACCTCCAAACAGCCTTTAGAAGTAGCTCGATTCGTGTCAAGACAAGTCATATAAGCCGATAACACTTCGCGGACTTTATATCGGTAATTAATCAGCGTAAATCGCAAACAGGCAAAACGAGCCGACTTGTCATCGCGATAGCCTCAGTCCGAGAGTAAACCTAGGTCTTACCCTAAACCCAGTCTTTACCGATCTTGACATCTCAAAGGCATAATATCAGCTCGATATGAGATCCCAAAACTTGTCTCTTCACTTAAGTCCGATCGCTTTCACTAACCTTCACAGAAAACAAAACCACATGCACTTAACAAACGATAGATACGGTGATCATCGTATGCCAGGAGTGAGACGACAACTCATTTCACCCTCTAACTTCGAAATAAGTTCTCTTTACTTTATAATAACCGAAAAGAGTTTTATAGATTGAGCCTGCCATCTTACAAAAAGCCCTAAGAAGGACAGGGATTCAAAGCCACCAACGGCCAGTCCCGAAACATACAAACCGCGGCCTTTTAAACAGGCCAAAATAAAATGAAAATCCTAGAAAGGATAATAAACCTAGGTACTCTTCGGAGCACCGCCTTCATCCTCAACCTCAACAGAACCTGGAACCATGTCATCATCCTCCGCTCCAACTTCACCTCTCTCGGTCCCATCATCCTCGCCCTCTCCGACCACCGGATCTCGTCCCTCGGGTTCTCCCAAACACGGCGTAAGGGTGCACTCGGACTGGAGCTGAGAGATGACCGAGTCGAAGTCTCCCTCGGAAATTTTGAGCTACCCCTTACGAGATAGTAGCCGAGCCTCTTCGGAGTCTAAAGTCGGAGCCCTTTCGCCTTTAAGCAGTCGGATCTCGCTCAGGCTTCCCTCAACGTTTGCTAGGGCCAAGTCTCTCTCGTGAACCGACAAGAGGGAACCAAAAAGAGCAGCCATCCTTGCTAGACGAGCGCAGAAGTCGTCGCTCGAGACGACGGCCTTGGACTCTTCTCGTTTTTGAATTTCGCGCTGGAGACGATGAACTTCGGAGACCTTCTTCTTTTTCTCCTTCTTCAATTTGAACAAAGCACTCGCCGACTTCCCAAGATCCCGCTCCAGATCGCTGATCTGAGCTTCCAATCGAGAAACCTCACCAGTATGAGCATCCTCGATGGATTTCAACGCATCCTCCGACCGCTTCTTCGCTTCCCGTGACTCGGCTAGGTCCTTAGTCAAGCGTTCTATCTCTGAGCTGCAGTCACCGAGCATCCCGTCAATCAGCGACACAAACTGCATACAAGCAAAAAAAAAAGAGGAAAAATCATCAGAAAAGACGAGAGACTAAGTATTCTATGCCGAATGTTGAAGAAAAACCTTGGTTCGATGGTGTGTGAAAACCCCCGAAGGTTCCCCTTCCACGCCTTTGGTGCACCTCCTCTTCTTGGCAGCCTCGGTCGCGGCACCGCCCCTCTTGCGACTTTTGGGCAGGGGAGGGATGCTAGCAGCATGAATCCCTAGAATGATCTCCTTCCTGTCCAGAGCGGGAGGCATCAGCTCTGTCGCCTTTTCTTCTTTCGGAACCAGGGCCGGAGTGGTAGAAGAACCGGAAGGTTGAGCTGAGACCTCCGGCACCATCGCAAGAGCCGTGTCCGCCCCAACAAAGGGCGCGGCATGGTCGGGAGATTTCTTTCCCTCAGCCGAGGACGACATTGCGGAAGAAGAAGGGACAGCCGGCGACTCGGCATGGTTCCGAGTCACTTCCTTCTCGGCACTGCGTCTAGACAGTCTCTCTTTGAAAGAAAGAAACCCGGCGACGAAGGTTGGAGTGGCTTCATGCATGGCCAGAGTTGGAAGTGCGGAGTTGGCCTCACCCATCTCGACGTCGGAGTTCTTCTTTTCGCTTGGGGAGGAAGACATTCTTGATAGGTAATTTGAAGAGAAGAGAATGTGAGAGAAAGAGATGTGTGAAGAATGAGGAGTGGTGAGTTGCTACTTATAAGAATATGAGGGTGACGTGGATTTCTGCAATAAATATTCTTAACCAAAGATTTCGATTTTTAATTTACACCACTCACCCGCAAAATCGTCTCCGAGTCTTATGGGCTGGGGGGATAACTGTTGGGGTCAAAAACGGTTATCTCGAAATCAACGGCTAAGATTATTTCTTATTCACGGATTTTCCGCAAAACATTCACTGAAAGAAAGATCGGAAGTGGACGAACGAGCGAATCCCGAAGAAAAGCCACTCGACCGGCGAGCTCAACCACAACGTGGGTATGCTCGCCCGGCGAGCTCAACCATCACGCGGGTCAGCTCGCCGGCGAGCTCAACCACGACGTGGGTGTACTCGCCCGGCGAGCTCGACCATCACGCGGGTCAGCTCGCCGGCGAGCTCAACCACGGCGTGGGTGTACTCGCCCGCGAAGCTCGACCATCACATGGGTCAGCTCGCCGCCAGCTCAACCACGACGGGTGTACTCGTCCGGCGAGCTCAACCATCACGCGGGTCAGCTCGCCGGCGAGCTCAACCACGGCGTGGGTGTACTCGCCCGGCGAGCTCGACCATCACGCGGGTCAGCTCGCCGACGAGCTCAACCACGGCGTGGGTGTACTTGCTCGGCGAGCTCGACCATCACGCGGGTCAGCTCGCCGGCGAGCTCAACCATGACGTGGGTGTACTCGCCCGGCGAGCTCGACCATCACATGGGTCAGCTCGCCGGCGAGCTCAACCACGGCGTGGGTGTACTCGCCCGGCGAGCTCGACCATCACGCAGGTCAGCTTGCCGGGCGAAGCTCAACCACGACGCATGCATTTCGCCGGCGAAGCTCGACCATCACGCTGGTCAGCTCGCCGACGAAGCTCAACCACGGCGTGGGTGTACTCGCCCGGCGAAGCTTGACCTGATCCCGGCCCGTCCGACTTACTTCGACTCCCGTATCTTCTGTATAGCTGTGATATCCAACCTTCGGGACCACATTCTTCTCGTTTCGTTTCGGTTAAAGTTATTCTCGAAACTTGTGACTAAAACCGAAATCGTGATAACGCCAAAAGGCCCAATAATGGTCCGCAGGATCTAAACCGGTCTAAGCCCATCTACGCCTCGGGATTCGAGCCCATAAAAGTTATGACTGTTTGTCCTAACTTGCGAAAATATGATAAATGCTAAGTTTCCGAAGATAACTATCCAGATCAACGAAAAATGAAATATTCCTAAAAGAGATAAACTTGGGTCCGAAGGCAAAGGAATAAATGGGCCACCGACTGAAGCGACTATATAAGGAGAGCAGAGCGTAAGAAAAGGGGATCCGAGAATTTAGACTTAGAGAACTCCTGCTAGCTTAGAGAACATAGGACTTAGGTGGTTAGACTAGCACGGCAAGGCTTAGGACGTCTTGGCCGCCTCCTTTTTTCTGTTGTTCCGATAGTTAGCATATCTCTACTCTTCTCGGAGAAATCTTGTACTCATACTATTCAATTAATAAAACGCCTCTGAGCGACTATCTATTTTCGTCTTGCTGTCTATCTTCTTATTGTTCTAAAAGTGATTACGCAGAGAATTCGGACCTTCAAGGAACATCGAGTTCACTCGGTTTTCCTCCATATTTATTCATTAAAATCGACGGTGTGAATTCCGGTTCCCACATTTTTCTTTTCTTTAGATGGGTAGGCAAGATTCAGATGAATGAGAAATCCTCAAGAATCTATTTTTTTTTCTCTAAGAATCTCTGTTGTCAACGAGGTATGTTACGTATCAACCAAACCGGTTTTGTTTGTTTCTTTTGTTTTTTTTTTTGCTTTTTCTTTTTATTTTTAAGAAAAACTAGGAGTTTTCCTGCACAATGCGCATAAATAATAAATTTAAAAATATAATTATTTTCATAAAATAAATTCTTCAATTTTCAATTTTATTATTTTAAATTTATTAGTTAAAAAATAAAACCACGATGTAACTATTTGTAGTTTTGTTCATTTAAGTTTACTTTAATTTTAAAAAAAATTTATAAAAATAATTTACATTTTATAAGATTTTATTTATATTATAATTTATTTAATTACTTTTATTTGATATTTTTGTATTTTAAAATATACAAAATAGTTCGGATAAATATATATGCACTAAATATAAATAACCTATATAAGTTGATAAAATATATATTTATAACTACACTTAGGATAGTATATATAATAAAATATAGATTTATAAATTGATATATAAAGGTTATTAGATATTACCATATTTGTAGAATCTTACCAGAGTAATATTAGTAAAGAAATATAAATCAGTATATAGTAACTAGTCATCACCATATTTAAGTAATCTTACCAAAAACGTAAATATTAAAATAGGAAGTTTTACATGTCATAATTTTGTTGTCATTTTTTTTATTGACATGTCATCATTTTTAGTGAAAAATAATGTAGAGATGACACATGTCAAAATCATTTCTCAAATTATGTATAGGGATTCTTCAGAAGAAGCCACTTTTTGGTTGTTTAGTGGAAACGCAAGTTAAGCAAGAGAATTATAGTAAGTGTATGATAGCAGCACTTCCGGGTTGGAATTTAGTCACAAACTATGGCCTCGATTAGTACAAATAGATGAAGAAGAAGAAGATATAATTTTAAAATTATCATAAAAATTAGTATATAAGATATTTATTTTAAAATATAAATTTATTTTTATAAATAATATAGATATGTTTAATTTATAATATATATTAAATTATAATATATATTAAATTATAATATATATTAAATAATATATTTTATCAAAATAATGAATATTATTTAATTATTAAATTAAATTTAATTTTAAATGTAAAATATTATTATTTTAAAAGAAATGTAAATATTATTTTAAAATAATATATATTAAATTATAATATATATTAAATTATAATATATATTAAATTATAATATATATTAAATAATATATTTTATCAAAATAATGAATATTATTTAATTATTAAATTAAATTTAATTTTAAATGTAAAATATTATTATTTTAAAAGAAATGTAAATATTATTTTAAAATAATATATATTAAATTATAATATATATTAAATTATAATATATATTAAATTATAATATATATTAAATTATAATATATATTAAATTATAATATATATTAAATTATAATATATATTAAATAATATATTTTATCAAAATAATGAATATTATTTAATTATTAAATTAAATTTAATTTTAAATGTAAAATATTATTATTTTAAAAGAAATGTAAATATTATTTTAAAATATAAATTTATTTTTATAAATAATATAGATATGTTTAATTTATAATATATATTAAATAATATATTTTATCAAAATAATGAATATTATTTAATTATTAAATTAAATTTAATTTTAAATGTAAAATATTATTATTTTAAAAGAAATGTAAATATTATTTTAAAATATAAATTTATTTTTTATTATGAACTTAATTTTTTATATTATTAAAATTTTATTTTTAATAATATTATTTTTAAAATTTTATTTATTCTAACTGCAAATGCTCTACCAAAAGCTCCATATGAGAGCATTGAGTAAAGAGCATTTGGAGAGCATTAGCCTCTTGTAAATACTCTTGTTAATGCTTTTGTGATAAATTTTGATTGGATAATCACGAGCCTAATGTTTATGCTAATGTTCTGCTAATCATACCCTATGACTACCATCGGCCAGGGAAGATTTGGTTCTGCTGGTCAGATAAAGTTAATGTCTCTTTGCTTCACATGAGTTCTCAAGTCATAACGTGTGCAATTCATATTCTGGACACTGAAGAGCATTTCATCTGCTCAGCCGTCTATGCATCTAACTGTGAGAGGGAAAGATGCCAACTTTGGGAGGATCTTCGCAGTACACACTCAGCGTATCTGCATCTTAATCTTCCTTGGATATTGCTGGGTGACTACAATGTTACTCTCTCCACAAGTGAGCATTCAAGATCCCACGACTATCTTCCTGATCAATCTGGAATGAGACAGTTTCAGGGATTGGTTAGTAACTGTGCTCTCACGGATTTAGCATATGTTGGAGCTCTATTTACTTGGTGGAATAAGCGGGAGGAGGATCCTATTGGGAAGAATCTGGACCGAGCTCTTATAAATGGGGATTGGTTACGTTCGTTTCCTCACTCTTACGCTCAGTTTGAATCAGGAGGAATATCAGACCATGCAAGATGCTTGATTCAGTTATCTGAGAATACAAAACAGTGAGGAAACAATTCAGGTTCTTTAACTATCTTGTAGAGCACGAAGATTGCCTACTGTTGCTAAGCTTTGGGAAAGTACGTCGATTCTTTATCACTCTAGGGCATCTCTGGGACTCTTCCATAAGAAGCTTAAGGCGCTAAAATACGAGATGAGGCTGATGAATAAAATACACTATGGAGACCTGCCTAACCGAACCAAGGAGGCATACGAGTAATGTGTGAATGTCAAAATCAGGCTCTTCTGGACCCTAGTTCCCTCACGTTTGCAGCAGCGTCAGTAGCTTCAGATAGGTGGAACAAACTGGCTAGAATAGTATAAACTTTTTAAAATATTTAATTTATTTTTAACTAAAAGTATCATTAACTTAGCTAAGCAGATTGAAACCCAAGGATAATTGAAAGCAAGTTTTATGTTTCAGTTACATAGTTTATCATTTGTATTTGTTTTTGTTTGTCTTGTGTTGCTGTAAAGCATATTTAGCTGAATAGTAGATGTAATTTATTCGTTATTAAAATTTTATGGGTATTTAGTGTGTCTCTTTGGATTGGTAATTTGTATTTCTTCTTTTTAATTATTAATTATTGGTATTTATTTTAACGTTTCAATATGTTTATTTTAGTTTCGTAGTATTGGTGATGTTATGTGTTTTAGGATGTTAACTCGTACTTTTTATTTTTATTTGGGTCACGATTCTAGTTTTGATTTCATCAGGAGTTTAGTTACTCACGGGGTTATAACTGCCATTTTATTGCAATAATGTTTCACTACGTTTACCACGTTAATTCCATATGTAATTTCATGCTCATTTAGTTTTTAAATAGAGTTTTAATACATAATGGTGGTCATATAATTACATGGCAGACTGACAGTTTAAGTTACGACAGTATCTTTCTTCACATATTAGTTTTATAATTTTATTATTTAAAAATGTGATCAATGTTAAAACTGCATTATGTTTTTTAGTGTGTTTGTGTAGATGTTTCTTTAGTTTCCATCTCAACTTATATGTTTTTTCATTGGTGTCACATGAATTGTGGACGCCGTGTGATTGATGATTCTTGTCTTTCATCTCCCCTTATCAACATGCATTGTGGACACTGTTTTTAATTCAGAGTTCTTCATGGTCTGGGTATAAATATTTTATGTTTAGTTGATATGTGTATGTTATATGTGTATCGTGTCCGTAGCTGTACGTTCCTAGATGTGAAATGTTATATGTGTATCGTGTCCGTAGCTGTACGTTCCTAGATGTGAAGAAATTTGACATATTCTTTGCCATGTTTGTGTAAGGCATATTGTGGAACACTTTCTACTTACTCCATGCTTTGATTCCAAACTTCTCTTTACCGAAGGTTTGAAGATTAAAGGTCTCTACTTTTATCATTTTTTGAGGTCATAATTTATGAATATTAAATAGATATGTGAAGAATATAAGGAAACATCGAAACAGGTTTGTTTTTTTTGTAGAGGATCATGAGATTGATAGGATTGATTTCATGAAATTTGTTTGGGTGGTAAATACGTTCAATTCAATGAATGTGATAGAAATCTAAAATATAAATAGTTATGTTTGTTTCCAAACATTTATAGTCGGTTACAAAGTGAATTTTTTATATAGACAAGTTCAATAATATCTACACAATAAAGAGATCTAATATACAGGATTAAAAACAAAAGTATGAAGGATTCATTTTTGTTTCAAGTCAACTCCTTTATTAATATCACTAGTGGTGTGTCTCGGATAATTTGATATTTGTATTAATTAAATTTGTGAATTATTTTGTCGGTTGTTTGTGTAATTTTATATTGCAGGTGTTTTTTTGCAAGTAGATAGACGTTCAACAGTTTGAGTATTAAATTTTTGTAAACGTGATTGTCTTGAAAAGCTTTAGCTAGTGTTGGATATGATTGCATGACATATTGGGTGGTGGTTCTTGTTGACTACTGACGACTGAACAACTCTAAAGATGATATCTCATTGGATGTCTCGGAGTTGTTCAAAACTTGATAGTGGTTGACCTGCGTTTATTTTGTAACTTTCTGTGTGTAAGAGATATTTGTTTTTTGTGTTGGGGGTTTTGATTTATATAGTCGTGTTAAATGTATGTTAATAAGACATCTAATCTTTGACGTGATAGTGTAATTATTTGTATAATTTTATTGAGATAATGTTTTTAGAACCAATTTTTTATTGAGTTAATTATGAGGATGTTTTGTGATGTGAGGAGCAATTAAATTATTTTCGTATTAACAATGCTCTTCCTATATTAGTAACATTTAGAAATTAAGTTTGGGGGATCGACTTGGTATTCCGTTTGACAAACTAATTTATCAATACGTTTGTGCTATTTATTAATTTTACTAAGGAGTTTTTATATGTTTTATTTGGTTATATGTAGGTTTTATTTAAAATTAACCACTGTTTTATGCAATTTGTATTTAACTGGATTTTTCTGTATTATGTGCATGTGTAGAGCTGGGAATTTAATTCATTACCCGCGGGGCCCGCTCCATTTGACCTGCTGCGGGGCGGGTGCGGGTCGGCCAATTCGAAAAATTTAACATGTTGGTGCGGGTCGAGTCGATTTTAAGCGGGGCGGATGCGGGTTGGTTGAATTAAAATTAGGGTAATTTTTTTTATTTTTTAAGAAATATGATTAATGTGTAGTTTTTTGGGATTCATGTTGCACTCAGATGGTTTATACTAATTTTCTATATATTATAACTACTATACTAGATTTTGACTCGCGCTTCAGAAGCGCGGGCTTTTTAATTGTAAATAAATTTATATTTTACGTTTCAAAGTTATATTATATTGAATAAGGAATTTGCTTAAATTTTTTTTTTATAAATTTTGAATTAGTTTATTTGAAATCTGTCGTACACTCTTATGTAAAGATCTTGTAGGCACATACATTTTATCAGGACTCAAAAAACCAAGCAACTCAAAAATGTACGTTCAGTTAGGGTCTGGATCTAAAACAAATTACCTATTGGATATTTTTTTGGACCCGCGTATCACTGTTGAGTCAGAGTCTACCTGAAACCGGATCGGGTATCCAAAATACTTGAATTGTATATTTAGTTATTTTGGATAATTTTTTGGTATTACAGATAGTGTTTTTTTAAAGTTTCATGTTTAATTTTTTTTTTGTTATTATTTTGGGTTTCAGGTAAAATATCAAAATTTTAATATATTTCAGGTATGTGGTTTGTATACAAATCAAGACATAAGTAGTATTTTTATATCTGATCCGGACCCTTAGTCAAACCCGTATATAATCGAGACCGGCTTATGCTCTTCATGTAGAATTCTATCATAGGTTCAACCAACTGATATGTTTCCACAAAAATTGGATTTAATGTAAACCTATTAAGTTAAAATTGGATAAAACCCTAAACGCTTATCATTAACCCGTGAACCGACACTGGTGACCCCGAAAATACCCAGAAAAACCTTATATATATTTTTCTAAATAATTACAATTCTCATACACTTTATAATAGTCAATAAAATTACATAAATTATTTTAGTTGTCATATAATGTAAATACATTGTATTTATGCATTTTACTTTATAGGTTTTGAAATGATCAATACTACTACAGTTTTAATATAGATAATTTATTTATTTTGTTTAGAAATATACAATGGGTTTAAACATATTAATAAAATTAAATTTATAGTTGGTGGATTGAGCTTTCTTAATATGTCACAGATACATGAAGATTTTCTTTTAAATAGTATATATATACAAATAGTATATATATACTTTCTCTAAACGTTGTACAGTTCGTTCAAGATGGTATATTTGGTTAATAATATACCATAGAAAATCGAAATGATTTATTCAGATTGGTGAATGTTTCAAAAAACAGATTGGTGAATATTGACTTTTACATATTCGTGGTTTGTATGTTAACTAATTACTACAAATATGGAATATAGTTAGTTAAATGGATCCTGTTATTATTTGAAAATTTCGGAGATAAATTGCTAATAGTAAACCAAATTGAATCTAAATTTTGATGATTTTCATTATTTTAACATTTTGTATAGAATCTACTTTATTAATACATAATTAAATATTTTCGATAATATTTACTTGGTTTTGATGGTTGCCATCCTTTGGTTCAAACTTAAAACCAATGTTGCATGGAAGATTTTGGTACAGACTCGATGAATCCATATATCTGCTTTAAAATAGTATAAATGATAGTCTGTTTTTAGACTTGAAGGAACCAATTAAAAGAAAAAAAAATTGTGGTTCGCATTGGTTTGATTTAGATTGTAATGCATTTATATTTCATTGGTTTGATTTATATGTGAATATTTATAATATATAAACATTAGTGTATACTTGTGTTATATAAAAATATAAATTATAGTGTGGATTTAGATGATAGTGTTACGTCAACTAAATAACGTATTATGTTTATTATATAATATTATCGTGTAATATGAGATCTACTAAAAAGTATAGATTATGTGTATTTGGTATAATATGATTGTGTAATATAAATTCCACTAAAAAAGCATAGAAGTGGGATGAGGTATAATATCATCGGTTACCAAAAAAATATGGGTATAACAAATAAATGTATTGACATATTGTTAGAGTAATTTATGGAAACAAATAGGCTAGCTGAAATAATAGGTAGATCAATATATTTATTAGTTAAATGAAAGGGTCCAAAATAACTTTTATAGATAGATTTATTTAAACTTCTTCCCTTTTAATAAAGTAGACGTGGCTTTGTATGTCGTTTTGGGAGTCTGTCAACTTACTTAGTTATGGCTTTGCTTACGTTGGGATTTTTTTTTGACAGACATAATGAAAAAATTGCAATAGTAGTTGAAGGTGAAAGCAGAAGCAAAAGCTCAAGAAAAAAGGACATAAACAAACGTTCTAGGGAAAACTGAAGCAATAACAGTGCATGTGTTTGTTTGCTAGTATCTCCCATCAGATGAAGTTAATAATTTTGTTCATCTGTTTATAATAAAAGCAACGCTTGTATACGGGATTGTTTATAGATTTTATTTTGCAAGACTTAAATGGACTGTTTAATTAAAAATACAAAGACAAAAATCCCAAATAAAACTTAAATTGTAAATATATATTAGATATGCAAATCAATTTCTTTGCATAAATGATTAAAACCCTTAAAACTTTTGATAAATAACATAAGATTCAAAACTGAGCAGCAAACCAACATATGTAGAGCGAGTTTATTTTGAATTTCCCATGGATCCATTTTTAACTCTTGAAATAGATTTAAATAAAACATAAACAGCATAATAAAGAGCTCAAAGTCACAAACTTAAGCTGCCTGTTGGCCAGCGAGCCTCTTCCTAGCTTCTTCAATGATGATAAGCACACCCTTACCCTTAGGAAGAGACACCCATGGCTTTGACCCTTTGCCTAGGGTTAATAGATTCCTCAACCTTGTTGCAAACTCATGTCCAGTCTTGAATGTGGATAGTCTCAAAGCTTCCCTTATGCTTTGCACGGTTTCTAATCACACCAACACACCTTCTCCTCCAGTCTGAGCTTAAAGGTGTCATTACTAATGTGCGACAATCGTATGTATTCTGGAAAGGGATGCTCTTTTTTGAAACTGGAAGGTACGAACCTTACAAAGCTTAAACTGTAGAGAGGAAGAGAAACAAATATTGTTGGTAAACCTACATGTCAAGCATTACTCTAAATTATGACCAGAGCAAGAGAGACCAAAACCTTAGTATCTTCGTCCCCGATGGAGTGAAAAGGGAAACGTCCCTTGGTATCACAGAAAAGACAGAAGTTCTCGTAACAGAAGATATACAAATACACCACCAAGTTTGTCAAGCATCCAATGTTAAGAGCATTGTGCCTCTTCATATATGCTTTGCCTTGTGTAATAACTGAACATAACACATATGTTAGAGCGATACAAATGATATAGCAGTGATAGATGTCCCATTGAGATCTAAGTAAGCCAGATCTGAGGACTAATATTTTTTACTCAATGATCCCAACACCTGAGTCTTCTAAAAGTCTTCCCATGAAAAGAAAATTAGAAAAGAAGTCTCAGAAAAACAGTATGATGTAAGGTCAATCTAAAATTTTCAGATTGAAGTCAAATTAAGAAACTGGAAAATAACTCACATTTGCAAATGATATGCAAAGCCAACCAGCAATCATCAGAGAGAGACTGTCCAAGAAAACACACAATTAAAGGGTTAAGTAAAGCAAGTAAGATGTCATTAGCTGGATCAAGATTCAAAACAGAGTAATTTAATACTCAGGAAACTAAACAATACCCCTTTTCGTCCATTGTATTATGCGATCTGACCACTGAAAATTGCACCAACCATAGCACATACATTGGATAGAGAACTAAACACAGAGTACTAATACATGGACAAGAGATCAAAGTCAGGCAAAGAATAAACCAGACAGCTCTATACAGAAATATTGGTTAAGTACCTCAGATAGAGTTAAATCGAGATCATTAGTGATTGCAGCTTGTGTTGGAGAAGAATAACCACACTGGACCCAAAAGCTACAAATCAGTCACAACTTTCTACAAATGGAAAAGAAAAAAGTTTGGCTTTTCTTCTTACAGTGAAAACGAATTGAATATGACCTAGAGCAATGATCAGAACACATGAAAGAACATAGATAAAGCTATCTCTAATAACTTGAGACGAAACCCTCATACCGTTTGGAAGATTCAGAAACTGAGTTATCGGTAGGTAAAGAAGCTTAAATATGAACGGACTAAGAGACGCCGTCTTATATAAAAGATGAACAAAAACACTTAAATGATGGGAGTAATGTAGGGGAATACGGAAACTGCAAACGTTACAGAAACGTTACATTACAGAAACTGTAAGTCCCGAAGGGTGACGGGGACTCTGTTCGCCTCTTCCAGCATCTTTTGAAAGAAACCCTATATAAATCGTGGTCCGGTATGAGAAACAAATTAGTGGGCCAATGAATAATTAACTTATAAACGAAAGCCCATTAAAAATAACAACAATTTTTAAAGTTTGTGGAGACTCTGCCACGTGTCAATATTCGCCCACTCCTTCCGATGCCATGGACACAGGAGAAAAGATCTGTTTTATTATTATAGAAGATAGATAGATAAAAGATAGATAGATCAAAGGAATCATTTGATTACACAGCCCTGGTTCATCCCTCTGGCTTTTACTACACGTTTCCACAGGTTCAAACCGTTTAGATTTTCAAGTTCCTTTTTAAGTTTTTCCACCTTACCCACTTCAGCCCTACATATGTAAAGCATGAGAAGTCATTATTTAAGCACAACAAAATCTCTTTTTATAATCAACAAACTTTGGATGAATTAGCACTATTTCTTATGTGTTTACCTGCAGTATATCGTCCAACTCTTTTCTCATTTATTTTCAGCTTATGCAGCCTAGCCATATACTCCTGAAACATGAGGAGACATTACGGGTCAACCATGATAACTATATGTTTTAAGCTCAAACAAACTCAGATGCATAACACCATTTTTGCTTACCTTTCTGAAAGACTTGACTTTAGCCAACGATTGTAACATGAGAAGCAAAAATCAGATGGAGAGACAGAAAAAAGAAACATACTATAACAGTATCCTTTAAACAAACACCAATTCTTGATTACCGGTTGAGCTGCTTTACTTAACTCATTTGGATAAATGATCAAAGATTAACTGAAGGTAAGACAATACAAACACATATCAATCACAAAACAGCTGAAAAACAACTGCTCCAATCATAAAACAAACCAAATGATCCAAAGATCTTATATAGCACATAGGCAAGCAGAATCGAAAACCATTTTTTGCTGATCCCTTAAAACCTATCCACAATACTCCTTTCTTCTCCTGCTAAGAGAAACCTGGTAATATCTAAGTTCATGGTACCAAGCAAAAAAATAAAAATAAAAGACGATGAATACAGGAACAAAAGAAACAGGAGTGTTGTTGTTAAAAAAAGAAACGTTAATCAAACGTAAAGTTTATACCTTGTATGAGAACCTCCTCCCATCATACGCTGCTCCTCAAACCATCAAAACAACCAAATTAAATTCAATTTCACATATATGAATGATATAACATTATTGCAGACAAAAGGTGAGATAAGGAATTCAAAACCTCAAATAAGAGTTCAATACACGTTTGATATGAGCACCAAGAGGACCTTTTCTTATGCTGTTGATAAACTGAAGCTGCTAGGTGTCATGGAGAGGTTGATAGGAGGTGCCGGTGCCTGTTAGATAAACCAACTCCGACCACCACCACCGGAAATTAATGTCCTCTCTCCTCTGCCTCCAAGTGATTTCCTTCGGCCGCCATTAATGGCTGAAGCTCCGGCTATGGACATTTTCGTCATTTCTTCAACGGTGGCATAACTCTTACGCGTATTACCCATCATCCCTCTGTTTTTCTTCTCTCCCTCACTTGCTGATAAGCTTACTCTTGAATAAGAAGCTGACCCGGAAAAAAAGAGAGGCGGTTCCGCTCTTATACGGTGGAGGAAATACAACCAACATAAGTGTGAGGATGGTGTCCATGGCTTCCCAGAAACATAAGCAACAAAATCATCACGGTTGAGAATTTCTTAGTCTAAAAAAACAAAAATAGTTACGAAAGAAGTTTGTAATATGGATCCAGCATGGTGGAACATATCTAAACATCAACTAATAGTCAGAACCGGAGAAATTACTCAGTCTTAAAAATATGAACACTATAAAAAAGAAATATCAATCATCAAAAGCTGGGAAATGGCTCCGCCATAAATCTGCAACAGAAACTCCAAAACACAATGAAAAAATTATAATCTGGAAGCAAGACGGCGGAGATGTGTATAGAATTTAACCGGAGATATTATTTAAGATATGAACTAAAATCGAAGTTAAATAGATAACATGAGAATCAAGAAGGAGCATGTCAACTCCCATGAGTTCTCCACCACGGCATGTTTCTGGCCTCCCAGAAACGGAGCAGGTGGACTTCGATGGTGGAGGAAGACCGGCCAGTCTGTAAATCGGAGAGGAAGATCAAAGCATTAGCCATAACTCACACCTTTTTTTGATGTATAGTCTAACACGAAGGATGATTCTAAAAGCAGAAACTCATACCTTTTTATAGAAGGACGTGAACCGCCTTACTGTTTCAAGGGTCGCATTGAATACAGATCATGTGTGGTCGATTAATGGAGGGCTTTATGAGAATAAGTCGGTTACCAGTCGCATCTCGCACCGGAATGGACACACCCAGAACCCTAACAAAAAACGCAGAGTTTAATTACAGATACCGTGAATCTATTACCTGATATGGGCTTAATCAATTGTAGACGCAACCTTAACGAAGCGATGCCCAAATCAATACTATTAAAACAGAAGAA
Source organism: Brassica carinata (assembly GCA_016771965.1). Taxonomy (NCBI): domain Eukaryota; kingdom Viridiplantae; phylum Streptophyta; class Magnoliopsida; order Brassicales; family Brassicaceae; genus Brassica; species Brassica carinata. Next base: position 8,097,991 of record CM028692.1, on the reverse strand, counting down.
CTTTTTATCTACTTACAAATAGTCTCTGTTGGACCATAACATTTATTTAACTTCCTATTATTTCTCATGCTTAGTTATAATTAAATATATTTCATATCTAACCTATTATTTTAATATTTCAAAAGAAGATATCTAAAAAAATATTCTCAAGTATCTTTTTTTAAATTGCATTTTAATAATATATTTTAATATCTTTTTATTAAAATTTAAATATACATCTCTTTTTAATATTTACTTTTTAATAGTAAAATTTGTAATTAATATCAGCTATAATAATAATAAAAGAATATTAATTCATTTTTAATTTATAGAATAAGAAATAATATCTCCATAATATTTATATATACATATTTTATATTCATAATTAAATTACTATAACAGTTAATAAATATAAAGTAACTTAATACATTTATCTACTTATACTTCACTTAATAATTATTAAATATATACTCTAACCTAAAATTAAAGAACGAAATAACTAATATATTATTTTTAAAACTCACTAAATTGAAGTAAACAATCAATTATCTTTTATTTAGTGATAAAAAAATTATATACCTACTAATTCATAAATATACAACTGTACTTTAATACAAATGCATGAAATACATAATAATGTAATTCTTATATATAGTATTAAAATTAGATTTATATATATATATGTGATAAAATAAATATTAATAGTTAGTTACTATTAATATTTAATGATATGATGGAACATGTTATTATGTTATTATTGATATTTTATGAGTATAGTTTTACAGGTTATTCCAATAAATAGGTAAAATATTTATCGAATATAAAACTAATCGAAGAAAACATAAAATATACTTTAATTTATGCTTGACTATTCAGGTACCTGTTGGAATACGTGTTGGATATTTTGAATTTTGGTTCTAATTTTTATCACCTACTAGGTCCCATTATGATAAATTTGTAAGTACATATCGGATTCGGATATAACACATCGGCATTAGTTTAATTTAATTTTTAGAAATATTAACTCATACAAAATATACAAAAATTTAACTTTTAGGAATATTTATTGTTTTATCTAAACTCTCGATTTTAAATATTAACGATCGAATGAATAAATATAAATCGCGTATCATAATCTGGCTTTAAAACATTAATACCACATAACAAAAAAACATATGGAGGCGAACAATGAACTTATAAATATCTAATGTCACAATTATAATCATCAAAATGCAAACTTTTAAGATTGAAGCTAATCTCGGACATTAAACAAACATATAAGACATTAAATAAAAGTATAACAAACAAAAATTATCCCGGGCTTTGAAAGCGCGGATCAAACTCTAGTCTATACTATTAAAAGAGGATCATTGTAAAAAATCTACTTATATAAGGTTGTTGGTTCTATTAATTAGACTTAATTTATTAAAGACCATAATTTAATTATTCACTATTAGATTAGCATAACCGATTGTTATCATTTCAAGCGGATTGTATATTCTTTAATAGCAACCAATTTTTTTAAAGTTATCAACTACTACTTTTATATATAAAAGTAACTAGTTTTATGAAAAAATATATATAGACTGACTTTAGTCTCGACAACAAGGCATAATATGAATAGGTTATCAAACCACATTTCTATTTTTATGACTTTAGTCTCAACATGTATGACCTACAACTATTATGTAGGGATTTGCAAAATAATTTGCAGTGAATCCGATACCACACCATTATTAGATTACATACAAAATCTTCTTTTTTTTCTTTTGTCACGAAACAACAATCATACTGTCATAAATATAAATTAGATATAGATCCGCGAAGTTTTCTTATCAAATCAGACAAATATTCGTAAAATGATTCAATCTATATTATATGATTATCAAATTTGTAGTTTATATTTTAGAATATTTTTATTTGGATATAATATATTTTTCTACATGTATAATATTGGTGTATATTTTGATAGTATAGATAGACAAATTGTATATGTTGTTAGTTTTTAATAAATATTGTTTTCATGTCAGTGTTGTGAAAATCTGAGTGGATCGGGCGGTTGGACCGATTGGACTGTGACTTATTTTTCTAACCGGTTCTGGATTTTGCTAAATTCGGATATTGAGTTAAATTTGCAAATCCTGTCAAAAACGGATTAAACTCGCTAAGTACTATTCAAAGGAAAGAAGTCCTAAAAAATCTACTTATGAAAGGTTGTTTGGATTATTTCATTTAATTCATTATATTTTGTTCTTCCCTTATATATCTCTAACTATATAACATTCAATGCATTTTATTAATCCTAACAACTTTTAATTAGTACTCGACTAACATAGATTTTTATTATTTACTCGACTAACTTCGGTGGACCAAGTTTATAAACCATCTTTCTGGACATATACACATAGAATCCAATTTACTAAAATATCATAATACCTAAACCTGTCTTATAGGCAAAGCGCCCGTTGCCTAATGGATTTAAGCAAAAAAAAAAAAAATTAAACATGTCTCATGATGTATCCCAATATACCAAAACTATATTGCTCTTTTTATCGAACTATAGCTCTTAAAATAAAACAAACTCTGAGAGTATATAATAATAACATGCAAGATTTAATTCGGGTATTCGAGTAAATGTTTTGGTATTTTCAAATATTTACGATCCGAAATAACCCAAATACCTAAAATGAATCTAAAATTTTGAAAAATATCTAAAAATATTCAAATACCCAAAATTTTATCCAAAATTTGATTCGAGGACTCGAAAATACCAAAACATTTACTCGAAGGTCTGAATTATATTTTTTTGAAAATATGAAACTTTACCCTTAAACTCGAAACCATAATCACACTCTAACCCGAAACATAAAAAAAGCATCTGTAGTACCAAAAATAAATTATACTACTCAAATATAACTAATATATACCAGAAAATTTGGATATTTCAAATATATATAATGGGATCTCGGATAGGACATAGACCCGAAACAAGACCAGTAGGTCAATTTTTTTTACTTAATGGGGATTTTAACGTAGAATTGGCTGAACCGAACATATAATTTTTGGTCTGTTCTGATTTGGGTTTTGTGAGAGTAAAATTTTCAGGCCTATGAAAAACTAACATGTATTTATGTCTTTTAATTATAATTTAAAGAATAAACCCGCGCTTTTAAGCGCGGGTCAAAATCTTGTTTTATATTAAAACCCAATTTTATAAATAAAAAAAATTAAAAAAACTACAAATTTTAAAAAGGCATAATAAAAACTCATATACTTTAAAAAAAAAATATCTATCTAAAATTTATTATAATATTTAGTTGTTATACTTTACACGGAGATACTCAATTTATTAGATTTATTATAATATTTATTATAATATTTAGTTGTAACAGTATATAAATTTATTATAATAAATGTATCACTCCCCTTAATTTGTATCTCCGTGTATGTTCTTCAAGTTGGCGCATGGACAATCCGATAGTTGAGCTTCATGGGCGCCAAGTCTTGAACTGGTCCTTTAATTTGGCACGTTCCAAACTGATAGATAAGTTTCATGGACGTGGAGGTCGTGTAGACATGGTGAAGAAGTCAGCTGACATATTATATGACTGAACTTGTAGTACTTTGAACTTCTTCATCCTTTTCCAAACATGTATAACATGTTTGAGATCTTGTATGGATCAAATTTTATAACCTGCATTATTATCAAAACCAAACAAACTTCTCTTTGGGTTTGGTTAGTATAAATCAATCTCAAACATTTAATTCCTTTGAAGGTAACATAGGATGTATTAATCCTATCCCATTGCCTCATGTTCGGACATGCCAAATTTATCTAAGTAAGGTGCCAATAGTACTTTATGGCAAAGGACGTGTATGTCTTTAGTTCCAATGCCTTATGGTCTAAACATATACATAAAACTATCCGACCTAGTATGGCTTGCCATATCAAGGCGCCAATTATATCAATATAGTGCACTTTTGGTCGGATGTGCATAAGCTTTAATGGTATTTATGTAAGGCCTTTCCTGGACCAAGGACATATGCCTTGTCCAATCTTAGGATCAAAAGGATCCGTGACCAAGCTTAGGGGTCCTCAAAACTATGTCTTTTCTTTGGACTAAATTGGTCTGAGTCCAAGTCAAAACAAGACCTTACGACCATAGGACTTACAATGGTTTGTGTCAGGACCAATGTACAATTTCTTTGTCCTTCATGTGACCAAATGGGTCTATGTCCGGGCAAGGGACTTTATAACTATGGGACCATGTACCATACAATGGGCGAGTCTTATTCATATAAAACGTTTGAGTACCAATGGACCTTATAGGACTTACTCAATGGTCCATGCTAATCATTTTAGCACCTTTCTATATATGCCTTTGATCACAAGGATTTCATCTTTAAGATACTCAATTTGTAGTTCCAAACAATCTTTGTTTGTCCCAAAACTTATTCTTTCCCCAATCTTTCATTTCAAACTCTTTCTTTAGATATTTATTTGGGAAATGTCTCTCCAGAGGTTCCTAGGATATTCTTAGATCATTAACATATTTTGTACAAGTTTGTTCTCGAGAACTTTTTGCATTTGGCAACTCAATATCCTCTGGGACTTATATATATATTAATTATCCAGTGGACTTATATAAGTAGGCGGTTTTTACATCCATGAACCGCAAGTATAAGTTTCTTTCTTATGTGCCAGACTTATCTAGGAATCTCAACGTTTGTTGCATCCACCACAAGGAGCATATCTCCTTATAATTGATTCCTGATCTTTGTGAGAATCCTTGTGCATATGAGCATGCCTTATATCATGCATATGTTTGTGCCGTATATCAAGCATATCTCGCCATGTTCATTTCTTTCACAAAGATTTATTTATGTCCAATTGGTTTAACATCTAGAGGTGTCCGAACTTATGGGACTAATCCTCTCTTTTCTTAATAAGTTTAACTTCACGTCTTCTTTCCATATGATCTTATTCTTATTCTTGAGTGCACTCATATATAGACGTGGGTTCATGATCATCATTCATTTCATAATCTCAAGTGCTACATTGCATGCATAGTATTAGTATATCATTGATGTCGAGTACTCTTTTGTTCCATTGTGTCCTAGACATGACTTAACTTATTGAGATTTCATTATGACCTTAAGTACCCTGATGCTAGGCGTCCCAAGCATCATTCTAGGCACCTTAGGTACAACCTCATCCATGGCCATGGCTTTTAAGTTTATACATCTTATGATTGATTATGTCTAGGAGTCCCTCATCCACGGATTAGCACCTTTCTTTAATATCCAGGGGATCTTATCTTTAGAACTCATTGGTCTATCATGTTTTCAAACATGTCTTAGAATCAGTAGCAACTTGATTGTGTTCTCTTGAACATCAATTCGAATTTGGTGCATTCATAGCTGGTATAGTTGACTTAGTCATTATATTCGGGTCTGTATTGGAATCTGGCAATTTGTTTCAGCTAGCTTTTGTATAATCTTTTGGACTTCTAGATCTCACTCTAGAGTCCGAGGATCTTGCCAATATAAGGATGTTTGATTCCATGTAATTTTCTTTTACCCAGCTAATTCTTTTCTCCCCTTAATGTTGGATGTTCGGATTTACTGAAGTGACTATCCGTGTACCTGGCCTTTAAACAAATCATCCGTGGTTGGCTCAAGGTACTTATAAACATGGGGAAATCATATTAAGTCATATCCAACATATATTCTCATCCTCCCATCTTATATCTCTGTGGTGGAGCTATTGGATTCATAAACGGCACATCCATATATCTTAAGATGAGATATGTTATGTCTGGCTCTTGACCCGTTAGTAATTTGGGATGGGGAATATCTATGTTCACTTAGATCCGTGTGTATATCCATGTGCCAAGGAGTGTTTTATACTTACCCCATGGACATACCATACGTAATAAATAATTTTGGGATGTGAACATATCAAGACATATAGTCTTTTAGGCGATTTCAAGGAACTCTTTTCCTTTGGCATTAGTTTCATCTATGTTTACTTCTTGTCCTTGTCCATTCTTTGTGTATGTCCACGTCCATATTTCTGCCATGGGATGTTTTATACTTACCCCATGGGCATATAGTGGTTATTAAACATTTGGGACGTAAACTCTTTGACATATAGTCATTTGGACGTTTGAAGTAACATATTTCCTTTGCATTTTGTTTCATCCGGATGAGGATTGTCTATCTTTATTTCTTGTGGACTCATTTACACGTCCATATTGTGTATGTCCATGTGTCATGGAGTGCTTAACACTTACCCCCATGGACATATCATATTTATCGAACACTTGGACGTGAACTCATTAGCTTTTATCAAGACATGTAGTCTTTGCCACTTTCTTATTTCTTTGGGCGATTTTTCTTAAAGAAATTCTTTGTTCTCTTTTGCCCACGGTTTCAATATGAGACCATCCATTCTTTCATTTAGACAAATGAGTATTGTACCACAGTCTATGATGGTACACAACCTCTATGTGAATACTATGCACACAGTTTCTATTAAGGATACAATGCACCATCTATTTCTAGATGTGTACCCTTGAGGCCATAAGATATAAGTTTGGCCGTGGCATTTGTTTCTTAAGATGTTGTGGCTTGATCCACTATACACCATAATAATATTCACAAGAATGGACGTTTTGTTTTAGAGATAAAAGCTTTCATTCATTCAAAGATAGAAAACAAGGAAATGAAACAAGTTCAAAAGGAAAACGAGAGATCATGAAAACTAAGTAAAGACACTAAGTGTTTTGATGTCGAATCAACTAGACTCATTAAGCAATCTGAAGTTTCAAACTCCATAAGATCATTTTTATAAACCATATGAGCTTTTTGGATTCTTTCCTTTTAGACTTTCTTGGTAGAGCTCAATTAGATGATTGGGAGTTCTACATGTCTTAGCCCAATGGTTACTCGTTCCACACCTATAGTACACTGATTTGGACGTGCCTCTTCTAAGTTCAGAATTAGACTGATGGTCACGCCCATAAGGGTTCCATCTTGAACCCCGGCCATGGTTTCTTCTACCACGGCCTTGTCCATGCCATATGCCACGTTTATAACTTCTTTGGCTATCATGGACATGGTTGGTTTCTTTATTTTGTCTTTTTGGCTAGGTGTGTATTATGTAATGGAGTTGATCCTGGAGATCTCGTTTCACTATCTTTTATTAGCAACTCATCGTTTTGCTCAGCTTGCAATAAACATGATATGAGAGATGCATAAGTAGTGAAGCCCTTTTCACGGTATCGTTGTTGTAACAACACATTGGTGGAGTGAAAGGTGGAGAATGTCTTCTCCAACATATATTTATCATTCACGTCCTCACCACATAGTTTTATTTCGAAAACTATCTTAAGTAGGGCCAAGTTATACTCGTCCATGGACTTATAGTCCTGGATTCTGAGATTCCTCCAATCATATAGAGCCTTTTGGAAGTATCATCATTCTTTGGTGATCATATCTAATATTTAGCTCTTTCCAAAGCTCTAAGGGATCAATGGTTAGATATTGATTGTTAATATTCGACATCTGAAAATATGTGTTTTACAAGTTAGATCTTTGTTTCCAAAACCTATTTGGTTTATGATTTTGATCAAAAAGATTTTGACAACAAGTCTGGTCGAGGTTTAATAACCAAGACTAATTAGGATTAATATCCAAAACCAAGATCGTTTATGTTTTGATCAATTCCCAATTGAATGGGAACATTATATGAATCGATTTCTAGTTCAAGGATTTTAATCAAACCGATAACCTAGCAACTTTGTTTCTATCTCAAGAACATGCATCATTCATTCAATCATGAGGTTATCTAACAACCTAAACAAAGATGCATGGTTCATGGTGTATGGGTTGAACCCTACGTACCAAACAAGTAAGAAACAAAACGATTTCATCTTAAGGTTATCTATCAAAACAGACTAGCAACCTAGGCGATTGAATCTATCAACTTAGCAAGGTATAATCAGGACTCATCAATCAAGACAATCAAGACATGAATCAAGGGTTTTAGAACATAGAAAACGATTAGGGTTCATCTTAGTTTTAGGTTTCAATCGATTACTTACCTTTAAACTCCAATTGGGTTGAATGGACATATGTATGAGAGTTGATCACGAATTTAGAATCTTTAACCTCCAATTGGAATATGAATCAGGAATTTGATCTTGGTTGAACTTTAGGGTTTAGATCAAGGAGCAGGTCGTAGCTGATGGTTCTTGAGCAGCTCATGTATTAGGATTTGAAGAGGAGCATGTCATGAATCAAGAACAGCTTGTGGCTTAGAGACCTTAAACAAAACGATTCAATAAAGGGTTAGTATGAGTCAAAGCAAAATCGCCAACAAGAACAATTTAGAGAGAGATTGCGGCTTAGGGTTTTGATTAGGGTTTTGATTCAAGATCAAGTTGCGGCTGGAGCTTAGGAGAAAGCTAGGTTTAATGTCGAAGCTTTGGCTCAGGGATTCATAGATCAATCCTTGTTGGAATCGGGTTTGGTTTCCAAAGCATATCGGCGTGCACTGTATATGTGTGTGAGGGCGCGTCGGTGGTCAGATCAACAAGAAGTTTGCACTGATGGATTCGTCTTGTCGAGGGCTTCAATTTGATATCTTGATCTTTTTCTGGTTCCTCACGATTTGAGAGAACGACCTCTTTGAAGTTCCGAGGTGATTTCCTTTTCGTTTATGGTTTGATGATTTTTGGGTGAGTTGAAGAATATTTCGTGGGGCTTAGAGCTAGAGGCTATCGTGCTGATAACGTGTTATAAAATAAAGGAGAAAAGGATATCTTATTCATAAACATATGATCCCTTTATATAGGGAATTACACCGTCATAGTAATATGGAAATAGCACAAATCCTAAGTGAAAAAAAAGAGGAAATATACATAACCAGCCAGTTAGAACCAAATCATAAACCAGCCGGTTATTACATCCAATAATCTAATGGTTTATAACAGTATTGTATAGTAATAGTATAGTTATAATTAACTAAAGTTTTTATAGTTCATGCATATTTAGTCTACGATCCACATATCACATATATTGTAAGTATAAATTATAATATTAGTCTAAGGTATAAATTATTCTATCATTCGATTTGATTATTAAGTTCAGCTCATTAAAAGAATGTATATTTAATGAAATGTGTTTTAAATAGATCCAATTGTGTAATATCCAAAAAAATCTAAATGATTAATGATATTTATTTCTATAGAAATCTGAATAGGTACAAAACTTAAGTGACAACTTTTTAAGTAGATAAGAAGTAGGACTCTATGATATTTAATAGAGTAGATATTATGTTTCAACAAAATAATAAAAATATTATGGTTACAACATAATCTAATAATCATACTGTTTTGATGTTTGGTGTAATTTTATAAATATCAAATCTGGCTTGAAATCATCAAGACTCATGGTTCGTAAAAGTCAAGAACATATTTTTAAGAGTGAACATTAGATTCTGGGTTTCGTTTAGGTCTTTTAAATAAAACATCATACTATTGGATCTTATATTTAAAATATTTGTTTTCCTTAAACCAATCCATATACCTTAAACCCTAATTTATATATTACTAAACCGTAAATTGATTCTACCTAATTGTTAAATCCATATATTTACTGAAAACCGAACAACTTGAAGAATATTCAAAATATTTCGGGTCACAATATATACATGTAACTGTTAGCTACCATTAAGAAGAGATTTAGGGTCTGACTGGTTTCTCCGTTACCACTTGCAAACGCAGTTTTAGCGGTTGGTAGAGGTTGTTGTCATTTTGAAACAATCACAGAAAACGTTATAAATCGCTTCAAACCACTCAAAACCTCTCGGATCAAAAGTTGATTCTAGCTACCACCGTTTGCAATTGCATACGGTTATGGTAGATAGATAAATATAAAAATATTTTAAATTTTTAAATTAAATTTTAAAACTAAAATATTCAATAAAAATTTTAAATTGAAATAATAGAAATTGTAAAATGTGTACAATTTATACTATAAAACTTTTAAACAAAAATATTTTCTATAATTTTTAAAATTTTAATATTTTGATATAATAAATATAATTTTTATATTTATTATAATATTATGATTTTAAATACTTTTGTAATTATATAAAATGTAAATATTATAATTTATTATTTAACAATTGTTGGTTTGGTAGTTTACTAGTCATAAAAGTCCTGCAAACGCACCAATTTCTAACCGCTGTACCAGTCGTACAAATCTCTAGAAAACGCTTATAACCGCAACCACCCGCATCCGTAAACTTCAGCAATTGCACCCGCAACCGCTGCGGTTACACTAGTCAGGCTTTTAGGCTCTGACTTGTTTCTCTGTAACCACTCGCAAATGCTTTTTTGTGATTTTTAGTGATTATTGGCATTTTGCAACAATTACAAAAAAAACTATAAATCGCTTCAAACCACTCAAAACCTCTCAGATCAAAAGTTGATTCTAGCTACCACCGTTTGCAATTGCATACGGTTGCGGGTAGATAGATAAATATAAAAATATTTTAAATTTTTAAATTAAATTTTAAAACTAAAATATTATTAATATATGTATATATATTATTTTTATTTGAATTCACTAACAATATCATAATTTATTTTATAAAACCTTTAAATCAAGAAGATTGACAATAATTTTTAAACATTAATATGCATACATATATATATATACATATATATATATATAAACAAAAGTTTATTCCTTTAAGTTATAATATAAATCTCCAAAACAAATTTTATTGAAATTATAACTTTCATCTAAATATTAAAAATAATTAAATTCATAATATTGTTTTTATACTATTAAGACATAATCATTATAACAAGTTGTTGCACCTATTAATTAGACTTAGCATATTTCATTAGTTATCATTTTCATTAATAGCAAGTTTGTCATTCTAAAATTTGTCACCATATACAGCCATTAAAATCTGGATTATGGGAGGGGAGGGTTGATGACAGGTTTTCAGATTTTTACCGGTTTTATCTGGTTGTTCAATATTATGTTTTAACTTAATCTGAACTTGATTATGTAAGGATCTGAACTGGATTTGGGAGGGTTGATGACAGGTTTTCAGATTTTTACGGGTTTTATCTGGTTGTTCAATATTATGTTTTAACTTAATCTGAACTTGATTATGTAAGGATCTGAACTGGATTAGGGGGTTGATGACAGGTTTTCAGATTTTTACCGGGTTTTATCTGGTTGTTCAATATTATGTTTTAACTTAATCTGAACTTGATTATGTAAGGATCACCGGATTTACCAGTTCAACCATGTGTCTAGGTCACGAAAACACTGCTAAAAACTGTTAAAAACTCTACAGATTTATATTACGTTATTCTTTTAAATCTACCAAGTTAATCTTATGTCTAACCAATTCAACAAATGTTATTCTTATAAAATGCACAAAATATAAAGATTATGTTGTTTGAAATACTATACAAACAAAATCTTAAATAAACTAAGTGATAAATTATATAATTTAAAAAGGAATCATTTCATTTTTGAAATAATACGTCTCTGTAACATAATATGTACATCTAAATAAAATCATTAATCTTATCAAACATTTTACTAACCAAAAAACCCGCGCTTTCGAAGTGAGGGTGAAAATCTAGTAACTGATTAAATGAAACGCATTATTTTGAAGGAAGAAGACACGTGTCGACGCCTGGTGACACTATTTTCTAATGTGGCCTCTTGAGAACGAGGAATTCTCTTCTTTATATTAATAGATACCACGTGTTTGCCCGCAATTTTGCCGATGATTATATTATAGGAAAAATACATGTTATGTTTACAATGTTATAATTGTTGAATAAAAATTAAAAATATTAAAATTTTAATAACATTTAATAGTTTGATAATCAAAAATTTCAGTATCTATTTTTAGAAGAGCTATGAAATTTAAGATAGTTCAACAACATAAATATACGTCACTAAAAATACGTTTCTTAAATGTAAGTATTATTACAATTGTATCAAGTAATTTGTTGTAAAATTGCCTTTTATTTTATTTTAACACGTGAAAAACGAAAAACACTTTACCCATAAAAAATATATTTTTGTGTAATTCCAAAAATGGTTAGATACTTCTATAGCTCTGGCGTCTTCGTTGATGATTTGTTTTATTTATGTTTCTTTCATTTGTTTGATTGTTTTCAATTTTTTTAAATTTAACAAAAATAATAATTGTTTTTATGTGTTTCTTTCAAAATATTTGGCAAAGCAAAAGTTTCAGATATGACTAAAACCCCAATTTTATTTTTATATATGAATAAGATATTAAACAGTATTTAAATCTAAAGTTTGCAGATAATTGATTGTAAAACATATTTTTTTAGCACTGGCAAAAATAAATAATAATCTAAATATCAACTATTGAAATTGTAAGATTTCACATATGAACGTATATGTAACAAAAAATCATTTAAATCATTCATATCTTAATATATAAATACTTAGGGTGTTATAATTTTATATGATTTAGTTAGGAACTTTTCCTAATTTATATCCATAAAAAATATGATTGGGCATAATTATTCGTTACTCGACTTGTACTTGATATTTTCCTTGTACGGCCATATCTAATTTGAAAAAAAAAAGTATTTGGTGTCGTCAGTAACAAGTATTAAAATTTTGTTACCCGCAAGTACAACTCAAGTATTAAGTATTCTTATATTTTGCTAATACATAGTCTGTTTACGTGTACTCATTTATTTTATATAATAATTATATTTACGTCTTGTTAGCATTTGGGTGTTTATAAACAAAACAAACAAATTTTTAAAAAAAAAATCAAAATATTTCACTACAATATTAAAACTAAACAGTTTGTTATATTTAGAAGATAATGAGTTTTAAGTAATTTAAATTTAAGTAGATTCAAATAATCAAATATTTTAACAAATAATAGATTGTGTAAGTAAAGGAACATCTCAACATATTAAAATTTTTTGATAAGTACTTGATATGTCAAGTGCTCGTTTTAAACAATTCAAATACAAGTAACAAATATAAGACGGCAAAAACCCTACACACTTTCCTTTTTTGAGTCTTCCGCACGGCACCTTGATCCTGGCTGCTCCGGGCCTATGGCCATGGAGTCATCTTCCCCGGCGATAAAGGAAGGAAACCTATTATCATGCAACTTTGACTACTCAGCAGTCCCCTTGGAACAAAATACCTTCACCATCGGATCATACAACCTGCTCTACTTCTAACTGTGAGATTGTCAATGGAGTGGCTCAGGACTGAAATTGTTAATGATTCATTAACTCTCTGGACCAACTACATTGTGGGATACTTTATTGGAGATCCTCCACATATCGATAAAGTTCATGAGACAATGAACCAGTTGTGGTCTGTCCTGGGTAAGCCCTCTAAGATAGATTCTCAGTACATCAATCCCAAGACTGTGCTCTTCAAAATCAATAATGCACAGATCAGATCGAGAGTTCTCAGACGCTATTACTGGCATATATCTGATGTTCCATTGGTTTGTCCAGGAATGGAATCCCAGATCATCGACTCACACTCCTGATCTTACCGCTCTGCCATTATGGGCGATCTCCATAACATCCCTGATTAGCACGAAAAATCGAGAAAACTGCACCCCAATACAGAGAGGTGCATACGTCTGGATGTAGCTCGTCTCTTGGATTTTGTTAACCTTGAAAAATCTCTGCTGAGTAATATATGTTTGAACGATGATCCAAACATACTCATCCATGTAACATATCCTTGGCTTCCTCCTCGCTGTAACTCTTGTCTATCATGGGGACATGTGGACAAGGAATGCGAGGCGATGAAGAAAGGTGTACCCGTTAACAGTGGTAAAGGCATTACTCTTTTATCTGGATAATCATAGTCTTTTAAGATTTGAGAGACAAATGATCAGATGCTGCCCCAAAGAAAACTATACCAATAACAGAACCTTTGAAGGGGGTTTCAGATGTACGAGAGATAAAAACTCAAACAGCTGATGTTCATTCTGAAAATATGCTCAGGCTTGGACCGTCCCTAAAAATGCTAGGGTCTCCCCCGTCAAAACACAAGGTTCCGTTGAGGCAAAAAAGAGCAAAAAAGTTTCAGCTTCTATCTCACCTACCAGATTTGATATTCTTGCAAACATCTCCGACAAAGAAAGTGAAAATGAGCAAGAGGAAGGTAAATTAAAGGCAGACTCTGAGGATGATATTTCAGGTGAGGAAGAATTACCTCCCAAAAAATTGTAACCAACAAGAAGAAGCTTATGTCAAATCATAAAGAAAAAAACAAAGGTCAAAAGCAGGCCGCTGCTCCAAAGAAAGCTCAACCTACTTTTCCTCACACTACTACAAAGAAGACCTTGCACAGAGGATATGATGATCATGACGACCCTTTTTGCGTGGAACACTCGTGGCTTCAACAAAAAGTGCAAACACAATGCAGTTCGATCTTGGATTACTGGTAATAATCCTCTTCTTGGTTGTCTTCTTGTAACTCGTGTTAAAGAAGATTTTTCTGATTCTATCATTGAATATACGTTTGGTGGATGGAACTATGAAACAAATTATGAATACCATCGGTTGAGAAGAATATGGTTACTTTGGTCTCCTTTGGTATTGTTACAGTTTTGTATAAAAGTCTTCAGCTTATGACGCCTCTTCTCTCCTTACATCTAGGTGAAGAATTCATGATTTCGTGCATAAATGCTTCTAATTTTAAGAGGGACATAACTCAGCTGTGTGAGAAGTTGCGATCAATGAAAGATTTCTTTAGCACTAGTTCTGGTCCTTGGATTGTTATGGATGATTTCAACGAGATTTTGGCTTCAGAAGATCATTCTCATGGAATGGGTTTCAAACATTAATCTCTGACTGTGAGCTCATAGATATGGCTTTCGAAGGGCCCAAGTTCACTTGATGGAATCATCAAGATGAGGTTCCAATATGTAAAATGCTTAATCATGTCATGATGAATGCTAATTGGAGGGATATGGTTTTAGAAGCTTTCTTTTTACAAACAAGATGAAGCATGGAACTTGGTGCACAGCGGACAAATTTATGGTTGAACAAATTTATCTTCACAGTAACAAGATTTAATGTCGATTCCTCAATCCGATGAATTTGATCATTGAAATTTGATCATGATGGTTTGTGTGTTCACAAAAAAAAAAAATCTTTGAATTTGGTGATATAATTTCAGCTGAATTGTTGCCTCCTTTATGTGATATCCAACACCAAGTTGATCTTGTTCCCGGTGAGACAATACTCATTCCTTTATGAGCCTGCAAAACCGTGAAGAATTACCGACATCAATTGCCTTTGATTGTGATAATCAGTCAATTTGGAAACTACATGGTACAAACTTGGTTCGTGAATATTGCGTAAAATTCTCCATCCGGATCAATACACTCAACCCACCTCTCCGGATCTTCACCGTAGAAAAACACAACATCAATGGATCCCATGGCTTGTCAACCAGGCTCTGATACCAAATATAGAATCTAGATTTGATAACTTGATTGCAAGAATTCATGTAATAAGAATAACTCTCTTATTAATCTTTTTAAGGAAAACTCAGTCAAAAACCTTAAGGTTACAATCTCTCAGTCTCTAAACTCATGACTTATACCACACATTGGCATCCACTTATATAGGAATATTAATTTCCTAATCTCATTAGTTTTACTTATTTAGATAACTCCTAAACAAGTATATTTCCTATTTCTTTTGCATTCCAAATATTTTTAGGATATCTTGTTCCACAAGCTTTCTTCAAGCTTACTTTCAACAGGTTTGTGTGTTCACAAAAAAAATCTTTGAATTTGGTGATATAATTTCAGCTGAATTGTTGCCTCCTTTATGTGATATCCAACACCAAGTTGATCTTGTTCCCGGTGAGACAATACTCATTCCTTTATGAGCCTGCAAAACCGTGAAGAATTACCGACATCAATTGCCTTTGATTGTGATAATCAGTCAATTTGGAAACTACATGGTACAAACTTGGTTCGTGAATATTGCGTAAAATTCTCCATCCGGATCAATACACTCAACCCACCTCTCCGGATCTTCACCGTAGAAAAACACAACATCAATGGATCCCATGGCTTGTCAACCAGGCTCTGATACCAAATATAGAATCTAGATTTCGATAACTTGATTGCAAGAATTCATGTAATAAGAATAACTCTCTTATTAATCTTTTTTTAAGGAAAACTCAGTCAAAAACCTTAAGGTTACAATCTCTCAGTCTCTAAACTCATGACTTATACCACACATTGGCATCCACTTATATAGGAATATTAATTTCCTAATCTCATTAGTTTTACTTATTTAGATAACTCCTAAACAAGTATATTTCCTATTTCTTTTGCATTCCAAATATTTTTAGGATATCTTGTTCCACAAGCTTTCTTCAAGCTTACTTTCAACAGGTTTGTGTGTTCACAAAAAAAAAATCTTTGAATTTGGTGATATAATTTCAGCTGAATTGTTGCCTCCTTTATGTGATATCCAACACCAAGTTGATCTTGTTCCTGGTGAGACAATACTCATTCCTTTATGAGCCTGCAAAACCGTGAAGAATTACCGACATCAATTGCCTCTGATTGTGATAATCAGTCAATTTGGAAACTACATGGTACAAACTTAATTCGTGAATATTGCGTAAAATTCTCCATCCGTCGGATGAACAGAAGTGATGAATCAATCATTGAGAAATTCTTTATGCAATTTGGTCAATGGAAACTGAAGACTGTGGACTCCCAATTGTGCATCGTGGATTACACACATAACCATGCCTTCAACTGAAGTCTTGGATTTTAACCTTTTCCAGGTTGTGTATGCATGGGCGAATCTAGGTGATGTAGGGAGGGGGCAGCTGCCCCCACTGAATTTTGAAAATGTTAAATATATACTAAAAATGATAATGCTGACTATAGTGGTTATTGCCCCCACTAAATAAAAGTATTTCCTCCCGTTGGTTTATGTTTTCTGTCACGTTTTTGTTTTTAATTCTAAAGTTATTTAGTTTCCAGCATAGGTTTTAAACTATTTTATAATTTACCTTTCCCATAAATGCACAATCTAACTACCATTACTTTTAGGATTTCAACATACAATTTATGAATCTATGATATATTCTTTTAATATCTTCTTTTCTAACATCATTTTTGTTTAATTATTATTCAATAACTATTTTTTAGAATGTATATTTACTTTTAAGGATATAAAAGAGTAATCACATATATTACAAGGGAAAATCATTTTAAAATAACTTCTATATATATTCATAAACAATATTTGATATAATATTTTTTATTTTAAATAGTATATGATTTTTATATAAATAATTTTAATAAATAATATTTTTTTAAAAATATAATAGATAATTTAATGAATAATATTTTTAGAATATATAAATTTATGCCCCCACAAAATTTTTTTCTAGATTCGCCACTGTGTGTATGGGGTTCACTTAAGATGTTCGCTTGATACTCGTGTTCATGTTCAAGCTGAAGATTTTGTGTTCAGCATGCCAGTCATACATCAAACTTCACAAATTATCACTCTATATTTTTTTCTGTAATAGAGTAATTTTATTATAGAGTCATATCACTCGAACAAATTCACCTCTATAATATAGTTACTCTAGTTTAGAGTAAAATATATTAAAAAAAAATGCTCCATTGGAAGTCTGTCCAAACAGGTTTCCCATTTATAAAGGTCAAACATATAAAGGATTGCAAGCTGTGATTCATAGATCATACAATGGTTCTAAGACTACGTACATAGATTTTAACAAAAATATGAGACGAACATATAGAGAATGTTCCAAGTAAGAGACTTTAGCGAGTTGGTGTAAAAAACGAGACTATGAATGTTTAAACACAGCGACGTATTGTACGTATATTATTGATGATCTCTACAGATTGTGAACCTCGTATACTATCTTAGGAAAATAATCAACTTCTTCATTTTGACGTGAAAGTATAGCAGTTAATAAAATTCGAAGTACTCTTTTATACGAGAGTTAAAACTTCAATAGTCAATAAGATATCATTCATAACATCCAAAACTAAAACCACCACTAGTACACTTCTATCTTAACGAAATAGTCTTAAATCGCTAAGTGACATATCATAAATTCATAATTTTTTTTTCAGTTAAACACCACTACCGCTGGTTAAAATTTTAGGAGTGCAAAGAAAATATCAAAACGGTGATCCATTGTTTTTGCTATTTTCTGCTGGTGATTGGCCGACGTTAAGAAAATGTCAAAACGATAATCGTTTTCCGATTTTATTCTCTTTTCTGCTGCCGACGGACTAACGTGTAGAAAATATCGAAACCGATATCGTTTTTATTGCCCTTGGTCTTTTCTACTGGTGGACCAACAACGTATCTTCACGAGTAGTACTCAAGTACTCAGACGACCACAAATTTTTCTGTTATATTTAGTTTTTGAATTATGTTGCAGCTATGGGAGGAAATTCGCAATGTAACAAATGGTAGAGAAACATGCATGGATGAGGTCAATTTTTGGCTCAAAAATAAGATCCCTTATTATCCATTTCTAAATGTGAATGACTTCTGGGGATGCACTATTTCATAGATATGCTTTAAATCTTATAACTTGAATACTCTATACAGTAAACAGTCAAAGATTAGTTTAGTCATTTTTGTTAGATTCACATTTACAAATTTATTGACTTATATTTTTCAAATAAGAATATTATATATGTATGTATATATAAATATATATATATATATAATATATAAATATAGAATTGTGAAGATGAGACTTACGCATTTCAGAGAATACAAGGTTGTAATTTAACACAATTTCTGGCATGCATTTATTTCACCCCATACCATATCTTTCTATCCGGGGTCTGGAGCCTAACGAGTCTCAGTCAAATTCAATTAATTCGGTGATATCCATTTTTGTAGCTTCAAGTTTGAAAAGGGAAAATCAAACTGATTTTAATAATGATTTGTTCAACTGATCAGACATAAAATGGGAAAATTCTGTAATCGATTAAAAAAATTAGGTAAAATGTTTAAAGTATAAATTTAGTCTTTTTTTCTTGCCTCTTTCTTACATTTTTTATTTCTGGTAACTACTGAAGTTCATTAAACAAGTTATTGGTTTGGAATTCAGATCTGCTGTTTTAAAAAAATTATATGCCCTTTTATATGTGGGTCTGGAGCGAGTGCAATGCTGGCACTTGTACTTACACCGGCATTGGTTACAAACTTACAAGAGATCACTTTGAATTTTGAGGGTGCATTTCTTTCGGTAGCTCGTGATGATCAAATGTTCATTTTTTTCTGCACCATCAAATGTTCATTTCATTTATGCTTTTTTCAAGTGCGTCATTGCTCTGCTGGCTTTCGGTTCAAAAGTCTCTGAATCATTTTTTTCATGTCTCGGTTCTTTGTAGCTGTTTAGGTTTCTTTATTTAGTTAAATTCCATATTTGCGCTACTTGTTCTATCTAATTTCTGTCCAAATTTTAAATATGTGGTATATACTTAATATTTTACCAAAAAGATGTATCCACAAGATATTAATTTTACAGAATTTTCCCATTTTATGTCTGATCGGTTGAACAAATGAGTTTGATTTTCCTTTTTTAAAACTTGATGCTACAAAAATGGATATCACTGAACTAATTTACATTGTGTCAAGTCGCAGAACAATAGAACCAAATAAGAAAGATTTCTGATGAAAAGATCGGATGATTATTTAGGAGACTAGATTCCATGTTCGGTGGAGACTAGAATCCATGTTCGTAACTGTTTTGTTATCTCATATTTTTTATGGTTTTATATAAAAGCGAGTCTGCTGGTTAAACCAGAAAAGAACAAATTCTTTAAAAGTTGGTTAGCATAAGATTTTTAATAATCAAATATTTAATGTTTTCTATAAATGTTACATCATCTTATAGAAAATATTATATTGTAATATAACCATTGTTATTTTGTGTTAAGACTTTTTAGAATAGAGAACTTAAAATGAGTAACATTTTGCCTTTTCTGTGGGTGATAGAGTAATGCGTCTTTAAATCATCTCTAACGTTTTGCTTTGAAAAAAAAGTAAAAAAATTCTATAATCAAAATATGATTTGATCCAATATATTTTTCTAAAATAACAATTGCTAAATATAGAATAAAAAAAGAAAATATTATTTTTCTCTATTAACAGGAAAACATAATCTTCGTTTTTAAGAAAATAGAATGGAATGAAATAATTCTACTTTATATGCTATTGTAAAAGGTAAATATAGAGACATGTTAAAATTGATTTTAGGGAATCTATATTGGTGGTCTCTAAGAGGGGTTCTCATCCAAAAGTAATAATAAAAATAATAAAATGTGAAAGTGAGTGTAGAAAATAATGGAGAGTGATTTATTCTTTGAGAAACTATTAACAGAAGTTGAGTCAGATTTTGTGTAGTACACCCATTTTTCCAAGAAATAAAATTCAATTATATAATACAATTACTTTGAAATATTAATAAAATAATCATAAGAAATTCATCTTGAAAAACTTATTGATGATGTTCACTTCTTAACTATTTTATATTATTCATGAAAAAACTATTTTATATTAATATTTTGATAATTGAATTAAATGTAAAAACACAGCAACCACTTAGTATGAGACAAATGGAGAAACAATCTCTCACATTTTCTTCAGAATTTTTTTTTTTGTAACTGATCTTCAAAGTTGATCTTAAGGCAAAGTTTCTCTTTTTTCATTAAATTTCACTAATCATGCTGAGCACTATAACTCATGAGAGTTGAGTACTCATTACTTATTTATATATTTATTATTATGGCGGAGTCACATGCATGCATGAGATTCGTTCATAATGTCACACTCACACTATCCATTTTCCTTTTATTTTCGTTATAAAGAAAATAAAATCCTAAAACTTCACGGGTTACACTGTACGTCACTACCCGCCACCTTTTAAACTTCGGCTTTGATTGGTAACCTTACGGAATGGTAGAATGGTGTTTCAAACGCGATTCCGCAAGTATTTTATCAATCAAAAAAATTGCGGAATTAGAAAAAAAAAACGCAAAAACGCAGGTTTACATTTTTGCTGGCAGAAATATAAAAGGAATTTTCATTAAGTGGAAAAGTGAGTTTTTGTAGATTATGGTGGAAAGTTTATAAATTCAACATTTTCATATTACTAAGATTATATGCTAAAACCATTTATAAATTATAAATAAAATAACAATAGTTTTTTCATGATACATAGTTATGTTGTAAATAAAATTATATTATAATTTGTTTCAAATTATTGTAAGATGTCAATATTATATTAAAACATATTGAAAGATAAGCTAAATATTTATAATAAGAACTAAAGTAATTTTAAAAGAATTTAGTTATTTTTTTATTAAGTAATAATTAGTTTAATTGTTGATATTTGTTTTTTTCTTATTCAAAGTGAATAGCATATAAAATATTTTGATGAATTTAACATTTATTCCATCATTCCGCAAATTTTAAATTTTTTCGCGGATTAATTAATTTTTTCCGCATTTTAACTATTTTTTCTGAGATTCCACGATTAAGCAATGGTTATCAATCGGAGCCTTCATTTTAGTTTCTTCACCGTCAATAAATCGTCAGGAAAAAATAATTACTTTTTAAGTTTCATAGTTCTATCATACCAAGTGTGGGTCAGTATCTCTAATAATTTTGAACACTATTTTGGAAACTAATTTAGAAAACTAGTTAGAATTTTCGACAATGTTAATATATATGTCGAAGTATATAAGGTAAAAGAAATGGTTCGTTTATAGTTTTATATGGCATTTAAATTTTGAATATTGACTATCAGATTCAGTCTATCACTTGGAATAAAAAAAATAGTAACCTTAAAATTATTGATTCGTCTTCTTTTCAGAATGTATATGCATTCATAGCTCTAGTATCCTTTCAATTATTAATTATCAAAAAATAGTATCCTTTGAATTATCGATTATGCTAGCCAGAATTAGTAGATGCTGACCTATTTACATTATATTTGAAATCCTATTGTGAATACGCGCACCATGACTTTTTTTTTTTGGGCAACATAAAATTCAATTAAGATAAAAAGGTTTCAAGAGATACAAAGGTTTGGGCCAGAATGCAAGCAGGTCTTAGCATGTGAGTCCGCAAATCCATTTAGGTCTCTTTTGATGTAAGAAAAAACGCAAGAAAAAAATCTAGAAGACGAGATCGTGACAATGTCCGAGAGCACTCCGTAGAGTTCGGTCGGTCGCCGTCCCGACGATAAAGCTCCGATGAGCACTTAGGAATCTGAGCTAAGCAAGATGTGAAGGTAATGGAGATCTGCAATGTGAAGGAGGGCACTTCTGATTGTGATTGCTTCAGCCATGCAAGCGGAAGAGATGTGATCTTGAGCCAAAGATCCCCAATTTAATTCATGTCCTTCTTGATCCGTAAAGATCCAGGCTAGACCAGCTCTCTCTGAGGTGGATTGCCAAGCTGCGTCCGTGTTACAGCAAATCGTGGGTGAGCTCGAGCGGTGGTGTTGGTAGCGAGGGATCGGGAGAGTCGGCGCAGAGACGGTGATGATGTTAGCTGATTGTGCTTTTCCCCACTCCTTAATAGAGGATAGAGCATTGAGCATGATGTCTGAAGGAGTTGAGCCTCTCTTCTCGAATAGCAGTCGGTTTCTCGATGTCCACAAGGACCAGCAGATCCATGGAAGTGCGTTGCTGGTAATCCCAAAGGGTGGGAGCGGTGTCCACGTTGCTGCCGTCATCAAAACGCTTTTGAAGGAGGTGATCTGTGAGAAGTCAGGGGGCTGCGTCCAGGGACTCAGGACCCACACACTCTCTGCAAAGCGACAGTGAAAGAGTTGCACCTGCAACAAGTTGTGTTGATCTGCATACCTCGTCGCTGCAAGTTTTCACATGTAGGTAACGCGTTCTGACTTATCTTCCAAAGAAACATTTTGAGCTTAGGTAGGAGGTGTGGGGACCAGATAAATTTGTTCCAGCTCCAATCTTCCAAGTCAGTATTCAAGAGTTTAATTTTAACTTCTTACAGAGCTAGGTATCCAGACTTTGATGTGTACTCTCCTGAGTGATGATAGTTCCAGACGTGGGAGTCCTGAGAGCCCATTTTGCTAGGTCGGATCTTTAGAATGTGGGCAGAAAGCTCTGGTAAGAGATTGTCGATTTTTTCCTTATTCTATTCCTTGGTTTCTCGTGAGAGGAGATCCGAAACTAGTAGGTCCTGGTTCTGAAGTAACACAGGTCCAAACGGTTTCAGGTTGGAGTCTGAACTGATCAAGCTATCCCTCCACACTCTGGTGGTTTCGCCATCGCCGATGGCTTTTCCTAGGTGTTTGAGGAGAAAGTCCCTGCCCAGGAGAATCCCTTTCCATCCATGCAAAGATGAAGTTGTGTGTCCTACCTGCAGGAAGGAGGAGTTGGTACAGTACTTCCCAGTCAGAATTCTCGCAAGCAGGCAGTCAGGCTTCTGGATGATTCTCCATGCAATTTTTCCTAAGAGAGCTTGATTGAAGGTTTGTATATCGTGGAAGCCAAGCCCTCCAATTCCTTTTGGTAAGGTAAGTTTGTCCCAAGAGATCCAACAAATTTTCTTAACGCCATCAGTTGAGTCCCACCAAAACCTTGTTAGGACTGATTGGATCCATTTGCAGAGACTTACTGGTAGCAGAAAGCAAGTCATAGCAAAGGTTGGAATAGCAGATAAGATTGCTTGGAGCATCAAAGCCTTCCCAGCCATCGTGAGGAAGCGAGTAGACCAGCTTAAGGATCGTTGTTGCATTCTGTCCACTATGGACGAGAAGAGATCTTTTTTCTTTCTGCCGAAGTGCTCCGGGAGACCGAGGTATTTCCCCACTCCTCCCTCCTTTTCTATCTTTAGATGCTGTTTTACTCGAGTTCTTACATCCTGTGGGGGTTTTTGCAGAAAAAGAAATTGAGGATTTGGAAACGTTTATCATCTGACCCGAGGCTTCTTCGTAGCTATGTAATATCTCCATGAGCGTTGAGCAACTCTGAGGGTCGGTTTTGGTGAAGAACATGGTATCATCAGCGAACAAAAGGTGATTTAGACGTGGAATCCCCTTGCCACTCGCAATCCAGCCATAGTGCCACTTATCTAAGCTTTTTTGCATAGCCCTGAAAGGACTTCACCACAGAGGATGAAAATATATGGGGATAAGGGGTCGTCTTGGCGGATCCCGCGTTGTGGCAGTACGCATCCCGCAACTTCGTTGTTGATCAGAAAGGCATAAGAGACTGTACTGAGGAATTTCATAACTAGGGAGATCCAGGTATAATCAAAACCAAGCTTTTCTATAACTGCCTTAATGAAAGACCATTCTAATCTATCGTATGCTTTACTGATATCTGTCTTGACAGCCATAGAACAGTGGACCGTAGCTGACGAGGTCTTGAGGTAGTGGAGCATTTCGTGTGTGATCAAGACGTTATCAGAGATGGCTCTCTCAGATATGAAGGGAGACTGGTTCTCAGAAATTATTTCTTGCAACACTGGTTTTAGGCGGATAGAAAGTATTTTGGAGATAACTTTATAGTAGACATTGCACAAAGCGATAGGCCTGTAGTCGAAAACTTATTTAGGGCTTTGAATTTTTGGGATAAGCCTTATATGTGTTGATAGCCCCCGGCAGATTCTCCGTGGAAAAGAAATGCTGAATCTCTTTTGTATCGCAGGGCCAACCAATGTCCAGTTTGTCTGAAAGAAGCTGGCAGAGAAACCATTCGGGCATGGAGCTTTGTCCAGATGGATGCCAAAGAGAGCTTCTCTGACGTCAGCAGCAGATGGAACTGCTATAAGCCTTTCGTTAGTCGACGTGGAGATGCACGGAATTAAAGCTCTATTGACGATATCGGATGCTGAAGGAGATGTGGAGTTGAAAATATTTTGAAAGTATGAAGAGATCACTTCCGTGATCTGAAAGTCTTCATAGACTGGTGTACCATCCGCCTTCTCGATGACTGTAAGTCTATTGCGTGCACATCTCCCTTTTATGCTAGCATAAAAATAATATGTATTTCTATCTCCCAGAGTTAACCAGAGTTGTCTACACGCACCATGACTAGTATTTCTATTATTGTACTATATTATATTTACATTAATATGTAATATGAAAAAAAAAACTATAAAGAGAATCATCAGTGACGGACATCATGGCTCAATCACTCTAAGCTAGATACGTAATATCTTTCAGAAGCGTGGGACTAAAATATTACAAGAAATAGCTTCGAACAATTCACAGAAGCATGGTGAAAAATAATCAGTGTGCTTTGTGAATTATAATCTTGAACCCAAGAGACTACTTTTGGTCGGGAATTGGAACTTTGTTCAAGATTTATCAACCAATATATGTATATGAATAGCTAAATTGTATATATCCCCAAGAACTGATTCTCTTTTTCCTATTTGTATCGGCAAAGACATAAACTAGCACCCAAGAGAACTTGCCTAAGATCCTCTCCCAAAAAAAAAAGTGGACCTAACAAGGAAGGAACAAGAAAAAAAAAAGAGTGAGAACGATGTTTTTTATTATATCTTGTGACTATATAGAGAATGGGAGGTGTCTCGTAAGTCAAATAGTAGTGACAAAACCTCTTAATAAATTGTCTACCCACTGGTCATTACACTACAAAAACCTTTGGTTGCTCCCGTTGTTTTCACCTATAAATTACAAAATATGACTATGCCTAAGTTTCTTCTAAACTTTTTTATACCAATAATATAACTATGGTTTAAGTTAGTGGCTACTAAAACGCTTAGACTATGCATTCTGTAATAATTAATTATGGACTAAACATTGACAATGTCGGTACAATTTTACGCGTTGGCGTTGGATATTTTAAGGAACTTGATCGGAGGTTTAGTTAAAATAAGGTGCAAGACATAATACATAATTCTTAAAAGGCATTATTGGCATGTTTAAGAAGCAAATATTTACGAACTAGGGAAATTTCTTAGGAACCAGTAATGAAAATCAGTGACAACAATGGATTGGAGATCGTTCTATCGTTATTCGATACTGATACTTTCGAAAAAATAAACATATAAGACAATGATTATGCGAGTTTATGTTGCTAAGTGCTACATTGATGGTTTTGTTTTTCTAAGCATTTTCATGTTTTTGTTTTTCTTAACATTTTTATGTTTTTTTTTTCTATACATTTTCATGTTACGGTATGTATTGGCCGAGCATGTCCAAGCTATTTAAAAATTAACCGAATCGTGGAACAGATACAGTAACTAGCTATAGATCTATTAAAATTGAGGTTAACAAATGTATATTCGTATATAAAAAGAAGAAAAACAAAGAAATGAATAGTAACTTCTTGACAAAAAAAAAAGAATAGTAACAAAACAAGAGAGAAAATGGTAGAGATTTTGCAGAAAACTTTGCGAAGTGCAGTTTCTGAGTTCTTCACAGCTTCTAAGACTTGTCTTTTGTAATTAATCATTATTTGATCGATTAAAATTGATTATTAGTGTATTGATTTCGTGTTTTCCGGGTGCTTTCACACTAACCAATTACATTTTCACAGAATTTACAAATTGGTTCGTATAGCACACAGCCATGCATGTGATGAGCACAAAGCGAAAAATTCTTTAGCATTTTACTTATATCAAAGTAAATAGCGAATGATGTTCCTAAATTTCCCTGAAAATATAAGAATCTACGACTACAAAGATACGCCAATTTAGGTAAGTATGACAAACCCTTTTATTTTCGTTTTGGAACTAAGTGACCAAATACGTGCTTAATAAAATCTAATATTCCAATCATCTAATCACAGTTTGGTGCTTACACTATTACATATAAATAAATATCTGCGAACATTTTCTATAAAAGGGTGCACTCTATCATATACCTACTTACAAAGTGGTTTACACAACCCAAATTAAACCCTCATTCTAAGAAATGGGGTCTCGCATACAAAACCACTCTTTTCTTATCTTCCTTCTCCTTGGCTTCCTTGCTGTCTCCTTCGCTTGCGACTGCAGCCCTCCTAAACCATCACCGAGCCCCCACAAACCGCCTAAACATCCCGTCAAACCGCCTAAACCACCAGCAGTCAAACCACCAAAACCCCCCACCAAACCACCAACCCTTAAACCACACCCCCACCCTAAACCTCCCACTAAACCCCCCACCGTTAGACCACACCCACACCCTAAGCCCCCTACCAAACCTCACCCCATCCCTAAACCTCCCACTAAACCACCCACCGTTAAACCACCACCCTCCACCCCTAAACCGCCCACCAAACCACCCACCATTAAACCACCTCCATCTACCCCTAAGCCGCCCACTAAACCACCCACCGTCAAACCACCACCCTCCACCCCAAAACCTCCCACCAAGCCACCCACCGTTAAACCACCTCCGTCCACCCCTAAACCACCTACCCACAAGCCACCAAAAGTGTGCCCACCGCCAACGCCAACACCAACACCAACACCAACCCCACCTGTTGTGACGCCACCAACACCAACTCCACCAGTTGTAACGCCACCAACACCAGCCCCACCTGTTGTAACGCCACCAACCCCAACTCCACCGGTCGTAACGCCACCGACACCAACCCCTCCTGTCGTAACACCACCAACACCAACACCACCGGTTGTAACGCCACCAACACCAACCCCACCTGTTGTGACGCCACCAACACCAACTCCACCAGTTGTAACGCCACCAACACCAACTCCACCAGTTGTAACGCCACCAACACCAGCCCCACCTGTTGTAACGCCACCAACCCCAACTCCACCTGTCGTAACGCCACCGACACCAACCCCTCCTGTCGTAACACCACCAACACCAACACCACCGGTTGTAACGCCACCGACCCCAACCCCTCCTGTCGTAACACCACCAACACCAACTCCACCTAAGCCAGAAACTTGCCCAATCGACACATTGAAGCTAGGCGCTTGTGTGGACGTTCTTGGAGGTTTGATTCACATCGGGCTTGGTGGAAGTAGCGCCAAGAAAGAGTGTTGTCCTGTTTTGGGAGGCTTAGTTGACTTAGACGCAGCTGTTTGTCTATGTACCACCATTAAAGCCAAACTTCTCAACCTCGACCTTATTATCCCCATTGCTCTTGAGCTTCTTATCGACTGTGGAAAGACTCCACCACCTGGCTTCAAATGTCCCTCTTGATGAATGAAGTGTCTCTCTATCGTGTTTTTTTTCTTTCTTTCAAGAATTTGTTAGTTTGATAATCTCTTGGGTAATGGGAGGTTAATTTGCGTGTGTGGGACCTTTAATCACTTGTTTTGTTGTACAATAAAAGGCCATGTTTCGGTTTTGCTGATGCAATACTAAGAAGAAGGAAAAAGTGTAAAACGGTATAATTCTCTTTCGACATAAACAAGTTTGTATCTCAGTATCTGTGTACGCTTATTTTGTTTTTTATGTACATGTACCGTAGTCACTTGTGGAGTAGAAGAAATGTGATTTTTATAGCCATGCACATTTGCACTGACGCACATGTGATATGCGCCCCCACAGCGTCGCTACTGACCAAATACATATGTGTATAAATATAGTTATATACAAGTATATTATATGCTAACAAATATATCATACGTTCTCCAAAAATTGATAGCTAAGATAGCGCTTAATAAAATTATGTTTCAATCACAGAGATGATTACAACATTTGATTTGTTGACTAAGAATTAAAGGAAAGTAACTTTGTAAATTGTAGAGGTTATTTTTTTTCCTTCCGCGTCTAATATAGTCAGAGATAGTGAAACAATAAGCATACATATAATAAAGTCAATATATTGCAAATGTACGGTTGATAAAATCTGCATATAATACAGAAAATAACAGTATATATAGTTGAAGATTAATCATTGCAAGAGAAGAAGTTGAACATCAGTAATAATGTTCTATAGACCATGGAATCTCATCTAAAGAAAAACAATTGTTTGAACCAAAAACAGTGTGTTTGTTGGATTCATGCAATAAAGAATTCAAAAATTAGATTTTTAAATTCTCGATGCTTAGGAGAACATTAAAATCAAATGGAAAAGGAACATCAAAGAGACTTTATTGATTAAAGATTCATTACAAAGATGATTTGAAATGTAAAGTGAATCTAAAAATCTATAAATCTCTATAAGAAGTGTTCTAGATCTAAGAAATGAAGAGAATCCCTTCTAAGAAGGAGGTAGCTTCTTATTTATAGAAATATTGAGTTTAGGGCTTCCTAGAAATATAGACCTAATTCATTGTCTAATGGGTCTTGAGGAGGATGTAACTCCATCCACAACAGTAAGTCCCCCCAAGTTCGTTGAGAGAGATGGAATCGATCTCTGCGAATTTTACGAATAGAGTTTATTAGACAATGAACTAGACACATTCAGGTCTATGACGATTTAGGCGAGTTTACTTTGAACATGTGCCTAGTAAAAGGCGAGTTTGCTTTAAACTCGTGCTTAACGAAAGACGAATTTACTGAACTCATGCTGAGACAAAGGCGAGCTTACTGAGAACTCATGCCTAGTAGAAGGAGAGTTTCTGTAAACTTATGCCTAGTCAAAGGAGAGTTTTTGTAAACTCGTGTCTAACAATAAGCGAGTCAACCGCAAACTCGTGCCTAATAAAAAGCAAATTCAATTTAAACTTGTGCCTAAAATACACGTTTACCAAACTATTGCCGACCTGAAGTCTCGTGTTGAGATCGTGTGTGCCGAGCAAGTTGTTGGCTTGTGTGTTCGTCAGACTATGATGATGTTGAGAAACGCGCTGGTTTGTGCCATTTGTACCGCTCCTTACAAGTTCGTAGCTGAAAGCTCATCTTTCGAAGCACGAGGATGGCAACCGTTTGTTGATTCTCTTTTCCTCTTTGGCTCAAAGATCTCTGGTTCACAAAAATCATGAACATGATTAGACCAATATAAACCAAACAAGTAACCAACTTTGCACAATCTATAATAATAAAGTCATCAAACTCGATTTTGCCTAATGTTCGGCTCTTGCACATGATAACACGATAATCGTGAATTATTAGTACCATAGGCCACCAGCAATAAACAATGACACGAGTCACCTCATAAAGACTATATGAGAATGAGCAGCTTATAGTTGTTTAATAATTTAAACCAAAGCTATAATGCATGTCGTGACACATATTTAGAAGTGATCAAAGCATATTTGACAATTTAATAAAAGAACTTATCTTTGCGGTGGAGAAGAAACAAACATCCGAGGTGGCTCTTCTTATCCACTTGCAGAGAATGCCGATCAAGTATTTGACGAGGTGACTAGGGCCCAATGACTTAATGGTATGAATTGTGATCAAATCATGAGCTTGTGATCGGCAAAGAGTCGAGAATCGAGATCAGAGCCAAGACTGAGATCAGGCTCTGAGTTCTCCCGGGATAGAATCTGGTACGACCGAGATGCACCCAGGACCGCCGAGATGTACCGCTACTAATGTTTCTGCTGACATGTGAGCTCAAACTTCTTTCTTCTTCAGTATCTTGTAGGCAAAGGGTTGTGCCGAGAACGAGACTGTGCCGAAAACGAGACGCACGGACTGCCAAGTGATGACCGTCCCGAGTAATGAAAGTTGATCAATCCTTCGTCTCCAAGACCTCGCGACGAGCACAAGATGGTTGTGGCGACGAGGAATAGAGCCCGAGATTGACAGAGAGAGGCAGAGCTGGTTACTTTCATTACTCGGAAATGGTGGTGACAAGTAATGGAGCTTGAAGTCGACACACATCTATTTCTCAGAAGCTCCTCGTTAATGTGATTCAATATTCCCGCTTTTCCTTTGTAACTTTATCCCGACTTCATCATTCTTGAGAGCGAGATGCTCGGATCAAGTCCATAACGCTGCTGAGATTAAGCTCATTGGGAGAGCTTTGATGAAGGTGTGATGACTGATGTCATTTCGTCAGGTTCTTCAGCAAGGATGAAGCAAGCCGCTGGATCCATATATATTGGAACTCACTCGGTGCTAAGAAGTACGTCTTCCTCACCAAATCTCAAGCTCGAAGAGTTAGCTCTAAACGCCACCAGGATCAAATCTCCGACCTTCGTCTTCGCCGTGAACAAAGCGGTGGCTCCAATCTGGAGACTAAAGACACTTTGAGAGACATGAACGTTCTCTACCAAAACCCTCACAAAACCTACTTGACTTCGGTAAAGGTTTCCGCGCCGCCATGAACCATCAGACAAGGAGTCGCTGAGATCGAATCTTCTGATGATCGGGGTGCCGAGAAAGTGGCTGATGAGATTGTGGAACTCGACGGATGTGAGAATGCAACGTCGGCTGAATCGCCTTCCTTTGAATTTCTCTGGTTCGGAGATGAGGAGCTCTTGATCGGCACCTTTTGCGCAGGAGTGGACAAGATGCCGCCAAATTGACGAAGAGACGGCTCGCAGTTACGACGAGGAGAAACCACAGACCTTCTGCTGTTGACGTCGGAGCCCAGGTCCGCTAGAAAAAAATTGAGATCAGCGCGTTGCTGCCACAATCAGTGATTTTGAGGTAGATGTTGGAGCGAGAAGAATCGTTGGAAGGTGATCTCGGCTGTGGCAGATTTTGACGAGATGACGAGATGATTTGTTCATCGCCTCTGCTTTTGCCGGAATCACGGTCACCAAGTGTAAGCTTGTGGGCTTGTTTTTTAAAACAAAGCCCAAGTAGACTAAGCTATGGAAGAGATGAGGCAACAGGATGATTGATAAAGAAAGTCTCTTCCTTTATTTCGAAAACACCGTGGTTTGCCGAGATCTTCTCGTTCTCTAGATCTGGATTTTTTTTTTTTGAAAGAACATCCCAGATTTTCCCAAGTTTGATATGCTTTTAAGATAGTTCTCCTTGGCCCCCTCTTTCTAGCGCCAATTTTTTGAACCAAAAACAGTGTGTTTGTTGGATTCATACAATAAGAATTCAAGAATTAGATTCTTAAATTCTTGAGGTTTAGGAGAAATCAACATTGAAATCAAATAGAAAAGGAACATCAAAGAGATTTTATTGATTAAATATTCATTATAAAGATGATTTGAAATGTAAAGTGAATCTAAGAATCTATGAATCTCTATAAGAAGTGTTCTAGATCTAAGAAATGAAGAGAATCCTCTTCTAGGAAGGAAGTAGCTTCTTATTTATAGAAAGATGGAGTCTAGAGCTTCCTAACAATATGTACCTAATTCATTGTCTAATGGACTTTGAGGAGGATGTAAATCCATCCCCAACAACAATCTAATTATTTTGGAATTGATTCTAGAATAAAAGAAACAAGTTCTTAAATATGTTGACGAATAAGGTCTCAGTATCTTAGCAATTTGTAAATCTATAATTTCTTCACGTAATTGTAAACGTGTATTTGGATTTAATAATAAGGTTTTTAGTATCATAATGTTTGGCTATGTAATTGTAAACGTTTATTTGGATTTTCTCATTGTCGATGTATTGTGTATGTATGATCTCTTGGACAGAATTTCAAATCGATGGAACTGAAAGAAGAAAAAAACGAAATGTAGATCGTAAGTTATGTGGTATTCTGTTGAGTGGACATAGTCCGGTCAAATATTGGTTTAGTTTCCGGTTTGTCTTAGAGTTAGTACATGAGCCATGTGTTCCCTAATTTTTTTTTAAAAATGTAATTTAATTACTAAATTATTTAGAGCTTTAAAATCTCAGTTGTGACTCTTTAGATATTTGAAACTTGAGTTGATTACACTTTGGGACACTTTTTGACTTTCTCTTACACCCAAAGACACTTCCTACTTGTGAGGCACTTTTATGTGGGACCGTGATATTATTTGGACAACTATGCCCTTGTTGAAACAACCGGGTTGCTTTAGAAGAGGCATGAGTTTAATTTAGTTTTAGACATTAGTTAAGTCTTTGTTTTACTATTACGCATTTCATCTTTGTTTTTATTGGGGTTTTCCTCATTTTAGATATATAAAATAAACATAATTGTTACAATAAATTGTAATTTTTTCTACACATTTTAACATCCACTTTCATATATTTAATTTATATTTTAATATTTATATAAAAATACTTGAACATAAAAAATGTGGATGTGGATATGAAGATGTGGATAACTTCTCTGCATTGATACCATTAAACGTGGACATGGATTCATGTCATCAAAACACTCACTGAAACAAAGAAAAAAAAAGATTTTAACCATAGACTCTAGTTAACAAGATGACATGTTAACAAAAGAAGACATGGAATCATGTGGACATACTCATGTGGACAAGAGAAAAAAACGTGGACAGAAAATATGTTTTAGTAATATGTTTTTGTGGATATGATCTTAGGAATAAGATGTTGCGGACAGCATCCAATTAACAAACCTTGTTGTGGACAAGTGAAAGCTCTGCAAGATTTGTAAAATGTTTTGTGGATCATGTGGACAAGAGAAAAAAACGTGGACAAGAAATGTGTTTTAGTAATATGTTTTTGTGGATATGATCTTAGGAACAAGATGTTGTGGACAGCATCCGATTAACAAACCTTGTTGTGGACGAGTGAAAGCTCTGCAAGATTTGTAAAATCCAATAGTTTATCATAATGACTTAAAGCTAAACCATGTAGGGGACTATGAGCTAAACAACTCATGAAGCATCCACATTAATACTAAACCCAAATCTTTTTTATGATATCATAAGATTTGTGTTGCTTAAGAGATCTAGTTTACACTTGGAAACAAGAAAATGATATCATTATAACAAATCTAGAGCTTTCAATAAAACAAGATAACCAAAGCACTTGGAAACCCAAAATTTAAAAATTCTGTGAACACAAAACTAAACATGAAGGAAAAAGATGCAATTTGAACAATACCAAGAAACGATGTGAAATGGTTTCAGCTGCACTTTCCTCCATCTGCTGCGCTCAATTCTTCACAGATGATGACCCCCTAACTGAGTCTGCTGCCATCTGAATCCTCAAATCTCACAAAAAAAAAGAATACATATAAGATTCTCTAGGGAGAAATTGGTTTCATATAGAGTTACAAGATCTTCTCAAGATCGAAGCTTAGGCAAAACTATAAATTTAACCAAAAAAAGTTGAGAACTTTTACCTTGTATGTCGGCAATTGATAATCTTGGGAACAATGATGTGTGGAGGTGGTGGCTAAGAGACAACGAACGCGAAATAGATATCACTGATTAAGTCGAAAGGAATAAAAAAAGCAGTAGAGATTGGGATTGAATCAAGATGAGGGTTTAGCAAACTCCATCTTCTTCTTCTCCATAGCTTGGTTTCTCCATAGATTGGTTTCTTCTTCATAGCTTAGAACTCTAAACAGAGACCAAATCAGATTCAAGAAAGATCAAACCTTTAAAATCCAGTCCAGAGCTTGGTTTCTAACATGTGGCTCCCAGCCCCCAAAACACAATCTCTTGAGGTAATCAGCTCTTGGCAAGAATTCAACCTCTAGCTCCAACATCTCTCGGATTCTTTCTTCTCTCAACGATGATGGAGGAGAATCCGTCATTGGTGGTCGTGGCTGACAGAGACGAGGTGGAACGGCAACATAAAAACCCGATGCAGTCCCATAGACGAAGTCGCAAAGGAGGAACTTGAGTAACCCATCTTCTGATGCTTCATCGAGAGCTTGCCTGAGCTTTTGATTCATGGAGCCTCCATGAGTTCTGGAGATCTTCCCTGAACTTCTTCTATTTCGTCATGGTTCAAGAAAAAGCGAGAAAGATTAGTGAAAGAAAAAATTAAATGATAGAGAGGATCCAGTTCTTCATCGTCTTCAACATAACCATAAGAAAAAAAAATCAGAAAAATTAAGGTTCATGTAATTGGGAAATTGGTTTAGATCTGAGATAGGAGAGAGAACAGAGAATCACGAAAACGAATAGTTTAGATATTTTTGTTTAGTTTGAAAATAAGAAAATAGTAATGTAGAGTTAACTTAGTCTAGAGGTATAAGAGACAAATCATATGAAATATGTGTCTGTAGGTGTAAATAGAAATTTAAAATGTGTATGTAGAAGTAAAAAATTCTTGAAAGAGTACTTTTGAGTTATGTAAAAAGAAAAGAAGAAAATGATGTAATACAAACGGTTGGTAGCTGATTTGATCTTCTACTGGGCTTAGTTTCACAATTTGGGCTTTCACTTAGGTACATGTTTGGAAAAATTAAAGGCCCGATCCAGAAAGTTTTTTCTTCTCTCTTCTGTCTTGTCCAACAAGTTCACACACAACTCGGGTCGATTTTTCTGTGTTGAGCAAATTCTCAGCAATCTCCAGCCAAGAAGAGATCAAAATCAAAGTCCTTCAGGTAAATGTTTTATCCATTCCGTTTGTATATTTTGCTCTCTCGATTGGTTTCGGAATCCTAGTTTCTCGTGCCGGAATTAGCGCTTTCGATAGAATTAGATAAACCCTAGCTAGATTGCGAATCTGGTTGATGTAATTATCAAGTGATTACTAGCTAAAGCTTCTTCGCTTTAGAGACCCAATAGTGAATCTTCCACAATCGTGATTGATTTCGTTTCTCCAAAATCCCGCTACAATAAACTGAGTTGAGATGTAACAGCAGTTTTCTTCTTGGAGATTCCTTATTTGTAAATGAGCAAGCATGTTTCTTTTTATGACAATGGAGATTTTCTTTCTCATAAAGTCCTCCTTTGTCTTTCCTTACAATCTTGTGAGATTCAATTGCTAAACCTTTATCTATCCAAACCTTGACTAGTACCTCAGAGTTTGATCTTTAATTTCTTTTTTTTTTTGTGTGTTGAAGCTCTTAAAAAAAGATGTCTCGAAGATACGATAGCCGCACCACAATCTTCTCCCCCGAAGGCCGTCTCTACCAAGTCGAGTACGCCATGGAAGCCATCGGTAACGCGGGTTCCGCCATCGGCATCTTATCCAAAGACGGCGTCGTTCTGATCGGCGAGAAGAAAGTCACCTCCAAGCTTCTACAGACCTCCACCTCCTCCGAGAAAATGTACAAGATCGATGACCACGTCGCCTGCGCCGTCGCTGGTATCATGTCTGATGCCAACATACTCATCAACACGGCTCGCGTCCAAGCGCAGCGCTACACCTTCATGTACCAGGAGCCCATGCCCGTCGAGCAGCTCGTTCAGTCTCTCTGCGATACCAAACAAGGGTACACTCAGTTTGGTGGTCTTCGTCCCTTTGGAGTGTCCTTTCTTTTTGCGGGGTGGGACAAGAACCATGGGTTTCAGTTGTATATGAGTGACCCGAGTGGGAACTACGGTGGTTGGAAAGCTGCAGCCGTCGGAGCGAACAATCAGGCGGCTCAGTCTATTCTGAAACAAGACTACAAGGAGGATGCGACCAGAGAGGAGGCGGTCGAGCTCGCGTTGAAGGTTCTGAGTAAGACGATGGATAGCACGAGCTTGACGTCCGAGAAGCTTGAGCTTGCTGAGGTGTTTTTGACTCCATCGGGGAGTGTTAAGTACCATCTTCACTCGCCTGACTCCCTCACCAAGCTGTTGCTGAAGCATGGTGTGACTCAACCTGCTGCTGAATCATCCTGAGCACAAAAACTATGTCCCAGTAGTCTCATCTCTGCTTGTTGCTATGTCTCCTCTATCTGTCTTGTTACTTCTCTGTTTTCAATCTCTCATTTTTAGTTTGATGTTTATTAACAATGGCGATGAAACTAGAATTTTATCTGAAAGGTATTTTGAATTTTGCATTGTGTGATTTAAGTAATCTTGGACGTGTGCTTTTTAGTACGAATCTGCAAAGCAGAAACAGAGAGATCTTACACGCATATGCAAAGATGTAAGAAAGCATAAAGTTAGTTTTGTTCTTATTTATGTTAGAGTTTAATTCAATTCATTACTTGGATATGAAGCATTCATCTTTGTCCTGAAGAGTTGTTGTACACGTAACGGCAATGACTCTCCTCGGGCTCAACTGTTAAAATCAAGTTTTGATTTACTCCAAAATATCTGTTTATTTTGCTTTCAGAATCTTGAAACTACAAAAGAGTGACGTCTAAGGAAGAACAATATATAAATCATATTTCTTGATTCTTGTCCACATTCTGCATGCTTCTTGGGATCTGGTTACATGAAATGAATCTCACAGGAAACTTATAAAATTCAAGTTTGTATCATCAAGAACATAAAGATCTCTTCATTAAAATGATCTTAAATTATTTTTTTCTTACAACTTTATGACCGCAAGCAAAAATAAGATAGAGAAAATACTGTAAAATACTTGGAAAAAATAAGAAACAAATTGTGATTACAATCTGACTTCTTATGATCTCTCTTTTATCACTCTTATATGTACAAATATCATTGTAGTAAAGCTAAACGCTACAGCTTCAGGTCTCAACACTAATCAAGAACAGAGCTTAGGAAGCGATCTGTTGCTGCCTCTGCTAGTGCTCTTGGTTCTCTTCTTGATAACTTCCATCTGAGTCTGCATTTTCAAACACGCTCTCTCCAATTCCATCACCCTCCACTGTATCCCTTCTATGTGCTCTTTCAACTTCTCATTGTCTCCTGAAGTCTCAACCTTCTCCACTCTGAGTATGAGCTGCTTCTGTTCTTGTTGCTGCTCATCTAGTCTCTCAATCTCCTGAAACTTTGTGTTACGCGACATATGTGCTCTTGATTCACTTGAAAGCTTCTCGTAACTCAAAGCTCTTATCAAGTTGAGTCTTTCACCATTGGTTAATCCTGCATGAGCCTGAAACGATCCAAAAGAAACTTGTCACACGACTGATGAATATCAAACTTTCTTTAAGATGATTCTTGAAACTTACCTCGAGATACATATCGATGGCACGGTAGATATCTTCATGAGACTCTCTAGCTGAATCAGGAACGAGTGTGAGGAGAGACAGAAACTTTGAAGGTTTCAAGCAAGGATCAGGTGCCACTTCAGCAATGTACTGATCAATCAACCTCGCCACTTTCTTCAACTGTGATCCTCTTTTCCCTCCGTCTAGGAAAGCTTTTGTGAATCTAAGAACAAGATTCACATAGTACAAGTGACTCGACTTCACTGGAGACGGAACAAGGAGGTTGTCAAGTGTTGCTTGTTCCAGTTGCTGACCAATCATAACCTCAAGCTTGTTCATAACACTTTTGTTTATGTTCAAACCAAGAGCAAGCCTCAAAACACCGAATAGGCTCTTGTAAGGAACACAGCTTCGATCCAACACGTAAAGAGTGTCGATAGTGGTTTCAAGAATCTCTCTTTTCTCATTAGAAGTGGCAGAACAGAACTTGACCTTCTGGTAATAGAACAAGAACCTTGTGATGGTAACATTATCGAACTTCCTCAACACCATCAGTTTCAGGAACGTTGAAACCAAACCAGGACTTAGAACAAGAACCTCATCGAACCACCATGTTACCCGAGAAGAGCTGTTCTTGAAACTCTCTGTGCTTTTACTATCACAAGAGAACCGAAACAAGCTGCTATCCGGTGAAGGCGAGCAAGCAGCACTAGAGGGACTCGCTTCAATAGCTAAACACAGTTTCTCCACCAGCGCATCCATCAGCTTGGCGGTTAAAGAATCAGCCTCAGAGGAGGTTTCAAGAACTTGACACTGTTTCAAACCAACAAGAACCTCCGGCCAAGCCCAATAACGAATCTCCTCCATACACTTCTCCGTTTGCACCAAGACTTTAGTGACTTCCATGAACTTAGCAGCACAATGCAACATGACTACGTTTGAAGGCATCACAGTAGTCCATTCACAGTTGTTGTAGCAGAATCTTGACAAAAGCTCGAAACTTTCAGCTCCACCAGGGAAGTCATTGAAGATCACCTTGAGATTACCACTGGAAGAACAAGTAGATTTCCCAAGCAGTTTCCTCAACGTTCCAGAATACTTGCATATGATTTGCTGAAATCAACAATAACCAAACTCAAAAGTCATTGAGTGAAATCTTGAAAGACCCACATGAAAAAAGGTTTAAACTTTAATGCCATGTTACCGTTTTTGTGAAGGAATAAAGGCAAAACAATGATGAACACTTATTACAAGACAATAAAGGAAATTAAATATCTAACTGCACAATGGTCTCTGTGTCACAGCTAAGTGAGAACAAAAGGGAAGTGAATAGTGTCCAAGCAAATTGCAAAAAGATTGCAACTTCTTAACCTCTTCTTAATTTGTTATCTTTCCTATTAATGGGCAAGATTGTGTTTGTTTGCAGAGAAAGTCAAAGGAAAGGTATAGAACAAAACATGCAATAAATGGTGATTGAGACATCTGCTTCAACACTCTACAAGACACAATCAGTTACAGGTTCTGAATTAGTTATTGGTTTTAACAAGTAGAGAAAAGAAGGTTTTGTGCCCTCATTTTAAGGTAATTCGATGATAGAACATTAAATGCTGAATGTAGCAGAGTCACAGACCATACGTGAGCCGTAATATTATCAAATAATCAAAAACAAATCACAGAAAATAATATAAATAAATCAAAATTACAGTTTCTGATGCAGAAATTAGAATGCAAATGACTTTTTATTACAAATGACTATAAGCAAATTTGGACAAACCCAGATACGGAAAAGTGAAATTAACATTGAGAAACGGTTAAAGTTTGGAATTTTCAGCCTAAGTTTAGCTGTGTATAGAGTCTGTTATAGAGAGAGAGAGTAAGAGTTATTTACCTTATTGAGAAAGATAGTTTCTTCTCCGTTGATGTCCACTTCAAGAACAGAGCAAGATTCCATGGCTAAAAACAGAGAAAGAAACTAAAGGTAACACCCAAAAACAAGAACCCACCTAGATACCAAGATTCTCTCTCTCTCTGTTTCTTGATTTTTGCCCAAAAGGAAAAGAGAAAAAGAGATTGTGGTTAAAGAGAGAGAGAGAGAAGATGTGGATTTATGCTGAGAAGAGAAAGAAGACAAAGAGCAAAGGAGCAAAGAAACTTTTGTTGGTTTTCTGATTGTCAGATCTGTAAGTAAAGACTTTCTCTTCTTTTATGTCTGTCAAGTCAATTGGTGAAGCACCACCAACAAACTAGTGGTGGGTTTGGTTTTTTCGTATGTTCATGGGAAAGATGGAAATTTTAGAGAAAGATAAAGGGACCAAGCAACAAAGGCGTGTCCAAACTAACGTCACTCTACTCTTTACTGTATATTGTGTGTGATATTAATATGCAAAGAAACAAATGAGATGAGAGAGAGAGAAGAGACCCCTATTATCCGTGACATTCTTGCTAAAAACAATTAAAAAGAGATGATATTTTGTTACAATAATATAAAGTAGTTTTTTTCATATAGATATATTGTTACTTTGTTGGTTAAGGATTATGACAACGCATTTACCCTTTTGATCAGCTGATCAATCAGTAATTAATCATTTATTTTACAGGTATAAGCCAAATTGGTGAAGCTTTCTAGGCCATGTTGCTCTCTTTTCCTCATCATGCTGCTTTGATTACCTCTCTAATTAAGTTTACTAATTGTTTTGGATAATTGCATCTCGTGAACCGTTTACCAGACTTGACTAGTACGAGTCGTTAAGATAAAATTGATTCTGCCTTTGTAATCAAGAAGTTACAAACCCTAAAAAAAAACAAGTTACGAACCTTAACCTAAATGTTAGTCTTAATATAGCGAACGATTAAATCATGTAA
Organism: Brassica carinata; assembly: GCA_016771965.1. NCBI lineage: Eukaryota > Viridiplantae > Streptophyta > Magnoliopsida > Brassicales > Brassicaceae > Brassica > Brassica carinata. The sequence continues at coordinate 8,057,298 of CM028692.1, read as the reverse complement.
ATGTATTTATTTTATTGCTAATACAGTAAAAATATTGTTTCAATATGAGAAAATAATTTTAAATCTAAAGGTTCAACAAGTACAAGAAAGAGATGTTTTCATGCAAGATTACTATTTTTTATATACGAAAGATAGTCCACTAACGAAGAGATTTGGTCGGTATAGATGCTCTTAACACTTAAGTCTTATCTATAAGATATAAGACTATTTAAATATTTGAAATAAAGTTCCATATAAATCACGAATCTATTATATAATGGACTACATAAGAAAAGGATATATACTATGAAATTTATCAAAGATACATAATCCTGAATATCTGTTTTTTCTTGATGATTGTAACCTAAAACTTTAAACTATGTAATATCAAATATCATAGACATAAAAATAATATCATCTTTTGACAGACAAAAAAATGAAATTGCGAAAATAAAAATCAGTAGAAATACTATTTAAAAATAACAAGAAAATATAGCTGTTTAATAAAGAAGGCACTGCTATAACAGAAGAAATAAAGTGTGATGTGTTTTTAACAGAAAAGAAAAATAAACAAAAGTGTGACTGTATGTGTGGTGAGGTGTTCAACTGCTCATGCACCAAAGCTCCCTAACGTGGTGGAAAAAAAGCCATATAACGGGGATCACGTGAGCTCCCTCTGATGCTTTTACCCCTCACATAATAAGGTATTTACAAATAGTAGCGGTTCTGACCTACAAGGGCCCAATAGTATTAGCAGCTAAGAGCTAAAGTTTCTAAAAAATATTTTTGGTCCGAGTTTGGTGCAACGTATCTAACATGTTGATTAGTAAATGATAGATGGATGGTCTGTGTTTATCTTTAAGAGACTGCCGATGCATATAACGATGAATCATGATTCACAAATTTTGCGGTCAAGTTAAACTGGTGAATCCTTGCATTCACAACTAAATATCGTTACGGCTATGCGGCCACGTCGGTCCATGAGGTATTTTTGGAGACTGGGACCATGGGGTCATGTCATTTCATCTCCTACCTTTTGCTTAAATTGTTTTGGAGGGATTCCTGCTGTGCATAGTATAAGTGCACACTATTTAACGCTAATTAGTAACAAAAACATTATATTTGAAGTTTACTTAGTTTTAAGAACGTTTGATACTTCTTTTCTTTTTTGAACTGAAGGTCTGATACATCTATATACTTTCTTGTCAAAGGTTTTGCATTCTCTTTTCAATTATGAAAAAAACTATTTAGAGAACACATTTATTTTTCAAACGTGAAATGTCAATACAAACGTTTTACAATGAATCGCTTTGACCTTTCTGTAAGTGTTTCATCTTCCTTCAGTCTTCACACTGTTTCCTATCAAAAAGACCACCTCGTTTTCTTATACATAGATGATTTCACATAATTTATTGTTTATTAACAAAATAAGTTCTATAAGCCCATAATCTATCCCGGCATGGACCCAACATAACTGTTATTAATCCAGGCCCAAAATCTGCTCTTTCTCTTTATGACAACTTTCTAGCTCTCTCTAGGTTCAAGTTGCAAGTTGCAACATAGTATTTGAAGGTGAATTCGTAGTTGGGTGCATGAGTGGGTTCGTGTGCCAAGTCGCTAACACATTCTAAATAATCGTAAAGAAGTGGAGAGAACATCCTCCGTCTTATTTCCTTAAGTACAAACTCTCTCAAGTTCATAACTTAATTAACCCGAACAAAAACGACTCTATCTAGAACCAAATGTGGATTTTAAAAACTTTATTATTTTTATAATAAGAAGCTAGATTGGAAGTTTACATACATTCCACAGTCTAACATTTGTTCAAGCATGATACGTATATATTTACATTCTAGAAAGTGTTACCATGCAAAAAAAAGTTCATATATAGCAGATAGTGCTCTGATTCAGAATATGATTAATATAGACTATAACAAATTTAGCGAAGTGGTCTGGAATTTTATTTCAGAAAATAAAGAAAACATATATTTGTAACCTCAAAAGGCGTTGGGAAAGAACAGATCAGTGACTTTAAGAAATTCCTCAAGAGGATTTGGCAGCGAGCATGGTCGATGTAGTCCACTACTCAGTAGATAGAGATATACTATGACTGGTTAACAAAGAAACAATCATTCCATAAGGTAATCTTCTCTCTTGTTTAGCAGGTTCCCTTTTCGGGTATGTAACTCTAGTTTTGGAAATTTATTTAGCTTTTGATCAATTTCGTTGCTCTTATCACACGAGTAGAGTGATGAAAAGAAAGTTTGGCAGTCACGCTCGTAGATGAAGACGTGTAAAGCAGATACGCTCCCAATTGCAGCAAACAAACTCCGTATATCATCAGAATATGTTTTACTACCCAACAAAAAAAATCCTGTCTCCAGGATCAGTATCAACTGATCGACGAAATAATCCAACGGCCCAGATGGAATCAGTACAACGCATGAAACTGCCTGGCTAGAGAGAGAAATAAACAAACAGTCGACAATAACCTCAGAGGGTCCGTATAACAGAATCGTCTTCGTTCCTCGTGTGGCCGCCTTCTCTCCCTCCACCCAATCAATAAAATCCACGTGTCAGTATTCCCCTTTTCCTCTTTTTCCCTGTATAATATCCACCCAATCACCAGAAGCGACGTTGTCATCTTCCTTTTCATTCTCTGTAATCTCTCTGAAAAATGGAGTCCGGCTACGAGTTCGACTCGCTCTCTGAGTTACCGCCGCTTCCACGAGTGTACGCTCCCATGGAGTATTGTCCTTACGACATTGAATCCTTACCTCCGTTTCCTCACTCCGATTTCACTCCTCACGGCGGCTTGATCACCTTCTCCGACACGCACCAAGACTATCTCCACGTCCAGAAACAACAGCACTGCGCAGAACCGATGTTCGTAGACTCGTCTCCGTCACTCCTCACTCGCGACAACCTCACCGAGTCGACTCGGTACGAAAACCTCTGCTCCCATGACGTTCCGTTTCTCCAGTTGCCAGATCTCAAATCAGTTGAAGACACGAATTCGCTCTCCCTCTCTCTCGCTCCTCCACCTCCTAGACACAACGTTAACCTGAACCAGCGTCGTGTCTGCTCGCGAGTCAGCAACACCTTCTCCTCTTCTAAATCTCAGGGTTCGAGGAAGGTGTCAGAGAGAATCAGATCCTTGGAGAAAATCATGCCGTGGGAGAAGAAGATGAGTTTGGCTACGATTCTCGAGGAAACGCACAAGTACATCACATTTCTCCAGTCTCAGATCGCTTCTCTCCGTTGGATGCCTCTCGACTCAGTCTACCCAACCAAACCCGGAGAAGAGGAAGTAGGTGGAACCAGCAGTCTGCTCAAATCTCTGACGAGACAACAGCTTCTGCAGGTGATTGCGAACTCTCCGGGGTCACGAAACGTGCTCTACAAGCAAGGCGTCTGTGTCTTCTCCTATGAACAGCTTCTCTCCGTCAAGATGATGGCTGAATCGACCAGAAACCTCTGAAAAAGTGAAAAACAACTTTCCTCTGTTTTTGCTATGTTTCTTCCTCTGTTTTTTCTTTTCTTTTTTGCTAAATGATCATAGAAAGCTACATAGCATTTTAATGGAGTCTAATCTATGTTCGTACTTCTTCCTCTGTTTTGATTTCGTTTTGCTAAATGATAACAGAAACATAGCGTTTTAATGGAGTTTGAACACTAAACAAAAACGATTTCACCAAACATCATAAATCATTCTGAGTACAAAAGCAATCCAACAATATCATAAACAAAAGTTCTCAATGATTTTCAAGAAACGAAACGAAATCAGAAAATCATTTAACGGACTTCATAGCGATGATGGCAGATGCAACGAGCTCACACTTTTCCCTGCACGCTTCAAGATCCTTGAGAAACAAAGCCTTGCCTCTTTCATTCAGCTCCTTGGCCTTTTCATCTCCGATAAGCTTGGCTCTCTCATAAACATAGTACTCAGGAATCAAACCTTGAGCGACACTGGTGCTCAGAAAACTCTTCAGAAAAGGATACCTGATCCAAAACTCCTCCTCTTCGCTACGTTTCGTCTCGGTTTCTGTTATTAATCTAATATTAACGATCGATCAAGCTTGATAGGATTAGAAACGAGAGAGTGATATGAGTAGAACCTGTTGCAGTGGTGATTTCCGACTCGGCCGGTTCATCTTCCATGGATTCGTCCTCCGATGAGTTAGAGATTTCCGAGTCGCTCAAGTCTTCATCGGATGATGAATCGGAGTTGTTGAGGAGATCGACAACAGGAACCGCCATTGTTTTGGAGGTTTTGAAGCTTTGAAGAGATTACAGTTTCTTGGGAGAGAAATTTTAAGCACGTGAGAAAATAGTGAAGCAAGGGGAGAGACGAAAATATAAAGTGTGATTTTTTTTTTTGTTTGTTTCTTTTAATTTGTTCAGCTTTCGTTGATTGAACCGGTTCTGATTTTGAACAAACAATAATAAAATCAATGACCATACTAAACCGAAGCCTGAACAGAGTAATGCAACCGAATTCACTCGATAACAAGACGTCTTTTTTGATGATGTTAAAAAAATAAAATAAAAAGCCAAAGCTATATAGCAACAGTCAAAATATTTCTTCTGAATAATCAAGATAAGAATCTGAATAAACAAATTAAATAAGTTGAATAACTGATAATGAGATACCTAAATGGTGTGTTTTAGATCTTCATGGAGAGTACGTGGTGGCAGAAACAACTTTAAATTTGATCTCCAATTTCAGTGAGCCATCTTTGTCCAAGTAAAGCCTTTTCAAGTTCAGCCAAAGACAGAAAATCAACCCAACCGCGACCTCTGAGTAAATGTGATCTCTCCTGCCACTGGTTAACGGCAATTAAACCGAATGTAATCATCAATCACTAATCTTATCCAGTTACGTGCGTGATTATTGCATATCCAAATGCGTAACTAATGTGCGACTTGCTCTTCCTTTTCTTGTGATTGAATCCAAATGGGTCGATAATTCGCAAATCCGCTTTGGTGTAGATCTGCTCACTTGCCTTCAATGTTTCTTCATCGGCTAACTTCAGATAGATGGATATCGATTTGCAATCTGCTTTAGGGCCGCCCTTGGGATACAAAAACAGGGCCCTACAAAACCATTATAAATTAACACATGGACATGGTGATGTTACTCTAAACACAAAATTGTTATATAAACCTACTGATCACCAGTTCTACGTAGCGTTGCTCTTTCAACTTGGAGAATTTGTTGAGCGTCCAAGAGAACTTTGGATTGGAGGGTTTCTTAGAAAAGGAGACGACTTCCCAATTAGTAAGTGGAACCAACACATCAACACCAAAATCACACTGATCTCCATTCATTGAATGTGTCAAGGGGAAGTACTTGTGGAAACCCATGCACTGGTCTTAATGCATTAATGAACTGCTTCCCTTCAACATCTGTATGTTGCATATATAATCCATCAATAAACTTACAAATTTATTTATGCATATAGAGAGAGAATGGGGGTACGGATGTAATCACCTTGAATAGTGAAATATTTTCTTTCTTTCTTATTGTAGACGAAGAAGGTGAGGTATGTCAAGACCGTGGACTCTAGTGTTTTGCTATCTATTTCCACATACAGTGAAATAAATCCTGCCCCTTCGTCCGTCTCGTTCTCTTTTGGATATATAACCAATCTCCTGATATTACACAAAGACTAGTTTACTTTTATGAGAAGAAACTTGTTTACACCTAATTACAAAACTAAATTACCTACCAGTTGTATTTGCCTGAGGAGAAAGTATGGGACTTGTATACTTCAGAACCAGACAAGGAAGTCTTGAGTTGAGAGAGGTTTTGAATCTTCATGGGATAGGTATAAGGAGGACGATCTCCAAACTTGCTAGTAATGGTAAAATCTGATACGACGCGTGACTTTTCAGTTTTCAACATTATGCTTATCAGTGTAAGGATTTAAACCTACTTTGTGATATAGAATTTGGAACAAAATTGATACCAAAATTATCTCTTATTCACTCTCAAAAGAATAATGTTTGAGGAGAACAAAATAAAGATCACAAGATAATAACCAAAGCAAAAACTCTCTTAATTCTTTATCTCTCTTATTGATGTTGTTTCTCTTTTATCCGATGATGAAGAGCTTTGTCACCTCCCTTTTTATACATGACCTTAGTGCTCCTAATCATGTACGCATTATGATAAAGTCAAATATTCTAATATATACTATTATTTGAGAAGTGAATTTATTTACATATCATTTTCTCCATGATTTTAGGATAAATCATTAGTTTAATTAATCTTATTATTTAAAATTTTGTTTTAATATATATATATATATATTTATCATGATATTTAAGATAATTAATAAGCATTAACATATTCAACTGATGTATATACTATTATTTAAAACTATATTTTACTATATATTTATCATGATATTTAGAACTTTAACTAATAGATAGATATTAACAATTGATATTAACAATATCTACCGATAATATCATACTTATATTTAGTTTATGTAATGATTAAACAAAGTGTAAAAGTAAATTTTTCCCAATATTATAACTGATTCTCCAATTTTATTAGAAATATGATCTAAATAACTATTACAATATTAAAGTTAAGATTAAAGATAAAGCATCATTGAAAATATGTCATAGTATATAAAATATATTTATTTTAACTATTTTATATATATTTAATGTTACACAATCATATACCTAACCTAAAATAAATTAATTTATATTCATACATAACGAAAATTAAAATCAAAAATGAATTTAGGCTGATAATGAATTTATTCGTAAAATCACAAATGTTATCAAAATAATATATTTAAAACCAAAATAGTAAATAGTATATAAACTACAAAATAAAAATTAACTTAGAAAACTAAAAATATACAGAAGCACGAATAACTAGGATTAAAACATTATATAAAACTAAAAATTGACAAATAATAAACATAATATAAATATAATCTAAGAAAATACAGAGATAATATTTTGTAATTCATTATTTTGTGTTCTTGTCTCACTATTTTCTAAATTATAAAGAATTTATAATGTTTGTTGGCTATTGTTATTTTGTTGATGTTTTATATGTTATGATTGTTTACAATTATTTTTCAGTGCAACTAGATTTATTTTTCAGTCCACAAATAAGATAAACACACACACACACATATATATATATATATATATATATATATATATATATATAAGCTTTTAATTTCAAATCCAAAAATTTCCTAATTTGATTATTACTAGAAAAAAAAGTTTGATCCCACATCTACATCCAATAAATAAAGCTTTCAAACTATAAAACAAAACTATTGAAATTTTATGATTTATAATATTAATTTAAAATTTGTAACTAGTTTAATAATTTAAGTTTTTATAAAAATAAACATTAAAATTAAAAATTATTAGTTAAATATATGAGAAATTGTCATTAATATCACTTTCCTAATACCACTTTTCATATACCTTAACCAACTTTACCATTAAAATTTTAATGGTTAAAGTACAATTGTACCCCTTATTTCATTAATTTAATTTAAATATCTTTCTCTTCAAATCTATGTCGCAATATCAAATGGAGATGAGCTCCAACTAGATCTCCCGCGAATAACTCGGCGAACTCGACGATCTCCGGCAGATTCAGTGATCTCGCCGATCTCTACAGATTCAGTGATCTAACCAACAATGAAGCTCATTTTCAAAATTTTAAAACCCAATCTAGGGTTTTTCTCAGTGGATGTGGATGTGGCGGCTAGTTGAACCTGTACTCTGCTATCAACCAAGCTCTTCACATCGCCTTGGAAACCGATCCTCGGTGAGATCTTCTTCTTTGCTCCAAGTGTGTTTGAGATAGCTTAAGCCTGTTTCCTGAAGTGGGTGATCTTGTGTTGGAGTCTGATTATTGGAACTTTCTTTTTATGGAAGGTCTTATGTATTTGGGGAAGATGTTGGCTTTGGGGGAGTCTTTCGCTGCACAACTGGATTAGCTGAACGCTTCGGGAAGAACCGTGTCTTCAACACTCCGCTTTGTGAGCAAGTAATGTGTATCTTTCAATCCTTCGTTGACCTACTGCTTGTGTGTTTCTCTAGTCTTTATTGTTCTTGATGAGCCAATTCATATAAAACTTTCAGGGCATTGTTGGATTTGGTATTGGTCTAGCTGCAATGGTGAGTTCTTTTCTGCCCTATTCTTCTATTTCTCCTCGAAATCTGTTTGTTTCAACATGTATGAATGTTTGATCTTGACAGGGGAATCGAGCAGTTGTAGAAATTCAATTTGCAGACTATATTTATCCTGCTTTTGATCAGGTAAAGAAAATGTTCCCCACCTTACAACCAAGAATCTGGTTTCCACCTCCAGGTTTCTGATAGAGGTTTTGATTCACAGATTGTTAATGAAGCTGCAAAGTTCAGATACCGAAGTGGTAACCAATTCAATTGTGGAGGTACGCTTTATCTTATTTACTCATTCGTTTCTCTTTTTAATATGTATCTTCATAACTTATTATAAGAGCACCGTATGGGGCGGTTGGTCATGGTGGACATTACCATTCACAATCCCCTGAGGCTTTCTTCTGCCATGTCCCTGGTATTAAGGTTGTCATCCCTCGGAGTCGACGAGAAGCAAAGGGACTGTTATTGTCCTCTATCCGTGATCCAAATCCTGTTGTCTTCTCTGAACCAAAGGTACTCCTCTCTTTCTGTTACATACACCAAATCAGCCAGCTTCTCTTCTTGAGTGGTCTTGAAGACTTGTTACTTCTTTTCCAGTGGCTATTCCGTCAAGCGGTAGAAGAAGTTCCAGAGCATGACTATATGATACCTTTATCAGAAGCTGAGGTATAATTTTGTTTACTTACTTATCAAATGTGTATGACAACGTCATAGTCTTTAGTCTGACAAAGGAGGAGTTAACGTCAGGTTATTAGAGAAGGCAATGACATAACACTTGTTGGATGGGGAGCTCAGCTTACCGTTATGTAACAAGCTTGTCTAGACGCGGAAAAGGTTTTAGATTCAACTTTAAGATTGTTAGTTAGTTAGCAGTTAGTAACACGGGGTCTTGAGTTAATAATGGCAGGAAGGAATATCATGTGAACTAATAGATCTCAAGACTCTACTGCCTTGGGACAAAGAAACAGTTGAGGCCTCGGTTAAAAAGACTGGCAGGCTTCTTGTAAGTTTTTAAGCAAGTGTCGGTTTTTTTTTTTGTGTGGTCATCGTTCTTATAGATTGCTTTCGCTTTGGGGTTGCAGATAAGCCATGGAGCTCCAGTGACAGGAGGTTTTGGAGCACCACAACAATCCTCGAACGTTGCTTCTTGAAGGTAAAGGAAGCTCATGGTTAAATTCGTCTACAAAAGATCAACTCTTAAAGTGGCTTGTTTCGTCTGCAGTTAGAAGCTCCAGTAAGCAGAGTTTGCGGTCTGGACACACCATTCCCTCTTGTGTTTGAGCCAGTAAGCAGAGTTTGTGGTCTGGATATAGTGGGTGATGCTTATTACATAGCACTAGAGGCTTTGAAAAGTAAATATGAATCAGAAGCTGTTATTTGAAGTATTGGTGTCATATAATATAGGATTTGTAAAAACCTTTGTAAATCATTTATAAACAATTATAAGTGATTTATAAATTACACATATATTCATGATGCATTTGATTTTTTAAATGATTAGATTGTTTTATAAATCCTTATAAATTGTTTTATAAACCCTTATAAAACTCGGACATAAGCCTTTAAAGTATATTTATTAGCTCTGATAGATAAAGTTATGAATAATATTGTTCTATATGATTTTTTAAATCCTTATAAATGATTTTATTAACTTTTATTAATGATTTAGTTAACCCTTATAAATAATTTATAAGATATAATTTATAAAGTTCTACAAATGGTTTATAAAGTTCTACAATTGTTCATAACCCTTTAAAATCGATTAACTAACTTTAATAAATTATTATAGATGTTTAGGAATTGTTTATAAGATATTACAAATTATTTGTAATGGTTTATAAATTATTTATAATGATTTATAGATCATTTATAAGATGTTTATAGATCAGTTTAAAGGTTTATAAATAGTTTAAATAGTCTTATAAACAATTTATATAATATTATAAATACTTTATAAAACCTTATAAAATTATTTAAATTCAAAAGAAACCATAAAATTATTTATAAAGGCTTATAAATTGTAATGCATCTCCATGTAAATAGCTTTATAAAGATTTACAAATTAACAATTTATAAAATCTTATAAATAAAGGGGAGTTATGATCAGTAATGTTTTAATATGCTTTTTAATCCATATAAATGATTTTATTAACCTTTTATAAAATGTTTATAGACTCTTTATAAATGATTAATAAGCAGTTATAAATAGTTTGTAAACTTTATGAAAACTTTTATGAACTTTACAAATGTTTTATGAACCCTTATAATTATTTACATACTTTTATAAACCTTATAAATTATTTTTCAAACCTTATGAATTGTCCTATAAGTCTTTCTAAATGGTTATAAACTCTTATAAATGATTTAAAGATCTTCTAACTGATTTCTTTTATAAACATTTATAAATGGTTTACAGACTTTACAAACTTCTTTAAAGCCATTATAAATGGTGTTTATACTTTTATCTTATTTGAGAGAGTAAAGTCACTTCTTAGGGTAATTTGAGTGATATCAGAAAGCCCTTCTTCTGGAATGTTGAATGAGAAGAAAAACTGTACACCCTTTATATAAGGTGTGCTTGGATTTTTCTTAATGTATCAAGTTTTCAACAACACAGAAGGCATATTGAGTCCCCAGGGAACGGATAACACATTGAGAAAATGGTCCTACGCCGCTCTGCTAATGCCTTCATCGACCTGAACGATGCTCTGAGGCCTTAGAGATCTTGGAAAGAGTTACGGGCCACACGTTCAACCACTAACGCCTGAATATCTTCAAGCAATTCAAGAAGAGGAAAATATTCCATTTACTCTAAGAGGGGTGAAAATTATTTCAAGAGAGAGTGTATTTTTTTGTCAACGGAGAGAGAGAGAATACTTGTAAAAAAAGAGAGTTGAAAGTTTAATTGTTGGAGAAGCACCTTATTTAATTCTCGACGTTACGTATTTTGCGCAGGAATTTTTAAAATAACTCAGCCGTAATGTATTTCGTAATAATAACTAAGGTGTAATGTTTTTCATAACAATAACTCAGCCATAATTAAACCAAAATTCAGCCATAATTAAACTAAAATTCGGCCATATTAAAACCAAAACTCAGCCGTAATTAAAAAATAACTCAGTCATTATTAAACCAATACTCAGCCATAGTTAAAAAATAACTCAACCATAATTAAACCAATGCTCAGGCGTAATTAAACAATAACTCATCCATAATTAAATAAAAACATAGCGATAATATATTTGTTTTTATTCATTAATATGTTGTTCTAATTACATAATGGCATAGCAAAGAACAAAAAATATAAGATTCAGATGCAATCTTCACCACTTTCTTGTGTCGATAATCAAGCTTATCGGTTCAAAATCACGGAAGAACAACCTCACCTCTTTGATCCAGAAGCATTGGTTACACACGTTGTCATCCTTATTGATATCAATGTGCCACAAAGAGTGACAGTGTCGTTCCAAAAGAGGAGCATATTGGCATTTGTAGAACGTTGGAACAACAGCTGAAATAAACTCCACCCTCTTTGCATGGAACTCGTCACAATGCCACAAACCCCAACCCCATAGCAAAGAACATAAAAAGATAAGATTATGATACAATACATCTTCACCATCTCCTTGTGTCCCTAAACAGGCTTATCAGTTCAAAATCACGGAAGAACAACCCCACCTCTTTGATCCAGAAACAGCGGTTACACATGTTGTCATCCTTAGTTACATCAATGTGCCACAAGCAGAAACATTGTCGCTCCGTAAGATTTGCACAGTGGCAACTGTAGAACGACGCAACAACAGCTGAAATGAACTCTGCCCTCCTTGCGCGGAACTCGTCAGAATGCCACAAACCCCATCCCCACTTCACAGATTGCACTAGTTTCCCAATCCTGGCAACTGATTCTCTTGGAATACCAGCAAAATACTGCCCATCACTCCAAAAGATTGCTCGAGTCATTGCGTGTGTATACACAGCACGCTCATATCCTTCATCTGCTACACGCTTCATGAGAGAAAACCCTTCTTCTTGAATGTTGAATTAGAAGAAAAACTGTACACCCTTTATATAACGTGTGCTTGGATTTCTCTCAATGTAGCAAGTTTTCAACAACGCAGAAGCATATTGAGTCCTCAGGGAGCGGATAATTTTTCGTAAAAATGGTATACCCTACGCCGCTCTGCTAACGCCTTCATCCACTTGCACGGTGCTTTCAGAGAATAGAGATGTTGGAAGGAGTTACGGGTCACACGTTCAACCACTAAAGCCTGAATTTCTTCAGGCATTTCAAGAAGAGGAAAATATTCCATTTACTCTAAGAGGGGTGAAACTGATTTCGAGATGGAGAGTTCTTGTGTAAAAAATAGAGATTTGAAAGTTGTATTATTTGAGAAGAACCTTATTTATAGACAATCAATTGGTATTATTATTGCAACGTTTCATAAAACGGTTTTATTATGGGCGGGAATTTTTTCCATAACACAGCCGTAACGTATTTCAACCAATAACTCAGCTGTATCATTATAATAATCTCAGCAATAAAGAGTAACTTAATTCGCAACGTTTCATATTATGGGTGAGAATTTTTCCATAAACCAGCCGTAATGTATTTCAAGAAATAACTCAGTCGTATCATTACAATAATATCAGCCGTATTAAGTTTAAATAAAATAGTCATTTCGCCCACGTCACTTCAATCAAAGCGGACGGACTATTAGATAGGGACATTTCATTTATCGATGTTTTCCTCAGCTGTAACCCGCTAATTATGCCGCTCTTTATTAGGCGTGTGAAAATAGGTTACGGCAGAAACAAATGTCAAGACCATTATAATATCGAGACGATAATTCTTTGATCCCTAATCCATTTTGCTTAAAGAAGTTTCTAGATAGGTTGGTTTAACTCAGCCATAATTTAAAACAAGAATACCCATAAGCAAGCCATAATACAAAACACGAATATCCATAATCCAGCATTAATACAAAAACATGAAACACCATAAACCAACCATAGTACAAAACATGAAAAACCATAACCCAGCCGTAATACAAAAAAACATTTTTACATTGGACAAGTTTTCGCATTATGTCCACTCTTTTTACATCGAGAACATGTGTGTTCTTTCCTAGGACGTGTGTTTGCAAGTGCAACTTCTAAAGCATATTTCATCCTATTTTTCTTAGGTCTTCCTGGTTGTTAACGAATAGACGAGGGCAATCACGGTTGGTTAGGCAAGATTTATGGAACAGGTTGCGCTGAGTTAAGCATGACCGATTCAGCGTATGCGTCCACCAAATAAGCGTTGTTATAGTAAGGACTGCACAGGGATATACGACAAACATTCCTGTACTCCGCAGCAGCTATTGCGTGTATACATGGTAATTTCTCGCGTTCGAAATGCCGCCATGTACACTTTGTCTCTACCAAATTAACAACATGCAAAGACTAGCCAGACGATCCATATGTAGCTTCAGTGTGATGATCATCAATCAGTTGTACCGTCAACAATCTGGTGGCAGTTACACGACCCTATTAAAAATACATAATTATACGGGCTGACTTATGAGTTATACACGCTGACTTATGAATAATAAAGGCTGACTTATGTTTACTATTACGGCTGACTTACATGTAGTAGTTTCTCCACACCATGCGTAAGCGTGGTTGGCTGCAATCTAGCATCCTCTCTCCGTTCAACAAACCATCTAGTCATCATAACCCATATCAATTCTAATATTCTAACAATGTTAAGACATTTAGTATCAGACAGTGCTCTGTTCATTGATTCTGCTATGTTCGTAGTCATCAAATCGTACCTCTCGCCCGGGAAATGAACCCGCGCCCACAGTTGGACATCAGCTCTTTGGAGGTAGCCATGGAGTTCAGGATTAATCGCTTCAATCTCCTCGAACATCGCATCAAAGTCACACATCCTAAAACATCTTGCCGCTTTCTTCACCAGACGAAATACATCTTTTCCTTAGTCTCGTCCCAAAATGTTCTTATATAAATGGTAGGTGCAAATTCCTCGAGAAGCAAACAAATACACATTTCCAATTGCATTCCCTATTGAGTTATGCCTATCCGAGATTATCGCAAGATCCTCGTCGTCAGGAATCAAAAGTTTTTGTTGCGTAAAAAACCAATGCTACAAATCATCATTTTTAGTGTCAACCACTGCGAAGGCTATTGGAAATATCTGAAAGTTACCATCCTGAGCTAGTGATGTGAGAAGCGTCCCTTTGTATTTACCGTTAAGAAACGTACCGTCGATAACCACAACTTTGCGCATGAAAGGAAACCCATTTACGCTCGCACCAAACGCAAGAAACACAGACATAAATCTTACAGACTCATCGATTTGAAGACGCGTAATTGTATCTGGATTTTCTCTTCTTATCATGTATAAGTTAGAAAGCAAGTTTTCAAACCCAATCTCAGGTGTTCCCTCGTCGATTTCCCTTGCAATTTTCAGCGTCCGATGTGATTTCCAATAATCCATCTGTCCACATGAAAAACGATTTACATAACTCAGCTGCATCACAGAATTAAGACAGTCACAACATAATAATAACTCAACAATATCGTTATCATAATTGTATCATAACTCAGCCTAACATTATAATAACTCAGTCGCATTGTATAAGTATGTCAGCCGCAACATTTCATATTACTCAGCCGAGTCGTTAAAATAACTCAATCGCTTCAAATAATTACCTTTACACCAAATTGCTTATTGATAGCTATTTCGACACTCGTAGGGTGAACGGACGGACCAACGTCGCCGAAAAAGTCCTTGTACAACTCTCCTAAAATAGCCGGTGTTGCTTGTCGAGATCAATTCGAACGCACAATTACAGAACATGTATGATCCGAATCGTAAATACGAATATAAAATAATGGGGATTTCCCTTGTGTAGAAGCACAAACTCTCCACAAACATCCATGAACCCAACACTTAACTACGAATAATATAGGAGTTGATATGTCTACATTAAAATCAAATCGATCCCTCACTGTAAGAAGTTTCAATCATCTCTCCAAATTTTCTTTACTCTCGTATCGTTGCCCTACCGCAAGGTTTGGCGACGCCATCTCCAACCTTAGAACCTCCATATTCCCTTTAGATCCACTCATCGACAAGTTCTGATATCTCTTCTTGGGAGGTAGCATCAGTGAATCTTTGTCTTGTGTTGGAGATTCACCATATGAGTTGGAGTTATCATCTTCTGATGACGCACCGTCCGAGTCGTCGAACATATCAAATCGGCTTTCAAATTCATCATCTTCTTCGTTTTCTTCAACTACTACATCTTCTCCTTCTACTTTACTAGACCATTCATCCTCATTGTTCTCGCGTTCATCCTCCAAACTGCAACCATCGTAACCCCCACTGTAATTTTTGTCTCTGGATTCAACTTCTGAAACATCTACTTCTGAGCTAAAACTGAAAAAGTTTTACTCTTCTCTCTTGTTCTGTAATTTCGATTCATTTCGCCATCTTGTTCTCCGTAATCTCCACACAAAGACGTAGTTGTTCGATTTTCTTCAGGCTTAGGAAACCTTGCAATTGTCGAATATTGGAGACGTAAACTGGTGGAGTGTCGTGTGCCATTGTTTTCAAAGCTTTATTCGAGAACATGTAGCTAAGCTGAATATGATGTCTCAATTCATTCAATCTGTAATCATCGAGTACACACTTTGCGAGTTCTTCATGTGTTGTTTTCTCATCTAAATGCAGAACTCTACACCTTCTACTGTCGGTGTTGAATACATATCTGTTTTTCTTAATCCAGTTTCCTAAAACAATAATTATCGGATCCATAAGAACTCTGAGAAAGAAGAAGAAAATAAGAACAAGTTTGATTTTAAAGAAGACGAAGAAGAAGATAAACAGAGAGATAAACCGAGTTGTAAAGTTTGTTAGTGATGACATGGCAAATTTGATTTGATGACATGGCGGATGACATGGAAAATGGATTAGTCAGCCGCCATACAAACATATAACTCAACCTAAATAAATCAGCCATCAAGTATAACATAAGTCAGCTGAAACGGGATTACTATTTCAGTAATTAATTTTTTGCTTATAAATCAGCCGTAGTAAGGACGACAAACCATAAGTCAGCTGTATCGTTAAATAAATAAGCCGTCAAAGGAATGCTATTCTAGTAATTAATCTTTCGCTAATAAGTCAGCCGTAATTAAGCTGAGTTTACAGTTAATCCAGCTAGTTATGACTGATTAAATATAACTCAGCCGTAACTACCTCACATAAGTCAGCCGTAGTTTTAGTAACTCAGTCTGTCAATATTTGTTAAATAAGCCGGAGAGACATAACTCAGCCATGCTTTAACTACATCTCAGCCGAATTTTCCTGAAATCACACAGCCGATATATAAGTCAGCCGTAACTGCTGATCGTAAGTCAGCCATTATCACATAACTCAGTCAGATTTATGTAAATCAGCCACCACACGAGGCTGACTTATGTACTTATGTTAGCCGTTTTCTCTTAAGTCAGTCGCGTTGTTTAATTCAGCCGCAACGTACAATAACTCAGTCGTAACGACGTTTGTAGCGCTTTACGGCTGATTTAATGAAAACACGGAACCGAATTTCTACGTGATGCCGGATTTTTGCTTACGTGGCATAAAAAAGTAATGGCATTCTCGTAAATACATTTTTTCTCATAACGTGAAAAAACACGTTTAGTACAAAAAAATGACTGTAACAAAAAAAATATTTGTATGATTATGGTCATTTGTCCTGAAATATATAATAGCTGAGTAAACTTCCCATTATTAAAACCGAACTCATAAATCGAACCATCTACAGACTACAAACTACTTTTGTTCATAACATAAGTAGGCGCTAGAGATGAGCTCCGATATACGAGAAGCACCCAATCCGATATACGAGAAGCACCCAACATAGGATTGTAACAATCATGATCAGTCAGTTTATGGTCCTGCTAGACATGCAACGAATGACAAAAGAACACATGCGACATGTGATTTCCAATATTAGTTTCGTTGTTTCTAGGTGATAAATCATAAGTACGTGGTCGAGTGATAGGAAGATGGACTTAGGACCACGTTTAAGGTTCAATCCACCTACTTAACAAAACTAAATTACTATTGTTATTGAACATAACCTATTTTGAATGGAAACGAGTAAGGTATGTGCTTGTGACCTCAGATTAGATTAAATAGTTATAGGTCAATAATTATACAAAATCTTCACTAGCTTAGTTGGTTGGATAAAAGAGCATTATGTAACCTTAAAGATAAAATTCCCTTTCAAATTAGATATGAATAAAAAAATTTAAATTTCAGTGATTCATAGTAGAAAAGCCATATGATTATTTGGTGATTAGGGCCCATATGATGTCAGGCTCCGCACTGTTCCTAAACATTTATGTGGATATAAACTTGTGATTTATGTCCATTTATACTTACTAATAATAAAATAGGAATACAATATAACCTCTTTAAATTAATACTCTATAAATTAATATACACTAAAAATCTCTATAAAATAATATAAATTTGTAGTCCCAAATTAACTTTTTGATTCAATTAGTATATCGATAAATTAATAATCTCTATAAATTAATAAAAAATTATAGTTTTTGTGTAGTCTCAACATTATTAATTTATAGAGGTATCACTGTACCTTCAAATTTTAAACTGTCCATGTTGGCAAATTCATTCTGACCTATCAAAATGTGACAACTCAACTTTACTTCCCTTTTATTTTTGTATACGACAGTTTTATTTGTCTAACAATTATGCTTTTTTATTTTTGTTTAAATTCATTAATTTAAAAGCCCAAATCCGTTCCCAGTATAAGTATGAGTTTTAGATCATAAGTTTGGAAAATTTTGTAACAAGCATAGAGTTATCAAAACCCTAGAAGAAGATTCACATTTGAATCTTAAAAAAAAAAGAAATAGAAAGACAACAGTTAGTGGATGTGATTTCCTCGGCCATGACAACTTTTTTTACCTCTTCTACTAACATTCATCCATTCTATATCTTGAATCTTTTGTGTTGGTTTTATTGTCCTTCCGCCTTTACTTAAGTTATAACTGGAAGACTCTCCAACAACATCAAAACCAGTGTATTTCCCATAAGTAAGCGGAAGCTCTGATTCCATATGAACTTATTGATGGTTGAGTGTGAGAGGAGTGGTTGGATCAATTAGTTGCTCATTTTTAAAAGCGAAAGGGTCTTCCGATTGTGATGGAATTACTTTCATAATAGGTGATTGAGAGGGCGAAACATTTGCAGCTGCTAACAAAGGGATGGTGATATCGATCTCTGAGCATGAGGTATAGTGTACCTCATTCAAATCTGTGAATAGAGTGGAGATTGCTACCTCGGAAGGTGTAGTGATGAAAGATTTTCTTGGAGTCTTATGTGATTGGTGAGTAGAGAGCGAGCGCGAGTTTGGCTCCAAATGGTCTACAAGTGTGTTGGAGGAGTTATGCACCAAATGAACTATATCGACCATTGGAACTCTATGTTGGTGACCTGAGGTTCTTTAATAATAGGAGCAGAATCGTGAGACTTAGGAGGTAGTAGACACCTCCTTATGGCCAAGTGCTGCACATCTTTCACAAGCACTAGGAATCCATGAGTACTCCACCTCTAACATATAGATGTTGCCTTGATTATCATCAAGCGCAATCAACTCCAGGAACGGTTTATCTAACTCAAACTCAACTAAATCTTTTGCTTTTTCTATATTTGTTGGATCTAAATGAGGCTTATCTGTAAGCATTGTCTGGCATAAACTTGATGCTATGTGACTATTAATGCCTAGTCTAGAAAAGCATGAATCTGGGATATTCTTATTTGGTTTGTAAACTTTATTTTATTTTATTAAGTAGAAAAGGAAATCACATTTTTGAAACAGTATAAATATAAAACATAAAATTATGATATTATTACTTCACAAGATAAAATTGTAGTTTTATATGATTATTTTGCTTATTTTTTAAATGAAGTTTTTATTGAACCGTTCTGAATTTATAATTTGTAACTAGATTATATGTTATAACTTTCAGTGTGATATGGTTTTGCTGTCTTGGCTACACATTTTCATTGTATGGTCTCTACTTTGATTAAACTGGTGTTAGAAAAAAATTATATGTTATCATAACTTACTTTCTTTTTACTATTGTGAGGCTGATTGTTTCCAACCCCAAACCGCAAGATTTTAACTCATATTACAGAATAGATTTGAGCAGTTTTTCCGATATATCCGAAACTAAAATAACCGGATCCAAAAAAATTTAAATTCGAATCCGATTCGATCTATAAAAATATCCGAATGGGTAATGAGTTAGAGGAGATTGAATATCTGAACCCGATCAGATAATATCCGATACCCGAATGAATATCTGAAATATATATATATATATATATATATTCACCATAAATCTATAATAGTATAGACTCATTCATTTTCACATCATAGTTCATACTAAACCTAATCTCGTCTCCTCCATGGACTTAATGGTTCTGTTTTTAATTTCTCCACATCTTTCAATTCTACTGGAGGATACACTCTTTTCTAAGGTTATTTTGGTGAAGTATTGCTTATCATTTTTGAATACGTGATGCCCCACTCTTTGGTTAACAACCTATTTTGTTGTTATTTATCTGATACTATATTGTTTTATCTTACAACATACACATTATTATTAAATTCAGATTTTTTTTTTTTTTGTTTTGATTCTTGAGCTATGAGCTATGTTCATCCATTTTTTTATTTTTAAAGTAATTTTAAATAACCGAATGTGACTAGAGTTAATCGGAACTCGACTATAAATACCCGATCTCAACCCAAATTATAAAAATATCCGAACAGATTCTATATCTTTATACTGAAATTCTCGAAAATAAATATCAAATCCGAACCTTAATGAATATCTGAACGTCCATCCCTATTAGAGAAACAAAATCGATGATTCAGACCTTTTATCATAATAACCTCGTACTGATTGTTGTAATTGGAAAGTCACATCGACAATTAAGTGAACATAGTCTACTTGTACTTTGGAGAACGATTAAGCCATTAAAATCAATAACCCAGACTAATTTCAGATACTCTAAAGTCTAATCCATTAAAGCATAAGTATCTAGCTACAGGGAATGAAAATTTGAGTTTAAATTCATTTACTGAATAGTAAAAATTGATCTTATGTTTAATTGAAAGAATCATACTCCGTATTTGATAAGAACACTCACTCCGTTTACCGATTACTACGCCTCCGATTCCTGGAGTGTCAGCCTTATCATGGAACATAATCATATAGTTGTCAAACAACCACTAGTAAAAAAAAGTAAAATAGCAACAACACTGCAATGTTATTTTCGTAGCAAATCAAAAACAGCTACGACCTTACAACGCAATTGCTACGAAACCAAAAAACGTAGCATGACGTAGTACATCATAGCAAAATTTGCTACGCTCTTACTACGAAACATAAACGTAGCAAACATTTGCAACGATTTGCTACGAAAATTAACGTAGCTACGAGCTAGAAGTGTAAATTCGTCTATTAAGAAAACAAAAAATAATGAAAAACCTTGCTACGATCCGGAAACGTATCAAAATCGTTGCAACCCACCGAAAAATACGTCCCACCGGTCAAGTCCTGAGCAAGTGGCAGTGATAAATACAAAGAATAATAGCTACGTTAAGTTTTCGTAGCTATTATCGTGGGTGACTTCTAAGTCATGTCACCTCGGTCCGACAATGTGCAGGCCAAATAATGGTTGATATTTTTGAGCTTGCCACGGTTTCTGATCGTAGCAAAATGTTTCGTAGCAAAACGTGGCAAAAGCGTAGCAAAAACGTAGCAAAATCGTTGCAAAACCGTAGCAAGCTTTTTCTATAAAAGCAACCGAGAACTTCACTCTCGTTACAACAAGTCTCATATCAAACTTTGAGAGATTTTATCGAAGAGAGTTCGAAATTGTTGGGGGGGGGGGAAAAGTGAGAATTTGATATGTCGGATTTTTTTATTTAAGAGATTGGATGGATCGACACTTTGATCCAATCAATAATTGTGTTTCTCGTGAGTTTAAGGAAGGGGTTAATTTTTTAATCACATTTGCTTCCAATCAAAATTCTTTCAGAGAGGGGAAAACCATGTTATGTCCTTGTTCAAAATGTCAAAACCAAAAACAACGTGATGTGAGAACCGTGACTCGCCATCTTTACCGAGTCGGATTCAAAAGTAATTATTATGTATGGTCTAGCCATGGAGAAAATTACTATGACGTTGGCGGATCATCGACAGGAGATCAATTTATGGGAGAAGAGACAATGCATACAGAAGAAGAGACATATCAAGAGAACTTTCCTGATGTTATGGGTGGAGACACTGGATCAACTCATGTATTGGAGAATGTGATGGAAGCACCCGATGAGGAGCAATATGAAGATACCGTGTTTCAAACATTTGAAGCCGCTAATCAACAATTATATGAAGGATGTGTTGAAGGTATTTCCCAGTTATACTTAGCGTCACGTTTAATGAAAGCAAAAACTGATCGTAATTTATCGGAGTCATGTTTGGATGAGATATCACAAACTTTTAGAGATGTTCTGCCACAACCAAATAAAGCTCCTGCGTCATATTATGAGACGAAGAAGTTAACAAAGTCGCTTGGTCTCCCTGTTGTGAAGATTGATATTTGTGAGAATAACTGCATGTTATTTTGGAAGGAGGATCAAGACTTGGTGGTGTGTCGATTTTGTGGAAAAGATAGATATCATCAGAATCGTGGAAAGGGGAAGAAGCGGCCAAAACAAAGAATGTTTTACATGCCTATTACGGAGAGGTTGAAGCGGTTGTACTAACTTGAGGCGACAGCATCACAAATGCGTTGGCACGCGGAACATGAGTCGCCCGAAGGAGAAATTCATCACCCTTCTGATGGAGCAGTTTGGAAGCATTTTAACAAGGTATATCCTAATTTCGCCGCAGAAAGTCGGAATATATATCTTGGACTAGCAACAGATGGATTTAATCCAGTTGGTATGAGTGGTGAAGCCCACTCGGTCTGGCCCGTAATCGTAACTCCGTATAACTTACCTCCCGGTATGTGTATGAAAAGAGAATATTTCTTTTTATCAGTCTTAGTGCCCGGACCAAGACATCCAAAGAAGAGCATTGATATCTATCTACAGCCGCTGATTGAAGAATTACAAAGTTTGTGGAGTCACGGGGCAGAAGCATACGATATATCGAGAAGGTCGAGTGAGTGGAAAGGTAGAAAAGAGGTATTTAACCGATGATGACTACATTGTGCTGCAAACATTTTTGATGCTCAATTGTCCTGCATTTGAACCATATGAAAGGTATTTGAACTAGTTTTTTTATATGCTACATTTCTTTCAGTGTCAGCTGAAAGTTTTATTCACTTTATAACAACTACCGAACAGGATGTTTGAGGAGTTTATGATGGACAGAAATCCAAATATATGTGGTAACGATCTACAAATAGCGAAAGACAACCACTTTGCAGAATGGGTGAAAAACTATGTAAGTTTTTGATATAATATGACTATCAATGTGAATTTAAATCATTCATACACATGATTTTAATTAACAGGTTGTCAATACAAGTGAATTATATGGGTTTCCGTTGTGGATGTTGGATTTCGTACAAGGACCAAAAAGAAATTATAAAGTTTGGCCGATTTATTTCTTATGAGGATACTGCTTCCACACACATAGCCATGGCCAAGATAAGAGAACCCAACATTACGGTGTCCAAGTTCGGGGTACGACGGACACTGATTATTACGGGTTGATCAAAGAGATAATGATGGTTGAGTATTCTGGTTCTGTTGGGCTTAAAGCCATGGTTTTTAAGTGTAAGTGGTTTGATACAGTTGTAGGTCGGGGGATTCGAAAACATAAATCAGGAATCGTTGATGTGTTTCCGCGCTGGCAGTACGAGAAATATGATCCATTTATCTTATCTGGTAAATGTGATCAAGTTTGTTTCATTCCTTATCCCCGAGTTCGTCGCACATCAGCAAACGATTGGTGGGCATGTACGAAAGTTATGCCTAGAGCGGTTTGAGAAACTTCTGAAGTTGTTCTTACTGCGATGCAAGATGATACACACAACCTAATTTTTTTAAAAACAATTCTACAAAATTCTATAAATTCTATAAAATCTCCAAAGTATTATAAACCCTATCTAAACCCTAACTAACCCCTAATTAAAAAAAAATCTAAAAAATTCTATAAATTCTATAAAATCTCCAAAGTATTATAAACCCTATCTAAACCCTAAGTAACCCACTACAAGAAAGCTGGGTTTTGACGAGGAAGATTAACGAGGAAAATATTTCCTCGTTAAATAACGTGGATATTACGATGAACTCACGAGGAAAAGAAGCCCACGCTATTTCCTCGCTAAATAACGTGGATATCTTTTCCTCGTAAGGAACACGTAAATTGACGTCGGCTTTACGTGGATGACGTCGACGTTACGAGGAAAAAACATTTCCTCGTAAAGTCGACGTAAATATAGCTTCATATTTACGTGGTTAAAGTTGGACGAGGAATTAACCACGAAATAATTGAAACACGTTTTTTTTTGTTTCACCTAATTATATTTTCGTACTTAATTCCTCGCTAATCTCAACAACCAGATTCGAAAATTTCCTATAAATATGGACGCTTGAATCTCATTTTAGACACACCAACAAATAAAAAAGTTATAAAAAAAAAAATTATGTCCACGTCCGGGAATATTTTTGAGTTCCGAAGGTGGATGTATATGCATAGAGATGCTAACGGGAGAGTGACGAAAGAATATCTTGCGGGGCTGGAGACATTTATGCATCAAGCAGATTCCACACCGCCCAAGAAAGTGGTAAGATGTTCGCCCTTGTAGGAAATGCAACAATTCTAAATTGGCAAATCGTGAAAATGTTTGGAAGCATTTAATAAATAGAGGTTTCACGCCAAATTACTATATCTGGTTTCATCATGGAGAAGGTTATAATTATGATCAGAATGAAGCTAGTATTAGTAATAGCAACTTTCAGGAAGAACTGGTTGATCATCATTTGCTTAATGAACATAACCATCAGGAAGAGCAGATGGTAGTGGTAGATTGTGATAGGGTTCATGATATGGTAGCTGATGCATTCGTAGCTCATGACGAAGATGAAGAACCTAACATAGATGCCAAAAAGTTTTATGAAATGTTGAATGCGGCAAATCAGCCACTTTACAGTGGTTGTAGAGAAGGTCTCTCTAAATTATCGTTGGCTGCTAGAATGATGAATATAAAAACTGATCACAATCTACCTGAAAGTTGCATGAATGAATGGGCAGACTTGTTTAAAGAGTATTTGCCGGAAGGCAATGAGTCTGCTGATTCTTACTATGAGATTCAGAAGCTGGTCTATAGTCTTGGGTTGCCTTCGGAGATGATAGACATTTGCATCGACAACTGCATGATCTACTGGGGAGTTGATGAGAAGTTAGAAGAATGTCGATTCTGCAAGAAGCCACGATTCAAGCCGCAAGGACGGGGACGTAATAGGGTACCGTACCAAAGGATGTGGTACCTACCAATTACAGACAGATTGAAAAGATTGTATCAATCAGAGCAGACTGCAGGGAAGATGAGATGGCATGCCGAGCATACTCAGACGGATGGTGAGATGACTCATCCATCAGATGCAAGAGCCTGGAAACATTTTAACAAAGTATATCCGGAATTCGCTAGCAATAGCCGGAATGTGTATCTCGGTTTATGCACAGATGGATTTAGTCCATTCGGAATGTCAGGGAGACAATATTCATTGTGGCCAGTCTTTCTTACGCCATACAACCTGCCACCGGAGATGTGCAATTTACGGGAGTTGATATTCTTGACCATATTAATACCTGGTCCGAACCATCCAAAAAGGTCTCTGGATGTTTTCCTGCAACCACTTATAAAAGAGTTGAAGGATTTGTGGTTTACGGGAGTGAGGACGTATGACTGCTCAACGAAGACGAATTTTACGATGGCGGCGATGCTTTTGTGGACCATAAGTGACTTTCCTGCCTATGGGATGTTGTCTGGATGGACAACACATGGTAGATTAGCCTGTCCATATTGTAATGGAACGACAGATGCGTTTCAACTAAAAAATGGTAGGAAGACAAGTTGGTTCGATTGTCACCGTCGATTTCTTCCCGCTGGCCACCCATACCGAAGAAACAAGAAATTGTTTAAGCACAAAAGGGTTGTCAGAGACACACCTCCTCCATATCTAACTGGAGAACAAATTGAAGCGCAACTCGATTACTATGGAGCATTGGAAACAGCTCCGCGTGGTGGTAATTGGCATGTCCCCGAATATGCCTGATTCTTATGGTGTTCATCACAACTGGCACAAGAAGAGTATATTTTGGGAGTTGCCGTATTGGAAGGATCTTCTTCTGCGCCACAACCTCGATGTGATGCATATAGAGAAGAATTTCTTTGAGAACATCATGAATACAATATTGAATGTCCCAGGGAAGACAAAAGACAACATAAAATCGAGGTTGGACTTGCCAGACATTTGCGCAAGAAGTGAGTTACATATAAAAAGCAATGGACAAGTTCCGGTTCCCATATTTCGATTGTCTTCAGAAAAAAGGTCGGTGTTGTTCGACTGGGTTGCATCAGAAGTGAAGTTTCCCGATGGGTATGTTTCAAATCTCTCAAGATGTGTTGAAAAAGGTCAAAAGTTCTCCGGGATGAAGAGTCATGATTGTCATGTCTTTATGCAACGACTGCTTCCATTTGCATTTGCGGAGCTACTTCCAACAAACGTACATGAAGCACTTGCAGGTATATATATATATATATATTAACACAGTTATTTTAAAATGGTTTAGTTTGCTATTATATATGACTAATAATGTGTTTCATTGTATTTGGAATATACAAGGCATTGGAGCATTTTTCGTGGATCCGAGCACACGACTCTTAAAGAAGAAGTCGCCGAACAACCGCAGGAGAACATTCCCATCTTATTGTGCAATTTGGAGAAGATATTTCCACCTGGATTTTTGGCGTCATGGAACACCTAGCTGTCCACCTCCCATATGAGGCATTACCGTGGACCTGTACATTACGGATGGATGTATCAGTATGAGCGAGCAATGAAATATTTGAAGGAAAAGCAAAAAATCTTGCGAAAGTTGAAGGTTCTATAATTGCGGGAAGTTTGACGGAAGAAACTTCTCACTTCACATCGTATTACTTTGCGTCAAAAGTACGTACTCGAAAAAGAGCTCCAAGAAGATACGATGATGGCGGTGTCGCGCCAACATATGCAGTTGCTGGTGTTCCGACATCTTTAGCCAGATAGGTCGACTTCGGTGGAAAATTAAAAGTGGTTTGGTGGTCGAGTGAAGAAGACGCTCATAGTGCACACATCTATATTCTACTCAATTGCGATGATCCTTTGATGCTATTTTGAAAGGTAACATATATTGACAATTCTAAATACATATATAAGTTTAATTTTAAATACATATATATAAGTATATTAATTTTCATAAAGTTTGTGATTTTATAGCATGTTTGTTTCTCAAGTCGAAGAAACATTCCCAGGTATATCTACAAGTCATGTAGACAAAAGAAAAGATCAACACTTTATTAAGTGGTTGCGGACTCAGGTATTACTCTAACTTTTAATTTTGCAGAATTTTTCATACAATGTATAATATGAAACTCTTAATTTTGCAGGTTGATTATGAAGACGATCCAGATTATCCTAAGTGGTTACATGAAGTAATTCAAGCTCCACGTGTAAAGGTTACCACATCACAGATGTATTTCACACGAGGCTATACTTTTCACACATATGAGTATGGTAGGCAGCGACCAGTAACTATGGAATATGTGTGAAAGGCTAAACAGATTTCTACGGTATCTTGGCGGATATTA
The DNA here is from genome assembly GCA_016771965.1 of Brassica carinata. NCBI lineage: Eukaryota > Viridiplantae > Streptophyta > Magnoliopsida > Brassicales > Brassicaceae > Brassica > Brassica carinata. The sequence goes on along the minus strand of CM028692.1, from coordinate 8,030,162 downwards.
TTGAAGTGGAATTCCGGAATCTTGAAGCTGAAATCGTTCTTTTCAAATGTGAATGGTTTGACCCTATCGTGGACAGAGGTGTCCGGTTTAACAAATTTGGTGTAGTTGATGTCAACGGTGGACGAAGGTACAACAAATTCGAGCCTTTCATCTTAGCTTCACAAGCAGACCAAGTTAGCTTTCTTCCATACCCCGAAAGTGAGAGAATCGGAATAAATTGGTTAGCCGTGATCAAAGTTACACCTCGAGGATCTAATTATCGGTGGGGAAGAACCACCATTGCAAGAAGAACATATAAATGTCGTCGAGCAGGCTCAACAACAAATTGATGACATCCTTCTCATTGATCCGCATAATGAAGAATATGAAGATGTTATGGACGATGCCACAAACGAAGCTGTTGATGACGAGTTTAATGAAAATGATGATGTTTCTAGTGATGACGAGAATGACGATGTATCTGATTGATGTATTTGTTTTTCGATATAATCACTAAAACTATTTAGATAATTTTTATTAAAAAAAAGATTGAGATTATAAGTATTGAAATTGTGGTTTTATAATTTAGGGTTTGGATTGGAGAGAAGAGATATGAAGAAGAAGATAAGAAAGAAAGTGTTTGGGGTTTGGAGATTCCGGTTTTAGAGATTTCCACATTTCCTCGTAATATCCTAGTTCATTTACGTGGATTTTACGAGGAAAGTTAAGATTTCCTCCTTAAAACCACGTAGATGGACGAGGCCCTTACGATGAAAGCTTGTTACGTGGTTTTAACGAGGAATATATAGTGTTTGATTTGGGTGATTTGGGTGGGATATGAGAAAGGGAAACATCCATGTATATATAGGAAAACATATCCTCGTTACTTCCACGTCACCACATTTCCTCGCCATTTCCTCGCCAAGTGACGTGGAATTAACGAGGAAAGTTTTACTTTTTTTAATTTTCCTCGTTAAAGCCACGTCACTTGGCGAGGAAATGGCGAGGAAATGAGGAATTGTGCAAATTCCGAAATGTTAATATTTACATTAATTTTTTAAATTGTAACGTTAATTTTTTTTTAATTTTCCTCGTTAAAGCCACGTCAATTGGCGAGGAAATGGCGAGGAAATGAGGAATTTTGCAAATTCTAACCCTAACCCTAAACCCTAAAGTCCGAAACCCTAACCCTAAACCCTAACCCTAAACCATATATTCCAAATACATCTTCCCTTAAACCAAATAATGTTTATATTTTTATAAAAAATATAATTAAAATTAAATTTACAAATTTTTAAATAAAGATTTTAAAAGTAGTCTCTAAAGTATTTTCGATTTGGAAAATGAAATGTTGAAAAGAAAAAAAAAATTAGAAATAGAGGAGATTGAAGTTATAGGAATGATGGTTTGAGATTATATGAGGTAGAAGATATGAAAGATGGGATTATAGGGTTTGGGGTTTGAGATTTTAGGGGTTTAGGACATTGGCCTCGGGCTTTCCTCGCCAAGAAAAAGACGGGCCTCGGGCTTTCCTCGCCAAGAAAAAGACGGGCCTCGGGCTTTCCTCGTGAGTTAGCGTGGGCTTTACGAGGAACAAAAAGACGGGCCTCGCACTTTCCTCGTTAACCTACGAGGAAATAGCGAGGAACCCTAATCCTATATATATCTTGCCATGACCTCACCTCATTTCTCTCCATTTCCTCTCCTCTACCTCTCCATAATGGTAAGCCTCTCTCTTTCCTCTCTTTTGTATAGGATAGATTAGGTGGTTAGTTTAGAGAAGTTAGATTAGGTGGTTAGTTTAGAGAATTTAGATAGGTTTATGGAATATTTATTTATATATATTAGTTATAAATTTTAGTTTAAGTGTTGATTTTAATTTTGAATTTATTTTTTCTCAGAGTATTCGCAAGCATCAGCGCACTCCTCATTACGCACAGATGTTCGGTCCGCCGGGTACTCGGTTAGACCCGCCATCTGTTTCAGGTCCCGGTTCTTCTTCGAGTCAGCAGGAGACTGTCCCCGAGACTCAGTATTCACATAGAGTCTCGCCTCCTCCGATGGCTCCTCCACCGATGCCAGCTGCTCCTCATGTGCCGCCGCCCCAGATGCCCGCAAATCATGAAGTTCATGCTGATTTGCAGGTGCCGCCGAGTGCCCCTTATTCTCAGTACACGGTCGAGGACATTCTCGCTATGCCAGGCAGAAGGCCTACCGATCATAGACCCGACCGACCAGGCGGAACTATGTGGTAAGTTAAAATATTTTATATTTTTATTTGACTTTTAAAATAATTTTAGGTTAAAATTAATATTTATATTTTTTAATGTTTTTTTCAGGTTTGGGCTTGACGCACGACTTGCAACGGACGTAACCGACACGATGAAAGGTTACTTCGCGTATCCACATCCTAACTGGAAACTAACTCCAATCCACGCCGAAGGACGGTTCAAAATTTACGCTGTAAGTTATTAAATTATTTACTAATTTAATTTTTGAATTTTAAAATTTTAAAATTATCATAAATTATTTTCTAATTTATTTTTTTTGGCAGCAAAAATATAATTGGTCTTTGGGGGTCACGGAGAAGGTGCGGGAAGGGTTTCACGAGAAGGTGAAAGCACGGTTGCTTGACACGGTCTCCAACTGGAAGGGTGACTGGATCGTGAAGGGTTATGTGAAAGGCAAACCCGCTGAGCTCACCACGGAAGTCTGGGATGGCCTCATCGCCTATTGGAAGGATCGAACTCCATCAAAGTCGCACAGGCTTGCTCTAACTCCGTAACTTCGGTTGATGAGAACGCCATAAGGCAATGCTACACTCTACGGGCCAAAACCCCACGCTGCTATCCGCTTGGAAATGGTACGTAATTAAATATTTTAATTAATTATTTTTAATATATATATATAATAAAAAATTTAACTAATTTTCTTCAATGTTTGTAGGCCAAAGAGTTGGGACGCTTCCCCACTCTTCTCGAACTTTACGACCGGACCCACAGGAATAAGGCGGGCCAGTTTCTAGATGGAAAGTCCGAGCAAATCTACAACCAGGTGGCAACTCGGGTTGCGGAGCGTGAGACCAGTGACGCAGAGTCGCTGACGGATTGCCCGTCGCTTTATCCGTACCTGAAGTGGATCAGATTTACGAGGAGGTAACTTTTTAAAAATTAAATTTTAAATTATTACTTTAAAATTATTACTTTAAATTTAAAATTTTAACGAGGAAATATATATATATATATATTTTTTTGTTTTTTTAAGGTTGCCCCGAAGAAAAAGGGGCGTACGATGGGGATTGGTTCCGTCAACGATGTTCCGAGAGCGACATCGTCTTATGGTCGAGACGGAGGACGAAGTCTCTCAGCTACGCATCAATTGGACTCGACAAAAACTGAGCTGGCCTCGACAAAAACTGAGTTGGCCTCGACGAAAACTTCCTTCACAGCTCGTATGGGTGGAGTGGAGGGCTTTTTGGACGTGATAGCCGCCACAAATCCGGAATGGGAGGCATTGTTGAGGAACATGCGACAACAAAACCCTATTCCAGGCGAGCCATCCGGCACACATAACGAGGCAGATGTCGAGAGAAGGAGCGATGAATTCTACCAGGCGATGCACGAGTCTTCTTAGTTTTTTTTAATTGTTCTTTTTTTTTTTTATGAATGCTAAATATAACATATTTATTTATAAAATAAATTATTTTAGAATTTTTTTTTAATTTATAATTTTTTAATAAATAATTTGATTTTTATTAATTAATTATATTTTTAAAATCTATAAAATAAGAAACGACGTAAATTCGAAGCTAATTTACGAGTTCTTTACGTGGAAAACTAACGAGGAATTAACGAGGAAATGTCAACGTGGAATTAACGAGGAAAGCTTCTCGAGAAGTTTACGAGGATCTTACATTGAATATTTTTCTTCGTATTTACGTGAACTTTACGAGGATCTTTTTCCATGGTATTTTCGTGGTATTTACGATGAAACATTTTACGTGGTATTTACGAGGAAAGTCAGCGACGTCTTTACGTGGAAATATCACGTGGTATTCTGAGGAATACTTTACTCGCCTTTACGAGGAAATATCTGACTAGCTAATTAACGAGGAAATGGCGAGGAAATATATTTAACGACAAACGATATTTACCAAACGGGTTTCCTCGTTAATTCCTCGTAAGTCCTTTTTAACGAGGAAGTAACGAGGAAATTCGCCCTCGTAAAATAATTGTTTTCTTGTAGTGACCCCTTAATTCTATAAATTCTACAAAATCTTCAACATTTTATTATATATTTGTAATTTATTAAAATATATAGTATACAAATTTATGAGTGTATAGTATTTTTTAAAATTCTACAAAATTCTTTAAATTCTCCAAAATCTCCTAAACACTGTCTAAACCCTAAATTCTATAAAAATTACAAAATCTCTAAAAAAATTTTATTCCCTCCAATATTTTGAAGCCCAAAACCAATTTCCCTCCCACATTTTGGAGCCCAAAACCCATTTCCCACACATAGTATTTTTTCACCCTAAACCTCCGTCTCTTTCACTCTCGTCTCTCACCTCTCATCTCTTTCGAGTAACGAGTAAAGCTCAGTCTGACTCGTCTCTCACCTCTCACCTCTCACCTCTCACCTCTCACCTCTCACCTCTCACCTCTCACCTCTCACCTCTCACCTCTCACCTCTCACCTCTTTCTCTCTCATCTCTTTTTAGCTATCTCTTCCATGGGTCCTCCTTCCGGAAACGCAAACACCGACCGTCGTCGTCCTCGCTCTTCCGGCTTGACTCTTCCAGGTCAAGTTTCCATTTCTCTCGGACTTTCTTATCTCTCTGTTTCTATCGAGTTAGGGTTTTGTTTTCCAATCGCCGCACCTACATTTGCATGTTCTAGGGTTTCGATTTCGATTTGGATTTCAAGTTATGGTTAGGGTTTCGAAATGGGATTCGGGTTTGCTTTCGGTTTTCGATTCGGGATTAGGGTTTTTTTTGTATTAGGGTTTGCTTTCGGTTTTCGATTAGGGTTTCGATTTCTGTTTGGGTTAAGGTTTGCTTTCGGTTTAGATTTTGTGTTTGATTATTTTTTACAATCTTAACAGCTTCTTATGTTTCTCTGTCTGCAGATGTCAGATACGTGAGACCCCGAATGAGAGCCGCGTCAATGCCTGCTGATACGAATCCTGCTCCTGCTCCTGCTCCGGCTCCGGCTCCTGCTCCTGCTCAACCAATAAGACCTCCTGGATTGGCCGCCTCCTCAAGTTCAGTTTCTGCGGCTCCTCCAACTTATGTGAGGAGAACAGAAGATGCTCTCCTACGTGCTCCAGCCAGACTTAACCAGCCACACGTCCATCCTGATAGGCTCAATGGAGCATTGTGGTAAGTGATATCATTTACTTAAATATATAACATAATTATCAAGTATATATAGATATTGATGGAGCATTGTGGATAGTGATTTTATTTTACATAATTTGGAATTAAAGTTAATGACCTTAGCTAATTGTCTATTCTAAATCTGATACCTTTTTTTAAGTTAAGTGTTAACATTTTCCTTAGCTAAGTCTTCTTATCCATGTGCTTAATAAACTTGGCTAAGTCTTCTTATCTGATGTTTGTTTGATGCTTAACATTGCCTTTTCAGGTTTGGAGTTGATCCTGAATTCCATGCTTTCATCCGAGCAACATGGCAGGGAGATTACTGGGGGCTGTGGAAAAGCTGGATAAAGGTTCCAGTCCTGAAGAGAACATCATGGTGGCACTCATTCATCGTAAGTGATCCTGAACCATTTCCATTCCCATTATTATGTATAATTTTGTAGCAATAATACTAATCACTTCTCTTATTTTCTAGCAACAATACTACTGGGAAGACAGGTTTCATGATGAAATCTACTTCAAATGGAGGCTTCAGACTCAAGTGACTATCTGCGGACGCATAAGCCAGAAAAGGGGAAAAAACAAGCAACCAAGTTACATCAGTGAGACAGACTGGACAAAAATCATTTCGGATTGGTCAACACCTGAAGCAAAAGCCAAGAGCCAATCAGCATCTGCTTCTCGCTGTTCTGTTCCTGAGGGGCTGAAGATGCACGTCCATGGTGCAGGACCACGCTGCTTTGTAAATATTGCGCTTCGTATGGTCAGCTTTCTAACTCTTTTTACTTGCATTTTTCCATTTATTTAACTTCTAAAATGTCTAACTTTCTGTTGTTCCTTTGTTGTAGATGGTCGACCAAGGTTTGGATGCACTGCCTTCATATCCGGACCTTGCGAGGGAGACTCACACTCGCAAAGATGGGACCTTCATGGACGAACGAACTGAGGCATTGGTTCTAGAGGTTGAGCAAGCAGTTGAAGAGATGTTACAAGATGATTCTCCAGTTGGAGAAAGCCAAACTTGCTCAACTGCTGCCACAGCAAATTCAAAGCGCCTTCTCCTAAACCAAGAATACATCAAGGTAATAATAATCTCTCATGCTCATTATATTTGTTTCTTGTTACTCTTGTATTGAAATTGTAACAAGATCACACTGCATTTTTGTGACTGAATTTTCTCTCACATAATGTTATCTTGTTTGTGTCCTTTTCAGCGTGGAACGAGACGCAAGGGCACCGTTTATGGGCTTGGCAGTGTTCAATTCATTGACAAACATCCTTCTGAGTCAGTCCCTGCTGCACTCAACAGAAACCTGGACATGAAGATGCGGATTTATGGTTTGGAAAACATCACTCAGGAAATGAAGTCTGATTTTCTAGCTGTCAAGTATGATGTTCAGGCTTTCAAGACTGACTTCAACGCAGTGATGGCTAAAACTCAATCAAGTCTCGACATGATTCTGCAATTTCTTCAGCCTCAAGCTTCCAATCCTGCTGCCTATACTGCACAACCAAATCAGTCTCAAGCTTCACCTGAAGGTCAAGGTCAAGGTCAAGCTCCATCTCCAGCTCATGATAAGTCTCCGGCTCAAGGTGAATCACAACCTCAACATCTCTTCACCACTGACCATGCTGATTTAGATAGGTGGTGCAGTCAAATCGGTTTGTAGGTTTTAGTTGTGGCTTGCCAAAAACAAGTTTATGAATTATGTTTTAATCTTTTGAACCTTCTGAATGTTGAATCTTTTGAACCTTTTGAGCTCTTAGAAGCTCTTAACGTTGAATCTTCTGAACTTTTTGAGCTCTAAGAAGCTCAATGTATAATTTAGTTTCTATTTCAAAAAAAAAAGTTTCTAATTAGCTTTAATTTGATTTTCTAATTAGCTAAAAAAAATCATTGCAATAGCTAAAAAAATGATTTTCGTAGCAAAAAAAGAACAAAAGACACGAATCTAATCGTAGCTGAATCGTGGCAACTTGCCGCGAAAATGGTCGTCTCTTCGTAGTAAACGTGCCACGAATTTACCGTGTCAAAAATTCGTAGCAACCTTGCTACGTAAACTATCGTAGCAAGCCGTAGCAACTTGAAACGATTTTGCTATGAACCAAAATTTGCTACAATCGTATAGCTACTATATCCAAATTGTTGCATTTCGTAGCAAACTCGCCGTATAGCTACGAAAAATCATTCATAGCTACGATTATTGACCGTTGCTATTTGCCTTTTTTTTTACTAGTGAACTATCGGCATCCATCGTTGATTTGATCACCTTCTAGTTTATTTTAGTATACCTTAGTGAGAAATTCTTATAGATCTTAGTGTGAAATCTTTTAGACCATTTATCTTTTGTGAATATTACAACATATAGTCTTTTGACAGATAGTTTTAAGATAATTTATTTTATCTTATCTTATCCGACTAAAGATATTTTGCGTACAATTGGGCGGGTAATGGTGGTCGCCACTTACGCACAAACAAAGGATTAGGAGAAAACAATGAAGCAATCTGGACACTTAACACACAAAAAAAAAAAGAAAGAAAGAAGAGGAGCTCCATAAGTTATCACATTGACTCAGCATAACAAATATCTTCTGCTAGTGATCCGTTGATGTTTGAAATCTTATAGTCAACAAACCAATCAGCATCTCGTAGGATATATTTTATGAAATTACAGTTTACATGACAAAATTTAACATTAGAGTCAATTTGTAATTCTAAAAAAAAAGTAAACAGATAGAAAACCCAATGGTTTTGATTTGCTTCTTTTCTTTCTTTCCCATCTGCTATATTAAAAATTTATTTTCCCAAAGAAATTATAAAGTTGAAAACATGAATATTCAAGATTGGACCCAATAAAAGTTGACTCATACCGACTAAAATACACGAATATACAAAACATGAGTCCAAATGTTCTATTTTATATTTTTATTTATTATTAGTTGTAATGACTTTTTGTTTGTTATCTTGTTTTTTGGCATTGTCAGGTAGTATAAAAATTTAAATGTCAACCTTAGAATTTTAAAAAGTTTAATTTCTATTAATTATAGTTTTTGATTATTTGTAAAATTTCATATAAATATGACAGGCTTACGGCAAAATTTGATGGGGGGGGGGGGGGGGTTTGTATAAAAATCAATCAGAACCCAAACTAGATGCATTATCCCTAGAACTAATTAAATCCTCATCATTCAACGACTGACGAAATGTCGTATCTATTAGATCTCTTGTTAGCAAAAGACTAATAAAAAAGATGGAATCAAAATCATTTATCTCAGTATAGAATAAATAACCGACAGTTTTTGGGCAGAAAATCTATGTTTTATGAGGAAAGAAAATAAAGTACGATGATTTTGATATCCGTCAATAAACTAAAAGGACAAACAGTTTAAAATAATTATTCGTGAATTAAACCTGGAACCTTAATTCAATATTAAAAATACTTAAACTGCTATCCCTAGGGCTGGGATTTAATATCCGAGATCCAGATTCAATTCGAGATTCGATCCTGATCTGCTCTAAAAATAGGATATTCAGGGTGCCTGAATCCGGATAATAAAATGTCAAATCCGGATAATAAAATGTCGGATCCGTCGAATCCGGATCCGGATCCAGATATCTAGATTTTTAGGTCCGGATATCCGGATCCGATTTTTTTAAAAAATATTAATTTTAAAATTTTATTAATAATTAGAGTTGATTCATTAATATTTATACATAAAATTAGTTTTATAATATTACATTTTAATTTTAATAATATTATATGCATAAATACATTCATAAATTTTGTAAAAATATTTAATTTATGTAATATTTTTTATATTTTAAAAAATATTTTTATTTTTTTAATTATTTTTACGAATCCAAATTCTCGCGGATATCATGATATCTAGACGGATATCCGAAACCTGGATATCAGAAAAGCACGGAAACGAATCCGGATACTAAAAAAATCACGGATCCGACGGATACGGATCCGGATCCGGATACTCCAAATATCCCGGATATCTGGATCCGTCCCAGGCCTAGCTATCCCAAACAACTTTCAGTATTTAAAGCCAGTATACTCTAAAACTTGATTAAAACTACTATAAAAATTCCTGGATGTCAAAAAAAAACTTTAAAATTCTCGTTTAATCTCTATACAATCTCCATTTTATTGTTCGAAGCTAGATTCCCTACCAATTTTTTTTTACACAATTCCTTAGACAATTTCGTAAAAATGGTCTCTTTATGAAATTTTAATTGGTATGTTTATACCAAAAATACAATAGCTAAGACAACTGTTAATAATAAAATTCTCAAAACAGAAGAGTCTAAACTAAAATGTAGAGAAAAAATATAACTTGTCAAACTCTATATATGTCTGCAGATATACGTAGCACTTGTAAACTAATGTATCTATTTTATTAATTCTTTACAAATCTTAAATCAACATTTTAATATATTATATATCCATAAAATCTGAATAAATGAATTGATGTTACAAAATCTATACTTTATTTATCTATTTCATGTATCTTACTAACTCATAGTTATTTATTTCGACATATTTGAAATTATCGAAATTGAATAATATATTTCATATTATTTATTTCGACATATTTGAAATTATCAAAATTGAATAATATATTTCATATTATTTATTTCGACATATTTGAAATTATCGAAATTGAATAATATATTTCATATTATTTATTTCGACATATTTGAAATTATCAAAATTGAATAATATATTTCATATTATTTATTTCGACATATTTGAAATTATCGAAATTGAATAATATATTTCATATTATTTATTTCGACATATTTGAAATTATCGAAATTGAATAATATATTTCATATTATTTATTTCGACATATTTGAAATTATCAAAATTGAATAATATATTTCATATTATTTATTTCGACATATTTGAAATTATCAAAATTGAATAATATATTTCATATTATTTATTTCGACATATTTGAAATTATCAAAATTGAATAATATATTTCATATTATTTATTTCGACATATTTGAAATTATCAAAATTGAATAATATATTTCATATTATTTATTTCGACATATTTGAAATTATCGAAATTGAATAATATATTTCATATTATTTATTTCGACATATTTGAAATTATCGAAATTGAATAATATATTTCATATTATTTATTTCGACATATTTGAAATTATCAAAATTGAATAATATATTTCATATATAATGTATCATTATCTATATTTTTATTTATTTTCCGTATTCTTTATATAATACTAAATATTAAGTGACACATTTGATTGTTAATAAAGATATAAAAAACTCAATGTAATAAAACTAACTATTACAAATGCATCATTGGTATAAGCAAAATAAATAAATAAATAAATAAATAAATAAATAAATAAATAAATAAATAAATAAATAAATAAATAAATAAATAAATAAATAAATAAATAAATAAATAAATAAATAAATAAATAAATAAATAAATAAATAAATAAATAAATAAATAAATAAATAAATAAATAAATAAATAAATAAATAAATAAATAAATAAATAAATAAATAAATAAATAAATAAATAAATAAATAAATAAATAAATAAATAAATAAATAAATAAATAAATAAATAAATAAATAAATAAATAAATAAATAAATAAATAAATAAATAAATAAATAAATAAATAAATAAATAAATAAATAAATAAATAAATAAATAAATAAATAAATAAATAAATAAATAAATAAATAAATAAATAAATAAATAAATAAATAAATAAATAAATAAATAAATAAATAAATAAATAAATAAATAAATAAATAAATAAATAAATAAATAAATAAATAAATAAATAAATAAATAAATAAATAAATAAATAAATAAATAAATAAATAAATAAATAAATAAATAAATAAATAAATAAATAAATAAATAAATAAATAAATAAATAAATAAATAAATAAATAAATAAATAAATAAATAAATAAATAAATAAATAAATAAATAAATAAATAAATAAATAAATAAATAAATAAATAAATAAATAAATAAATAAATAAATAAATAAATAAATAAATAAATAAATAAATAAATAAATAAATAAATAAATAAATAAATAAATAAATAAATAAATAAATAAATAAATAAATAAATAAATAAATAAATAAATAAATAAATAAATAAATAAATAAATAAATAAATAAATAAATAAATAAATAAATAAATAAATAAATAAATAAATAAATAAATAAATAAATAAATAAATAAATAAATAAATAAATAAATAAATAAATAAATAAATAAATAAATAAATAAATAAATAAATAAATAAATAAATAAATAAATAAATAAATAAATAAATAAATAAATAAATAAATAAATAAATAAATAAATAAATAAATAAATAAATAAATAAATAAATAAATAAATAAATAAATAAATAAATAAATAAATAAATAAATAAATAAATAAATAAATAAATAAATAAATAAATAAATAAATAAATAAATAAATAAATAAATAAATAAATAAATAAATAAATAAATAAATAAATAAATAAATAAATAAATAAATAAATAAATAAATAAATAAATAAATAAATAAATAAATAAATAAATAAATAAATAAATAAATAAATAAATAAATAAATAAATAAATAAATAAATAAATAAATAAATAAATAAATAAATAAATAAATAAATAAATAAATAAATAAATAAATAAATAAATAAATAAATAAATAAATAAATAAATAAATAAATAAATAAATAAATAAATAAATAAATAAATAAATAAATAAATAAATAAATAAATAAATAAATAAATAAATAAATAAATAAATAAATAAATAAATAAATAAATAAATAAATAAATAAATAAATAAATAAATAAATAAATAAATAAATAAATAAATAAATAAATAAATAAATAAATAAATAAATAAATAAATAAATAAATAAATAAATAAATAAATAAATAAATAAATAAATAAATAAATAAATAAATAAATAAATAAATAAATAAATAAATAAATAAATAAATAAATAAATAAATAAATAAATAAATAAATAAATAAAAGAATCACATTTGATTAGAAAATCACTCACTCTGTTGACCGATAACTATGCTTAAGATTCGTGGAGTGTCAGCAACCTCATCATTGAACATAAATATATAGTTGTCAAGTCAAACTATTTATGTATTCTATATATTTTATTAGTGGTGTTTAAATAAATATCTTTGTTATAATATAAATGATGTTCTCTGTCGAGTAAATCTAGGTAAAATTTAATGTCATTTGAAATTTGTAACCAATTATAAAATAATATATCCTCTTTTTATTAGCTAAACTGTTTTTATAACCAAATATATTGATAAAAATTTGAATTTCTTAATCATTGTGGAAAAGTCTTCGGCATCCCATCTGTTGAAACATGGGTATTACACAAATAGTCAAACATAATATCGGCTCCCATTGTTGATTTGACTAACACAAATAGTCAAACTAAAGAACCCTCTCAACATCTCCATTAAAAATTGGGAGAATTGGTGGATTACCCATATGAGAGATGTATATTTGCAAAGTACCCATTGAATGACATAATGAGATAAACACTTACATTTGGTGTTGAATTTGGACCATAATGTCCTTAGCATTTGACCTAAGATCCCTGACAAGAAGAAGCTTCGGAGACAGGAGACAGGACTGATTCAATGTCAGATGGTAGACCACTGTAGAGCATCATATGTCTCCTTTTAGATCAGATGAGGGTCACTTGTTTTCTCTGATTTTTGTGAATCAAATTTTTTTATTTTTTTCAACAGTCAATATTTTTATTTTTTCATCCACCAATATCATTGTTTTAAACATTATAATATATAAGCATATATACACAGCTAAAATGAATTTTATGACAATTTTCACTGACATAAATGATCCGATCGCTAACAAATATTGTAACAGCAAACTAAAAAGTTAGAGGATAATGATCAATGTTATCAAATACTTGATACAAAATCTATAATGTTTTTGAAATATTTTATTAAATAGAAAACAATGTAATTTTTGTTGTTGATATAATTGACAACAGAAATTACAATTGATTACAAGATCTCAACATTTCAAAAATCTATAATTCGCTCTGAATTTTAATATTAATGTTAAATTAATTTTTAATTGCTAACTTATATGTTAGAAAGTGTACTAATGAAATAACTTTGTTTGTTATAAATACATAATTTTTTAGTTGATACATGGTTTGTTAGCTGATACATTGTTCGATGTATGATTTATTAATTGACATATTGTTTAGTATATGTTTTCTTAAATAATACTTGATACAATAATATATCAAAACATGTAATTTGTTAAAATAATAATACACACTGATTCACATTGATACACTTCCTATTCCTTGTCATTGATACTATTTTTCAAATTTTTAAATCTTCTTCATTACTCATCTATCGATATCAAACAATGTGCCATCTAACAAACATATATTGTATAACAAAACATGTATCAGATAACAAATCATTTAACAAACAACATATTTACTCACACCAATGTATCAATCCATTTATCAGCAAAACTAACTAGAAATAAAAGAATGTATAAGTTGAGAAACCATTTACCAAAGCATTTATCAGTTACATCAGTCATGTATCAATTAATGACAAGTCTTTTATAACATCATACCAAATATTTATCAATCTTTGGTATCAAACTATGTATCCGCTAACAAAATATGTATCAAATAACAAAATATGTATCAATTTAGATTAGTCATGTTTAAAATATGTCCGCCAATAAACCAAGTACCAAATAATGTACGAACTAGCAAACCATTTATCTGCTAAACAAACAATGTATCAATAAACGTCAAGTCTTTTGCAGCATCATATCAAACAATTATAAATTCTTTGATTTAAACTATGTGTCAGCTGTGTTACAAAAAAAAAACTATGTGTGAGCTAACAAAACATATAACAAGTAACAAATTATTTATCATATAAAAAAATAACTAATCATACAACATACTAACTCACATGAACACCAAATATCTAATAACCTGAAGATCTGCAAGAAAATTTTGAAATTTATTCGAAGAGAGTGTTGAAACTAATAATCTCAAGCTCACCAAAAATCTGTTTTTATTGAGCTCTAGATTCAACACAACTTTCATCTACAACACCAAACAAATCTTATTAGGCAGAACAATCAAACAAAGTAAATAAATTCCATAAAAAAACAAAAACTACTTCAGATATAACTTGGTAAAAAAATTTTAAATTGTCAGATGCAGAAAATAATAAGAAAAACCAATGTAAGAAAGATTAAAAATTGAGGACGGTAGGAGATTGAACTTCACTTTTTGACAACAATGTTTTCTCATTTTTTGTCGTCGCAAGCTTTTCTTCGGATCCATCATTCTCAAAGTCTTATGTATTTGAAGATGGAAGAGAAAGAAAAAATTAATAAATGTAATGTGAAAGCTTATTCATTACGTTTGAGATGAGAGGAAAGAGAAGAAGAGCTGCAGAACCTGAAACCGATGAAGGAATAAAGCTGACACTGCTTGTAGTCTGCAAGTAGGGGAATAAGGGTGTTTATGGAATGAAAAAGTCTGGTTTATGAGGAGGGGTAAGTGTCAAATTGAGATCCTCTATATTGGTATAGGCCAATTTTCCCTTAAAAACTCTGTAGACGCCACTATTTATTTTATTTTTTAAAAGGATATACCTTTTCCCGGAGAGGGAATGTGAAGAGCCCCGGTGGTCATGCGCTGTGTTTATCTGAGGGTAGACGGATTCGAACTCAGGTCCCGTAGGATCCATTGAACGCCACTATTTTAAGTGAATACTAAAACACATAAAGTCCAAATTCTCGAAAGATAAATTTATTTGAAATTTTTGGTTATTATATTTAGTTATCACATTGACCTATTCATCACATTGACTCAGCATAGAACATGTAACCAATATCCTCTGCTAGTTATCCGTTGATGTTTGAAATCTTTTAGTCAACAACCAATACGCATCTTATAAGATTCTCTTATACTTTATGAAATTAACAATTTACGTGAAGCTTTATAACATTATGTTAATTTGTTACGCGATAAGGAAAAGTAAATGTATAGAAAATCCATATGACTTCTTCAAAAAGAAGATAGTATTCCGGTTGTAATTACAATTACACGAGTAACACGATGCAATTTTGGTGTCTTTTTAATACTCAATAATTTAGGTTTGTTTTCCTTTAATTTTCGTTTTCCCATCTACTATATATTTAATAGATGTTTGCCAAGAAAATCGATGATGCAGCGCATCTTCGTCGGTTTACTTCATTGGCTCCAAAAGTATAGGACCGGCCAAGTTTTATTTTATTATTTGTGTACGATTTCATGTTTATCTCTTAGTTTTGTTTTTCCTTGTTAGATTAGATAAACATCAGCTGAGTCGGTAGCTAGGGTTTTGTTTTAGCTCTTTATAAAACAACGTCATATGATGATGTAAAAGAGTAAAGTTTTATTATTTGATCTCAGAACTTTTCTTGTAATCAACGGTATTCTCTGAGAATCAACGAGTCTCTAATGAAGACTTACACTGCACAACTATAAAGTTGGATACAGGCTCGGTCTAGAGCACAGGCAGAGGAAGCAATGACTTAGGGTCCATAATTTTTTTGGGGGTTTTTTCAGCTGATTTTTTTTAAAATATATATTTTAAAATTTTAAATTATAAAAGGGGAACATTTCTTAAAATTTGAGTAGGGCTACTATATTTTTTGGACCGGCGCTGGTTGGATATCAAATCATACTTCAACTATGAACAAATATACTTCCGTTTGAATTAATTGAAACATATCAGCATGTTCTCACTTCTAAAAAGCCATTGACTTTTGTGGATTTAAGGCTGGCAATTATTACATAAAAATAGCTACAAGCCAAAATATGTAACTTTACATGCTTATTATATAAGGACCAAACAAACCACTTCCAAAGAACTAGCAAAGAGGACCTTAAATTTTATTGACTCAACACTTTATTCAAACAGCAACACACAATACATGTCTATACATATCCCATTGACACCATTATAATTTAGGACCATGTTTGCCTCTGGACCACTTTTAATTTCGACCTCTATCAAGCAATCTTAACAAAAGGGTAAATTTCATACCGAAAGTTACAACTACCACCCACAACTCTCCCTCCTTCTTTACCGTCGCAGCAGTTAGGAAGCTCCCCAATAATCCCATCCAAACATGCCTTGCAACTGTCACTCCTCAAGTCCCTCGTACACTGCACTAATCCGTACAGCTTCTTCTCCCCGAGACTCTTCTCCCCTGTAGCAAACAGCTTCTGGTTGCCTCCAGCAGTTGCTTTCTTCGTCAGCTCAGTTAAAAGAGCTTTGGTCTGCGTGTTGAACAATGCTGGATTGCTCACGTTGTTTACATTGTACAGATAGAACCTGTTCTCGTAATCAATCTTTCCGAAGAAATTGGTCGACGAATACTTGACTAGACAGTTGTCGTACCATATTATTCCCGCCTTGTTATTCGGACATTTCTTACGTAGCTGTCAAATAACACAACATCAGGAAATACACAAACTCGATCGTATAATACTCTTTCTATTCCAACTTTAAGATACCTTTGTCTATTACCTTTTTTGTTACACACAAAGTGTCATTTATAGCTAATATTTTTTGTTGAAAAGAAAGTCTGACATTTCAAAACTCAATTCTATTTTCTCTCTAATTCAAAGCTACTAAACTTTAATTTATATCATAATTCAGTTAATAGTATATTACTCCTATTTCGAGTAATAAAAGTTCTTTTAAATTTTTTTGTTAGTACTCAAAAAGTTTTAATGCAAGGAAATATTTAAGATTTGATATATTTGTTATTAAGGTACGATTCTTTTGTACGTAACTGATTACCTCTCTAAATATGTGGTTTCTCTATGCTTCTGAGATATACCCACAAAATATAAATACAGTATTGTAAGATTACCTCGGGGATGGCGGTAGCCAGACAGGTTCGGCA